>CM038674.1:274282998-274882998 GCA_021605145.1 Aegilops bicornis
TGAAGAATATCAACCTTCCTTCTACATCTGAAGTGAAGAAAACCAAGGCTGCAGAGAAGGCAGCTGTAAAGAACAGGAAAGCATCAACCTCTGTAGAGTCCTCAGCTCCTAAGAAAGTGAGGACTTTGACGAGCTCTTTCAACAACCCAATTGATGTTGTTCCAATTTTGATAGTGACATCAAAGGAAATTGTCCCATTTGGTGAAGATTATATCATTCCAGATGACATAGATGAGGAAAATCCTTCTGCTGCTTCTTCAGAGCAGTTGGATGAAGAAATTGAAGTGGAAGATGTCATCTCCACAACACTGGTATCATTGCCTATGCCTCAGTTCACAGCTGAAGAGGTGGGCGTTGAAGAAATAGAAGAAGAAGACGTGGATATTGTTTCAACAACTCCCGTGCTGAATGATGACTATTGGCAAAGACTTCACCCCAATTCACCATTGACCACACCTCTGCATCAAATTCCTCAGTCCCCAGTGCAAACTAAAGAAATTCAAATGGGATCTGAAGGACATCAAACTTCTCTTCTTTCCATTTCTGAAGAAATTCCAGCTGCGACAGCTGAAGAAATGGAGATACACACTATTGCTGAAGAACCTGAAACCTCAATTCCTTAGTCAGCAACTCCAGAGATTCTGACCAATAGGTTGTGAAGCCATCAACTACTAATCTTCAGCCCAAGCAGCAAAACCCTCATGCTAAAAGGCCGAAATTCAAGGTTGATGATTTCTTCGCTGAGCACCATTTCTTCACGGATTTCAATCCATATGACTCAGCAAGACTTCGACACAAGCGGTTCTGGACTGCAAACCAGATGAACTTCTATTCTTCACTCCTGTTTGACAAGGACAATGTATTTGAGCATCGTCAAATTCCTCTTATTGACATGGAATCCATCCCTTGCTTCCAACCAGTCTTGAATGTTCTTCACGAAGCAGGGCTTCTGAATTTCTAAGCTGACATCTGCGATTGGAATCAAGAGCTAATTCTTCGATCCTATGCCACCCTACACCTAACTAGAAACGTGGCTGATGTGAATTCATGGCTGCTTGACTGGATGACTAGGAACACTCACTACAAAGCCTCGGCCTCTGAATTACTTCATGTCGTCCCAGTCAGTCCTCCTGCTGAAGGCACAAGGCTCATGTATGAGGAACCTGAACTTCAAAATCATCTGATGCAAGTACTGATGAAGCCTCTGAAGGTTCGCCAAGCTCCAAGAACCACCTTCCTCGTGAAGGATCTGCTCTATGTGCCTAGGACAATCTATCACATTCTGACCAAAACCCTCAGGCCGATCGAAGACCACAACACTGAAGAAGAGGAAGTTGTTGGCATCGTGAAGAATCTGCTGTTCAATATCATACATGGCATTCCCATTAACTACCACGATTTCTTCATGAGGACTTTGGCAAATGTTGCACTGTCACCGTTTGAGTTGAAGCCTTATGCTCCATGGATTATGAAATTCATCAGAACCAGGTCTTCAATTCACTACAAGGCGGATTTTTAGAATCACCTCAGCTATTTGCCTCCCATTGAAGTCCTCAAGCGGACCATTTCTTCAGTTGATGAAAAGGCAAAGCTGCTATTATTGATGAAGGCACTCGTCCATTGGATGGTCAGTTTCACAAAGCTTCATCTTACTCCACCAATGATGACTCTGCAACTCAAGATTCTGCCGCAAAAGTTTCAAAGCCTATTCCTCAAGCCACTACTCCACGAGTGATGACTAATCGTGAGCTTCTTCTAAGTCTTCATCAGAAGGTCGATCGTAATCACAAGTGGGTCAAGCGTCAGTTTGGCTCAGTTCTTCAGAACATCATTGTCACGCAAAACACTTTGAAGAAGAATCATTACTACGGGCATGAAATCTTTGATCGCACTTGGGCCATATTGTCTCACCTCTACGGTGATGAGGACCTCAAGTAGATGGGATTTCAACAGGACTTTGACTGGTCTCAGCCACCTTCAAAGAAATTCAAGAAGGTTAAAGTTCCTCAGCTGGTTACAAGTTCATATACTTCATCGCATGAGACGGGTGAAGCTGAAAATTTGAATGACAATGCGGCAGGCCCTACCTCAACGGACGACCCCAACAACACTGGCGCTCCTCCATCGACTTCATGATAATGTTCTTCAGGGGCAGTAGTCCTTATTTTTCGTCCCTTGTGGTCATTCGATGACAAAGGGGGAAAAATATGAGTTAGTCTTCAAGCGGGTCTTATATATGGGCTGGTTTTTTGTTAAGTTGCAAGTATTTCTCTTCTGAGGTGTTTGCTGTGATGAGTTGTAAACTTAAGTCCAATGGTGGTCTGATACTTTTGAACTGCTTTCTGCATGCTTATTTCCTCAAGTACCTTAATGCACGCATGCTGAATTTCATCAGACGCCATATTTCATCATGCATTTCAAATTCTTCATATTATATGTCAAATGCGTGTACGAATTACAAGATTTAGGGGGAGAACTTCATGATATTACTCTACAATGTGCATTTTCTATTCAAAGAAAATTCCTCAAATATGCACATCTTCAGGGGGAGTTCTTCTATATCTTGCAATCAAATTCCTCAATATTAGTATTTACACTTCATATGTTTATCCCCATTGAAAACTTAACCTATTTGTCATCAGTCACCAAAAGGGGGGAGATTGTAAGTGCATCTAGTGCCCCTTAGTGATTTTGGTGTATTGAAGACTTATAGGTTAAGGGACTAATGTGTTTGTGAGTGTACACAGGTTCTATAAGTCTATGAGGAGTTTGATATTTACGAAGAAAGTCGACCCCTAAAAATGAATATCCTCATTTGAAGACTTTGGTTTTCTTGAAGACTTTGAAAGTGAGGAAATTGGTGTGACCTTGAAGACTTCGATATTGATGCGAAGATTATGAAGCGTGAAGACTGTTGTTTTCGTAGTTTCATTTTCTCTTTCTTGAATCATAGGAAACATCGTACTGTTAAAGGGGGTCGAGGTAAAACTAAGGAAACACTTTCCAAGTGATGCTCATCTCAAAGCCTACACATACCCAATCCTTTCGAGTGAAGCCTTTGGAAATCTCATACAGTTCAGTCAATTTCTTCAGTGATAGAGACGAAGATCTTCTATTCTCTGAGGAATTTGTTTTGACCGAGGAGTTAGGAATTCGCGAGTGCGGATTGCCTACAGGTGAGGACCATGATAGCCCTGAGGAATTTGAGAGCTCAAATTTCCGACCGTTACTGTGCTATGCCCCAGCCGTCCCAAATATCTTATCCACCTAACAGTCAGGTCATTGAAGGGCATTTATGTCTTATCATGTCGGGCTGCTCCCCGGCTATAAATATCCGCCCCCTACAACCACTAGCTGGTTGGCTGCTCCGAGAGAAACTGACACTTGTCATTAAGACATCCCATCCTCTGAGGACTTTGAGAAAAAATCATCAGTGAGGAAAACCCAAACCCAAACACCTAAAACCCAAAGTGATTGAGCATCACTGAAGAGATTGTTCCTGTGTGGAACCGACGCCTATTACCTTTGAGGATTGTGCATCCTCTAGACGGTTAGGCGTCATGGTCTAGAGCATCCAAAAGGAATTGTGGATCGCCGAGTGACCAAGTCTGTGAAGGTTTGGAAGTCACCTGAAGACTTACCATGAGTGATTCGGCGAGGTCTGTGTGACTTTAGCTCAAGGAGAATACGATGAGGACTGTATGTCCGGGACTGTGTGTCCTCCGATTTAAATACCTAGGCGCTTCAACCAGACGTACAACTGTCACAGTAGTTGGAACTAGTCTACCAAATCATTGTCTTCACCGAGCTACTGGTTCTATTTCCTCTACCCTTTCATTTCCTCATTCATGTGTTGATGAACTTAATCGTTACTGTTTGAAGACTGTGACTGAAGACTTGATCAATTTCCTCAATCATAATTCTCCAGTCATCTGATTTTCAGCCTGCTTATCCTGTTTTCACGCTAACTGTGCTCTGTGTATGTTTCATTTCATCATGATGACTATGCTACTGCTTTGTTATGCATGCACCTAAGTACTTATTCCGCTGCTTGTAGCTCGTTGCTGAGGAAATTCCTCACATAGTATTTCCTCAGTGACGAATTCATGAAAATCGCCAATCCACCCCCTCTAGTCTATATAACGCACTTTCATATTCCCTCTGTAAAGGAACTTAAAAGCGTCTAGATCACTAACGGCATCTCCAACGCTGACCTTTAAATCGACCGTATACGTCCTCGTGCCAACCAACGCGGGCATGTATCGGTCCGCCGGATGGTCCGGATGTACTTTTTCTTGTAAATCGGAGATAAACTAGGGGGCTTTACGGGCGTTCGGACCGCTGTCACGTCTAACGATGACATGTACCTAGGGTAAGGTAATGGGCCTGACCTAGACACCCTTCCCAAGGGCACTGCCCTAAAGTCAAAGACATTCAAAGTACAGCAGCATATACCGACTATAATCACCCCAGAGTGCAACCCACTCGACCAGAAGCATTTCACTCGGGTAACTCAATTCCATTCGACCAGGATATACTAACTCGACCACATCAGGAATCACTCGGAAGAAAGAAGATCTAAAGTCACTCAGAATGGCAACGGTCCGGCGTTCACCCCGTAGTCTTAATGATCATTTATATGCCTTTATTGATTGCGTTACCAGTAACGTCCTACCTTTATGTACATTGAACCCCTTGTAATGTGGGTTGCTGGGGTCCTGACGTACTCTATATAATCCACCCCCCTCCTCTGGTACAAGGGTTCGCACCCCCTGTAACTTCACGCATAATCCAATCGACCGAGCCTTCGGGCACCGAGATGTAGGATTGTTACTTCCTCCGAGAAGGGCCTAAACTCGTAAATCTTGTGTGCACAACCGCACCGTAGCTACGATCTTGCCTCCTCCTATCTACCCCCCATTCTACTGTCAGACTTATTCCCACGACAGTTGGCGCCCACCATGGGGCAGGTGTCTTAGCGACTTGCGGTGAGGTTGCGATTTTTTCCGATTCCCATCATCATGGTTTCTGGTGGCGGTTTGGCTGAGGGCCGCGAGATCTGTCTCGGCGCACTCATCTTCATCGCTGACGACTCTGCCTGGCTCCAGGAGGCCCCCCTCGATGTCGAGACGCTCCCCGTCCGCAGGGCGACGCACTTTCGCGCATGTGTTCGCGGCGTCCTTCTGCGGCAGCCGTCGACCCTATATCGGTCGGCTCCCGTAGCATCTTCGCTCCCCGCTGTTCACCGTCGCAAGCGATCCGGTCGGTCACGGCTTCAGCGGTGGGTGAAGCATGCAGTGGCGCGTTAGTCGGCCACCCCTCAAGTCGCGGTAATCGAGCCTGACGAATCTCTCTACGGCATGTTCGACCTGTCGAATGGCTCCGTTGAGAACCTGTCCGAGTGCGACAGCAGCGACCCTGTGGCGGAGGTCCTGATGGTCGACACGCCGTGCAGCCCACCTGGTATGCGTCGCAACAGTGGCGGTGATCCGTCACGAGTTCACGAGGAATATCATCCTGAAGCCCTCACTTCGCAGCAGAGGGAAGAGTTGCACTGTCGCAACGTGGAGGCCCTCCACACTCCCATCGTCAGGGAGACCGCCGAGGCCCGGGCCTTGGAGGTTGCGCGCCTGGCCACTTTGGCTGAGCGCGCACGGCTAGAGAACCTTCAACATTCACTCGACGAACGCACTCGGCAACAGATCCCTGAATCCAGTCGATGGCGTCAGTTGTTCCCGCCTGAACCTCAGGTATACAACACTCTGATTCAGAATCTTACGGCTGCAGCTCGTATAGCAGAGTCCATCTAGTTGTCCCAGTCAGAGGCTGGGCGAGGTTTGATGCAGATCCGGGCGTTGCTCCGGGCAGCAGGAGAGCAAAACACAATAGTATCTCAGTCTCGTAACAGAATCCATAGCAGATCTCTGGTGGCTGACACAGTCCAGTCGGCTCATAGCCCAAGATCGCCTCCGCGACGTGAGGGACGTGGGCATCGCCAAGAGCAGTACTTGGGTCGGAACCACGAGCAGTGCGATCATCGGCTCGGTCGTGATGACCACCGTTGAGTGCCTACGCCCCCTCCGAGGGCGGATCATATGTGCCCCGGCATTATGATGAGAGGCGCCCATATAGCGATGAGAGGAGGATGCCAGTCGACCCGAGAGAGCCGGGGTTTGATGCAAGGTCAATTTTGGTGCAAGGCCTGGTCGACAAGAACCGAGCACACTGAGAAGGGCAGGACAGAGATCGCCCGACTGGAAGCAGAGTGCATGTTTCTGGTCCCGGGTGTTTTAGCAGAGCCATCAGAGCTGCAGAGATCCCTCCCAACTTCAGGTTGGCGACTGGAGTTAGTAAGTTCACTGGTGAGTCAAAGTCTGGCACTTGGCTGGAAGACTACCGAGTGGTAGTGCAGATCGGTGGTGGAAATGATGATGTGGCCATGAAACACCTCCCCTGATGCTTGAAGGTTCAACTAGAGCTTGGCTAAATCAGTTAGCTCTTGGCAGTATCTTCAGCTCGGAAGAATTGTCTCGAGTGTTTGTCAGAACTTTTGAGGGCACTTGCAAACGGCCCGTAGGGCTGACTGAGTTACAACATTGTGTGCAGAAACCGAATGAAACTCTGAGGGATTACATCTAGAGGTGGACCACTTTGTATCACACGGTGGAAAATGTATCTCAGCACCAAGCTGTTTGTGCTTTTAAGGAAGGTGTTCGGTACAGAGAGCTTAACCTGAAATTCGGTCGGACAGGAGATATGACTCTGGCCCGAATGATGGAAATAGCCACTCAGTACCTAATGGTGAGGAAGAAGACTGACTCCCTAGTGGCAAGAGCAAACCATTCGCCCAGGACACCGGAGGAGGATGGAAACAGAAACGCAAGGCAGAACCTGCAGGCCCTGGTGAAGCTGCGGTTGTGACCCAAGGAAAATTCAAGGGGAAGCCCAAAGGGCCCGGGATCCCCAAGAATGTGAAAGATCGGGTAGGAAACGATGTGTTAGATTTGCTGTGTCATATTCATACCAAGAAGGATGAAGAGGGAAACCTGATTTATCCCAAGCATACCACACGACAGTGTAGACTCCTTATCCAGCAGTTCCGTGAGAGTCAGCCCAGCGAGAAGGAGAAGGAGTCTGACAAAGATGAGGACAAAGAGGATGATGATGGTTTTCCCAATGTCAATTCCACTTTGGTGATTTTTGCTGACATTGAAAGCAAAAGTCGACTGAAGGTCATCAACAGGGAAGTAAACATGGTTGCTCCGACAACAACGACATATTTGAAGTGGTCAAAGAATCCCATCAGATTCGACCAGTCCGACCACCCACCGCACATTGCCACCCCAGGGAGGCAAGCGTTGTTGGTCGACCCAGTCGTTGGGGGCACCCGACTGACCAAAGTCTTGATGGATGGCGGCAGTGGTTTGAACATTTTGTATGCTGAGACCCTCCGAGGGATGGGCATTCTGATGTCCAAGCTCAGCGAAAGCAACATGCGATTCCACGAAGTCATCCCTGGAAACAAAGCCGATTCACTCGGCCAGATCACTCTTGATGTGGTTTTTGGTGATTCAAAGAATTACCGTAAGGAAAAGTTGACGTTTGAAGTTGTGGATTTTCACAGTGCTTATCATGCTATCCTGGGCAGATCTGCAAATGCTCGTTTCATGGCTCGACCGTGTTACGTGTACCTCAAGCTGAAGATGCCTGGCCCTAGGGGTGTGATCACAGTCACTGGTAATCGGCAACGAGCAGAAGAGTGCCTCCAAAAGGGCTCAAAGATCGCCGATGAACAAATGGCAGCAGTAGAAATGGAAGAATACAAGAAGTCTGCAAATCCGAGTGATTTGTTGAGAGCTAAGAAGCCACCTTCAGACTCTGCATTTCAGTCATCTGGTGAAACTAAATCAGTTCATATTCACCCAATCGATCCCAATGCTGCTCCGACTCATATCTCAACAACACTCGACGGCAAATAGGAAGAAGCGCTCATACAGTTCCTCCGTGAGAACTGGGACATCTTTGCATGGAAACCTTCTGACATGCCAGGTGTACCAAAGGGACTGGCTGAGCACCTTGCGAGTCGATCCTAAAGAAAAAGTTTTCAAGGAACATCTCCGTCGGTCCGCCATGGAGAAGAGAAAAGCAATTGGCGAAGAGGTGGCTCGGCTTCTGGCAGCTGAATTCATTCGAGAGATATACCACTCCGAGTGGCTTGCCAATGTGGTTATGGTCCCCAAGAAGGACGATTCACTTCGTATGTGTATTGACTTTAAGCATATCAATCGATCATGCCCGAAAGATCACTTCCCTCTCCCCCGCATTATAGTCGACTCAACTGCGGGGTGTGAGCGTTTGTCTTTTCTGGATGCATATTCCGGGTACCATCAGATCCGACTGTATGGACCCGATGAAATAAAAACAGCTTTCATCACCCCATTCAGGTGCTTTTGCTATGTTACAATGCCCTTTGGTCTTAGGAATGCTGGTGCCACATTCATGCGCATGATTCAGAAGTGCATGCTCACTCAAATC
This sequence comes from Aegilops bicornis, assembly GCA_021605145.1. Classification (NCBI taxonomy): domain Eukaryota; kingdom Viridiplantae; phylum Streptophyta; class Magnoliopsida; order Poales; family Poaceae; genus Aegilops; species Aegilops bicornis. The sequence goes on from CM038674.1 coordinate 274,291,534, forward strand.
AGTCGGAATGTGGAAGCATACATGGATGACATCATAGTTAAGTCGCGTAAAGGTTCCGACCTGCTGACTGACCTTGCGGAAACCTTTTGCCAACCTGAGGAGATATGATATCAAGCTTAATCCGTCTAAGTGTACATTCGGAGTTCCGGGTGGGAAGTTACTCGGTTTCCTCGTTTCCGAACGAGGGATCGACGCAAACACAGAGAAAGTTGGTGCAATCCTCCGAATGAAACGCCCTGTGCATGTGCATGACGTTCAGAAGCTTACTGGTTGTTTAGCCGCTCTGAGTCGATTCATTTCTCGTCTCGGTGAAAAGGCATTGCCTCTTTACCGACGGATGAAGAAATCTGATAAGTTCGAGTGGACTCCTGAAGCTAACGCAGCGTTTGCAGAGCTCAAAGCCCTGCTTTCCACCCAGCCGGTGCTCGCTTCCCCAATCGGCAAAGAGCCTTTACTACTTTACATTGCAGCCACTGGACAAGTTGTCAGTATAGTACTCACGATCGAGCGGGAAGAAGAAGGCAAAGCCTACAAAGTTCAACGCCCATTGTACTACATTTCTGAAGTCTTGACTCCATCCAAGCAGAGATATCCACATTATCAGAAGCTTGTTTATGGAATTTACTTGACCACGAAGAAGGTTGCACACTACTTCTTAGATCACTCGGTTTCAGTCATTAGTGATGCTCCATTGTCAGAAATTCTGAACAATAGAGATGCAACTGGTCGAGTGGCAAAGTGGGCGATTGAACTCCTTCTGCTAGATATCAAGTTTGAGGCAAAGAAAGCAACCAAATCCCAAGCAATAGCAGATTTCCTTGTCGGGTGGATTGAACAGCAGCTACCGACTCAGATTCAGTCAAAACATTGGACTATGTTCTTCGATGGGTCCAAGATGTTGAATGGTTCAGGTGCTGGGGTAGTCCTGGTATCCCCATAAGGTGACAAGCTCAGTTATGTTCTCCAGATTCACTTTGACTCCTCCAACAATGAAGCTGAATATGAGGCACTTCTGTATGGGTTACGTATGGCCATTTCACTAGGCGTCCGGCGCCTAATAGTTTATGGCGACTCAGACTTAGTGGTCAATCAAGTGATGAAGGAGTGGGACATCAGGAGTCCAGCTATGACTGGTTATTGCAATGCAGTAAGAAAATTGGAAAAGAGGTTTGAGGGGTTAGAGCTCCACCACATACCCCGAGTCAAAAATCAAGCAGTTGATGACCTGGCGAAGATAGGTTCCAAGCGGGAGCCAATTCCCAGCAATGTGTTCTTGGAGCATATTCGTACCCCGTCAGTTCAAGAAGATCCGTTCACAAAAGAGCCCCCACAACCTAAGAGTTCTACTGATCCGACTAAAGTCGAAATCCCAGCCGTGGTCGACTTGATCATGGAGGTTTTGGCCGTCATTCCTGATTGGACTGTGCCGTATAACGCATATATTCTCAGGAAAGAGCTTCCCGAAGATGAAGATGAGGCACGTCAGATTGTCCGTCGATCCAAAGCCTTCACCGTAATAGGTGGACAGCTTCTGAGGAGAGTGTTACTGGAGTTGCTCAGCGGTGCATCATGCTAGAAGAAGGTCGAATGATTCTCAATGGCATCCACTCGGGGACCTGTGGTCACCATGCGTCCTCTCGGACCATTGTGGCCAAAGCATACCGAGCGGGATTCTATTGGCCGCGAGCAAATGAAATGGCAAAGGACATAGTCGACAAATGTGAAGGTTGTCAGTTCTACTCCAACATGTCACACAAGCCTTCATCAGCCTTTAAGACCATTCCACTCGTCTGGCCATTTGCTGTTTGGGGGCTGGACATGGTTGGACCTCTGAGGACCGGCAGGAGCGGCTTCACCCATCTTCTTGTAGCAGTCGACAAGTTCACTAAATGGATTGAAGCTAAGCCCATTAAAAACCTCGACTCGAGTACCGTCGTTAGCTTCATCAGAGAGTTAACATTCAGATATGGGGTCCCGCACAGCATCATCATGGACAACGGGTCAAATTTTGATTCAGATGAGTTCAGGGCTTTCTGTGCTTCACAAGGCACTCGGGTCGACTATGCTTCAGTCGCTCACCCGCAGTCGAATGGACAAGCAGAAAGAGCAAATGGTTTGATCCTCCAAGGGTTGAAACCCATATTGATGCATGACCTCAAGCATGCGGCAGGCGCATGGGTGGATGAGTTACCATCAGTACTTTGGGGTTTGAGAACAACACCAAATCGGTCGACTGATCGGACTCCCTTCTTCATGGTCTATGGAGCTGAAGCTGTGCTGCCGAGTGATTTACTTCACAATGCCTCCCGAGTAGAACTTTTCTCAGAAGTCGAAGCAGAACAAGCCCGACAAGACGCTGTTGATCTTCTGGAAGAGGAAAGAGAGGTGGCCCTGATCCAGTCGACCATTTATCAGCAAGACCTCTGTCGATTCCATGCCAGGAATATGAGAGGTCGAGCATTTCAGGAAGGAGACCTTGTGCTCCGAGTGGATCAGCAACGGCCTCACAAGCTTGCTCCCACTTGGGAGGGCCCCTTCATCATCACCAAGGTGCTCCACAACGGAGCGTATCACCTGTACCATGTGGAACACAAGAAAGACGAGCCACGCGCTTGGAATGCGGAGCTGCTCCGCCATTTTCATACCTAAACATTCAGACTGTTGAGATGTAATAAGAAGTACCTTTCAGTTTGTTTATCAAAGAAGCAGTTTTACAGTCTCCTAAATGATTGTTGTTACATATGCATGCGTTCAAAAAACCCCAGTGGGTAGCTTAGCTGCGAACCTGATTCGCCTAAGTTTCAGAAACAAAATCCTACCGAGTGAAGAGTAACCCTCTCACTCGGGGGCTTAGTCGCGAATCCGATTCACCTAAGTTTGAAAAAATCCTACCGAGTGAAGAGCAATCCTCTCACTCGGGGGCTTAGCTGCAGTCCAGTACTCGCCTAACTTTGAAAAAATCATACCGAGTGAAGAGCAATCCTCTCACTCGGGGGCTTAGCTGTAGTCCAGTACTCGCCTAAGTTTGAAAAATCCTACCAAGTGAAGAGCAATCCTATCACTCGCAGGCTTAGCTGCAGTCCAGTACTGGCCTAAGTTTGAAAAATCCTACCGAGTGAAGAGCAATCCTCTCACTCGGGGCTTAGCTTCTTGATCCCGTACTCGCCTAAGTTTGAAAATCTCCGAGTGAAGAGCAATCCTCTCCATTGGGGACTTGGCCACACGCTCCATCTCGATCCGCAAGGACGACGAGGTGCAGGTTGTCTGTGACCCTCTCCTCAGAGCTGCGCCACAAATACAACATACGCTCCATCTCGATCCACAAGGACGACGAGGTGCAGGTCGTCTGCGCCCCTCTCCTCAGAGCTGCGCCACAAATACAACATACACTCCATCTTGATCCGCAAGGACAACAAGGTGCAGGTCATCTACGACCCTCTCCTCAGAGTTGCATCACAAGTACAAAAGTCTGTTCCGAGTGAAGATACAAGTTCCACTCAGATACAAAGGCAAACATATTCAAGGAGAAACCAAGTTCGGATAAATCCCACGAGGTTCTGGACCGCAGATTAAAAAGTACTCGGGCATCAGGCCCAAAGGAGTTTACCGGTTACAAAACCACTTGGCATACCGAGGCAAATTTAATCGGGACATAAAGTTTGTTTACTCCGCAAGTGGAGGGCTGGCAAGCTCGACAAACTCGTCCAGGTCGATTCCATCTGCAATACGAGTAGCCGCTTCAATGAAGGTCTCCATAAAGGACTGGAAGTCGAGCTTCTTGGTGTTGGCAACCTTGATCGCTGCAAGCTTCTCTTCCTTGGCTTCTTTGCAGTGGACGCGAACCAGAGACAGAGCCACATCAGCACCACACCGAGCAGATGACTTTTTCCATTCTTGCACTCGACTGGGGATCTCATTGAGTCGAGTCACCAAAGACTCAAGGTCATTCTGGAGCATCACCCTTGGCCAGAGCGCCGTGTCGATCCGCGACACCGCAACCTTCAGTCGAGCGAGGTAATCCATGACACTGGCAAGACGAGATTCCAGTCATAGCACGCTCATGGTGGCTTCATCTTTACCAGGGGAGTTGATGGGGTCCAAGCTCGTCTCAATTCACTCAGTCTCTTCCTCGATGTTTTGACAGAATTCCGCACTCACAGAGAAATAATGAGTCGACAGTTATATGACGAGTCGACGATAGCAAAACGGTCAGACAAGGAAAAGTATGTTCAAGCATAAGGAACAACTTCTTGGCGAGACCTCCCAAATAAACCTCCGGCTCGTCTCTCTTGCGGGTGAGGTCTTCCACTTTGTCAGTCAGAATCCCCTTATCCTTCTTCAGTCGAGTCACTTCCTTGTTGACTTCATCAAGAGCACTCTTCAGCTTGGTATTTTCTTCTTCTAACTTTCCGACTGAAGCCAGCTTCTGGTCGGCGAGTGTTGTTTTCTCTTCTGCCGTTTTCTGCGTGGCCGCAAGGACAAGATCCTTCTTCTCCAAGGCCTGCCTCATTTTCTCTAAAAGGAATAACACTCGGGTCAGAAAAGGAGGGAAAAGATGGCAAGAGAATCAGTCGACAAGTTTTTTCTCCCATACCAGCAGTTTCATCCTTAGCCTTCCGTAAGTTTTCCTTAGCCAACTCCAGATCAAGATTGAGCTGGACCTGTTTCGCCCAAGTCAGCAAACCGGCTCCAAGCTCACAAGATCTCTGCGGTCAAGCGATCGGTCGGCGAGCACAAAGATTGGTTGCTTCCGAGCAATAAAGTACAAGTTCAAAGAGTTCTACGACTACTATCGAATCAAACATTCAACAGTAGTCTCGGGGACTACACCCTGTGGGTGCACTTGGCGTGCCCCCACTGGTTCAAATTTTCAATCGACCTGGTCCGTCCAGTCGAGGAAAAAAAACAAGAAGAAAGGCAACAGCCGTTCTCAGACCATGGCCGATTGCCAGCAGTCGACCACGGTCTCGGGGACTACACCCAGTGGGTGCACTCAGCATGCCTCCACTGGTCTAGGTTCCACTCGACATGGTCCGCCCAGACCGAGTGGAAGAATGTCAAAAAAAATCTGTTCAAAGAACCCCGCCGAATCAAACATTCGACGACGGTCTCGGGGCTACACCCAGTGGGTGCACTCTGTGTGCCCCCACTGATCCAATGATACACTCGACGTAACTTAGTCGACTCAAGTGGAGAAACCACTCAGCAAAAATTGAAACACCCAGTGGGTGTACCAATGCAAGATGCAAACTGACAATACATGCACATTAAAGATTCCAAAACGCTCATCCACGGACATCTTACGGATAATAAAGCAGCAGTTTTCATGAAGCATATCCTAACAGAACCAGCATCAAGCTAAGGATCAGTCGACAGTCAACTAACCTGGACGTTGGTCTGTAGAGCCGAGCTAGCATCATATGTAGCCTGACTAGCCTCATGCACCACCTTCATCTGCTCCATCATAAGGCCTGCTTGGTGTATGGCTTCCTTGGCAGCGCTCACATGATCCTCTAGGACGTGATGGGTGGCGAAAAGCGGAGCTGGAGGAGCGGTTGCAGCAGCCTGGGGATCTGAGGCATGGAGTTGCACAGACAAAGCAGGAACTTGTGCAGTCGACGCTGAAGGGCGTTCACTCGACACATGATCCGCAAAGGTAACAGAAGCCTGGTTGAGGTCTCCGGACTGCTGGATCACTGGCTCTAATGCTGGCGTCGTCTGGGTGTCTTGCTGGCCGGCACCCTCCTGCCTGAGGTCCTGCTCCTCCTTCCCATGGGCTTCTGTGGCACATCATCGTCGTCGTCTGGAAGTTCAATAACATTCTGCGATGCTGCAAAAGAATCGTCCGCAAGAGTTCAGTCGACCGTGAAAATAGTTGGCAAAGTAAAAACAAGATGGCAGTAGTCATACCCGCTTTGGATGTGGCCGCGTCTTCCATCTCCTCATCATCACCATCCTTGTAAATCGAAGTCCCAGAGGTAGCAGCACTGCAAATTTCTGAATTCAGTCGGTCAAGCAAGATAATGAGTCGACTAAAGATCAAACTTCACAAAAGCAGAGAGATAAAGTACAATGATTACCCAGAGGCAACGGGGATGTCCACTTTGATCTTAGGCAAGGCCTTCCGGGGTTTTGAGTTTGCTACCTTGAGCTGCTTCGGGGCTTTTTCAGTCGGAATGGGAGAAGAAGTCCGAGTGTGCTTCGAGGTATGCGTACTTGGGGCGACCGTTTTGCAACGAACACTTGTTGGGTCTTGCTTCTGCTTGGAGCGTCTTTCCGGGCGAGGGGGAGAGTCGACCTCCTCGCCACTACTTGAGTCTTCGTTTTCTTCATCACCTTCACCATCAGAATTCCAGTCGCCTCCGCTTTCTTCTCCTTCCTGGACTTGCTCTCCGTTGGGCATCGAGTACATCTCAGTATAGATCTGCGAAGCAAAGAATTGCACAAATGCCAATCAGGTTGGAGCACAGTTACAAATCAGAACAAAAGACATTCGGCAGTAAAGATCAGACCTTATGCGGTTCATTGGCATTGTCGAATGGTGGAACCCTCCTGGACCCCCTGGGATTGTCTTTGTTACCAGTGATACCCTGCAGCCACTGCTCTACTACCTCCTCGGTGACTTCCTCTGGATGGATCCGAGTGGTGTCATCAATACCCGAGTACTTCCACATGGTATGATCGCGGGCCTGGAGTGATTGGACGCGTCGACTGAGGAACACTTCAAGCAAGTCCATGCCAGTCACGCCTTCACGGACTAACTGGACTACTCATTCAACTAGCATATTCACCTCTGCTTTCTCCGCTGGAGTCACTTTCAAAGGAGAGGGTGGCTGGACTCGATCCATGGAAAAGGGAGGAAGCCCAGTCGACTGACCAGGGGTCAGTTGGTCCTTGCAGTAAAACCAAGTCGACTACCACCCTCTAACTGAATTGGGAAGTGTCATAGCTGAAAAGAGCTCCTACCCCTCATCTGAATTCCTAGACCCCCACACATCTGGATCACGTGTGTCCTCTCATCACTCGGATTGGCCTTTTTTACAGACCCCAGTGCGGTCGACAGCCCAAGAAATTCTCACACAGAGAAACAAACGCACCAAGATATGTGATGGTGTTGGGGGGAAAGTGATGGAGTTGGGCTCCAAAGAAATTCAAGAAACCCCGGAAAAAAGGATGTGGAGGCAGAGAGAAACTGCGGTCGACATGAGTCGCGAGGAGGACACACTCACCCTCTTGTGGCCGCGGCTCGGTCTCGTTTCCCGGCAACCGCCAGGACCCGTGGGCAATCAAGCCCCCTTCGACCAGATCATCCATGTCCTCCTTCTAGATCGTGGATCGGATCCAGTCGCCCTGGATCCAGCCAGGCGGCAGGCCATACCTCGACGGCGATCCGCCCTGACTCGTCTTCTTGCCCTTCGCCGCCGCCGTCGCCTTCTTCGCGCGCTCCAGAGCCGTCGTCTTCTCCTACCCCATTGCAGCAGGCTGCGCTCGGACGGGGCGGCGGCGTCGAGAGTAAGGGCGAATGCGGTGGAGAAGCAGAGGAAGAAGAAGGGGACGAGGCACATTGTGCTAAACACATCGGCCTGGACATCTTATATAGACCCATTTCCGAGTGGCTGGCGGGTGGGGCCAAGAGATCATATCAAATCCCGCAATAGTCGCGCGCCCAGTATGTGGCGAAAAAGGCGGCGAGAGGATCGAGGTGTCCCTGCCTAATCTGTTCCATTTACTGTGGTGTCCTCCCTCCCGCGCGCTTCTCCAAATTTCGAATCCCGTGAGATTCGGGAACAGCTGCGCAACCAATCGCGCCAAAGATTTCATACCGCTTCAACGCTCGAAGCGCGTCTGCATAAGTTCACTCGACGAACTCTGAATGGATCATGGTGACTGAAAATGGAGTCGAGAGTTTTAGCATGGTTCACCGACCCAGGTAAAAATGCTCCTGAAGCATAAAATTTGGGTCGGAATCAACTTCGACACCTTCTCCACTCGGACCCCGATCCATTCGGGGGCTAATGACGATGACATGTACCTAGGGTAAGGTAATGGGTCTGACCTACACACCCTTCTCAAGGGGACTGCCCTAAAGTCAAAGACAATCAAAGTACAGCGGCATCTACCAACTGTAATCACCCTAGGGTGCAACCCACTCGACCAGAAGCATTTCACTCGGGTAACTCAATTCCATTCGACTAGGATATACTCACTCGACCACATCGGGAATCACTCGGAATACAGAAGATCTAAAGTCACTCGGAATGGCAACGGTTAGGCGTTCACCCCGTAGTCTTAATGATCATTTATATGCCTTTATTGATGGCGTTACCAGTAACGTCCTACCTTTATGTACATCGAACCCCTTGTAACGTGAGCTGGCTGGGGTCCTGGCGTACTTTATATAAGCCACCCCCCTCCTCTGGTACAAGGGTTCGCATCCCCTGTAACTTCACGCATAATCCAATGGCGGCGAGCCTCCGGGCACCGAGACGTAGTGCTGTTACTTCCTCCGAGAAGGGCCTGAACTCGTAAATCTTGTGTGCACAACCTCACCGTAGCTAGGATCTTGTCTCCTCCTATCTACCCCCCATTCTACTGTCAGACTTATTCCCACGACAACGTCCGCTCCCGACCGCCCTGGCCCACAAAAAATCCCACCCACCACATCTCCTGCGCTGGCTTTTCGTGCCGCATTCATGCCGATTCAGAGCATGAGGCGGCCGGCATCGATGCCCACGATTTGACCGGACGGGAAAGCGTCGCAGACTGACGCAACCTTTCAGGCGTCACCGCTTCACTGCGGGCGCCGCGTCCCGCGAAACCAACTCCGGTCGTTGTGCTGCATTGAAGCGAGCTGACCGCCCTTCACCTAATCTGGCCGCGGATATTTAAGCCGTGCGCCAACGAAGCACAAAGCCGCAATCCCCTTTCCCGAGCACCATCCTCCTCCTCCTCCTCCTCCTCCTCCCCATCACCATGTCAGGTCCTTCCTCCTCCCCGAGCCCAGCGGCGATGCCGAAGTCCTAGTTCTCCGTGTCGGCACGCAGCGCCGGTGGAAGTTCCTCTGCAGGCGGATCGTGGCGAAGCCGCCCTTGATCTCAGGGACCATCTGCATCCATGGCGACGGGCTTGTTATTTTATTGTGTTCCGAATCCCATACAAGTATTGTACTACGGATGGAGTCCTACCGGACTACGGCAAGCCAATCGTGCTAGACGTAGCATGACTACAACTCTGTTTCGTGTCCACCAAGAAAGAGAGTTGTTTGCCCCTTTATATAGTACAAGCTAGTCATAGAATAGATGAGAGAGATCTCCACCAGATTAGCACGTAGAGGGTTTGTCCTCTCGTGTAATGTAAGACTCCTCCCAATTATAGTGATACGCCTTCGTGCGTTTCGTGGTTTTCTCCCGCAAGGGTTTCCACGTAAAAATCCGTGTCTCTCTTTGTCTCGTTTATTTCTCTTATTATCTAACAAGAGGTATCAGAGCTGAGGTTCATATATGAGATTTAAGACGGCAAGTTAGGGTTGCGGGCGCGGTCGCTGCACTGTGATTCATCCGATCGTTTTTGATCCGTCGAGGCCGACAAGATGTTCCGCTGCGTACGGCGCAGAAATCAATCGAAGGCCGGCCCAGTGTTCCGGATCGGAGACTGTTTCCAGTACGAGCTGTTGTACGAGCCGCTGCAGCCGCGTGTCGCCAAGACCGACAGGAGTTCGAGGGAATCGATAGCCGATTCGATCGGATACTACTCACCTGATCATGCGGAAGATAAATTGCAGCCGTTCGGCCGAGTTGCTGGCCTGCTTGCTTCAAGTCCCAAGGGCATCAACCTTTGCTGCTGCATCTACACGTGAAGGCTCAGGTTCTAGGGATATTTTACTAGTAGATCAGCCAACTACTGGTATTCATTACGTGAAAGGGCAATCTAATTTTTTATTCTTAATCTGCTACGTTCACATGGCAAGACAACCAAATCAGCTATGTCCACACAAGAAGACTACCAGGTGCTATTTACTCCAGTTATCCGCTCTGCTAATTTAATTTAACAAGGAATTTTTCTTCGGCTTGTACTACTTGTGCTCATCGATTTACTACCCTTCCGATGCTGGATCATGACACAAAGTTTACCCTATGGCAAGTCGAGATGCGAGCGTTGTTGGCGCAAGCCGATTATCAGGATGCACTCAGTTTTTCTTCAAGATGGAGTTTTGGGGATTATGGCCGTCGGGATAATGGATGCAATTTGCTGCAGTTATTTGAAGAACACAATTCAGTTATAAGGAAAAAAAAGGTATGGAGGAAGTAATTATTAAGCTTGTTGGTAGCGAGCATATACACTATTCTCTCCATAGTGTTTTGCTGATATGCATGTGAAGGTTTTGTTTTGATATTCATGTTCGTGATGAGAATCAGTTGAGGTGCAAGAAGTAGATTGATTTGTTTCTGCTAGATACTACAACATTTAGCGTTATTAAGTTTCAAGTGCAATTTAGTTGTCTTTGCTCTTTCAAGATGGGTCTATTGCAGAGTTGAAACTCCGTTGCATGTTAAGATGGTTCCTTCATCCGGCAGTTGTTCTAAAAGGACAGTTTATGACCATGTCATGGATTTTCATTAACCACTACAAGTCGGCAGTTTTTTGGGTGCACGCGGTGCCATCCGTACCATATGCTCTTGCTTGAGTATTGTTTGCCGAGGTTTGTGCTTTCTGTTTTGAAGCACGTTCAGATTCCGTGAGATGAGTTCTTCGCAATGCGATGTGCACCAAGATGTTGCACTATGAGCTATGCGCTCGTTCAGGCACCACAGGAGATATGATGACTTATGTCATTTGATGATTGAGCAGTTTCAGTTTTTGAGGTCAGTGGCACAGACTCAGACTTTTATTGGGAGACCAAGTTTTGTTAGTCTGCTTTGTTGATAGTTGTGATGTTTTCTAGACGACCTACTGATTGATTTGCTCAATATGACTTCATGAGAAGTTTATTAGTCCTATGGACGTTTCCAGGCACAAGGTTTACTTGTGATGACTTTAATTGAGGAGTTGATGCTATCTATGATTGTTGTAAGGGATTTCGTCTCAAGGTGGAGTGTTATTTTATTGTGTTCCGAATTCCATACAAGTATTGTACTACGGATGGAGTCCTACCGGACTACGGCATGCCAATCGTGCTAGACGTAGCATGACTACAACTCTGTTTGGTGTCCACCAAGAAAGAGAGTTGTTTGCCCCTTTATATAGTACAAGCTAGTCATAGAATAGATGAGAGAGATCTCCACCAAATTAGCACGTAGAGGGTTTGTCCTCTCGTGTAATGTAATACTCCTCCCAATTATAGTGATACGCCTTCGTGCGTTCCGTGGTTTTCTCCCACAAGGGTTTCCACGTAAAAATCCGTGTTTCTCTTTGTCTCGTTTATTTCTCTTATTATCTAACAGGACTCCTCAGGCAACAAGAAGGGATCGCAGCAGCGGTCCGGTTAGATGGAGATCATGACGAAGCGTTCGCTCCATTAGATGAGCCTGACGCCACCATCACCGGTGCGCGTGAAGGAGGAGTCACCGTCCCCGCCGCACATGCGCGTGACGCGGGAGTCGGCACCCCGCCTTCGGCAGGTAAAAGGCGAGGCGGCCTTGCCGCCAGCGCAACCGCGGCTGCGTGAAGGAGCTGGCGTCCCCCGCGCTCCACCGCATGAAGGACGAGTCGGCATTGCCCCCGCTGCATAGACCCTACGCGCGGAACTTTCGAAGAATCCACTCGAGATGCGCTAACACATCACAGCCACAGTTGCTTAGCAGCCCCTGAGCCGTGTGTTTTGGTGAGTAATTAACCAGATATCTATCATACTTTGGCAATTCTCTTTTCACGTCTATACATCCTCCACGAGGACCACGTGCAAGATGCACCGGGGCGTGAAATCTGAGCAAACATCCTACGGGACGCGGCAATGGAAGGCGCGCGCAGCGTGGAGACTTCCGGCTGCCCACGGGAGGACGACACACACGTGACGGCTAATCTATGGGTCTGGTGGGCACGTTGGGTACATTCCAGGCAGAGTACGGGCTGTGCAGGAGGCGACGTACCGTGACGACGGGACGGCGTACGGCAGGTCTAGCAAACCCGAACGAGGTGCCGTGTCGCCGTCCGTCATCTTGTCGAACACCTTCGTCGGTCAGAACAGATGCGACGGTGAGTGTTTGTTGCAAAAACACACACACAAACACTTGGACACGTTTTGAGCCCACGCGTTAGGGCATCTTCAACCTCCCTCAAATCGGCTGCAAACATCTGGTTATGATGCCTGCAACATTTTTTATCATCCAACATAATTCTGTATACACCTCATAAAAGAAAACATGCAAAGTTAGAAAGATTTATGAAGTCTGAACATTCATCTAACCAATCAAAAACCACCACGTACCTTATGACACGGCGCGTTGCGCTGTTTGGCAGAAAGTAGTTTCTATTTGGCGAAAAGTTTTTTCAGAGTGGCTTATATTTGAGAGAGAATTCCTTTTAAGTTAATGGACGCGGACAATTAATGCATAGCATTGCATGGCCGGCTCTCGAGTCCATGTTCGTGGACAGATACTATGTCCGTTTTGTGGCACGTCGTTGAAGATGCCTTAGGTTTAGCAAGTTTTGTGAACAGTGATCTCGTTTTTTGAGTTCCTCAACAAGAGTGCATCCGATGTGTATAAGTTATCTATGTCTGAAAAAACTTATCCCTCAAATGGATGCATCTAGCATTAAGTTAGTGCTAGATACATCCATTTGAGGAACAAACTTGAGACAAGCTTTTTCGGACGGAAAGAGTACTATCTATCTATCCATTTTGTTTTTAATAAAGCGGCATAAATATGTAACTTGTGGGAGCTGAATGTGACATATTGCAATAGAAAAATGCTTATCGACGAGGCCATTCTTATCCTTCATTTTTCTCTCCTCTTGCAACCCCGTTGAGAGTCAGTTGTGGTGCCCAACCTGATTCCCCGCCTTATCCATCGTGTAGCTAGACGAAGATGGCTCGTGAGAGGCGCTCGACATCCCAATGTATATAGCAATAATAGTTTTAGGTCCTGACTCCATGGCAACTGACATCATGCCGCTTGGGAGTTGAAGCACTCATCTGGTGCTTGTGAGCGGCAATAGCTTGAGTTTTAGTTCCCCCCTTGGGTGCTGTGATTCGAGCGATTCCCATGCTTTTCTCTTTGCTACTATGGTGGTAGGAAAGATGGTAGTGGATCTGGCTCAAACCATTCAGATCCGCTGAGCCAAGGGGATTCATGCTGGCTTCAACCAACTTGTTTATGATTTCACGTTTCAAAAGGATTTCAAACCAAGACCGCTATGTGAGATTAGCTAAATAACGGCAAAAGTATCCCTTAAGTAAATATTATCGATAAAAAACAAACCTAGAAAATCATTTATTTCTTTAAACTTATCAAGTATATACATACATTCATATTGTCGCAAATTTGCTATCGAGCCGTGAAAAAGATTCAACAAAAGATATAAACAAATCCACTATTGGTTTTGAACAAATAGATATAGTATACCACCTAACGATTTTGTTTCCCTTGTGAGGTAAAAATAAAATTAATGAACCTGCAATGCATCTTTAACAAGATCATCTTTCTCTGCATCGATCTCCACCGCTGTAGCCTCGAATCAACCAACATGTCTTAAGCGATCAATTTTGGTGGCTAGGGTGGTGCACTGATTTCTGCATCATTTGCCCACTTTTTTGATGCCCCTATTTTCAACCTCCACAGGAGAGACCCTTTACTCCTTGCTTGGAGATGGCATGGTGACGAAGATGGTGGTGAGAGCATCTCCCGCGAGGTCGCCAATCCTTCCGTGACCAAATTGTTTTTGTGCACTAACTTTTGGATTTCTGATTGTAAAATGTGAGGATTGTTTTGTATTTTTATTCTTCTTTTGGGCCCTTTGTGTAGAGTCGTAACACTTAAGTTATATTCCCTCTGTCCTAAAATAAGTGTATCAACTTTAATATAACTTTATATTAAAATTAAAACAAAGTTGAGACATTTATTTTAAAACGGAGGGGGTATTAAGTCATCTTCATGGATAGGATGCAGTGGACGCGCCGGTGACTTTTGCAGACGTGAAAATAAGCTAACCGCTATTGCTTTAAAAATCAAACCAACATAAAAATAATCAATGCAGTCAGATGCTCAGCAACTTCGCGGACGCATCCACATGCATCATCTTCATTCAAAAAAGAAAAAAAATCATGATATATATATTTTTTGCGGATGTAAAAAATCATGATATATTGGCCTACAAGTTGGAGGTCGGTCGCAACACCACCGCGAAGTCACCTTCCTGTCAGTATAAGCCGGACAAGCTATCCATGGCAGCGGATTCAGAGCACTTGCCAAATGTTCTTTCTAGTCAAATGCCAATTGTTCGCAGCTGACTTCTCTTCATGCTTTGCTGGTACGCTAGCAAACCTAGTATCTTAGGACCAAGAAGACAAATTCAAAGAGCGATTAAAGGTGCATCTGGCCACGCTAACCACTACAAACTAATCTGAAACTCAAAGCGCACCGTGTTGATGAGCAACACCTTTTGTATATTGCCGAACTAGCGTATCAGTTGAGCAAAACGAAATGAAGGTCATCACGACAGGTGCTTAGTAATATCGGGCAAGCAGCGACTGTAGGCGGCAAAGCCATAAGTAAATAAGGGGTCTACACAAATAAGACACAGACGGGTGGAGTCGTCTATGAACTGGCATTCAGTGACGGATTAGAAAAGGATATATTTTTGCTAAGCTAAAACAATGAGGAGAGTGTGAGATAGAGATGTCTGAACGATTAGCGATCAATGTACATCTATAAACTACATGCCTAGATAAGCATGCTAAAATGACAATTAGAGTAATTAAATCGTGTGGGAAGACAGGAAATGATATCGCACAAGGCTGCGATAAAAGTGACTGGTGTGATGTACCGCGGGAATATGATAAGTATACTAGAAGATGCATCGCGTGTTGCCGCGGAAAGTGCTTACAATCTATTTCAATGTGATTTGATTATATGAATATGAGTATTTGGATTATAATATAAGTACTAAAAGTGAAAATACATACAATATTGTAATTAAAGTACTAGCATAATATAGCTAAAACATTTAAGATCTTTGCATGCATGGTTGCAAAATATAATGGATCTATAAGATATTAAGTTTTTAAGAAAGAATTCATTATCTTTCGGTCTGCCTATGCATGATATATTTTGGGTACAACCGTACAAGACCTGGCTGCCATGGAGGAACCAACCAACACTGGGAAAAACATAGTTCTAAATAGCGGGATATAGCATTCTATGTTTGACACTATAGAGAGCTAAATGGTACCATAGCACGCTAAATGACGCTAAGTTTTGCATGTTGCATTTAGCGTGAGACCCCTCCAAACACTATAGCGTCGAGATAGCGGCGCTATTTAAAACTGGAAAAAATGATGACAAAAACCTTTGATAGTATTTAAAAATGAAAATGGATCCAACTAGTGAAGGTCACACATAAAAGCTCATTGAAAGCAATTCGGCATCTTCATCTTTCAAAGTAACGCTTTAAAAAAACATGTGACACACGATCGCCAAGGTTGCATTATCCGACAAATGTCAAATCAAGGATTTTATCATGCAAGTACAAATCACAGACCAATCACGCATTCAGCAGCACCCGCTTTGAGCATATCCCTTATAATGGATCAACTCATAGCCACCTAGGCTATACAAAACAAGGTAGTGATATGTCCATTTTGCGTCATGCTTTTATGTTGATATTTATTGTATTATGTGCTGTTATTTCACATATGGTGCAATATTTATGTCTTTTCCTCTCATTTTACAAGGTTTACACAAAGAGGGAGAATGCCGGTAGCTGGAATTTTGGACCCGAAAGGAGCAAATCTGAGATACCTATTCTGTACAACTCCAAAAATCCTGAAATTTTACCGAGAATTATTTTGGAGTATAAAAAAATATTGGGCAAAGAAACTACAGGAGGGGACCAACCGGTGGCCACAGGCCTGGGAGCGCCCTACCCCCTAGGGCTTGTGGGCCCCCTGGCCATCATCTGGTGCCCCTCTTATGCTACATGAAAGGTTTTGACCTAAAAAAATAAGAGGGAACCATTCGGGACAAAGCGCCGCCGTCTCGAGGCGGAACTTGGGCAGGAGCAATCTAGGGCTCCGACAGAGCGATTCTGCCGGGGAAACTTCCCTCCCGGAGGGGAAAATCAAAGCCATTGTCATCACCAACTATCCTCTCATCGAGGGAGGGTCAATCTTCATCAACATCTTCACCAGCACCATCTCCTCTCAAACCCTAGTTCATCTCTTGTATTCAATCTTTGTCCCAAAACCTCAGATTGGTACCTGTGGGTTGCTAGTAGTGTTGATTACTCCTTGTAGTTGATGCTAGTTGGTTTATTTGGTGAAAGATCATATGTTCAGATCCTTAATGATATTCAATACCCCTCTGATCTTGAACATGAATATGCTTTATGAGTAGTTACGTTTGTTCCTGGGGATATGGGAGAAGTCTTGTTATAAGTAATCATGTGAATTTGGTATTTGTTCGATATTTTGATGAGATGTATGTTGTATTTCCTCTAGTGGTCTTATGTGAACGTCGACTACATGACACTTCACCATGGTTTGGGCCTAGGGGGGGGGGGCATTGGGAAGTAATAAGTAGATGATGGATTGCTAAAGTGATAGAAGCTTAAACCCTAGTTTATGCGGTGCTTCGTAAGGGGCTGATTTGGATCCACATGTTCCATGCTATGGTTAGATTTATCTTAATTTCTCTTTCGTAGTTGTGGATGCTTTCGAGAGAGGTTAATCATAAGTGGAAGGCTTGTCCAAGTAAGGGCAGCACCAAGCACCGGTCCACCCACATATCAAAGTATCAAAGTAACGAACGTGAATCATATGAGCATGATGAAAACTAACTTGATAGTAATTCCCGTGTGTCCTCGGGAGCGCTTTTCTTTATATAAGAGTTCGTCCAGGCTTATCCTTTGCTACAAAAAGGATTGGGCCACCTTGCTGCACCTTTGTTACACTTGTTACTTGTTACCCGTTACGAATTATCTTATCACAAAACTATCTGTTACCGATAATTTCAGTACCTTATTGAAAACCGCTTGTCATTTCCTTCTGCTCCTCATTGGGTTCGACACTCTTACTTATTGAAAGGACTACGATTGATCCCCTATACTTGTGGTTCATCAGGTAGCAACACCACACACGATGAACACGCCTTAGGAGTGAGGCCGATGCCTCAAAGACAAAACGCACCTTCGAGATGATGCATGTACTCCCTCAGTTTCTTCTTTATTTTGCATATTAAGTTTGTTCTAAGTCAGATGTTCTGAAGTTTGACAAAGTTTATAGAAAATATACCAACATTCACAATATCAAACAAATATCATTAGATCCATTATGAAATATAGTTTTATATTGTATTTATTTTTATTGTTGATGTTGATAATGTTTAACATAATTTCAATCAAACTTAATGATGTTTGACTTAAGACAAGCCTACCGTCTGCAGTAATAAGAAACAAAGGGAGTACCTTATCGTTGCTGGATTAAAACAGTAAAGGCAAAATCTTGGGATTTTACCCTAGAATGTCATGGATTGTTACTCAAAATAGAGAGGAGACTTTCGGCGTCATGGAGCCCCTCAACCCCTAGATCCATCTGATTCAATGGCAACGACATGGAGATGTGTGCCAAGATGCAGCTTTTGTTGACAATTAGCAAGATCTGAGACCCGAAGTATAGTGGGTGGAAATGTTTCCTTGATCAGACCTCATATCTGAGTTCCCAAAGCACACCCATACATCACAAAAAGGATAAAAGGTCTTCTGCTAGGTACATTAAACAATCTATGCAATCGCTAATCCACGGCATTAAAGTATTACTAGATGATACACCGTGCGCTACTGCGGGAATGGGTAGCAATATATTTTAATGAAATTCTATTTTGTGGAATGTAAATATCTAGATTAATAACACGTGAACCAAAATTAAAAATATATAAGACTTATTGTATTTTATTATGTAAAGTTGTAAATATTTATTGAATATAAGTAGACTAATAGAATAAAGAATAGTCTCCCATGCATAGGTGCATCTTTGGCGAGACTTGTCTCATCCATGATTTTATGGTGATGTGGCATGTTTGCATGTTGAGATAGATAAGTTAGTGGAGATGACTTTCTAAGGTTATATAGGATGTGTGGTTACTCTGTCTTTTGATTATTCCATGCTATTATATTATCTATTTTGGATATTTTATATGCGTTAATATGCTATTTTATATTATTTTTGGGACTAACCTATTAACCTAGAGCCCAGTGCCAGTTTATGTTTTTTCCTTGTTTTTTAGCTTCATGGAAAAGGGATACTGTTGGGGATATAACTACTGGATGTAAACCGCCCTGAAGGGGCCGGGTTACCCTCGTCCATGATCAGGGCCCACGAAGGCACGAGGCCCGAGCCTGTGGGGCGGATTAGGATCCATAAGTGTAAACCGCCTTAGTCATGTAAACTTGTGTCAGAAGATAAGAAAGAAGAGACCGAGCCGAGGCTGGTATGAGCCGGATCGGGACTTCAGAGGCGTCAAGGCCAACCCGTGTATATAAGGGGACGACCCGCGGCGGTTTAGGAGAGACAATTCGAGGCTTAGGCGAAGCTATTGCTCCCTAGTCGCCAAATCACATCAATCCCATCACAACTAGACGTAGGCTTTACCTTCATCGAAGGGCGAACTAGTATAACTCCCGTGTCTTTGTGTCCGCTTTAACCCCTCCGAGTTAACCCGCACGATGGCCTGCGACTAAGTCCTTTCACGAGGACGTCTGCCGTGACAATTCCACGACGGTTGGCGCCCACCGTGGGGCTATCGCCGCGATGGTTTGATGATCTTAGAGGGCAAGTTCGAAGCGACTCGAAGGCTATCTTTGTGGGCGGATGACTAAGAGTCGTCGCGGCAAACTCTTCATCGACGATGCAGTGGGGCCCGAGGCGGCTCGATTGAGTACTGGTACCGGGTCCCCTTTAATTAACATACGTGTTCATCGGCAAGATCGGGCGAGCCAGGGCTGGGCGGACATCTGCACCGACCTCGTCGAGACGACCCAATGGGCGAAGAAGAGTCTGCCTGGCTAAACCGCCGCCAAGCGTGCTTTTCGTGGGAGTCGCCCACGGAGACTATGAGGGCGGATCAGCATCCGGGCGGCGAGACCGTCGTCTACTCTGGGCGACGAAGTCGTCACCGGAGAAACCGAAGTCTCTGTACCACCGCAAGATGGCGGATCGGGGCTGTTCCGACGCCGAGAGTATTCCGGACCTTTGATCTACCCAACCGGGTTGGAATCTTCATGGCGGTACACAAGCAACGCTTCACTCTTCGACCATGGCGCCCATGGTCGCCGGTTCAGCAGCAGTGATGGCAGCCGGGAAGGAGGCCTGTCGCGCCGGCTCAAGTTTTATCGGAGCTTTTCAACGCATTGGCTGTGCTCATGGCGAGAGGCTAATCCGGCGGATCGGGACCTGCACAGCGGAGATTGCAAAGGTGAAGGAACAAATCACTAAAGCTAAAGCGGATCTGGCAGCCGCGGACGTGAGGATGGCGGCGAACGGGCCGCTTTGGATGCACAGCTTATAGGCTCATCTTTGCCGATCGTGAGCGCGTCACATGAAGTCATGAAAAGGAAGTACAGATCCTGTTTGCCTTCGCTTCGAGGAAGAGAGCTCTTTAATACCCCGGGCGAGGACCAGTAATCCGCCGCCCGGTGGTGAACCGCCGGAAGCACTGGGGCGCGCGCGCCGTTCCAGCCTCGTGTGATAGATCTGCCTCGCCATCATACCGGCGCGCCCCAGGTTGTGCAGACACCTCCGGGTCATTACTCCAACTCGATGGATAATCTTGTTGCGGCTGCGGCACGGTTGGATGCGATTCCAATTGAAGGTGATTCACCGCAGGCGATAGAGACACGCCGGGTAAAGGAGCTCCTCAGGACGGCCCTGGCTCAATAGGAAGCGTATTCATACAGTCGGGATCGGATCCACTCCACCCGCCCAAGCCGGAGTTATAGCGGTGGCCAGCAGACCAACCGTATCAAGCAGCAGCTGCCGCGGTCCGCCTCAGCGGCAACAACCCGGCGGGTGGCTTCAAGACGCTCAAGTGGTGGTGGACCGGGCGAGGCACGTAGGGAGGCCGAGTTAGCAGCACAACATGAGGATCATCAGCTCGCGCCGGTTCGTCCAACCATCTTCGAACCGGGGGTCACGTCTGGCTCTTTGGGGGTGCCTTGCCTCATCCCCGCTTTACGCAATGTGCGTTTGCCCAAGGACTTCAAGGGGCCACGCAAGGTGCCCAATTATACCGCCGATTTGGCTCCAGAAGCGTGGATAGAAAGCTATGAGATGGCCATGGAGATGCTTTGGATGTGGATGAAGCTGCGTGTGCGAAGTATTTCACAATGATGTTGGAAGGTACGGCCCGTACTTGGTTGAAGAACTTGCCGCCTAACTCGGTCGGTTCATGGACCCGATTCGCGGACCGGTTCATTCAAAATTTCAAAGACACCTGTAAACAGCCCATGTCTGTGGTGGATTTGGCGGCTTGTGTCGAGAGGGAGAATCCACAACCCATTGGGTGCGCCTGCGTTTGGAGGTTTTACATTAATCGGACGGATCAACCACGATTCCGCGATCTTAACCCTAGAAGCCAACCGCGGTTCAAACCGTTGAAGTTGAAGCTGGGTCGCATGAAGCGTTTTGCAATGACATGGGCACTCTTATGGGCGTTTTAGTAAAGTATGTTGATTACGATAGTACCAAGGATCCCGAGTGCGAGGAGGATGACGAAGTAGGGAAGGGAAAGCGAGCAGCAACTCCAGAGGCTTGACATCGATCGGCGGTAATGGAGGAAACAAGCGTAAAGGCAAGCGGTAACATGGGCCGTAGCCAACACCAACGCGCAGGACAAGGATCAGCGGCGCAAGGGTAAGCAATCAAACCGGGGCGGTGCGCAAGGTCACAATCCGGATCGTTTGAATTACCTATTGAATCAACCTTGTCCGAAGCATGGGACGAAGGAGGCACCAGCGAACCACCTCTGGAAGGATTGTTATATTATGCAGGAGTTCAAAATTTCTAATGCTTTCCGGTTTGATCAAGGGCCCGGCGGTTCGTGGTCCGCCCGGGTTACGGTGGAGGAAATTCCGGCCCGGGGTTCGGTGGTAATCCGGGCGGGCAGAACAATCAGAACAATCAGAGCGATCAGAACCAAGGGGGTTACAATCAACAACAGCAGCAGTCGGGTTACCAAAGTAATCCCAAGCAGTTGAACGGTGGACAGTACCATGTTTTTACCACCAGCTTGGACAGGCGAGACCGAAAACTCCGAGCGGGCGGTCGGTGTTGTTGAACCGGCTACACCGCATTACTGCGCTGGTCGGAGCAGCCTATCGTATGGAGCAGAGAGGATCATCCTCCCGGGTTTACAATCCGGGTCAGCTAGCCCTAGTGGTGGCACCTCGGTGGGAGGATACAAGTTTACCAAGGTGCTTATGGACGGAGGGAGCAGCATCAACATCACGTACTCTGAAACCTTCCGACGTATGGGGTTAACGGATAGGCATCTCAGGCCGTCCAGACAAGATGTTTCACGGTGTGGTGCCCGGCAAGTCAGCGTGCAGTCGGTAAGATAGCTCTGGAGGTGGCCTTTGGGGATGAACATGACTCGTGATCGGAAACATTGACGTTTGAAGTGGTGAAAATTCAAAGCCCTTACCATGCCCTGTTTGGGCGGCCGGCGTATGCTAAGTTTATGGCACGGTCTTGTTATGTCTATTTGCAGCTGAAAATGCCGGGTCACAAAGGGACAATAACGGTTCATGGGAGCCGCCGGATCGCTTTGGAGTGCGAAGAAGGTGATGCGGCTTACGCAGAGTCGGTTTGTGCCACTGAAGAGCTAAAGTATTATAAAGACAATGTTGATCCGGCGGATATGACCCCTTTGAAGAAGCCAACTCTGAGCACGATCCGGATTTGAAGTTTAAATCGGCGGCTGAGACTAAACTTGTTGATTTTGTGCCCGGCGATTCGTCCAAGCAGTTCACCATCAGTGCTAACTTGGATCCTAAATAGGAAAGCGCGCTCATCGAGTTCGTCCGTGAGAATCGGGACATTTTTGCATGGAAGCCTTCCGACATGCGGTGTACCGAGGGAACTCGTGAGCACACCCTTAATGTTGATCCCAAGTATAGACCGGTCAGCGGTTTCTTCGCCCGGTTTAACGAGGAAAGGCGCAAGGCCATTGGAGAGGAGGTTGCCGTGCTCTTAGCAGCGGGGTTTATCGTTGAAGTTTTCCATCCGAGTGGCTTGCTAATCCGGTGTTGGTCCTTAAGAAGAATGGCACTTGGCGCATGTGTGTGGATTACAGATCTTAACAAGCCTTGTCCAATAGATCCTTTCGCTCTCCCCGCATTGACCAGATTATTGATGCTACGGCGGGTTGTGAGCGTTTGAGTTTTTGGATGCGTATTCGGATATCATCGATTAAGATGGTGGTTAAGGACCAGGAGAAGACGGCGTTTATCACCCTTTTGGAGCCTTCGCTATGTATCTATGCCTTTTGGACTCAAGAGCGCCCAAGCAACTTATCGGCGTTAAGTCTGAAATTGCTTGCACGAACAGATCGGTCGTAACGTGCATGCTTATGTGGACGATATCGTGGTTAAGTCAAGGAAGAAGGAAACTTTGATTGAGGATCTAAAGAAACCTTTGACAACTTGCGGGTGTACAAAATGATGCTCAACCCGGCCAAGTGCGTCTTCGGTGTTCCGGCAGGCAAGTTATTGGATTTCCTCGTGTCCAACAGGGGGATTGAAGCCAATCCGGAGAAAATTGCGGCTATCACCTCCTTGGCTAAGCCAAAGTGCATCAACGATGTCCAGCGATCGGCGGGTCGGATTGCCGCGTTAAGCCGGTTTATCAACCGCCTCGGAGAGAAGGCCATTCCTTTATACCAGATGCTGAAGAAGACGGATCGGTTAAATTCGAGTTCAGCTGCCGATGAAGCATTGGAGGATTTAAAGCGGCAGTTGGCCAACCCGCCGGTTCTCGCCACTCCCATTGACAAAGAGCCGCTGCTGTTATATGTTGCTGCTAATGCAAGGGTAGTTAGCGTGGCCATCGTGGTGGAGCGGAAGGAGGCAGGGAGGGAATATCCAGTTCAACGGCCGGTTTATTACATCAGCGAGGTCCTCATTGAGTCTAAGCAGATATCCGCATTGGCGTAAGTTGGTATATGGAGTTTTATGGCGTCGGAAGCTGAAGCAATATTTCGAGGCACCCCATCACGGTGGTCGATTCGGCTCCTTGGGCGATATCATCTGAAGAACCGGAAGCGGCGGCGGATTGCTAAGTGGGCTATAGAGCTTGGGCCGCACGGTTTAAGGTATGTGCCTCGGACGGCGATAAAATCTCGAGCACTTGTGGATTTCATTAATGATTGGACGGAGTTGCAAGCGCTGAAGAAAAGCCGGATCATACCTATTGGACCATCCACTTTGATGGGTCCAGCAATTGAGGGCTCGAAATTTGGAGTCGTATTAACTTCCCCGCGAGGTGACAAGTTACATTACGTTCTCCGCTTAATGTTCCCTTGTACTAACAATGCAGCTGAGTATGAAGCTTTGCTCCATGGTCTCCGGATGGCTAAGGAGATGAATCTCACCGGGTTAAATGCTTTGGTGACTCGGATTTGGTGGCCCAGCAAGTATCAGGCACTTGGGATTCTAAAGATCCACTCATGGCTTCATACCGTCGGGAGGTGGATGTTGTGGCAGGACACTTTAAAGGATATCAGGTGGACCATGTGGATCGTCGGAAGAATGAAGCGGCGGATGCTTTAAGCCGGCTGGGCTCTCAACATAAACCGGTCCCGCCCAATGTCTTCCTTGATGTACTGCACAATCCGTCGATCAAGCTTCCCGATGAAGTAGATTTGGCTATTCTGATCCGGAGGCTCGGTTGGTAGCAACCTTACACGTCATTCGGATTGGGCGCTCCCTTATTTGGCATACATGACCCGGGCGAAGTTACCGGAAGATGAGACGCGTTGGCCCGGCAGGTAGTTCGGCCGGTCTAAGTCTATGACCATTGTTAATGGCGAGTTGCATCATTGCGGTGTGTCGGGCGTTTCAGCGTTGTGTGTCCCCGAGGAAGGCTGTGAGATATTGCGTGAGATCCATGAAGGGGACCGTGGTCACCACGCCGGTTCAAAATCCTTGGTTGCCAAAGCGTTCGCCATGGTTTTTATTGGTTGACCGCCCATGCCGATGCGGAGGATCTGGTCAGCGATGTGATGGTTGCCGAAGTTTTCTAGACGTGCCCACATACCGGCCCAGGAATTGAGGATGATTCCAATTACTTGGCCGTTTGCGACTTGGGGGCTGGACATGGTGGGGCCTTTTAAAAGGTCCAAGGACAAGAAAACACACTTGCTGGTCGCAGTTGACAAGTTTACAAAGTGGGTTGAGGCAGAGCCTGTTAGCAAGTGTGATGCGGCCACGGCGGTTCAGTTCATAAAAGGGTGATCTTCGGTTTGGATTTCGCATAGTATCATCACGGATAATGACACCAATTTGTCCAAAGGTGCCATGAAAGAGTTTTGTGAATGTGAGCACATCCGGCTTGACGTTTCTTCAGTGGCCCACCCGCAGTCCAATGGTCAAGCAGAACGAGCTAATCAGGAGATCTTGAGAGGTATCAAACCCCGGCTTATGGTCCCTTTACGGAGGACGCCGGGTTGTTGGGTAGAAGAGCTACCATCGGTGATATGGAGTATCAATACTACCCCTAACAGATCCACTGGATACACACCGTTCTTTATGGTCTATGGAGCAGAGGCGGTCCTTCCCAGCGATATCCGTCATGATTCACCTCGCGTGGCAGCCTATGTTGAGGCAGATAGCAAAGCTGCACGGCAAGACGCTTTGGATCGACTGGATGAGGAGCGAGATATGGCGGCTGCTCGTTCGGCGATTTACCAGCAGGATCTTCGTCGGTATCACAGTCGCCGGGTTAAAACCAGAACCTTTCAGGAAGGAGACTTGGTGCTTCGGCTCATTCAAGACCAGACAGATATGCACAAGCTTATCCCCACCTTGGGAAGGGCCTTTTGTGGTCGCAAGAATCTGCACAATGGGTCATACTATCCGATTGATGTTCGAGAGCGAAAAGACTCACGCACGTCAGAAGAGGAGACCAACAGGCCATGGAATATAGCTCATCTTCGGCCTTATTATACCTGAGCCATCGGCTCTACTTATGTACATATTATGACAATGTATATATTTTGAATAAAAGCAATAAACCGGAGCCCCGGCTAAAACGGGGTATCCGTTCTGTCAAAATCCGGTTTGGGTACATGGAGTGGTTGTCGCAAAGCAGCCTCCGGTTTAGCCCTTGATCTTGATTTTCAGAAGTTTTGTCATCTGGGGGCTTGGTCGTGTCCGAACCAATGCAACACCTTTTGATGGGCGAAAGCCACCAGATCACTTGGGGACATGGTCGCATCTCGAACCGATCACGCCTCTTGGTCGGCCTAAAGGTCATAGAGTCACTTGGGGCTTGGTCGAACCCGAACCATTGCCATGCCACTTGATCGGCATAATGCCACGGTTTGAGTTGGGGGCTGGCTGACTTGAACCATAGCTACACCTTATGGGGAGCTTGGTCTGTCCGACCATGGTAACGCCATCTGATCGGCTCAGTAAAGCCTCTTCTTGCAAACGGTTTTATCATTGCCTTTTCTTCCATATTGGTTTCATAACTGTTATTTTTTATTGACCTTTTTAAACCGATAACATTTTTAAACCGGTTCAAGCTGTCAATTAACGGAATTCGGTCCATTTTTAATCCGGAGATATTTGTTTCGGTTTGACTTTTTCTGTTAACATCCCATTATGGAGTAACAGGGGGCTTGTCATGACCCGACACGGTTTACACGGTAAACCGGCATTATAAACACAGGAGTTGTTTTCTCCTTTGACGGTAATGGTTTATACAACCTCCGCCTCAAGATTGGCTAAGCCAACTGCATGCCCGACGCTGGCAGGTATTTTTGTATCACAAAATTTTGATCGTATACATCAATATTTTCTTATATAAATATATAGGCGTCACAAGCCGGCTGGCGACATAAGCCGCCGTGGCGGTTTAAGAACTTGTGATTGCAGGCAAAATGCATTGAAGGTTTCAGTTCTTCAAACCAAAGTATCAGCACCTCCACGCAAAGGTTACAGACTAAGGGCATAAAGGCATGTTCAAAAACAAAGTGCTAGCTATGCTATTACAAAGCCTTCCAAGGCCCGGTGTTTCGCATGGCATTATGACTAGCAGTTTCTGATGCATCACCCGGCTTGGCGGATTAAGCTTCCTCGCCGGGTTGACGTGAGGAAGAGGGAGCATCTGGCATCGGTTCAACTTCTTCCTCTTCATCACCCAAAGGCCGGAAGTCATTGGTGGACCAGTCAATCCGGGTTAAGGCCTGAAAGACAGCCTCTTCACTTATAAGCTCGGCCGGATCAACGTCGAGGGCATAAGTATGCTTACGGGTTGGGGAACAAGGCTACGCACTTCGAATGACAAACTCCACCCGCTTGTTGTTCGCGTCGTAGAAAGAGCGGTGAACCGCCAGGTTGGCTTCGCTGCCAGTTGACTTCGCCGATGGGCGCATCTCCTTTGTTATTCGTTTGCATGCGTCATTATCAAAGGCTTCACCATTCTCTTGAGCGCTGGGAAACCCTTGGCTATGTCGGCGGATCAAGATCCGCTATCCACGCCTTGGCGCGAGTTAGAAACGATGAAGTGCCGGCCGGGCCGCGGATCGTTTCAACTCTTCAAGCTGCCGGAACCATGGACGATCGGTCCAGTGTATCTTTGATCAAGGACGGAGCTGTGTTGTCGTCACGATGCGGCACATATGACTCATTGGCGCCCGGTATACAACTGCTCAATCAGCGTGTAAGCGGCCTTGAGCTTCTTCCGCACATCGAGCCGGATGAGCAATACGCTTGCTCGCACCAGTTTGAGACAGCTCGGGTTAAACCGGCGGAAATATCAAAACAGGTGTACTCACCGCAAATTTTCTTACCAAAGATGGCAGAGGTCATGGCATGAACTTGGCGCTTTAGTGCAGTAAGCTCTTGATCACCGGTTTAAGAGCTGATTCAGCATCTTCCGCCTGCTTTTTCAAACCGGCCTTCTCGGTGTCCCAGATTGGCCCGCTCGGATTTATACCACTCCTTCACTGTCCCATAGTGGCCAAAGCAGTTTTCAATTCATCCTTGGCCTTGGTGGTTTCGCTTGTTGAGTTTCCAGATTGGCACGAAGGTCCTTGAGTTGCACGGTTTCTTTGGTATATCTCATTCTGGTAACAAAGGAAGCACGTTAGTTGTTCCATTATCAAGTCCCAAGCTCAATACAAGTATTCAACTTGGCACTTGGGGGCTAATGGCTAGTTGATCTCAGTTTGCTATGGGGATACAGAAATTAAGTCCCGGTTCAACTATGCTAAGTTGAACCGACCCTTGGGGGCTACAGTACTGCAGTTTAAGGCGTATGGTTTCTATATAAAGTTAAGTGCCGATTTGACTATGAAAAGTTGAACCGACCCTTGGGGGCTACTATGCAGCAAAAGTACAAGGCATAAATCCTTACCTCATAACGGTCCTTCATGCGATTTACGGACCCGGCTTCAAAGTCACGGCTTGTGTAGAGCCGGTTCAGAAAGCCGGAGTGAAGTTCTTGGGCAGATTGTTTGTCATAAGCTGATATATCAGTTTTCCCCTTATCTTTTTTCATATTAGTAGAATCGTCTTTGGTGATGTGTTTTGCTAAAGCGACCGGTTGGCTAGGAGTGGTGTAGCCAGTGCCTGTCACAATAACATCATCATTTTTGATCGGGCTGGCCAGATTGGTGGTCTTCTTGGGGCTTGGTGTCTTTGTACTCCGGCTCGGCGGTTCAGCAATTACGACCCGCTCTGTGGCCGGACTCGGTGGAGCAGGATGCGAGGTTTCCACTTGGGCCTCCGGTTCAGTTTCTGGCGGATCAGCGTTGTCGTCTTTGTATAACTCGCCAGAGCTATTTTTAGCGACTTCAGGATTTTCGTGGGTCTGCTCTGGGGTCTTCTCCGGGTCAACATCATGATGGGGTCAAGGATTTTCGCTTTTTACTCAAGCGAGCCTTGGTGCTGCAGTGTTCAGAATTAGAATAAGATAAACCGACCAACGCAAATATAAACCGAATTGGCGGGACAAGTATGGTGCTTACCTGCAGCAACTTTAAGCGGAGGCATGCGTGGTTGATGAACCGCCAGAGGAGTTGGAAGAGGCACGATAATTGGTCGACGGATTGAGAGGACATCGGAAGAAGCCTTTTAAGGGATAACGCCAGAGAATAAATCACCTACGGACGACGCTTCCGGGTTGGTGTATCTGGTAAACCGGATGAGGTAATCTGTTGACCACTGTGCCGGGTCGTACGGCGCTCTTCAGCCTGATGTGTCTTCAAGGAAAGATTTGGATTCAAATGAGCATAGGAATGAGATTTTTTTTCACTTTCCGGACGGTAGCGCCAATTCTTTTAACCGCACGAGGTCGGATTCGGAAGAAAGAAAGATTACCTCGACATGGTCGGCATGATCGGCTTCAAAGATCATCACAGGAGTTAAAATTGTCAAGAAAAGGAAAAAATAAAAGGAACAAACTACAAGTAAGAAGAAACACAAAGTGGAGAGCCGGTTCTGGCGACTCCCTCATGAGGATATCAAGTTTTACCTCAGCTTCGATTCTTCGTCTTCTGGCGGATCGTAAGACTCGGCGGTTTTCCTCTTGCCAGCCTTCTTGGTGGCCTTGGACTTTACACGCGTGAGCCGGGCGGTTTGGTACGCTTCGAGAAGGACCTGTTAGCACGAGAAGTAACAAGGATTAACATATATATATCAACAAGGCATTAATGGCGTAAAAGCGGTGAGTAGAGTCTATCATTGGCGGTTTGTTGGCAACACGTAAGCGGAGCCAACCCGGTTTGGCTGCGAGCGAAGATCGGTTCATCAAGCAGCCTCTTTCTGCCTCTGTGACTTCAAGCTCGATTATTGGTAGCTCGTGACGTCTTTGAGGGTCTTGTAGGCTGCCAGTGTTTTCGTGCATCATTCCGGGCCGGCGGCTTAATGGCAAGATGCCCCATTAAACCCAGCATCGCACAAGGTCCACGCCTGTTAGTCCATTGGCCATTAGAGCCCGGAGTTTAATGATTTGAGGCGCAAAATTCTTCCGTTCCGCGGCGGTCAAACGTAAAGGCAACGGATGATGGTTGCTAAGCCGGTGAGGACGGTAACCCGGCAAGGGATTCTCGTTGTCAGGAGCGGTGTTCCGGCAGTAGAACCAGGTTTGGTTCCAATCTTCGGATGGCTATGGTGTTTGGCGTGAGGAAAGTCTACTTCCTTCCTTTTACGGATTGAAACGCCGCCCAGCTCCGTGTTAGGACCATCCGAAAATTCTGTACGGCGGTTCAAGTGAAAGAAATCCCGGAACAGCTCCACAGATGGTTCTTCTTGAAGATAGACTTCACAGAAAACTTGGAAATTGCATATATTTGATACGGAGTTCGGACCAATATCCTGTGGATGGAGTTGAAAACTTGCAAGGACATCCCGGAAGAATTTTGATCCGGGCGGGCAGAATCCCCGGTCTAAGTGCTGCACAAACACAATTACTTCTCCTTCTTGCGGATTGGGAGGGCATTCGTCATCCGGAACCCGCCTGTGGAGGAGGTTTTTAGATGCTAAAGCGCCGGTGGTGACGTATCCGTTGAGTTACGTCTCAGTGATCTTAGACCGGACCCAATTGCAAGCTGAGAATTGTTTGGCCATTCCGGAAGACTAAACTGCGAAAGGAAAGGAAAAACGATTCACCGTTAAACGGTTCAGACACATTATACAATGTTAAATCGGCGATTCGGCGGCGATTTCCAATTCGGTTTTAGCGAGGACTAATGGAGTGACGGATTGGCTATCAAAAGTCAAACCGCCCAAAGAAGCGTAACTGGGAAATCTACTAAGTATGGACAGAAACAGTTTTCACATTCGAATGGAGGAAATTT
Source organism: Aegilops bicornis (assembly GCA_021605145.1). Taxonomy (NCBI): domain Eukaryota; kingdom Viridiplantae; phylum Streptophyta; class Magnoliopsida; order Poales; family Poaceae; genus Aegilops; species Aegilops bicornis. Next base: position 274,321,764 of record CM038674.1, read on the forward strand.
GGATCTACCGAAGATTCAGTAAGAAAAACTTTTGCGACCTATGCAAGCCTCATAAAGGGCAGGAAGGTTCGTGCGTTCTAAACTGGAGGGTGCGAACAAAAAGAAAGATGCATAAAGAGTTAAAGCGATGGCGGAGCGATCGCGCCAGACAGGGGCGTATGGTACGGTTGAATCGTACAGCCATGGCGAGGCAGGTATGAGGAAATTAAGACGAACACCTATGAACTACGAGATGAACAGGACCTTGAGATGCGGATCCAGGGCGTAAAGAGGGACCTTACCTGATGCGCAGAACCGCGGATGAGCGCCGAGAGCCTCTGGAACGATCAGGTTGATGCAGCGGCCTGGCACTGACGCGGCGCTCGAAGGTCGGAGGCGACGGCGGAGCTTCGGAGCTGGGGCGTCGCGAGGAAGAAGAAGCGCGGAAGAAGAAGAGAAAGGGCCTGCCGGTCTATTTATAAGGAGACAGAATAATTAACAAGCGCGAGAATCGAGGAGCCAAAAGCGGCGGACGGCGCATGATCGCCTCGATTTCCGGGATGGTATTAAATGAAGGGAATCTTCTTGTTTGGATTTCTTTATTAAAGATGACGCGTCAAGGCGCCTGCTTTGTGGTTGGAAGATGACGTCATGGCGGTTCAAGCGGCACGGCGGTTTACGAAATATGAAGGGAGATTCAGAGTTTCGAAGATGTTGAAGATTAACATGAACCGGTTCAAGTCAACTGGGGCCTAATGTTGGGGATATAACTATCGGATGTAAACACGCCTGAAGGGGCGGGTTACCCTAAATCCATGATCAGGGCCCACGAAGGCACGAGGCCCGAGCCAGAGGCGGATTAGGATCCATAAGTGTAAACCGCCTTAGTCATGTAAACTTGTCAGAAGATAAGAAAAGAAGAGACCGAGCCGGAGGCTGGTATGAGCCGGATCGGGACTCAGAGCATCAAACCCGGCAGGCGTCAACCCGTGTATATAAGGGGACGACCCGGCGGTTTAGGGACAGACAATTCGAGGCTTAGGCGAAGCTATTGCTCCCTAGTCGCCCAAATCACATCAATCCCATCACAACTAGACGTAGGCTTTACCTTCATCGAAGGGGCCGAACTAGTATAACTCCCGTGTCTTTGTGTCCGCTTTAACCCCTCTGAGTTAACCCGTACGATGGCCCTGCGACTAAGTCCTTTCACGAGGACGTCTGCCGTGACAATTCCACGACAGATACCAAACGGAGTCCAAACGGAATAAAACCTTCGCGATGATTTTTCTTGGACGAGAAGACACCCGGGAGACTTGGAGATGAAGTCGGAGGACCCACAAGGCGGCCGCAAGGGTGGAGGGCGCGCCCAGGGGGGTAGGGCGTGCCCCCGCCTTGTGCGCCCCCCTTGACTCCCTGGCCTAATTCTTTCATCTATATATTCTCATATGTTCCCAAACCACCAGAAGCATCCACAAAAAGACTTTTCCACCGCCGCAACCTTCTGTTCCCGTGAGATCCCATCTAGGGGCCTTTTTCGGCACCCTGTCGGAGGGGGATTCGATCACTGAGGGATTCTACATCAACTCTATTGCCCTTCCGATGAAGCGTGAGTAGTTTACCTCAGACCTACGGGTCCATAGCTAGTAGCTAGATGGCTTCTTCTCAATTTTTGATTCTCAATACCATGTTCTCCTCGATGTTCTTGGAGATCTATCCAATGTAATACTCTTTTGTGGTGTGTTTGTTGAGATCCGATGAATTGTGGATTTATGATCAGCTTATCTATGAATATTATTTGAATCTTCTCTGAATTCTTATATGCATGGTTTGATATCTTTGTAATTATCTTCGAAATATCGGTTTGGTTTGGCCAACTAGATTGGTTTTCTTGCAGTGGGAGAAGTGCTGAGCGTTGGGTTCAATCTTGCAGTGTCCTTTCCCAGTGACAGTAGGGGTAGCAAGGCACGTATTGTATTGTTGCCATCGAGGATAAAAAGATGGGGTTTTCATCATATTGCTTGAGTTAATTCCTCTACATCATGTCATCTTACTTAATGCGTTACTCTGTTCTTTATGAACTTAATACTCTAGATGAAGGCAAGAGTCGGTCGATGTGTGGAGTAATGAACAGATTGCTTAGGTTGTCCTAATTTTTAGAATTTTTGGAGTTACAGAAGTATTCGAGAGTTACAAATTACTACAGACTGTTCTGTTTTTTACAGATTGTGTTTTCTGTGTGTTGTTTGCTTATTTTGATGAGTCCATGGGTAGTATCGGGGGGTATGAACCATGGAAAAGTTGGAATACATTAGATATTACACCAATATTTTTTTGGAAATGGAGGCGTACCCCCAGCCTCTGCATCATAATGATGCATGCAGCCATTTTATTAAAAATCCACGAAGTATCACAAAGTCATAAAAGTATTACAGCTCGCAAGCGGAGCGAAACAAACGAATAAAAGAAAAGTACATGCTGAAAATCGCAACTGGTACGGCAATATGAAGGATAAGCTCCTAGACTCCTATCATGTTATGCGACCGCCATCCGAACCGGTTGAATATAGCCCGTGCTACCATCTCCCACTAGTTGCACCCAGTAACCAAAGACTCCCTGGAGTCCATAGGAGTGAGTAAGGACCACGTACGGATCCACGCGGTAGCTCTGAAGATGACCTGCAAGAAAGTTAAAGTGTGTTGTCTGTTAAAAATCATATCATTCCTACAGTTCCATATAGCCCACAGAAGCGCACATATTCCAATCCAAATACGAGCCGCAGTACCAAAAGTGGTGATTTATTTTCTTATACTAACGGAGCTTATGAGATTCTTTGTTGAGTTTTGTGTTGTGAAGTTTTCAAGTTTTGGGTAAGGATTTGATGGACTATGGAATAAGGAGTGGCAAGATCCTAAGCTTGGGGATGCCCAAGGCACCCCAAGGTAATATTTAAGGAAAACCAAGAGCCTAATCTTGGGGATGCCCCGGAAGGCATCCCCTCTTTCGTCTTCGTCTATCGATAACTTTATTTGAGACTATATTTTTATTCACCACATGATATGTGTTTTGCTTGGAGCTTCTTGTATGATTTGAGTCTTTACTTTTTAGTTTGCCACAATCATCCTTGTTGTACACACCTTTTGAGAGGGACATGCATGAATCGTGATTTATTAGAATACTCTATGTGCTTCACTTATATCTTTTGAGCTAGGCAATTTTTCTCTAGTGCTTCACTTATATCTTTTTAGAGCACGGCGGTGGCTTTATTTTATAGAAATTATTGATCTCTCATGCTTCACTTATATTATTTTGAGAGTCTTTAAACATCATGGTAATTTTCTTTGGTTATAAATTTAGTCCTAATATGATAGACGTCCAAGAGGGATATGATAAAAATTCATATAAAGTGCATTGAATACTATGAGAAGTTTGATTCTTTATGATTGTTTTGAGATATAAAGATGGTGATATTAGAGTCATGCTAGTAAGTAATTTTGTATTGTAGAAATACTTGTGTTAAAGTTTGTGATTCCCGCAGCATGCACGTATGGTGAACCGTTATGTGATGAAGTCGGAGCATGATTTATTTATTGATTGTCCTCCTTATGAGTGGCGGTCGGGGACGAGCGATGGTCTTTTCCTACCAATCTATACCCCTAGAAGCATACGTGTAGTACTTCGTTTCGATACTAATAGATTTTTGCAATAAGTATGTGAGTTCTTTATGACTAATGTTGAGTCCATGGATTAAACACACTCTCACCCTTCAACCATTGCTAGCCTCTCTAGCACCGTGTAACTTTCGCCGGTACCATACACCCACCATATACCTTCCTAAAAATAGCCACCATACCTACCTATTATGGCATTTCCATAGCCATTCCGAGATATATTGCCATGCAACTTTCCACCGTTCCGTTTATTATGACATGCTTCATCATTGTCATATTGCTTTGCATGATCATGTAGTTGACATCGTATTTGTGGCAAAGCCACCGTTCATAATTCTTTCATACATGTCACTCTTGATTCATTGCACATCCCGGTACACCATCGGAGGCATTCATATAGAATCGTATTTTGTTCTAAGTATTGAGTTGTAATTCTTGACTTCTAAGTAAATAAAAGTGTGATGATCTTCATTATTAGATCATTGTCCCATGTGAGGAAAGGATGATGGAGACTATGATTCCCCCACAAGTCGGGTTGAGACTCCGGACAAAAAATAAAAATAAAAGGAGGCCAAAAAAAGAGAGAAGGCCAAAAAAAGAGAGAAAAGAGAGAAGGGGCAATGTTACTATCCTTTTACCACACTTGTGCTTCAAAGTAGCACCATGATCTTCATGATAGAGAGTCTCCTATGTTGTCACTTTCGTATACTAGCGGGAATTTTTCATTATAGAACTTGGCTTGTATATTCCAATGATGGGATTCCTCAAATTGCCCTAGGTCTTCGTCAGCAAGCGAGTTGGATGCACACCCACTTAGTTTTCTTTCGAGCTTTCATAAACTTATAGCTCTAGTGCATCCGTTGCACGGCAATCCCTACTCACTCACATTGATATCTATTGATAGGCATCTCCATAGCCCGTTGATATGCCTAGTCGATGTGAGACTATCTGCTTCTTTTGTCTTCTCCACAACCACCATATTCTATTCCACCTATAGTGCTATGTCCATGGCTCACACTCATGTATTGCGTGAAAGTTGAAAAAAATTTAGAACATCAAAAGTATGAAACAATTGCTTGGCTTGTCATCGGGGTTGTGCATGATTTGAATATTTTGTGTGATGAAGATGGAGCATAGCCAAACTATATGATTTTGTAGGGATAAGCTTTCTTTGGCCATATTATTTTGAGAAGACATAATTGCCTTGTTAGTATGCTTGAAGTATTAAAATTTTGTTTTGAATTTTATGGATCGGAGCATTCATGCCACAATAAACAAAAATTACATGGATAAATATGTTAGGTAGCATTCTGCACCAAAAATTCGGTTTTTATCATTTACCTACTCGAGGACGAGCAGGAATTAAGCTTGGGGATGCTTGATATGTCTCCAACGTATCTATAATTTTTGATTGTTCCATGCTATTATATTATCTGTTTTGGATGTTTTATATGCATTAATATGCTACTTTATATTATTTTTGGGACTAACCTATTAACCTAGAGCCCAGTGCCCGTTTCTGTTTTTTCCTTGTTTTTTAGCTTCGTGGAAAAGGAATACCAAACGGAGTCCAAACAGAATAAAACCTTCGCGATAATTTTTCTTGGACCAGAAGACACCCAGGAGACATGGAGATGAAGTCGGAGGAGCCACGAGGCGGCCACAAGGGTGGATGGCGCGCCCATGCGGTAGGGCACGCCCCTTCCTTGTGGGCACCCCATGACTCCCCTGACCTAATTCTTTCATCTATATATTCACATATGTTCCCAAACCACCAGAAGCATCCACGAAAAGACTTCTCCACCGATGCAACCTTCTGTTCCCGTGAGATCCCATCTAGGGGGCTTTTCCGGCACCCTGCCAGAGGGGGATTCGACCGCGGAGGGCTTCTACAACAACTCTATTGCCCTTCCGATGAAGCGGGAGTAGTTTACCTCAGACCTACGGGTCCATAGCTAGTATCTAGATGGCTTCTTCTCTCTCTTTGATTCTCAATACCATGTTCTCCTTGATGTTCTCGGAGATCTATCCGATGTAATACTCTTTTGCGGTGTGTTTGTCGAGATCCGATGAATTGTGGATTTATGATCAGCTTATCTGTGAATATTATTTGAATCTTCTCTAAATTCTTATGTGCATGATTTGATATATTTGTAATTCTCTTCGAACTATCGGTTTGGTTTGGCCAACTAGATTGGTTTTTGTTGCAATGGGAGAAGTACTTAGCTTTGGGTTCAATCTTGTGGTGTCCTTTCCCAGTGACAGTAGGAGCAGCAAGGCACGTATTGTATTGTTGCCATCGAGGATAAAAAGATGGGGTTTTCATCATATTTCTTGAGTTAGTTCCTCTACATCATGTCATCTTACTTAATGTGTTACTCGGTTCTTTATTAACTTAATACTCTAGATGCAGGCAGGAGTCGGTCGATGTGTGGAGTAATAGTAGTAGATGCATAATCGTTTCGGTCTACTTGACACGGACATGATGCCTATATTTCATAATCATTGCCTTAGATATCGTTATAACTTTGCGCTTTTCTATCAATTGCTCGACAGTAATTTGTTTACTCACCTTATTATTTGCTATCTTGAGAGAAGTCTCTAGTGAAACTATGGCCCCCGGGTCTATTTTCCATCATATAAGTTTCCGATCTTCTATTTTCCATCATATTAGTTTCTGATCTACTATTTTTAAATCTTCTACTCCGATCTATAAACCAAAAATACCAACAATTATTTACTTTATCGTTAGTTTGTTTTCATCTATCTCTATCACATCTCACTTTTGCAAGTAACCATGTAGGGATTGACAACCCCTTTATCGCGTTGGGTGCAAGTTGTTTGATTGTTTGTGCATGTGCTAGGTGATTTGTGCGTTGTCTCTTACTGGATTTATACCTTGGTTCTCAAACTGAGGGAAATACTTATCTCTACTTTGTTGCATCACCCTTTCCTCTTCAAGGGAAAAACCAATGCAAGCTCAAGAAGTAGCATCTTATCAAGTTGTTTAATGCAAGCAGAAGATTTTTAAGTTTTATTGGCTTAAAATGAAGTATTTCCTATGTTCCATAATGTTGTGCGTTTAAATGAAGTCAAACCTCACAAATTTTGACCAAGTTTTTGAAGGAAAACATTAACATCTAGAATGCTAAAGCATATGTCATTAGATTTAGTATAAGACGTAGTTTCATATTTATATATTTGATATTATAGATATAAATAGTTCTCTATAAACTTGGTCCATGTTCGCAAAGTTTGACTTCTCAAAAAATCTATAGACAATACATGGATACAAACATAATGAGTACATATCTGGCCTCTGCATACCTAAAATGCACATAGCCAACACTAACACATACAAATAAGTACACCGACAAATAGCAAATTTATATAAGATCAAAGTTATGCCTAAGTGGGAAAAAACCTAGAAATGATAAAAATAGTGATCGGCAAACTGCAACAGCAACCATATCCGCATCAACTGTCACTTGACACCACAAGGACAACAAGATTCTTCACAACAACGTCTACGAAAAGGGAATGCCACTCAAGCGCCATCGTCACGGGGTGGAACCACCAAAGGCTTGAATCTAAGTTCTCGCCCTCCAGAATGAGTCCGAACATATCCGAGCAATGGCTTCAACAAGGTAACTACACAAAAACATCGCAATTGCCACGTATAGCCAACTTGGGTCAGACCTATAGTTTTCACCCCAGAACTCAAGACCGGGTACTCGAGAAAGCACCAAAAAATCAAAGTTGTCGTCACTTTTTTGTAATCCCAGCAACTACATGTGTTGGGATAGAAATCACACCATCACCGCTGAACAAACATACCCTCTGCGTCAAGCCTTAATAGATTGCATCTCATTGTCGAAGGAAAACTGGTCAGAGTGAGAGTCATCAAAACTCACAAAGGAGACTTCCGCTTACATCCTGCAACGTTGCCATTACATGCCGCAACAACAGCCACCATATCTGGAGAAATTAACCCTCACCAAGACCTTTCCGTGGCCACTGCAGTCTGTGACAAGGGTACCACCGCAAGTCGCAGTGGCCACCACGCGAACCAACACCGGTGACGGAGCACACCACTGCTAACTGCCACCTCCCCGGAGAAATCCCTACACAGGCCCATCAACCCATGGGCCCCCACGGCCGAATTTGGAACCCAAGATCCAAACCGCTGCGGTGCTCCTAGCCTTGCTACAAGGGTGTTGGGGCCTACCAAGGCCACCGTCGGGGAGCTATAGGAGTTCGTTGCACCGTAGATCTGCAGCCACCGGAGCCGCATCAATGTCGTTGTTGTCCTGGGTTGCACCATCCCGTTGGACCCACACGACACCACCACGCCGTCGGGAGGGGAGTGGGAGATGCGCTCGTGTCGCCTGGGATAGCACCTTTGATGGGGGGCAGGCTGCACACCATGGATCACTAAGGAAAGGAACCGGGCGAGAGGGCACTCCCTGCCATCGCCATCCGCAGAACAGGCTTCGTCCGAATGCCTCATTCAGTGACGTCGAGGGGGTGTAGAGGGGAGGTGGCAAGGGTTTCGTGTGTCGCCCCTGGGAGCATCGCAGGGGTCAAGGCTTGCAGTTGAATGCATACAAATGTTGTAAATTAATGATCGTTCTAGGGGTGAAAACAACTAGTCTCACTCTGCATCCGCTACTGCCAACTCTACATTTTAGTCCATTCAGTAGTACCTTATAGCATCTATAGTCGGACTTGGCAAATTCGGCCCCCTATACGCCCGCGGGCGCGTCCGTGGACACCGTCGGGTGGCCCCTCATTTGACTTGCTGCACATCCACACACACCTCAAATGTGAATCCTCAAATCCATTCAATCCATGCACATTGATCATACGATACAAATCACCCAATTCAACAGTTCGAAACAAATACGAAAAATAAAAAAAAATCATAGTTCAACAATCCGGACATGCCAAAATGAAATCAATGTTCGAGCGTGACGGATCAGTCGTTGGCTGGCCAGATCACTTGTTGGACGCCATCCATGCCGCCCACTCCTCCAACATCCTTGCCTCCTGCTCCGCCTACATCGCCGGCGCATGCTCCATTGCTGCCACAGCCACTCTTGACGCCTCATACTCCCTATGCTTGTTGATCTCTTATTTTCTTCTTTGCAAGACACTTCTTGGCATGCTCATCCAAGAGGCTTTCGTCTACCAACATGATCTTCACACCCTCCATGTCCCATGCGATTTGCAACCTCTCCTTCTCAAGCTCAATCTCTCCAAATGGCTTGGCCTTCTCGAGCTCTTATTTGGTCGCCTTCTCTTTCTTCTCCAACTCGATCATCTCCCTCTCAGTTTCCAGCTTCTTCTCCGCCCTATTTTGGTCACAACCCATCCTCTCCTTTTGTGCATCCAACATCCTCTTGTACCCCTCCTCTTTCTTGTTCTCCCTCACCGAAAAAGTGCTCGTCCATGTGGATGGCATTTTTGTAGTCACAGTGTCATGGGAGGCCCTTGCCTTCTCCCACTTGTTTCCCATGACTTGCCGGTTATCCATTGGCATGGTGGCTCTTCCATTCTCCATGACAACATCTTCCTATTATTCGTCCAACTCAATTGATTGGTGGGAGCTTGAGCCATCAATCCTATTCTTGTCGGCCTTGAGATCGGCCACAAGTTGTGTCCACTTTGGTCGGACATTTAATATGATCCAATAATGGCTGAAACCAAATGGCTTGTTATCCGTTTCGTGATACATAGTGGCCGCCATCGGTGTCTAGCAAACAAAATATGTATGAGCATGAGAATGCAAAAAGAAAACAAGCATACGCAAATGATGGCAAGATGAAGTAGATTATGTGAGTTCTCACTCCCATCCCACTTTGAGGGCGGCCGATCACTTGTGAGTAGTAGTCAACATACTTGTTCACTTCCCCTTGAATTATCCCCCATCGATGTTGGAGAGATGCCACATTGTGGTTCATGACAATTGGATGTGGCTCGACATATTCCTTTTGTTCATGATATTCCTGCCAAATCTTCTCTCAATACTTGTTCCCCTTTCGCTCGGTGCCGCATATTGGATCCATTGTTGTGGCCAACCAAGCTTTGACCAACACGATATCCTCAAAAGTTGAGAATGCCAGGCCTTTTGCCTTTGCCTCCTGTGCCTTCTTATTCTTCTTGCTCGGATTGGGATTTGATGTTGTCTCAACTTCATACGAAGGGCAATTTGGATCCCCCAATTCGTAGTCCATTTGTATTGGACCTTGATTATCATTTATCATGTCTAACATGAACAACTCCTTTAAATGATCATGGTTTGGAAGCATTCATCATGTCCTAAATGAGCTAGCGGTCTATGCAAAACATTACATGGCATATGCAAAGTTGATCGGGCAGGAGCACAAAGAACATATCGACGCTTGTTGTGTCATTCCATCGAACAGGTCGTGGGCAGCTGCTACCTCTTGAGCACTGCGTTGGTTTTCCCTTGAAGAGGAAAGGGTGATGCAGTAAAGTAGTGTAAGTATTTCCCTCAGTTTTTGAGAACCAAGGTTTTAATCCAGTAGGAGGTCACGCTCAAGTCCCTTGCACCTACACTAACAAATAAGAACCTCGCAACCAACGTGATAAAGGGGTTGTCAATCCCTTCACGGTCACTTGCGAGAGTGAGATCTGATAGAGATGATAAGATAATATTTTTGGTATTTTTATGATAGAGAGTAAAAGTAAAGAAAGCAAAGTAAACAGTAATGGAAATAACGGGAGATTAATATGATGGAAAAATAGACCCGGGGCCATAGGTTTCACTAGTGGCTTCTCTCAAGAGCATAAGTATTACGGTGGGTGAACAAATTATTGTCAAGCAATTGATAGAATTGAGCATATGTTGTAGGGTGGAACCCTACGGAGAGATCTTTCACGAATTGGAGGGGGAATTCCCAAGAACAAGATGAACACAAGGAGGGAAAACAAGAGGAACACTAAAGAACAAGTCCAATCACACATCCACTAGACCAACAAACACACAAGATCCACAAGGTACATGAACAATCAAAGGGAAATAAGATACATGGTAGAGTTCATCCCAAATCCTATGAAGGAGATGAGGGCTTGATGTATCCACTAGGGATCTTCTCCAATGGAGGCCTTGAACTCCAATGGAGTGCCTCTCTCTCAAGAGGAATCCCACAAGGGGAGATACATGAGCTAAGCTCTAATGTTTAGATATATTCTTAGCCAAGTCTAAATGGAGGAGATGAAGGAGTATATATAGTCCTAGGCAAAGAGAGGGATAAGTGGGGCGAAATGGTAAAACAAGGGCAAAGCCCGCAAGACATCCTGAGGGGCCCGTGTGCACGGGGTAAGTGGAGCCCGTGCGCACGGGGTATCCAGAGACCTGACGCAAGGGCTCGTATGCACGGGGTCCATGAGGCCCGTGGACACGGGGGTACCGTGGGCACGGTACACTCCCGTGCGCACGGGGTCTTCAGGACCACCAGCCTGGGAGGCCCGTGGGCATGGGGTCAGAGGGGCCCGTGGACACGGGGTCGCCTGGGAGCTGCTGCCTTCTTCTTGGCGCTTCCTTCTCCGCTTCCAGACTTCCCTCTTGGATGGTGTAGATGTTCTCTTCTTCTTGGACTCCTCCTCGATGAATGTGTAGCTCCGCTCACACCTATGTAGGCACACGAGAGAGGGGTCAAGTAGTATACCATCCTCGAGAGGTACAAGTGGACACGTGTAAAGGAGATGATTCACCTTTGTATGTATGAAGTAGGTGTGGCACGTGTCACTTTCTAAATCGACTCTTGACATGGTGATGTCCATAGGATGCTCCGCATCATCCCCTCCCCCTTGGGAAAGATCCGACCTCGGATCGAAATCCAAATCACCATGGGAAAGAGATGATGTTGCCGTGTAGTAGTGGACGATCACCAAGCATTCATCATCTTGTAGTTCCAAATGGGCACTCTCCGATGTCGTACTGTCTTGTAATTCCTTCAAAAGGAGCAAATATAACAAGCACTTGGAAAAACAAATGTGGTTGGCGTAAGAGCAAAACCAAGCATTCAAGAGGTGATTCACCCAACAAGTGTTGTCATCAAGCATAGCATATGGCTTGACAAAGAAGTGTGGCATGGCATAAGCATATAAGGTGAGCACAATCAAGGACATCATGGAAACAAGTATGCAAATGGGAGGTAAAGATGCTAATATGTGTGACAAGTGAACAAGCATCTACCTCAAGATCATAGCAAACATGCATAAAGCGCTTGACAAATGGTCTATGGTAGGCATAAGAGTCATTCACGACACCAAGAGAAATGAAATGTCTAAACACATGGGGCAAGCGCAAGACAATCCAAGTATAATATGCATATGGTGTGGTGACGAAAGTGATGCACTCAACACAAATGATATAGCAATTTTGCAACATGTGCAAGGCAATCAAGTCGTGCAAACTAGTGGAGCGAAGATGCAACACACTAGAGGAAATAATGGCAATCATGTCATGTGAGCAAGTAATAGATATAGGAAATGCACATGACATATCGCGAGCACGAGCACAAAGCAAGGTATCATCATAGGCATGGGGCACATAGCAAACATGACAATAATAAGCAATATCTCCACCAAGCTTGCAAATACACATGCAAGTAGTAGAATCAATCATCATGTATAATGCAAAGCATGGGTCACAAATGCATGGCAAAGGCATAGGAATGAGCATATCATGCAAAGGGAACATGGCAAGATGGGCATATAATATGTAAAGGACGATAACCCATAACCATGTGAGAGCCATGTAGAAGAAATGTGCGAAGTCTTTGCGCGAAGGGAGTGGTGGGAATGAAACTCCATGGTATCCCAAGTCATCATTGCTCTCTAGAGCTTGTTTTGTCAACTCATGGGATTGTGAGGTTGACAAGTATTCATGGGTACCTACACAAAAGAGACACAAATGAAAGAACGTGTGTGCGTGGTAAATGTACACATCATCCATCATGATGTGTATGTGCATGTGTGAGTTAGCACAAGATAAGCATCGCTCAAAGAAATTTGATGCATGGTATAAGAACATGTCATCCATCATGAAAGAATAGTTATTGTGTATGACACGATGGGGATGCAAATTTAACATACACGTATATGGCACATCAATAGCATGTTTATTCATGGGGAGCATATGGTGCACACAAGTAGTGGGATCATGCAATGGATGGGATGGATCAAAATCTCCTAATGGGTATGAGGAAACTATGGGGGTATCCTCATGAGGGGAAACATCATATGGAGAAAATGGACAACATCCAAAACAATGCATATCTGAAGCTAGGTAGTCATGGCATGGCATATGAGATAAATGATTCAAAGGGAGCATATCAATATCATCACAAGAGAAACAAATGCCAATAACCATGGGCTTGTCATCTATGCCATAAGTGCAAATAGGATTAATTTTAATGGCATATGCATAGTCACTACGATGAGATTGCAAATATGACATATTGTTGATCTCATGCATAGCATATGACAAGTCAAGCGGATTGTCAAACATGATGTGACCTAGAGAATTGTCACAGGAAATCCTATGTAACATGGCATCACAACTAGGCAATTCAACATGCTCATCAGCATATTCATCATAAAGTGGTAAGTCATGACATGAGGAAGTCGCACTAGCATGAAGCATGGGAATAGGTGGATCAACATCATGCAAGCATTCAATGTCAAGAATGTCCACTAGTGGGACTAGAGCATCACCTTCACCTATGTTACCTTGTTCATTCCACTCAAGTGGTGTAGGTGAGGTGGTAAAGACCAAATGGTGGTCATCTTCATCTTGATGGAACCATGTGGGGGTGCATCATATTCCACCATGGCCATCGTCTTGTCCAAAGGAAGGACGTAGTCGTCGTGAATTGGCGCGTTGTCATATATAGGACCTAGCACCAAAGGAGAAGACACAATAGAGGTAGAGGTTAAGTTGTTAGAAGTCGAAATGGCCTCATATGCCTCATCAACTACCTCACTCTCTCTCTATGTGGTGGTGGCTCACTCACTCCCTCAAGGTAGGTGCACTCAATGTCGCATATGGTGGAGTCACTCAAATCACTCAAGTGGTGGTGGCGGTGGCTCTCCTCACATGGGAATTGGGGCAACTCATGAGATATGGGGCTAGTGGTGAAGTCACACTCAATGTCAATAAGGTGGCACAAGTCACTCAAGTCATCATACTTCGCCATGGTCGAGGTGAAATACTCAACCGTCTCATCGCCTCCTAAGATGGAAGCATCATCCTTGCTCGTCACCATGTCGCTTGCCTCCAAAGCTTGGTCCTTGAAGGTCTCCGTAGTCGTACTCGTTGCCGCACCATCTTGAAAAAGAGTCGTGGAGGACTCGGCATCATCAATGCCACAAAGAGGGATGGCGGTGAAGTCGAACTTGGGAGGATCGTCTTGGAGCTCGTCGGACTTGGACATCGTGGTGGTACTAGCCTCATGCTCACCGTGTTGGAGCTTGGTCTTCGAGAAGTGTGCTTGGGGTCGAGAAGCCTTGGCCTTCATGAGTTCTTGTCCCGCCTTGAGAGCACCAATGTAGTTGTCGTCGAGGGACTTGTAGTTCTCGAGGAAGATAGTCTTGGAGATGTCGTTGTTCAATCCCATCATGAAGTGGAACTTCATTGACATGGGGTCGTCCACGCCGGCACATCGCAAGGCATGCTTCATCTCCTTGAAGTACTCGTCGATGGACGTGGATCCTTGGATGGTGTTCTCCAATTGGCGTAGAAGTTGTTCTATGTAGGTTGGAGGCACGAACTCTCGCCGCATAGCTTTCTTCGTCTTGGACCAACTCATGTCGTAGTTCTCCGAAGGTGTGTGAAGCCAACATGTGGACACTTAGTCGTGGAAGTTTCTTGAGGCGCACTTCACTTGATCTTCGGGAGGAACTTGATGTAGCTTGAGGTAGTTGTCCATCAAACGCTCCCACTCGAGATACTCCTCGGGTTCTAGAGTCCCATAGAAAGGAATCTCGTGGTCGGTGTCGAGGTCATAGTAGCTCGTGGAAATCGCGGACTTGAGCTTGGGGAGCTTCTCTTGAGCGTAGTCTTGGGGTGCTTGTTGGCGAAGATGCCGTATGTCCGAAGGCGAAGATGCTTTGAATTCACTTGGCGAAGATGCCAAAGGTGTTGAAGGAGCCGCAGCCTTGTAGTCGATGTTGCTGTACTGTATGGCCCATGCGCACGGGGGTGCTGGAGGCTGTGTGCACGGGGGTCGAGGGCTCGTGTGCATGGGGGTGGCAGAGAAGCCAACTCTCGTCCAGGAGGTCGTTCTTCATGGTCTTGTCGATGCCGATGAGCACGGAAGTCTTTGCACTTGAGCATCTTCTCGAAGATGAGGAAGACCGCTTGTCGTTCTTGATGAGGGCCTTGAGCTCCTCCATTTGCTTGTCCATCTTGGCGTCGATGACGTTCTTCATAGCATCGAACTCGTCGTCGTGGTTGTAGACCGAAGGTGAAATGCCTTGCCTATTCATCACAAGACTCGAGTAGAGGTGAGTAGGAAATGAGATAAACAATACCAAGTTACCTTTTCCCAAAGTTGAGGATGTATCCAGTTTCACTCAATGTGAGATGAAAGAATAGTGGAATTGGTACCGGATTTGTTCACTCACACCTATCAAGTAAAGCTTATGGAGTAGCTTGGTGAGGATAGTGGCATAAAATTTTGATGCAAGATGTTAGCAAGAGTCAATAATGTTGGAAAAGATTCACAAATTCGCAAGTGAAACAAGTATACCAATAGCAATATGTGGTACACGTAAACACACACACGGATAGATAAATGGGGTCGTGCAACCAAGGAATGAGCACAAAATGTGGAATCCACGGAAAACGCTCGTGTTGCACAACTCAAGAGAGACGCTAGCACGATTTCTCAATAGGCGAATACAACACTTGTGCACAACCTATAAGATGCAAAATGTATGAGCTTTCTATCCCAAGTATGCTATGTGTATGATGTTCCCGTTGTTCTTCTCAAGATGATCCAAGATGATCGGATGTGACAATCTTATGTGCAATGTGGTATGATGCTATGGCACTTGCTTACAAGCTCTTTGCTCTCTTTTATTTTGCTTAAAAGCTTATTCTTATTTTTTTTATGGCCAGTATGCGAAATGCACAAACCAATCTAGCAATTGTGTATATGCGGGAACAATCTTGTGACCCAAGAGATGATATGATGATACTAATATGATATGGTATGTATGCAATGAAAGGGTGGATCACTAGTGTGCACAAGTAACGTGGCCGGGCAATACTCAAATGGCTAGTCTCCATAGGCAAGTAATGCAAGAATGGGCTAAGGGGTTAACAATGTAATGGCAAGAATGTACAATGATGGGATACCACGATACCAAGATGATATAGAGGTTACGTTCTTGCTTACGGTTAGGTTGTCAAAATGGTGTAGTGGTCGATGTCGAATACGACCTCATGGCAATGATGAGTGGCGGTGTTCTTGATGTAGATACCAAGATGATGTAGACCCGTCCCTAAGTAGCCGAAACACCTTAGGAAACGGTAAAAATGCAAACTCAAAATCTCCAAAGGCAAATTTCAAATGGTGGTAGCGGAGATGGCAATGCGGAAGTGGTGGTGGTGGTTGAAGAAGAAGCAACCGTCCCTAAGTAGCCGAAACACCTTAGGAGACTCAAATCACAACTCAACCGACCACAAATGCAATAAGAACCAAAATGGGTTAGTTTGCGGAAGGCTATGGTGGGTTTTGCGGATGATATGGTGGAAGGCCTAGTTAAAGAAGCCAAAATGTCAAAATTTTGATGGAGCCAAATGGTGATGGAACCTATCTATATGAATGGTGGATGTCAATAGCTTCTCAACGAGCTAAAGAACACGAAAATCGGACTCCGGATGTGGAAGTTATGGCCGAAACGGTGAAGTGCACGCGGCTGCTGTAGGGGGGGCGTGCGCACGGGGTCTAGGGCCCGTGGGCACGGGGTGCCGTACGCACAGTACACACACCGAGGGCACGGGGTCACCTGGGACACGCGGGTTGGGCGGATTTCTTCCCGATCTGGGCTCCAAATGGATGGATCTCGTTGCTGGGGTCTAGCTGGGGGTATGGGGGTGGTATGAGAGGTCGAAGGGACAGCGGCCGAAGCGCACTGGAAGGGTCGTGCGCACAGGGTATGTCTGGCCCGTGTGCACGGGGTCCCGTGTGCGTGGGGTCCCGATGGCCCGTGTGCACGGGGTGCTCTGTGAGTGGACGAACTGCTCCGGATCCGTGGGTAATCTTGAAATTGGGGTCAAATCGAAGGGTGGAAGGTAGGGGAAGGTGGAGGAAAGCTAGATCCACCAAATCACAAAAATCAATTGGGGCTATTTTTGGTGGGGAATTTTCGAATTTAGGACGAAATCACACAAAACAATGTTAGAAAACACGAAGGGGGCTCCAATTTCGTGAGAAACCATGGCTCATGATACCAAGATGTTGTAGGGTGGAACCCTGTGGAGAGATCTTTCACGAATTGGAGGGGGAATTCCCAAGAACAAGATGAACACAAGGAGGGAAAACAAGAGGAACACTCAAGAACAAGTCCAATCACACATCCACTAGACCAACAAACACACAAGATCCACAAGGTACATGAACAATCAAAGGTAAATAAGATACATGGTAGAGTTCATCCCAAATCCTATGAAGGAGATGAGGGCTTGATGTATCCACTAGGGATCTTCTCCAATGGAGGCCTTGAACTCCAATGGAGTGTCTCTCTCTCTCTCAAGAGGAATCCCACAAGGGGAGATACATGAGCTAAGCTCTAATGTTTAGATCTATTCTTAGCCAAGTCTAAATGGAGGAGATGAAGGAGTATATATAGTCCTAGGCAAAGAGAGGGATAAGTGGGGGCGAAATGGTAAAACAAGGGCAAAGCCCACAGCATCACACAGGGGGCCCCGTGTGCACGGGGTAAGCGGAGACCGTGCGCACGGGGTATCCAGAGACCTGACGCAAGGGCCCGTGTGCACGGGGTCCATGAGGCCCGTGGACACGGGGGTCCCGTGGGCACGGTACACTCCCGTGCGCACGGGGTCTTCAGAACCGCCATCCTAGGAGGCCCGTGGGCACGGGGTCGCCTGGGAGCTGCTGCCTTCTTCTTGGCGCTTCCTTCTCCGCTTCCAGGATTCCCTCTTGGATGGTGTAGATGTTCTCTTCTTCTTGGACTCCTCCTTGATGAATGTGTAGCTCCGCTCACACCTATGTAGGCACACGAGAGAGGGGTCAAGTAGTATACCATCCTCGAGAGGTACAAGTGGACACGTGTAAAGGAGATGATTCACCTTTGTATGTATGAAGTAGGTGTGGCACGTGTCACTTGCCAAATCGACTCTTGACATGGTGATGTCCATAGGATGCTCCGCATCAGCATAGTTATGAGAATATCTAGGTATGATCATGTATATAGGCATCACGTCTGTGACAAGTAGACCGACTCCTGCCTGCATCTACTACTATTACTCCAAACATTGACCGCTATCCAGCATGCATCTAGAGTATTAAGTTCATAAGAACGGAGTAACGCTTTAAGCAAGATGACATCATGTAGAGGGACAAAATCATGCAATATGATATAAACCCCATCTTTTTATCCTTGATGGCAACAATACAATACGTGTTGTTTCCCCTACTGTCACTGGGATCGAGCACCGCAAGATTGAACCCAAAGCTAAGCACTTCTCCCATTGCAAGAAAGATCAATCTAGTAGGCCAAACCAAATTATTCGAAGAGACTTGTAAAGATAACCAATCATACATAAAAGAATTCAGAGAAGATTCAAATATTGTTCATAGATAATCTTGATCATAAACCCACACTTCATCGGATCTTGACAAACACACCGCAAAAGAAGATTACATCGAATAGATCTCCAAGAGAATCGAGGAGAACTTTGTATTGAGATCCAAAGAGAGAGAAGAAACCATCTAGCTAATAACTATGGACCCGAAAGTCTGAGGTAAACTACTCACACATCATCGGAGAGGCTATGGTGTTGATGTAGAAGCCCTCCATGATCGATGCCCCCTCCGGCAGGATGCCGGAAAAGGCCCCAAGATGGGATCTCACGGGTACAGAAGGTTGCGACGGTGGAATTAGGTTTTCGTGGTCGCTTCTGATGGTTTGGGGGTACGTAGGTATATATAGGAGGAAGAAGTAGGTCGGTGGAGCCACGAGGGGCCCACGAGGGTGGAGGGCACGCCTGGGGGGTGGGTGCGCCCCCTGCCTTGTGGCCGCCTCTTTGGTTGCTTGAAGTCCACTCCAAGTCCTCTGGATCACGTTTGTTCCAAAAATCATGCTCCCGAATTTTTCATTCCATTTGGACTCCGTTTGATATCCTTTTTCTGTGACACACTGAAATAGGCAAAAAAACAGCAATTTGGGTTGGGCCTCCGGTTAATAGGTTAGTCCCAAAAATAATATAAAAGTGTATAAATAAGCCCATTAAACTTCCAAAACAGAATATATAATAGCATGGAACAATCAAAAAATATAGATACGTTGGAGACGTATCAAGCATCCCCAAGATTAATTCCTGCTTGTCCTCGAGTAGGTAAATGATAAAAACAGAATTTTTGATGTGGAATGCTTCTTAGCATAATTCTCAATGTAAATCTTTTTACTGTGGCATGAATATTTAGATCTGAAAGATTCAAGATAAAAATTTAATACTTCAAACATGCTACCCAAGCAATTATGTCTTATCAAAATAACATAGCCAAAGAAAGCTTATCCCTACAAAATCATATAGTTAGGCCATGTTTCAATATCGTCACACAAACGCTCTCATCATGCATAACCCCGACGACAAACCGAGAAATTGGTTCATACTTTTTACCGCGCTTCAGCCTTTTCAAGTCTTACGCAATACATGAGCGCAAGCCATGGATATAGCACTATGAGTGGAGTAAAGTATAATGATGGGGGTTATGAGAGAAGACAAAAGGTAGAAAGTCTCACATTGACGCGGCTAATCAATAGGCTATGGAGATGCCCATCAATTGATGTCAATGAGAGGAGTAGGGATTGCCATGCAACGGATGCACTAGAGCTATAAATATATGAAAGCTCAACAAAAGAAACTAAGTGGGTGTGCATCCAAGTTGCTTGCTCATGAAGACCTAGGGCATTTTGAGGAAGCCCATCATTGGAATATACAAGACAAGTTCTATAATGAAAAATTCCCACTAGTATATGAAAGTGACAACATAGGAGACTCTATATCATGAATATCACGGTGCTACTTGAAAGCACAAGTGTGGAAAAAGGATCGTAACATTGTCCCTTCTCTCTTTTTCTCTCATTTCTTTTTCTTTTTCTTTTTCATTTTCTTTGGGCCTTCTTTTTTTGGCCTCTTTTTTTTATTTAGTCCGGAATCTCATCCCGACTTGTGGGGGAATCATAGTCTCCATCATCCTTTCCTCACATGGGAAAATGCTCTAATAATGATGATCATCACACTTTTATTATTTACAACTCAACAATTACAACTCAATACTTAGAAAAAAATATGACTCTATGTGAATGCCTCTGGCAGTGTACCGGGATATGCGATGAATCAAGAGTGACATGTATGAAAAAATTATGAATGGTGGATTTGCCACAAAATACGATGTCAACTACATGATCATGCAAAGCAATATGACAATGATGAAGCGTGTCATAATAAACGGAACGGTGGAAAGTTGCATGGCAATGTATCTCGGAATGGCTATGGAAATGCCATGATAGGTAGGTATGGTGGCTGTTTTGAGGAAGATATAAGGAGGCTTATGTGTGATAGAGCGTATCATATCACGGGGTTTGGATGCACCGGTGAAGTTTGCACCAACTCTGAAGGTGAGAAAGGGCAATGCGCTGCATCAGTAGAGGCTAGAAAATTGTGGAAGGTTGAGAGTGCATATAATCCATGGACTCACATTAGTCATAAAGAACTCATATACTTATTGCAAAAGTTTATTAGCCCTCAAAGCAAAGTACTACTACGCACGCCCCTAGAGAGATAGATTGGTAGGAAAAGACCATCGCCGTCCTGCACCGCCACTCATAAGGAAAGCAATAAAAGAACACCTATGTGTCAAAATTGTTACACAACTTTTACCATACGTGCATGCTACGGCACTTGCCAACTTTAACACAAGTATTTCTCAATTTCACAATTACTCAACTAGCACACTCTAATATTACCACCTTTATATCTCAAAACACTTATCAAGTATCTAACTTCTCATGATATTCAATGAACTCAATATGGAAGATTAATTTCACATTTAAAGCAAATTACCATGCTGTTTAAGACTCTCAAAATAATATAAGTGAAGCATGAGAGATAAATAATTTCTATAAAATACAACCACCGCCGTGCTCTAAAAGATATAAATGAAGCACTAGAGCAAAAACTATATAGCTCAAAAGATATAAGTGAAGCACATAGAGTAGTCTAACAAATTCCGAATCATGTCTGTCTCTTTCAAAAGGTCTGTACAGCAAGGATGATTGTGGAAAACTAACAAACACAGACTCAAATCATACAAGACGCTCCAAACAAAACACATATCATGTGGTGAATAAAAATATAGCTCCAAGTAAAGGCACCCCTACCGTGCTCTGAAAGATATAAGTGAAGCACTAGAGCAAAACTATATAGCTCAAAAGATATAAGTGAAGCACATAGAGTATTCTATCAAATTCCAACTCATGTAAGTTTTGGGTGGAATGGGAATTGCTATTCTTTCTACTTCTCGAGGAATAATGACAGATCGAGAAGCTCGAGTAAACAGAATTGGGGGAGATTTCTCTATTTGTTGAAAGTGGAAAGTCATATTTGAATCGGAAAGTTGGCTCTCTCAAAAGGTGTGTACAGCAATGATGGTTGTGTTAAACTAAAAATCAAAGACTCAAATCATACAAGACGCTTCAAGCAAAACACATATCATGTGGTGAATAAAAATATAGCTCCAAGTAAAATTACCGATGGAAGTAGACGAAAGAGGGGATGCCTTCCGGGGCATCCCCAAGCTTTGGATTTTTGGTGTACTTGGATTTACCTTGGGGTGCCTTGGGCATCCCCAAGATTAGGCTCTTTCCACTCCTTGTTCCATAATCCATCAAACCTTTACCAAAAACTCAAAAACTTCACAACACAAAACTTAACAGAAAATCTCGTGAGCTCCGTTAGCGAAAGAAAACTAAACACCACTTAAAGGTACTGTATTGAACTCATTCTTTATTTATATTGGTGTTAAACCTACTGTATTCCAACTTCTCTATGGTTTATAAGCCCTTTTAGTAGTCATAGATTCATCAAAATAAGCAAACAAGACACGAAAAACAGAATCTGTCAAAAACAGAACAGTCTGTAGTAATCTGTAACTAACGCAAACTTCTGGAACTCCAAAAATTCTAGAAAACTGGGAAGACCTAGATAATTTGTTTATTGATGTACTGCAATTAGAATCAGTATTTTACCACGTTATGGTGATTTTTAACAAATTTTTTCGTGAACAGTAAGTTTCTGGAATTTTCAGCAAGATCAAATAACTATCATCCAAGAAGATCCTATAGGTTTAACTTGGCACAAACACTAATTAAAACACAAAAACAAATCTAACCAGAGGCTAGATCAAAGATTTATTCCTAAACAGAACCAAAAAGCAAAAAACTAAAAATAAAATTGGGTTGCCTCCCAACAAGCGCTTTTCTTTAAAGCCTTTTTAGCTAGGCTTGAGATTTCAATGATGCTCACAAGAAAGACAAGAATTGAAGCACAAAGAGAGCATAATAAAACACATGACAAACACATCTAAGTCTAACATACTTTCTATGCATAGGCATCTTATAGGCAAACAAATTATCAAGGCAAGCAAAAACTAGCATATGCAAGGAAGCGGAAAGAAACAATAGCAATCTCAGCATAATGAGAGGTAATTTAGCAACATGAAAATTTCTACAACCATATTTTCCTCTCTCATAATAATTACATGTAGGATCATAAGAAAATTCAACAATATAGCTATCACAAAACATATGCTTAACACGATCCACATGTATGAAAAGTTGACACTCTTCCAAAATAGTGGGATTAACATTAGCTAAAGTCATGACCTCTCCAAACCCACTTTTATCAAAAACTTCATAAGATTGATCAAAACCCAAATATGTGGGATCTAAAGTTGACACTCTTCCAAACCCACTTTCAATACTATTGCAAACATTATTATCAATCTCATATTCATCATGGGGCTTAAATAAATTTTCAAGATCATAAGAAAAATCACCCCAATCATGATCATTACCACAAGTAGTAGACATAGCAAACTTAGCATCCCCAAGCTTAGGGTTTTGCATATTATTAGCACAATTGACATCAACAGAATTTATAGTAACATCATTTTAATCATGCTTTCTATTCAAAGATCTATCGTGAATCACTTTATAAAGCACTTCATCACAATTTTAGATTCACGAATTTCAAGCAAAACCTCATAAAGATAATCTAGTGCACTCAACTCACTAGCAACAGGTTCATCATAATTGGATCTCTTAAAGATATTAGCAAGGGGATGAGGATCCATAAACTTTTAGTAAGCGAAGATGCAAGCAAAAAGAAGGCACATGGTAACACAAGAAGCAGGCGAAAAAGGGGCGAACAGAAAGAGAGGGCGAATAAAACGGCAAGGGTGAAGTGGGGGAGAGGAAAACGAGAGGCAAATGGAAAATAGTGTAATGCGAGGGATAAGAGTTTGTGATGGGTACTTGGTATGTCTTGACTTGTAGACTCGGCAACGGTGCCAAAAATGGCTTGTTGTTGGGAGTCAAATCTTGACTTGAATAGGCGCACACCTCCCCGGCAACGGCGCCAGAAATACTTCTTGCTACTTCTTGAGCACTGCGTTGGTTTTCCCTTGAAGAGGAAAGGGTGATGTAGTAAAGTAGTGTAACTATTTACCTTAGTTTTTGAGAACCAAGGTATCAATCCAGTAGGAGGTCACGCTCAAGTCCCTTGCACCTACACAAACAAATAAGAACCTCGCAACCAACGCGATAAAGGGGTTGTCAATCCCTTCATGGTCACTTACGAGAGTGAGATCTGATAGAGATGATAAGATAATATTTTTGGTATTTTTATGATAAAGAGTAAAAGTAAAGAAAGCAAAGTAAACAGTAAAGGAAATAACGGGAGATTAATATGATGGAAAAATAGACCCGGGGCCATAGGTTTCACTAGTGGCTTCTCTCAAGAGCATAAGTATTACGGTGGGTGAACAAATTATTGTCAAGCAATTGATAGAATTGAGCATATGTTGTAGGGTGGAACCCTATGGAGAGATCTTTCACGAATTGGAGGGGGAATTCCCAAGAACAAGATGAACACAAGGAGGGAAAACAAGAGGAACACTCAAGAATTACGGTGGGTGAACAAATTACTATCAAGCAATTGATAGAAGAGCATAGTTATGAGAATATCTAGGTATGATCATGTATATAGGCATCACGTCCGTGACAAGTAGACCGACTCCTGCCTGCATCTACTACTATTACTCCAAACATCGACCGCTATCCAGCATGCATCTAGAGTATTAAGTTCATAAGAACGGAGTAACGCTTTAAGCAAGATGACATGATGTAGAGGGATAAACTCATGCAATATGATATAAACCCCATCTTTTATCCTTGATGGCAACAATACAATACGTGTCGTTTCCCCATCACATCCTTTGGGATCGAGCACCGCAAGATTGAACCCAAAGCTAAGCACTTCTCCCATTGCAAGAAAGATCAATCTAGTAAGCCAAACCAAACTGATAATTTGAAGAGACTTGCAAAGATAACCAATCATACGTAAAAGAATTCAGAGAAGATTCAAATATTGTTCATAGATAATCTTGATCATAAACCCACTATTCATCGGATCTCAACAAACACACCGCAAAATAAGATTACATCGAATAGATCTCCAAGAGAATCAAGGAGAACTTTGTATTGAGATCCTAAGAGAGAGAAGAAGCCATCTAGCCAATAACTATGGACCCGAAGGTCTGAGGTAAACTACTCACACATCATCGGAGAGGCTATGGTGTTGATGTATAAGCCTCCGCGATCGATGCCCCCTCCGGCAGGACGCCGGAAAAGGCCCCAAGGTGGGATCTCACGGGTACAGAAGGTTGCGGCAGTGGAATTAGGTTTTCGTGGTCGCTTCTGATGGTTTGGGGGTACGTAGGTATACATAGGAGGAAGAAGTAGGTCAGTGGAGCCACGAGGGGCCCACGAGGGTGGAGGGCGCGCCCGGGGGGGTGGGCACGCCCCCTGCCTCGTGGCCGCCTCGTTGGTTGCTTGACGTCCACTCCAAGTCCTCTGGATCATGTTTGTTCCAAAAATCACGCTCCCGAAGGTTTCATTCAGTTTGGGCTCCGTTTGATATCCTTTTTCTGCGAAATACTGAAATAGGCAAAAAAATAGCAATTTGGGTTGGGCCCCCGGTTAATAGGTTAGTCCCAAAAACAATATAAAAGTGTATAAATAAGCCCATTAAACATCCAAAATAGAATATATAATAGAATGGAACAATAAAAAATTATAGATACGTTGGAGACGTATCAGCAGCCCAGGCGCCGCTTATGCTCGTGCTTCTCCGCGCCCGGACGAGCTGCGGCGAGTGACAGACGTCCACCGGCGGCATCTGCGTGGGCAGAAAGCTCTTCGGAATGCCCCAACTGGCTGTCGGATCGTCCTCTATCCCAACGTGGTCCGGCGGCGCAATCTTGTTGGCGGCGGGATGGATGGGATGTAGGGTTCCGAGCGCCGTGGGGGGGGGGGCGGGCAGCTGCTCGTCCATGTCCGCATCCGCTCACTGCGACACCGTCGCTTCCCTCTCTCGCTGTCGGCATCGTCAGTTCCTCCTGGTGATTTTCTCAGCCTTGCATGACAAAGCCAAGGACGGGACGCCGACGGACAAGGCGGACGCAGCCTCTGTTGCAGCGGGCAGGAACTGATACGTCTCCAACGTATCTATAATTTTTGATTGCTCCATGCTATATTATCTATTGTTTTGGGCAATATTGGGCTTTAATATTCACTTTTATATTACTTTTGGGACTAACCTATTAACCGGAGGCCCAACCCAAATTTGCTGTTTTTTGCCTATTTCAGTATTTCGAAAAAAAGGAATATCAAACGGAGTCAAAACGGAACGAAATCAACTGGAGAAGTTATTTTGGAAGGAAAGCTACCGGATGGACTTGGACCCCACGTCAAGGAAGGAACGAGGAAGCCACGAGGGTGGGGGCGCGCCACCCCTAGGGCGTGCCCCGCCTGTGGGGGCCCTCGTGGCTCCCCGACGTGCTTCTTCCGCCTATATAACTCCACGCACTTAAAACTTCCGAACAGAGATTAGATTGGGAGTTCCGCTGCCATAAAACCTCCAGAGCCACCAAAACCAATCGGGACCTGTTCAAGCACCGCCGGAGGGGGAACCCTCATCGGTGGCCATCTTCATCATCCCGGCGCTCTCCATGACGAGGAGGAGGAGTAGTTCACCCTGGGCTGAGGGTATGTACCAAAGAGCTATGTGTTTGATCTCTCTCTCTCTCTCTCTCTCTCTCTCTCTCTCTCTCTCTCTCTCTTGTGTTCTTGATTTGGCACGATCTTGATGTATCGCGAGCTTTGCTATTATAGTTGGATCTTATGTTTCTTCTCCCCCTCTACTCTCTTGTAATGAATTGAGTTTTCCCCTTGAAGTAATCTTATCGGATTGAGTCTTTAAAGATTTGAGAACACTTGATGTATGTCTTGCCATGCGTATCTGTGGTGACAATGGGATATCACATGATTCACTTGATGTATGTTTTGGTGATCAACTTATGGGTTCCGCCATGAACCTATGCATAGCGGTTGGCACACGTTTCGCCATGATTCTCCGGTAGAAACTTTGGGGCACTCTTTGAGGTTCTATGTGTTGGTTTGAATAGATGAATTGAGATTGTGTGATGCATATCGTATAATCATGCCCACGGATACTTGAGGTGACACTGGAATATCTAGGTGACATTAGGGTTTTGGTTGATTTGTGTCTTAAGGTGTTATTCTAGTACGAACTCTAGGGCTGTTTGTGACACTTATAGGAATAGCCCAACGGATTGATTGGAAAGAATAACTTTGAGGTCGTTTCGTACCCTACCATAATCTCTTTGTTTGTTCTCCGCTATTAGTGACTTTGGAGTGACTCTTTGTTGCATGTTGAGGGATAGTTATATGATCCAATTATGTTATTATTGTTGAGAGAACTTGCACTAGTGAAAGTATGAACCCTAGGCCTTGTTTCCTATCATTGCAATACCGTTTACGCTCACTTTTACCACTTGTTACCTTGCTGTTTTTATATTTTCATATTACAAAAACCTAAATCTACCATCCATATTTCACTTGTATCACCATCTCTTCGCCGAACTAGTGCACCTATACAATTTACCATTGTATTGGGTGTGTTGGGGACACAAGAGACTCTTTGTTATTTGGTTGCAGGGTTGTTTGAGAGAGACCATCTTCATCCTACGCCTCCCACGGATAGATAAACCTTAGGTCATCCACTTGAGGGAAATTTGCTACTATCCTACAAACCTGTGCACTTGCAGGCCCAACAACGTCTACAAGAAGAAGGTTGTGTAGTAGACATCAAGCTCTTTTCTGGCACCGTTGCCGGGGAGGTGAGTGCTTGAAGGTATATCTTTAGATCTTGCAATCGAATCTTTTTGTTTCTTGTTTTAGCACTAGTTTAGTTTATAAAAGTAAATTACAAAAAAATGGAATTGAGTTTGTCTCATACGCTTCATCTTTTAATATCTTTCGTGAGTATGATGGAAAGGAAAATTGTGCCAAAGTGTTAGAAGAAGAATGCATTAAAATGTTTGGCACTAAATCTTTGAATGATGAGCATGATTGCAATTTTGTTAGTATGAATTCTATGAATATCCATGATGCTAATGATATGCAAAGCCACAAGCTTGGGGATGCTATGTTTGATGAAGATGATATTTTTTGTCCCCCAAGTTTTGATGAGCAAATTTACTATGATGAAAGCATGCCTCCTATCTATGATGATTATTGTGATGACAAGTATGCTTTAAAGAATAATTATAACCATGAAACTTTTCATCTTGATCTTAATTTTCAATCACATGATAGTTGTTTTGTTGAGTTTGCTCCCACTATTGTTGAAGAGAAGAATTTTGAATATGTGGACAGTAGTAAAATTTCTATGCAAGTAGATCATGAAAAGAATGCTTTAGGTGCTGGCTATATTGTTGAATTCATTCATTATGCTACTGAAAATTATTATGAGGGAGGAATATATGCTTGTAGGAATTGCAATAATATCAAGTTTCCTCTCTATGTGCTTAAAGTTTTGAAGTTATGCTTGTTTCACCTTCCTATGCAAGTTGATTATTGTTCCCATAAATTGTTTGCTCACAAAATCCCTATGCATAGGAAGTGGGTTAGACTTAAATGTGCTAGTCATATTCTTCATGATGCTCTCTTTATGTTTCAATTCCTATCTTTTTGTGAGCATCATTGAAATCATCATGCCTAGCTAGGGGCGTTAAACGATAGCGCTTGTTGGGAGGCAACCCAATTTTATTTTAGTTTCTTGCTTTTTGGTTCTGTTTAGGAATAAATAATCCATCTAGATTCTGTTTAGATGTGGTTTTATGTTTTAATTAGTGTTTGTGCCAAGTAGAACCTTTGGGAAGACTTGGGTAAAGTCTTTATGATCATGCTGTAAAAAACAGAAACTTTAGCGCTCACGAGATTAGCTTCAACTTTTTACTCGAGAGTGATATTAAGTTTATTATTTTTGCAGATGATTTCTAGTAAAATTCCTCAGGTCCACCAATTTATTTTAGAATTTTTGGAGTTCCATAAGTTTGCGTTAGTTACAGATTACTACAGACAGTTATGTTTTTGACAGATTCTGTTTTTCGTGTGTTGTTTGCTTATTTTGATGACTCTATGGCTAGTAAAATAGTTTATAAACCATAGAGAAGTTGGAATACAGTAGGTTTAACACCAATATAAATAAATAATGAGTTCATTACAGTACCTTTAAGTGGTGTTTTGTTTTCTTTCGCTAACGGAGCTTACGAGTTTTCTGTTAAGTTTTGTGTTGTGAAGTTTTCAAGTTTTGGGTAAAGATTCGATGGACTATGGAATGAGGAGTGGCAAGAGCCTAAGCTTGGGGATTCCCAAGGCACCCCAAGAAAATATTCAAGTATAACCAAGAGCATAAGCTTGGGGATTCCCCGGAAGGCATCCCCTCTTTCGTCTTCGTTCATCGGTAACTTTACTTGGAGCTATATTTTTATTCACCACATGATATGTGTTTTGCTTGGGGAGTCATGTCATTTTATTTTGTTTTGCTTGCTGTTTGAATAAAATACCAAGATCTGAAATTATTAAATGGGAGAGTCTTCACATACTTGTATAATTATCCGACTACTCATTGATCTTCACTTATATCTTTCGGAGTAGTTTGTCATTTGCTCTAGTGCTTCACTTATATCTTTTAGAGCACAATGATGGTTTTATTTTGAAGAAATAGATGAAATCTCATGCTTCACTTATTATTTTGAGAGTCTTAAATAGCATGGTAATGTGCTTAATCCTAATATGCTAGGTATTCAAGAATAGTAAAAACTTTCTTATGAGTGTGTTGAATACTAAGAGAAGTTTGATGCT
Organism: Aegilops bicornis; assembly: GCA_021605145.1. Lineage (NCBI taxonomy): Eukaryota > Viridiplantae > Streptophyta > Magnoliopsida > Poales > Poaceae > Aegilops > Aegilops bicornis. The sequence goes on from CM038674.1 coordinate 274,351,208, forward strand.
TGATGATTGTTTTGAGATATGGAGGTAGTGATATCAAAGTCGTACTAGTTGAGTAGTTGTGAATTTGAGAAATACTTGTGTTGAAGTTTGCAAGTCCCGTAGCATGCACGTATGGTAAACGTTATGTAACAAATTTGAAACATGAGGTGTTATTTGATTGTCCTCCTTATGAGTGGCGGTCGGGGACGAGCGATGGTCTTTTCCTACCAATCTATCCCCCTAGGAGCATGCGCGTAGTGCTTTGGTTTTGGATGGTTTGTAGATTTTTGCAATAAGTATGTGAGTTCTTTATGACTAATGTTGAGTCCATGGATTATACGCACTCTCACCCTTCCATCATTGCTAGCCTCTTCGATACCGTGCATTGCCCTTTCTCACATTGAGAGTTGGTGCAAACTTCAAGGTGCATCCAAACCCGTGATATGATACGCTCTTTCACACATAAACCTCCTTATATCTTCCTCAAAACAGCCACCATACCTACCTATTATGGCATTTCCATAGCCATTCCGAGATATATTGCCATGCAACTTTCCACCATACCGTTCTTCATGACACATTCATCATTGTCATATTGCTTAGCATGATCATGTAGTTGACATAGTATTTGTGGCAAAGCCACCGTTCATAATTCTTTCATACATGTCACTTTTGATTCATTGCATATCCCGGTACACCATCGGAGGCATTCATATAGAGTCATACTTTGTTCTAGTATCGAGTTGTAATCATTGAGTTGTAAATAAATAGAAGTGTGATGATCATCATTTAATAGAGCATTGCCCAAAAAAAAGAGAAAGGCCAAAGAAAAAAAAGAAGGCCCAAAAAATAAAAAAAATAAAAGGGGGCAATGCTACTATCCTTTTTTCCACACTTGTGCTTCAAAGTAGCACCATGTTCTTCATATAGCGAGTCTCATATATTGTGCTTCAAAGTAGCACCATGTTTTTCATATAGAGAGTTTCATATGTTGTCACTTTCATATACTAGTGGGAATTTTTCATTATAGAACTTGGCTTGTATATTCCAACGATGGGCCTCCTCAAGTGCCCTAGGTGTTCGTGAGCAAGCAAGTTTGATGCACACCAACTTAGTTTCTTTTGATGAGCTTTCATACATTTATAGCTCTAGTGCATCCGTTGCATGGCAATCCCTACTCCTCGCATTAACATCAATTGATGGGCATCTCCATAGCTCATTGATTAGCCTCGTTGATGTGAGACTTTCTCCTTTTTTGTCTTCTCCACATAACCCCCATCATTATATTCTATTCCACCCATAGTGCTATGTCCATGGCTCGCGCTCATATATTGCGTGAAAGTTTATAGGTTTGAGATTACTAAAGTATGAAACAATTGCTTGGCTTGTCACCGGGGTTGTGCATGATGAGAGCATTCTTGTGTGAAGAAAATGGAGCATGACTAAACTATATGATTTTGTAGGGATGAACTTTCTTCGGCCATGTTATTTTGAGAAGATATAATTGCTTAGTTAGTATGCTTGAAGTATTATTATTTTTATGTCAATATGAACTTTTGTCTTGAATCTTTCGGATCTGAATATTCATATCACAATTAAGAAGAATTACATTAAAATTATGCAAACTAGCATTCCACATCAAAAATTATCTTTTTATCATTTACTTACTCGAGGACGAGCAGGAACTAAGCTTGGGGATGCTTGATACGTCTCCAACGTATCTATAATTTTTTATTGCTCCATGCTATATTATCTACTGTTTTGGGAAATATTGGGCTTTATTATTCACTTTTATATTACTTTTGGGGCTAACTATTAACCGGAGGCCCAGCCCAGATTTGTTGTTTTTTTTGCCTATTTTAGTATTTCGAAGAAAAGGAATATCAAACGGAGTCAAAACGGAACGAAATCAACTGGAGAAGTTATTTTTGGAAGGAAAGCTACCGGATGGACTTGGACCCCACGTCAAGGAAGGAACGAGGAAGCCACGAGGGTGGGGGCGTGCCCCCTGCCTTGTGGGGCCCTTGTGACTCCGCTGACGTGCTTCTTCCGCCTATATAACTCCACGTACCCTAAAACTTCCAGAACAGAGATTAGATTGGGAGTTCCGCCGCCGCAAAACCTCCAGAGCCACCAAAAACAAATCGAGACCCTGTTCCGACACCCTGCCGGAGGGGGGAACCCTCACCGGTGGCCATCTTCATCATCCCGTCGCTCTCCATGACGAGGAGGGAGTAGTTCACCCTCGGGGCTGAGGGTATGTACCAAAGAGCTATGTGTTTGATCTCTCTCTCTCTCATGTTCTTGATTTGGCACGATCTTGATGTATCGTGAGCTTTGATATTATAGTTGGATCTTATGTTTCTTCTCCCCTCTACTCTCTTGTAATGAATTGAGTTTTCCCCTTGAAGTAATCTTATCGGATTGAGTCTTTAAAGATTTGAGAACACTTGATGTATGTCTTGTCGTGCGTATCTGTGGTGACAATGGGATATCACGTGATTCACTTATTGTATGTTTTGGTGATCAACTTGCGGGTTCCGCCCATGAACCTATGCATAGGGGTTGGCACACGTTTTCGTCGTGATTCTCCGGTAGAAACTTTGGGGCACTCTTTGAGGTTCTATGTGTTGGTTTGAATAGATGAATTGAGATTGTGTGATGCATATCGTATAATCATGCCCACGGATACTTGAGGTGACATTGGAGTATCTAGGTGACATTAGGGTATTGGTTGATTTGTGTCTTAAGGTGTCATTCTAGTACGAACTCTAGGGCTGTTTGTGACACTTATAGGAATAGCCCAACGGATTGATTGGAAAGAATAACTTTGAGGTGGTTTCATACCCTACCATAATCTCTTTGTTTGTTCTCCGCTATTAGTGACTTTGGAGTGACTCTTTGTTGCATGTTGAGGGATAGTTATATGATCCAATTATGTTATTATTGTTGAGAGAATTTGCACTAGTGAAAGTATGAACCCTAGGCCTTGTTTCCTAGCATTGCAATACCGTTTACGCTCACTTTTACCACTTGTTACCTTGATGTTTTTACATTTTCAGATTACAAAAACCTATATCTACCATCCTATACAATTTACCATTATATTGGGTGTGTTTGGGACACAAGAGACTCTTTGTTATTTGGTTGCAGGGTTGTTTGAGAGAGACCATCTTCATCCTACGCCTCCCACGGATTGATAAACCTTAGGTCATCCACTTGAGGGAAATTTGCTACTGTCCTACAAACATGTGCACTTGCAGGCCCAACAACGTCTACAAGAAGAATTGTGTAGTAGACATCAGGGACGGGCTGGACCACATCTAAGGCGGCGGATTGGGACCGATGATGAGGATGGGGAGGAAGGGTGGCGGACGGCAAGGGTTTAGACGCGGGAAAGGTTGGAGGTAGGTCGGAGGAGGGGGAAGGGTTTGGCAGATTTGGTGCAATTTATGGTGGGCTAGGGTATTGGGTCCAACATGACGGACACGCCCGGGCGCTCCCATATCCGCCTTACATTTGGGCTGGATATGAGGGGCGCCAGTCAGCCCGGATGTTTGAGGCCCGTTTGAGGCTCCCCTTGCTACCTCTTGAGCACTGCGTTGGATTACCCCGAAGAGGAAAGGATGATGCAGCAAAGTAGCGTAAGTATTTCCCTCAGTTTTTGAGAACCAAGGTATCAATCCAGTAGGAGGCTACGCGCGAGTCCCTCGTACCTACACAAAGCAAATAACTCCTCGCAACCAACGCGAATAGGGGTGTCAATCCCTTCACGGTCACTTACGAGAGTGAGATCTGATAGAGATGATAGATAATATTTTTGGTATTTTTGGTATAAAGATGCAAAGCAAAATAAAAGGCAAAGTAAAAAAGCAAAGCAATAATAATGTGATGGAAGATTAATATGATAAAGATAGACCCGGGGGGCCATAGATTTCACTAGTGGCTTCTCTCAAGAGCATAAGTATTTCTACGGTGGGTGAACAAATTACTGTTGAGCAATTGACAGAATTCAGCATAGTTATGAGAATATCTAGGTATGATCATGTATATAGGCATCACGTCCGAGACAAGTAGACCGACTCCTGCCTACATCTACTACTATTACTCCACTCATCGACCGCTATCCAACATGCATCTAGAGTATTAAGTTCAAGGAAACAGAGTAACGCCTTAAGCAAGATGACATGATGTAGAGGGATAAATTCATGCAATATGATAAAAAACCCATCTTGTTGTCCTCGATGGAAACAATACAATACGTGCCTTTGCTGCCCCTCATCACTGGGAAAGGACACCGCAAGATTGAACCCAAAGCTAAGCACTTCTCCCATTGCAAGAAAAACCAATCTAGTAGGCCAAACCAAACTGATAATTTGAAGAGCTTGCAAAGATAACCAATCATACATAAAAGAATTCAGAGGAGATTCAAATATTTCTCATAGATAATCTTGATCATAACCCCACAATTCATCGATCTCAACAAACACACCACAAAAAGAAGATTACATCGAATATATCTCCACGAGAGAGGGGGAGAACATTGTATTGAGATCCAAAAAGAGAGAAGAAGCCATCTAGCTAATAACTATGGACCCGAAGGTCTGAGGTAAACTACTCACACTTCATCGGAGGGGCTATGATGATGTAGAAGCCCTCCATGGTGGACTCCCCTTCCGGCGGAGCTCCGGAACAGGCCCCAATATGGGATCTCGTGGATACAGAAAGTTGAGGCGGTGGAATTAGGTTTTTGGCTCCGTATCTAATCGTTTGGGGGTACGTAGGTATATATAGGAGGAAGGAGTACGTCGGTGGAGCAAAGGGGGGCCCACGAGGCAGGGGGCGCGCCCTAGGGGGGTGGGCGCGCCCCCCACCCTCGTGGCCGCCTCCCTTCTTTCTTGACGTGGGGTCCAAGTCTCCTGGATCATATTCGGTGAGAAAATCACGTTCCCGAAGGTTTCATTCCGTTTGGACTCCATTTGATATTCCGTTTCTTCGAAACACTAAAATAGGCAAAAAACAACAATTCTGGGTTGGGCCTCCGGTTAATAGGTTAGTCCCAAAAGTAATATAAAAGTGGAAAATAAAGCCCAATAAGGTCCAAAACAGTAGATAATATAGCATGGAGCAATCAAAAATTATATATACGTTGGAGACGTATCAGGCATCCCCAAGCTTAATTCCTGCTCGTCCTCGAGTAGGTAAATGATAAAAAGAGAATTTTTGATGTGGAGTGCTACTTGGCATAGTTTCAATGTAATTCTTCTTAATTGTGGTATGAATATTCAGATCCGAAAGATTCAAGACAAAAGTTCATATTGACATAAAAATAATAATACTTCAAGCATACTAACAAAGCAATCATGTCTTCTCAAAATAACATGGCCAAAGAAAGTTATCCCTACAAAATCGTATAGTTTGGCTATGCTCTATCTTCACCACACAAAGTATTTAAATCATGCACAACCCCGATGACAAGCCAAGCATTTGTTTCATACTTTTGACATTCAAAAAACTTTTTCAATCTTCACGCAATACATGAGCGTGAGCCATGGATATAGCACTATATGTGGAATAGAATGGTGGTTGTGGAGAAGACAAAAGGAGGGAAGATAGTCTCACATCAACTAGGCGTATCAACGGGCTATGGAGATGCCCATCAATAGATATCAATGTGAGTGAGTAGGGATTGCCATGCAACGGATGCACTAGATCTATAAGTATATGAAAGCTCAACAAAAGAAACTAAGTGGGTGTACATCCAACTCGCTTGCTCACGAAGACCTAGGGCATTTTGAGGAAGCCCATCATTGGAATATACCAGCCAAGTTTTATAATGAAAAATTCCCACTAGTATATGAAAGTGACAAAATGAGAGACTCTCTATCATGAAGATCTTGGTGCTACTTTGAAGCACAAGTGTGGTAAAAGGATAGTAACGTTGTCCCTTCTCTCTTTTTCTCTCATTTTTTTATTTTTTTTATTTGGGCCTTTTTTTATGGCCTCTTTTTTTCTTTTCTTTTTATTTTTCGTCCGGAGTCTCATCTCAACTTGTGGGGGAATCATAGTCTCCATCATCCTTTCCTCACTTGGGACAATGCTCTAAAAATGATGATCATCACACTTTTATTTTCTTACAACTCAACAATTACAACTCGATACTTAGAACAAAATATGACTCTATATGAATGCCTCCGGCGGTGTACCGGGATATGCAATGAATCAAGAGTGACACGTATGAAAGAATTATGAATGGTGGCTTTGCCACAAAGACGATGTCAACTACATGATCATGCTAAGCAATATGACAATGATGGAGCGTGTCATAATAAACGGAACGGTGGACAGTTGCATGGCAATATATCTCGGAATGGCTATGGAAATGCCATGATAGGTAGGTATGGTGGCTGTTTTGAGGAAGGTATATGGTGGGTGTATGATACCGGCGAAAAGTGCGCGGTATTAGAGAGGCTAGCAATGGTGGAAGGAAAAAAGTGCGTATAATCCATGGACTCACATTAGTCATGAAGAACTCATATACTTATTGCGAAAATCTACAAGTTATCAAAGCAAAGTATTATGTGCATGCTCCTAGGGGGATAGATTGGTAGGAAAAGACCATCGCTCGTCCCCGACCGCCACTCATAAGGAAGACAATCAATAAATAAATCATACTCCAACTTCATCACATAACGGTTCACCATACGTGCATGCTATGGGAATCACAAACTTTAACACAAGTATTTCTCAAATTCACAACTACTCAACTAGCATGACTCTAATATCACCATCTTCATATCTCAAAACAATTATCAAGCATCAAACTTTTCTAAGTATTCGACGCACTCAAAAGAAAGTTTTACAAATCTTGAATACCAAGCATATTATTATTTTTAAGCAAATTACCATGCAATTTAAGACTCTCAAAATAATCTAAGTGAAGCATGAGAGATCAATAGTTTCTATAAAACAAATCCACCACCGTGCTCTGAAATATATAAGTGAAGCACTAGAGCAAAACTATATAGCTCAAAAGATATAAGTGAAGCACATAGAGTATTCTATCAAATTCCAATTCATGTATGGCTCTCTAAAAAGGTGTGTACAAAAAGTATGATTGTGGTAAACTAAAAATAAAAGACTCAAATCATACAAGACGCTTCAAGCAAAACACATATCATGTGGTGAATAAAAATATAGCTCCAAGTAAAGTTACCGATGGAAGTAGAAGAAAGAGGGGATGCCTTCCGGGGCATCCCCAAGCTTTGAATTTTTGGTGTACTTAGATTATATTGGGGGGTGCCATAGGCATCCCCAAGCTTAGGCTCTTGCCACTCCTTGTTCCATAATCCATCAAAAGATTTCACCCAAAACTTGAAAACTTCACAACACAAAACTCAACAGAAATCTCGTGAGCTCCGTTAGCGAAAGACACCAAAAGACCACTTCAAGGTACTGTAATGAAATCCTTATTTATTTATATTGTTGTTAAACCTACTGTATTACAACTTCCCTATGGTTTATAAACTATTTTACTAGCCATAGATTCATCAAAATAAGCAAACAACACACGAAAAACAGAATCTGTCAAAAACAGAACAGTCTGTAGTAATCTGTAACTAACGCAAACTTCTGGAACTCAAAAAATTCAGCCAAAATAGGAAGACCTAGGAAATTTGTTTATTGACCAGCATCAATTGGATTCACTATTTTATCACGTTCTGGTGATTTTAAACAATTGTTTTCGTGAACAGAAAGTTTCTGGAAATTACAGCAAGATCAAATAACTATCATCCAAGATGATCCTATAGGTTTAACTTGGCACAAACACTAATTAAAACATAAAACCACATATAAACAGAAGATAGATGGATTATTTATTCCTAAACAGAAGCAAAAGAAAAAAAACTAAAAAATAAAATTGGGTTGCCTCCCAACAACCGCTATCGTTTAACGCCCCTAGCTAGGCATAAAAGTAAGGATAGATCTAGGTATTGCCATCTTTGGTAGGCAATCCATAAATGGCTCTCATGATAGACTCATATGGTAATTTTATTTTCTTCCTAGAGAAGTGTTCCATGCCTTTCTTTAATGGAAATTGGAATCTAATATTCCCTTCCTTCATATCAATAATTGCACCAATCGTTCTAAGGAAAGGTCTACCAAGAATAATAGGACAAGAGGGATTGCAATCTATGTCAAGAACGTTAAAATCTACGGGCACGTAATTCCTATTTGCAACAATAAGAACATCATTAATTATTCCCATAGGTTTCTTAATAGTGGAATCCGCAAGGTGCAAGTTTAGAGAGCAATCATCAAAATCACGAAAATCTAGCAAATCGCACAAAGTTTTGGGAATAGTGGAAACACTAGCACCCAAATCACATAAAGCATAAAATTCATGATCCTTAATCTTTATCTTAATAGTTGGTTCCCACTCATCATAAAGTTTTCTAGGGATAGAAACTTCCAACTCAAGTTTTAATTCATAAGATTGCATCAAGGCATCAACGATATGTTTGGTAAAGGCTTTATTTTGACTATAAGCATGAGGAGAATTTAGCACGGACTGCAACAAGGAAATACGATCAATTAAAGAGCAACTTTCATAATTAAATTCCTTGAAGTCCAAAATAGTGGGTTTAGCAACATCTAGGGTTTTGCTTTCTTTAATCCCACTTTTATCAATTTCATCATCAAGATCTAAATACTCTGAATTCTTGGAACGCCTTCTAGGTAAAGGTGGATCATATTCAGTCCCATCGTTATCAATATTCATATTACAAAACAAAGATTAATTAGGGGACACATCAATAACTTTTAGATCTTCATCTTGATTTTCATAGGAATTGGAAGAACACACTTTAGTAAAGGCATCTTTCGTAGCACGCATCCTAGCGGTTCTTTCCTTGCACTCATCAATGAAAATTCTCATGGCTTTGAGATACTCATTGATATCATGCTTAGGAGGAATAGATCTAAGCTTTAAAGAATCAACATCAAGAGAAATTCTATCAATGTTCCTAGCCAATTCATCAACTTTAAGCAATTTCTCTTCAAGCAAAGCATTGAAATTCTTTTGTGAATTCATAAACTCTTTAACACTAGTCTCAAATTAAGAGGGCATCTTATTAAAATTTCCATAAGAGTTGTTGTAGGAATTTCCATAATTATTAGAAGGATTACTAGGATAAGGCCTAGGATTAAAGTTCCCTCTATCCGCGTGGTTACCAAAATTATTCGTACCAACAAAATTCATCCATAGATTCATTATTATTCTCAATCAAAGTAGACAAAGGCATATCATTAGGATCGGAAGAAACACTCTTAGTAGCAAATAATTTCATAAGTTCATCCATCTTTCCACTCAAAACATTAATTTCTTCTATTGCATGCACCTTTTTATTAGTAGATCTTTCAGTGTGCCATTGAGAATAATTAACCATAATATTATCTAGGAGTTTAGTAGCATCTCCTAAAGTGATTTCCATAAAAGTGCCTCCCGCGGCCGAATCCAAAAGATTTCTAGAAGCAAAATTCAATCCGGCATAAATTTTTTGTATAATCATCCACAGGTTCAAACCATGAGTAGGGAAATTACGTATCATTAATTTCATTCTCTCCCAAGCTTGTGCAACATGTTCATGATCAAGTTGCTTAAAATTCATAATATCGTTTCTAACAGAGATGATCTTAGCGGGAGGAAAATACTTATAGATAAAAGCATCTTTGCACTTGTTCCAAGAATCAATACTATTTTTAGGCAAATATGAAAACCAAGATTTAGCACGATCTCTAAGTGAAAAAGGAAATAGCTTCAATTTAACAATATCATTATCAACATCTTTCTTCTTTTGCATATCACACAAATCCACGAAGCTATTTAGATGAGTAGCGGCATCTTCACTAGGAAGGCCGGCGAATTGATCTTTCATAACAAGATTCAACAAAGCGGTATTGATTTCACAAGATTCAGTGTTGGTAAGAGGAGCAATCGGAGTGCTAAGGAAATCATTACTGTTGGTATTGGTAAATTCACACAATTTGGTATTATCTTAAGCAATCGTGACAGACAAGCAATCCAACACACGATCAAACAAAAAGGCAAGCGAGAAAAAGGCAAACGGAAAAGAGAGGGCGAATAAAACGGCAAGGGTGAAGTGGGGGAGAGGAAAACGAGAGGCAAATGGCAAATAATGTAATGCGGGAGATAAGGGATTGTGATGGGTACTTGGTATGTTGACTTTTATGTAGACTCCCCGGCAACGGCGCCAGAAATTCTTCTTGCTAACTCTTGAGCACTGCGTTGGATTTCCCCGAAGAGGAATGGATGATGCAGCAAAGTAGCGTAAGTATTTCCCTCAGTTTTTGAGAACCAAGGTATCAATCCAGTAGGAGGCTACGCGCGAGTCCCTCGTACCTACACAAAGCAAATAACTCCTCGCAACCAACGCAAATAGGGGCGTCAATACCTTCACGGTCACTTACGAGAGTGAGATCTGATAGAGATGATAGATAATATTTTTGGTATTTTTGGTATAAAGATGCAAAGTAAAATAAAAGGCAAAGTAAAAAAGCAAAGCAATAATAATGTGATGGAAGATTAATATGATAAAGATAGACCCGGGGGCCATAGATTTCACTAGTGGCTTCTCTCAAGAGCATAAGTATTTCTACGGTGGGTGAACAAATTACTGTTGAGCAATTGACATAATTGAGCATAGTTATGAGAATATATAGGTATGATCATGTATATAGGCATCACGTCCGAGACAAGTAGACCGACTCACCGCATCTACTACTATTACGCCATTCATCGACCGCTATCCAGCATGCATCTAGAGTATTAAGTTCAAGGAAACAGAGTAACACCTTAAGCAAGATGACATGATGTAGAGGGATAAATTCATGCAATATGATAAAAACCCCATCTTGTTGTCCTTGATGGAAACAATACAATACGTGCCTTTCTGCCCCTACTGTCACTGGGAAAGGACACCGCAAGATTGAACCCAAAGCTAAGCACTTCTCCCATTGCAAGAAAAACCAATCTAGTAGGATAAACCAAACTGATAATTAGAAGAGACTTGCAAAGATAACCAATCATACATAAAAGAATTCAGAGGGGATTCAAATATTGCTCATAGATAATCTTGATCATAAACCCACAATTCATCGTTCTCAACAAACACACCGCAAAAATAAGATTACATCGAATAGATCTCCACGAGAGAGGGGGAGAACATTGTATTGAGATCCAAAAAGAGAAGAAGCCATCTAGCTACTAACTATGGACCCGAAGGTCTCGAGGTAAACTACTCACACTTCATCGGAGGGCCTATGATGATGTAGAAGCCCTCCGTGGTGGATTCCTTCGTGAACTCTAACAGGCCGCAAGATGGGATCTCGTGGATACAGAAAGTTGCGGCGGTGGAATTAGGTTTTTGGCTCCGTATCTGATCGTTTGGGCGTACGTAGATATATATAGGAGGAAGGAGTACGTCGGTGGAGCAAAGGGGGGCCCACGAGGCGTGCCCTAGGGGGGTGGGGGCGCCCCCCACCCTCGTGGCCACCTCCCTTCTTTCTTGACGTGGGGTCCAAGTCTCCTGGATCATATTCGGTGAGAAAATCACGTTCCCGAAGGTTTCATTCCGTTTGGACTCCGTTTGATATTCCATTTCTTTGAAACACTGAAATAAGCAAAAACAAAGAATTGGGTTGGGCCTCCGGTTAATAGGTTAGTCCCAAAAGTAATATAAAAGTGGAAAATAAAGCCCAATAAGGTAAAAAACAGTAGATAATATAGCATGGAGCAATCAAAATTTTAGATACGTTGGATACGTATCACCCCTCTGGATCGCCTTTTTGTGACCGATCATTGACCAAGTTGTTCGCCCGAGCGTTTGAGATGGGTTTGGGATGCCCAGTTGTAGATGCTCTTAAAACATGAGTAGTGCAGTTAGTTCTAAGAAAATTGTTAAAACTTGATTTTATATTTGCCCCAATGTTAATTTTCTCTGAGCACCTACTTTTGGGCCACATGCCGTAATATTATATTTCTTTGTCATCTCATTTCTCTCACAATTTAGGCCACCTTAGGCCCCACATATAGTCAACTCTCTTTTAGAACTTGGTTCTAGCCATTTTTTCTTAGCACATCACTCCATAATACTCTCTCCGTCTGGAAACACTTGTTGGAGAAATTAATATTAGCATAAAAAAGATGGGTGCTAAGATTTCTTACAAAGCTTGACACATTAGCACCTCAAAGGCTGACAATAAATAGCTATGCATGGCGCACCAAACGACAATGAGAGTTTGTTTGGACGCGGATGGAGAAATCTCCAGGGAAAAGACGCCCTAGGTGGAATAATGTCGGAAAAACAAATATCCCGTGGAAAGGTGGGAGCTCATAGCATCTATAACCGGACCTCTCAAACGTTCAATCGGTCAGCTCGGTCACTGTCCGAACAGAAGAAAGAAGGAAAAAAAACAGTCAGACCCCTGAACTTTGTCTTCATAAAATTGAGGTGTCCGCAAATCTCCATATCCACACCAGATATGGGGATGTCCGGGCAGACCTCCACGTAGGATGCAGCCCATCCTGGACAACCTTTTCACTTTTTTTATTCTTTCTTTTCCTTTTTCTCTTCATTCTCACCAATCACATGTATTTGACCGGACAATTTGAGGAGGATATAGGGGATATGATTGTACGCATGCATAAATGGAGGCTTAAAACGGACGAGTGACCGGGCACATTTGAGGATCGAAATTAGCCAATCCTGATTGTAGATGCTCTCGGGTACCCTCTTCAACCAAACATTTCTCATTCGGAACACCAAAGACTCAGCTATAGATCAAATAAGATCATATTGTGTTCCATGGGCCACAACACCAATGCCTCCATTAAAACCATAAAGAATTCTTCATGGGCTAGTCACTCCACGGTCCAGGAGCACCGCGCCGCCTCAAACCACTCACATCTCCATTCTGTTCATCTGGGCCGCATGCCTCGCCTGATGACATGTGTCTAGCTCCATGTTTTGTTAAGGTGGGGACAAGATCTATCAATGTCTGATCTAGAGATGTGATATATCAAGTGTGTTTTTACAATTTAGATGGATATAACAAATGCTGAAAAATTATACTGGTTAATGCATGTCTCCTGTATCATGAATTAATTTGGTTATACCGATAATGAATTTTTTTTTATATCAATAGACATGTCTCTTGTAGAAAAATTGTAAGCCTACCAAACATGTTGAATGCTGAACAAGCCAACTGTTTCTTCAGGTTGTTTAATAACAGGGAAAAAAGGACAAAACCACTAACCTACAAAAGCCCTTTGCATGCTTTTATTTCTATATATACTGGTTGAAGCTCCATGCAACAGCTTTATCACTTATGGATTGTAGAATCTAATGAATAACAAATAGATCAATCAAGAGATCTAAGACTAGGCATTGAGAGAGAGAGAGAGAGAGTTTAGAGTGTTAGCATCATTAGATCGGGAAACTAGGTATGGGGTTTTCAACAAAAGAACACAACAAAGAGAAAATGGTGTCGGATATCCATGATTCGTTCTCAAAGAAGGCGAATGATGCGCTAGCTAAATGCACCCCCCCCCCCAACTTTGCACGACAACTTTACAAAATTTGTTTAGTCCGTAGGAGATTCTTTTATTTATTTTTCCTTTTGAAATAGGAGGCAAAAGACTTACATGCAATGGACTTGCCTCATTCATTTTAAGAGAGAAGACAGTTTATCACAAGGGGTAGCCAAAAACTCAAAAAATAAAGAAATACATATGCCGTACTCTCCCGGCATCAAGTTACTGAAAAGCTTCCCCTCATTCTTCAAATTGCTCAAGATGATTTGAGGTGACGTAGATTTCTTTGGGAAGACACACTAACATTTGGAATTCGTATGAGACTGATGAAGAAGTTTACAAACTCTCATTTGGAGGGTCGCTGTTTTTTAGGTTTTGGTTTGGTATAAGCTCATTTTGTTGATCACCTTTTGTAAGCAACCCTCTGATATATTACTCGATCTAGCACTCAGCTCACGAATTCAGGTAGCAATTTAGGGTTACAATCTCTGGATACAAGGATTGGGGAAACAGAGGAAGGGGAAGAGAGCCGCCGCCGGGTTCGTGCCGTGATCCACTGGATACCTCGCTCCAGCGGGTGAGGACGCGTTAAGTAGCTGGCAGCGTCACACCCACTCGGGGCCGCTGGTCTTGCGGTTGGGCCGCCTCTGCCTGATGGGACGAGCCGGTGGCGAGGCCGACCCGTTGCTGGTTGTGGGTGTTGGGCTGCTTGTGGCCTTGACACCCCTTCCTCTTGCGATGAGGCTTGCCCCCAAGCCTCCGCAGCAGGAAATCGAGCTTGCAGTTCTTCCTTGTCTTCCCAAGTGTCGCCGATCGCTGCAGGGTTAGACCATTGAACGAGGACTTGTTCAACCATGCTGATGTGCTTGCGACGCCACCGTGAAGCCAGGACCTGAGCTGGGACTACAGGTATGTCAGTAGCAGTGGGGAGTTGTTGTTGAACTGGCATACCTGGTAGGAGAGCTTTTCTCATCAGTGAGACATGGAAAACAGGGTGAACTGTTGCATTTGCTGGTAACTCCAGCTTATAAGCTACTGGGTTGACCTTGGCGATGATTGAATAAGGTCCATAGTACCGAAAAGAGAGCTTGTGGTTGGCTCGCTTGGCCACTGAAGTTTGCACATATGGTTGTAGTTTCAGATAGACCTTGTCGCCGATCTCAAACACATGTTCAGAGCGCTTCTTGTCTGCCTGTTCTTTCATACGCAAGCAAGCTCGTTGCAGATGTTGTTGCAGCAGGTCCTGGATGGTGGCACGCTCGTCGAGCCAGGTTTGCAGAGCGGGAACAGAGAAGGAGGAGGTCGCGGTGATGCCCCAATGGCGGGGTTCATGGCCGAACATAGCCATGAATTGTGTCATGCCAATGGCCGAATGCGGCGCGGCATTGTACCGGAACTATGCCAGGGGAATCCAATCACTCCACCGTTTTGGGCACGAATGTGTGAAACAGTGAAGGAAAGTTTCAAGACATTGGTTCACACGTTCGAATTGCCCATCAGTTTGCGGGTGGTTGGCCGTGCTCATGCGGAGATCAGTACCAGCATGGCGGAAAAGTTCTTGCCAAAAGTGAGAAGTGAAAACAGGATCACGATCAGAAACGATGGATTGAGGAAATCCATTGATGGGGTAGATGTGTTGCATGTAGAGGAGGGCAACACGCGAAGCAGTGTAAGGATGGGTGAGGGAGTCCTGGATTAGGGGGTATCCGGATAGCCGGACTATATACATCGTCCGGACTATTGAAGCGTGAAGATACAAGACTCAAGGCTTCGACCCGTGTCCGGATGGGACTTTCCTTGGCGTGGAAGGCAAGCTTGGAGATCCGGATATTATATTTCCTTCCTTGTAACCGACTCCATGTAAACCCTAGCCCTCTCCGGTGTCTATATAAACCAGAGAGGTTGGTCCTTAGAAGGCCGATCACAATCACAATCATACCATCATAGGCTAGCTTCTAGGGTTTAGCCTCTACGATCTCGTGGTAGATCTACTCTTGTACTACCCATATCTTCAATATTAAACAAGCAGGAAGTAGGGTTTTACCTCCATCGAGAGGGCCCGAACCTGGGTAAACATCTGTGTCCCTTGCTTCCTGTTACCATCAGCCTAGACGCACAGATCAGGACCCCCTACCCGAGATCCGCCAGTTTTGACACCGACATTGGTGCTTTCATTGAGAGTTCCTCTATGTCGTCGCTACGGGGCTTGATGGCTCCTTCAACCATCGTCAATAACACGGTCCCGGGTGAGACCTTTCTCCACAGACAGATCTTCGTGTTCGGCGGCTTCGTCCTGCGGGCCAATTCACTTGGCCATCTGGAGCAGATCGATAGCTACGCCCCTGGCCTCTAGATCAGGATCGGAAACTTGAATTACACGGGATATCCGCGGGGGCTGGATCGCCGACGGATTCGTGCCTATGGCAGGGGCACCGGACAGACACGACGAGCACGGCTTAGACCTGCTGACGGACAAAGCTCGGGGTATCACCCCCGCGGTAGCCTCGGATCTAAATCCGGAGCAGGCTGCGTTGCCTAAGGACGGAGGGCTGGACCCCGCCCCGCAGGCTGCACACTTATCGGCGGTGGAGCCGAACACGGGCCTTACCTCTGTGGTGGCCTGTGACTCCGGACCCCCGGATTCGTATCCGGATGTTGGTTCCGGTCCGCGCACTCCCGAGCCAGTCGAGCCAGGTTGGGCTCCGGTAATGGAGTTCACCGCTGCGGATATCTTTCAGCACTCGCCCTTTGGCGACATGCTGAACTCGTTGAAAACTCTCTCTTCGACAGAAAATTCTGGGCCAAACTATGTCTGGCTCGAGTGGGAAGCAGGCGACGACGAAATTCGTTGCCCACCCACCACCCACTTCATAGCCACGGTCGATGATTTAACCGACGTGCCTGGCTTCGACTCCGAAGACATTGACGGTATGGACGACGATGCAGGAGCAGATTCAGAATCTATGGGGCGCTGGACTTCTCCCTCGTCACACGACATATACAGGGTGGATAAGCCCATAGAGGACAAAGGCAACAATTCGGACGATAAAACCCCCCGGACAAAAGCCAAAGCGACGGCGCAGACGCCGTTCTAAGTCCAGCAACAGTAAAAATAGCAACAAGAGCACCAGAGGGATCGATACTACAATCAACTCCGAAGGCAACAACGACCATTCGGACCCAACGATGGAGCAGGGCGAACCAAGTCACCCTGAACATAGTTCGGAGCAGACGCTCGAGGACAATGACCCCGACGGACGAGGTCGCCAAACCGAACCAGCACAGGAAAACAGTCCGGATAATGATGCAATCCCGGAAAAACACGCAGAACGAGATAACCTACACAGAAAGCTTATGGCCACCGCAAGAAGTCTAAAGAAGCAGAAGCAACAGCTCAAAGCCGCACAGGAAACGCTCAACCGTAGATGGAACAAAGTGCTAGACATTGAAGAAAGATACGGCGACGATCGCCATACAAAGAGCTATCAAAAACACAAGCTACTGCCAGAATTCAATGACGAAACTGTGCCACTTCATAACCGCAACAAAGCGGCCACCGACGCCGCGCACGATCTACGTGAACACCTGGATAAAAAAAGCTGGCGCGACCAGGTCCATGTATGGATCTAAAGGACACACCCCGGCGAGGGACTATGGTCACCAAAACGATTATGCCAATCGGATACCAGTTCGTAATAAACACCGGACACAACAACAGCCGACGGCATGCCACAAAGATGTCCAGATCTGAGGGCAGCTCACCCTCGTGCTTTCATCAAGAGGTCTTGGACCATGAATTCCCACAGGGCTTTAAACCGTGAATATAGAGGCATCTGACGAACGATGCACTCCAAAGGCCCTGGATTGAGGATTTTATCCTGCATATACATATGGCTCGTGGGGATGACCTCCACGCCATCAAATACCTTCCCCTCAAACTGAAGGGACCAGCCCGACACTGGTTGAAAAGCCTCCCCAAAAATTCAATTGGGAGTTGGGAGGAACTCGAGGACGCATTCAGGGCCAATTTTCAAGGGACCTATGTCCGGCCTCCGGATGCTGACGATCTAAGTCACATAATCCAACAACCCGGAGAGTCCGCCCAAGCTTTGGAACAGATTCCTCACTAAGAAGAACCAAATTGTCGATCGTCCGGACGCTGAAGCTTTAGCGGCATTCAAACACAAAGATCTGTGACGAGTGGCTCGCTGCACTCCTCGCCAAGAAAAGCCGAGGACAATGGCAGCCTTAACAAGCCTCATGACCCGCTTTTGCGGGTGAAGATAGTGGCTAGCACAGAAAAGGCACCAATGACCCCAAAGACATCGAAATAAGGGATGGCAACGGAAGCCACGGCGTAATAAAAACAAACGCCAAAACAAGGAAGAGAGCCGGATAACACAACGGTTAATGCCGGATTCAGGGGCTCTCGACCTGATCAGCAAAAGAAGCCATTTAAAGGCAACAAAGAGGGACCGTCCGGTCTGAATAGAGTCCTAGACAGACTATGCCAAATTCATGGCACCCCTGACAAACCTGCGAACCACACGCACAGAGAGTGTTGGGTCTTCAAGCAGGCCGACAAATTAAATGCCGAACACAAGGGAAGGGAAACACCAAGTGAAGACGAGGATGAACCTCGCCAGCCGAACACTGAGGGACAGAAAAAATACACGCCAGAGGTTAAAACAGTGAACATGATCCACGCGACTCACACATCCATGAGGAGGCATGAGCAGCGCATAGAGGCGTTTCGATATAGAGCCCATCTTACTCACACCTAACCACTGGATGCCTTATCCGATCACCTTCGATCACTTGGACGACCGAACTAGTATTCGGCGTGGAGGATCAAAGGCCTTGGTGCTTGACCCAATAATCGACGGATACCATCTCACCCACGTCCTTATGGACGGCAGCAACAGTCTCAATTTAATATACGAGGACACTGTCCGCAGGATGGGGATAGACCCATCCAGAATTAACCAAAGCAACACCACCTTTGAAGGGGTGATACCAGGCGTTGAAGCCCACAGCAAGGGCTCCGTCGTACTGGAGGTAACATTCGGCTCTCCAGGCAACTCCAGAAGCGAAGAGCTACTTTTCATCATCGCACCCTTCCAAAGCAACTATCATGCATTGCTTGGAAGAACGGCCTTCGCCCGCTACAAC
The DNA here is from genome assembly GCA_021605145.1 of Aegilops bicornis. Taxonomy (NCBI): domain Eukaryota; kingdom Viridiplantae; phylum Streptophyta; class Magnoliopsida; order Poales; family Poaceae; genus Aegilops; species Aegilops bicornis. The sequence continues at coordinate 274,369,974 of CM038674.1, forward strand.
ACATTGCCGCACTATGGCTACCTTACACTCAAGATGCCCGGTCCACGTGGCGTCATCACCGTTAGAGGAATCACAGAGCGCTCTTCACGCGCAGAGGAACTCGCGACGGCCTTAGCGGCCGGACTATAAGCGGCCTCCAAAATCAGAAAACATGACTGGTCATTAAAGACCACAGACTCGGTTAGACGAGTCCGGTCGCCCGGATAAAATTGAATCAGGGCACCGTATATGTAATCCCATAGTGGACACCAGGGGCTATACATATTTAATACAGCCCCACACTTGGCTCAACCTTATTGGCAGGCCAACGTCTTACACTTTTACTATCCATCGCATACTTACGTTGTACTCTCCTACGAGTTTTTATTTTTTCACAGACAACGTTCGTGCGATGCCCTTCGAGGATACGCTGCACAACGGAGACAAAGGCGCAGAGCGTGCAGCGAGGCCCCGTTCAACAGGTTTCTTTTAGATTAAGCCCTGTGTAAACCTTTTCTATTGCCTCTTGTTGTTTAACAATCCCATGGGTTCTATACCCACGAGAGGATCTGCCGTTTTGGCATTTCACCACGATGCATTAACGCACGTGCACGGAAACATAGGGTTTATAATGAATGGGCATTCTTGAGCCCATCGTAAATGCATTATAAAGTCCAAATACCTTCGGGAGTGTTGGCGTCACGAGTTTGGCCTTATATGCATCAGCTCCGAATCATGTCTTTGGTCAAATGTTGGGTTTGCCCGGCTCCTGGGTTTGCCGCCTTACGTTCCGTTATTATCGGCTAATGTGGCCAAAGGAGAACTACTGCGATTGTGCCCTGGTTATTCCGGATGAGCACCTCAGAGAGAAAGTAAAACCGACCGTCATGATACAAATGAGATACTGTTCAACCACTCGAAGACTTATCGGAATCTTTAGGATCCCTCCGCATTAACGAAGGACCGTTTCCCGGTCATGTACACATGCGCCCATATTCGGATGCAAGCGAAGGTACCAGGGGCTACATAGTAGCCCCACCATTAGACTCCCATGGCTAAGAGAAAGCGTTACAGCTATATAGTCCGGTTGCCTAGTTCGACGTGCGATCACCTCCTTAATGGACCAAGACGTTGGGTAAAGTGTGGTTATGCATATTTTTCTCAAACACCCCCGCATTATATGCGTGGGGGCTGAAGCCAACGACTGCTAACTTTCGGATTAAATGTGTGTATATACAGCCTTATAACCAAAATAACATTCTTCTTACAATGATTCGATTCATCACTTGAATAAAACATTCTTCGAGCACTACGCCTCTATTAGGCGGGCACCTTCTGTGACCTGCGCCAAGTAGTGCTCGGCCGGATATTGGCCCCCCGCCGGATCTTGGGTCGCTATAATGGTGGCCTCCATATCCGTCCAATAGGCTTTAACGCGGGCAAGAGCCATTCGTGCACCCTCTATGCACGCCGACCTCCTCATGGCATCGATCCGAGGCACGGCCCCAAGGAATTGCTGCACCAAGCCAAAATAACTGTCCGGCTTAGGCCCCTTCGGCCAAAGATGGTCTATCACAGCCCGCATTGCAAGCCCAGACAGCCTGTGAAGCTCCGCCACAAAGCCATCTTGTCACTTAACGGCAGCGGGCGAGTGGGAGCATTGAATTGCGACCGTAAAAGCTTCTCCGCCCTTATCCCCGATCCTCGAAGAACTGGCGGCGTCGGCCGTACTCTTTGCCAAATCCGCGCTCTGGCCGTCAGAGGACTCCAGCGTCCATCCAAGGGAGCGTACTTCGGATCGAAAAACTTCATCCGCAGCAAGTAGGAGCCTCCAGCCGTGATTTTACCGACATGTTGAAGTTCCTCCCGCGCACCCCTGAGCGCGGTACGTATTTCCTTGGTGGCATTACGTGCCTTGTCCAGCTCGGCTGAACTATCCTTATGCTCCTTTTTAAGGAGCTCATACCGGTCAGCGGCATTTTTTAACTCTACAGCCATTTCGGCTATCTTTTCCTCGCTTCGGCGATGAGCAGCCTGTTCCGCTCTCAATTCTTCGGCCGCCTTTAGGGCAGCCGCATTGCTAACTCGAGCTTGTTCCTTGGCCTGGACAAGTTCTGCCCTCAGGGCCTCCATGGCAGCAGCACCATCTGCAGTCCGAACATATTACATAATATCATGTCGCCTCCATGTTTTCCTATACAGAGGAAGGCAGAGCACATACCTTGCGATTTGTCCAGCCGCTCGTTCACCAGCGTGATATCGGCATCAATCGATCCAATCTGCCTGGTTAGTTCGACAACTTCAACGGAATGGTCGGCGGCGGACCCATGGTACCGCACATATTCTGGCGCAATCATTGGCTTATGATCCCCCGTTTGCCGCCTAGGGCGGGAAACCAGAGTCTCAGGTGCTAATAGCTATATGGAGCACACCTAACGCGTGCCTCACAGCCAACAACAGTGTATTCCTCACTACATACCTCAAAGCCTCGAGCGGACTTGTAAATGCTTCATTCAAACCGCTTATGGCGGACGAAATCTTCTTGAGCACGCGCTCATTAATGAACGGTGCTCCTCCGAGAGCGCAGCTTCGCTCCAAGAGGTAAAGACGTCGATCGTCGTGGGACATCAAACTGCGGGACCTTCCCATCGCCCCTAGTGGGAGCCGAACGCTCCGGGCTCAGGGGGTTGACTCATTGGCTTCCAGCTTCGGCAGATCCGGACTCCTCCGTGACGACACCTCGGTGTCGCCCGCTTCATGAGCCGGAGAGGTGGGTGGGATCTCGCTCTCCATCATCTCCGGAGGAAGATCCCCAAGAGCGAACTTCTGTTGAGAAGGGCTGCTAGCCGGACTGCGAAAGAGCGAATCCTGGTTATTGATCTAGGAGAAGCGCAGTACCTTCAAATTAAAAATTAACTTACAACTCGGTGGAGGGCTGGCCCGTTGGTGGGCCTGACGTGGTGAGGGTGCCGTCAGGCAGAGCCCCTGGTGATTTCTTTTTCCCTGGTTTGGGCATCTCCGTCTCCGAGTCTTGGAGGCAGCCCTCTTCTTCCAGCGGGGAGGAGGCCTTAGCCTCCTTCCCGACTATCCCCCTTAGGGGAGGCAACAATTCCCCCGGTTCGGATGCGTAGTGTGTGAAGTTCGGTTTCTTCGTTCTTCCCCTTGTCTTTCCCTGAGGGCATTCTGCTGAGTACCCGGTCAAGCATCTTGGCCATGGTGGGGACAGGCGAGCCTTCGGGAAGTGGCGCCGAACACCTGATTCTCTCCGCCTTGCTGAGCCATTCCTGGCCACAGATGATTTTCAGAATAAACAATTATGACAAATACAACACACAGTGTCTGGTATCAAGTTTACTTACTTGGGTATCTAGGCGATTGCAGCTTAGGCCCGCACCCTCGGTGGTGTCCAGACACTTTACTTTCGGTCCGAAGAATAATCTGCACATCCCTTTGAGCTTTAGGCCAAAGAAGTGCTTAACAGTCCGCGGACCCTCCGGATTGAACTCCCACATCCGGAGAGGCCTGCGTTGGCACGGAAACATCCGTCGGATTAACATCACTTGCATTATGATGACAAGATTAATGTCCCTCTCAAGAAGCTCTCGGATGCGGCTCTGCAGTACTGGTACATCGCCAGCAGGCCCCCAATTCCGTCCTACGTCGGGCCAAGACGCTAGTTGTGACGAAGGGCCCGAGCGGAACTCGGGAGAGGACACCCACTTTGTGCCTCTGGGAGCCGTGACATAAAACCACCTTCGTTGCCATACATCGGATACTTCTGGGAAAGAACCCTCAGGCCATGGGGCATCAGCGTTCCTGCTTATTACGGCACCTCCGCACTCCGCATGTCCCCCCTCGATCATCTTCGGCTTCACATTGAAGGTCTTGAGCCATAAGCCGAAGTGTGGGGTGACGTGGAGGAAGGCCTCGCACACTATAATGAACGACGAGATATGGAGGATAGCGTCCGGAGCTAGATCATGAAAATCCAACCCATAATAGAACATGAGCCCCCTCACAAAAGGATCGAGGGTGAGGCCCAAGCCACGGAGGAAGTGAGGAACAAACACGATGCACTCATTGGGCTCCGGTGTAGGGATGACCTGCCCTGGAGCAGGAAGCCTGTGCTGGATGTCGGCGGTCAGATATCCGACCTCCCTAAGCTTCGCAATGTCCTCCGCTTGAATCGAGGAAGCCACCCACCGGCCTTGAGGGTCGGATCCGGACATATTGGAGGATTTGGGGTGTTGGAGCTTAGATCTCGGGTGATAGAACTCGAGGTTCGAAAAGGTACGAGGGAGGTGGAAAAGAGGCATAGGCCTCGACCCCTTCTATAAAGGGGGAATATCAAGAGTCCTTAGGGTGACTGCTTGAAGTTTACCTTACAGCACACGGAGTCATACCAACGGCCGTCGTAGGCCTACGCACGCCCTCGTTAATGGAAGATCCCGTAATAAGAGGAACATGATCTCTGCTTCGACAGGACGTGCCAATAAAACCGCCGCATGGCCTTGAAATCGAGGTGGGGCGAGAAGCACCGGTTCGTGTTGAACTAGGCCACGATGCGAAGGCACGGCGTACAAAGGTTGCCAGTGGATCAGATTTGTGCCATGTTCCCTACAACGGTGTGTAAAAATCCCCTCATGGGACCGGACACGATCTAAGTGTTCGATAATTACTTTGGAGTATTCGGAGAAGGAACCCGCCCTGCAATGCCGAAGACAAGACTGCGCGCCGGACTCATCGTTATTGAAGCTTTGGTTCGGGGAGCTCTTGAGGGAGTCTGGATGAGGGGGTATCCGGACAGCCGAACTATATACATCGTCCGGACTATTGAAGCGTGAAGATACAAGACTCAAGACTTTGACCCGTGTCCGGATGGGACTTTCCTTGGCGTGGAAGGCAAGCTTGGCGATTCGGATATTATATTTCCTTCCTTGTAACCGACTCCATGTAAACCCTAGCCCTCTCCGGTGTATATATAAATCGGAGAGGTTGGTCCTTAGAAGGCCGATCACAATCACAATCATACCATCATAGGCTAGCTTCTAGGGTTTAGCCTCTACGATCTCGTGGTAGATCTACTCTTGTACTACCCATATCTTCAATATTAATCAAGCAGGAAATAGGGTTTTACCTCCATCGAGAGGGCCCGAACACAGGTAAACATATGTGTCCCTTGCTTCCTGTTACCATCAGCCTAGGCCTTACGGACCGGGACCCCCTACCCGAGATCCGCCGGTTTTGACATCGACAATGGGCAAGTGGCAAGAAATGAGCGAACTTGGTCATTTTATCGACCAGAACCCAAATGCAATTGTACTGAACTGATTGCGGGATACCGTCGATGAAATCCATCGTGATCATATCCCAGGAGGTAGTGGGTATAGGAAGTGGGTGGAGTAGCCCTGGCGAAGCCACCCGCTCTGCTTTCGCCTGTTGAAAGATTTGACAGCACTGGACATACTGAAGAATATGAACCTTCATTTTCGGCCACGCGAACAATCGCCTGACACGCTTGTAAGTGGCAGGGAATCCCGAGTGCCCTCCCACCGGGCTATCATGAAACGCAGAGATGATCTGCTGCTGCAATGTTGTGCTGCCTCCAAGCGGAATCACGGTCCTGCGAAGCGGGAGTCCTTGCGACAAGCTGAAAACGCCCTTTAAGATGCAGTGAACAGCGGCTGTTCCAAGAGGCGTTGAGCTTGAGGATTGGAGTTGTAACTTGCCACAATATCATCGAGCCACGCTGGTTGACAGCTCGTGATCGCCATGGCATGCTCTGAGTGGTGCAGCCGAGATAGAGCATCTGCGGCTCCGTTCTCCATGCCTTTCTTGTACACAATCTTGTACTGTAGGCCTAGCAACTTGGTGAAAGCTCGCTGTTGCCATGCAGTCGTGAGCCTCTGTTCCTGCAGATAGACCAAATTGCGTTGGTCTGACTTGATGATGAACTCTGCAGATTGCAAGTACGGTCGCCACTGATCGATTGCAGCTATCACTGCCAGATACTCCTTCTCATACGTGGATAACCCTTGGTACTTGGGGCAGAGTGCTTTGCTCATAAAGGCGATCGGGTGTCCATCTTGCTGCAAAATTGCTCCAATGCCTGTATCACACGCGTCAGTTTCCACCGTGAACTGTTTCTGAAAGTATGGCAGTGCAAACACCGGTGTTGTGACTAGTCCTTGCTTGAGTATCTGAAAGCTTGCTCAGTGTTATCCGTCCAGACGAACGGTGTCCCCTTCTTGAGAAGGTTGAAAAGAGGTCGAGCTATGATCCCAAATTGCCTGACAAAGCGCATGTAGTATCCTGCCAGCCCCAAAAACTGCCTGACTTCCTTCACACTTGTAGGTGTAGGCCACGCTGTCACTGCTTCAATCTTTGTGGGATCTGTTGCCACGCCGTCAGCGCTGATCACATGGCCCAGGTAAGTTATTTTTTGCTGCCCAGAGCTGCATTTGCTTCTCTTCACCTTCGACTGGTCACGACGAAGAAGCTCAAACACTTGTCGGAGGTGTTCTGCATGCTCTTGCAGGGTTTTGCTGAACACAAGTATGTCGTCGAAGAAGGACAGGACACACTCGCGCATCAACGGGTGAAGTGTTCTTGTGATAGCACCGTTGAAGGTAGCGGGTCCTCCAGCAAGGCCGTAAGATAGGACTCTGAATTCAAAGTGCCCGGAGTGGGTTTGAAAGGCAGTCTTGAACTCTTCTCCCTCTGCCAGCCGAATTTGATGGTAACCTGCCCTTAAGTCAAGCTTGGAGAACCACTTAGCCCGTGCAGTTCATCCAATAACTCCTCAATTACAGGCACTGGGTACTTGCCCACTATAGTCATTGGTTGAGCTGTCTATAATCTATGCAGAGTCGCCACGTACCGTCTTTTTTCTTGACTAGGATCACTAGCGAGGAGAAGGGACTGTGGCTGCGCTGAATGACACCAGATTGTAGCATCTCATGTACTTGTTTCTCAATCTCATCTTTATGTTCTGGTTTGTGTCTATATGGCCTCAAGTTCACTGGCTGTGCTCCTGCCATGAGTGGTATTCGGTGATCGCAATCTTGACGTGGGGGAAGTCCAGTTGGTTCACCGAATACATCTTCAAACTGATCAATAACTTTCTGAATGTTGTCTAGTGTGGGTGTATACACCTCATCTTCTTCAGTGATCTGATATAGCTGCACAACTTGCGCTATCGAACCCTGTTTGTGCAAGGACTGCAATTGCAAGGCGTTGATCTCAGGGCAAGCATCCACACGCTCTTGATGGCCTCAGAATCTATGCGAGTCCACGCGGGTGGTAATCGGCAGGTGTTTGCCGCGCCGATCCACACTCATCGGGCTGTGTTCTTCGAGCCAGTCCATGCCGAGGATGGCGTCATACACGCCCAATGGCAATACCTTCATGTCCGTGCTGAATTCATGCGTCTGAGACACCCAGCTGCAGTGAGGTATATGAGAGAAACAACATAGCTCGCCCCCATCTGCGACCTTGACACGACAGGGCCGGCGAAGAGGAACGACACCTGTCAGCACTGATGCAAGGCGTGCGTCGATGAAAGACGTGGAGCTGCCCGAATCCACCAGTAGCAACACCTCGTGGCCTTGTAACCACGCGTGGAGGCGAATTGCTTTCGGTGATGTGCCACCAGTAAGAGCATGGCGAGAGATCGCCATGGCTGCTTCAGCCAGTGCGTCGCCGAGTGGTGAGCTGGAAGAGTCGCTGTTGGAGTCGAGGCCGAACAGTTCCAGTAGCTCTTCGAGAACATGGAGTTGAACGCTGGTAGGACAGCTGTGGTCCTGCCCCCAGCGCTCCCCGCACTTGAAGCATAAGCCCTTTGCGCGACTATACTCCCCGCAGCGCCTTGAGTTTAGTGCTGTCCGCACGGCTGGCTTTGACAGCGCGCCGATCCGTGGCTGTCGGCGTCGTTGGTGGCCGTCCTTGGGGTGGTGGAGGTGGAAGTGCCATGGGCACGCCCGCGCCGTTGTGGTGACTCCAATCCGGGGCGGTGGCACGCGCTGCGCTGGGACGCGCACGCTCCCGTGAAGCACCAGCCGCCACTTCCTCTTGAAGTAACGCCAGAGCGCACGCGGTGTCGAGGTCAGGTGGCCGTTGCACCAGAACCACCGCGCGGATGTCGGGTCGCAGTCCCTCGACAAAACAGGTAAGATAGTAGTAAGGATGAATGGATTCAGAATATGCATATAAGTGGCTAATGATCAGTTCAAATTGCTCAATGTAATCAGCTACGGTAGTTTTCTGTGACAGTGAGTAAAATTGGCGGATTAAGAGCTGGTGACGATCACGACCGAATCTAGTACACAACAGATTCGAGAAGGATTCCCAATCAAACTCAGTCAACTTCCTCTGTACCGATTGTAACCACACCGATGCAGAACCAGAAAAATTCAGTGATGCCATCGGGACCCGGAATTTCTCATGGATCTCAAACATCTGGAAGTATTGCTCACAAAGTGTCTTCTATAGACGCGGATTCTCGCCCGTGAATTGGGGAAACCCGATCGATGGATGAGCCTGACCGATCCCAGCGAGGATCTGACTAGCATGCGCGTATGGAGATGCCATGGTAGACTGAACAGGAATTTCTGACTGACCGTTGGCCGGGGTGGCCACCGATCTGAACATCGGCCTTGATCCCGTGGTAGAACGTCGATGCAGCGGTCGATTGACCCAGAGGCGTCGCCCTCCGCAGCGCTTCTTTGGTGCCGATAGTCCAGCAATGGCGCTTGTCGGTGCGGGTGGTGGTGGTGCCGGCGCCTCCGCCGGCCGCTCCTCCGTTGTGGCCGCGAGCCGTGCTTGGAGTTCAGCTACTGCCGCCGAGAGCTGATCCACGCGCCCGCTCCAGATCAGGGCGCCACTGGCCCAGCTCGTCCAACTTGGCGGTGTGGAGCGGATGTCGGAGTGGATCGCGTCGAGGGAGTTGGTGAGCTTGTCGAAGTAATCCTTGAAGGAAGGATCCATGGCGCTGAGTCGATCCTTGATCGATTTCTACGCCCTCATCTCGATCAGATGCGCCAGGGTGTGGATCGAAGGCTCTGAATACCAGATGTAAGCAACCCTCTGATATATTACTCGATCTAGCACTCAGCTCACGAATTCAGGTAGCGATTTAGGGTTACAATCTCTGGATACAAGAATTGGGGGGGGGGGGCAGAGGAAGGGGAAGAGAGCCGCCGCCGGGTTCGTGCCGTGATCCATTGGATACCCCGCTCCAGCGGGTGAGGACGTGTTAAGTAGCTGGGAGTGTTACACCCACTCGGGGCCGCTGGTCTTGCGGTTGGGCCGCCTCTACCTGATGGGCCGAGCCGGTGGCGAGGCCGACCCGTTGCTGGTTGTGGGTGTTGGGCTGCTTGTGGCCTTGACACCTTTTTAGACTGTATGAGGTTGATAAACAACTTTACGCCTCGCCATCTCACTTAGGCTTTTGATATGATTAATTTGAGAAACCTTACTTTCTTCCTCAAAAGAATGCTTAATTTGAGGTAAGCGATGCACAGCGGACAGAGGTATTTATCATTGACGACAAGAATCATCGATAAAGTGGGCAAGTGGCTGGCTGGTTCGTTGAGAAGAATAGAATATCCCAGCATGAAACACGCTAGCTTGGAGCTTAGCTCAGCGTTACTGTGGAACTCAGTGATGTATATAGATATATAGATAATTAACAAGCATATATTTCTGTCGATCGGCCCTACCACGCAGCTTCAATCTTAAATAAATATTTGCTGTCCAATCTGATAATATTCGTTTTCGAGCTTGATCTGGATATATGATAGATACCGAATGCTGACACACTTGTGTGAGATACAGGCAAAATCTGAGATGAACTTATCTCATGAATTAATTTGTTTATATCAATAATGGAAGGGCCTGTCTCTTGTACTCCAGATTGTTCAGTGACAGGACCACAAAAAAAAAACAATTAGCCTACAAAAAAACTACTCTGCATGATTTAATTTCTATACTTTGGAGGTTGAAGGATCATGCAACCCCTATATCACTTATGGGTTGTAGAATATAACGAATAAACAAATAAAGCAATTACATCATACATGGACACAGCCGCAACGCTCATTTCCAAGTCTGCGTCTGAGCTGTCTGTGACTTCTTCCACTGCTGTATCGCTGCGTACAGCGAATGGTTTGGGATTATGGATAAATTCGGAAGCTTGCACCTTGTGATTGGCGACACCCTGTGTTTCCTGAGCCAATCTTTGATGGCATGATGCTCATAGGTGTGTCCATCAGCAGCAACATACGGATCATCCATCAACCCCTGCACCCAAATTGTGTAGTTAGCTGCAGGATATATCAGGTGATGATTACTCAACTGAAGGTCGAGTAGAGGAAGATTTACCTGTGTTATGGGGCAGATGAAGTGGCTTGGTGCTCGTGAGTTTAGGTTTCTCATGTTGACAATGGAGGAAACCCTGTGCAGGATTTCCTCCAGCTCCGGCAGCACCTCCGACTCAAGATCAGGCCTATCCCTGCATTTTAGAGCAGTGCACCGCAAACCGAGCTTCGCCAACATTTCCGCCTCGGTGACTGGCCAGTCGGTCTGAGCTCTGTCGAGGATATATGGAAGTGACCTGCTTTTGATGGCGTTTTCCACGCTCACGATGAGGCCGTTTGGGTGCTTGCCAGTTAGCATCTGAAGAATGATGACTCCCAGACCGAACAGATCCGATTTCGGCCGAACAGTCCCGGTTTGCTGGTACTCAGGATCCATGTAGTACATGGTGCCAGCAACAATGGTATCTGTGTATTCGGTTTGCCAGTCAGGGACCAGATCAGATATGACCTTCGCGAAACCAGCATCGCCGATTTTACCCACGTAGTTCTTATCCAACAGGATGTTCGCAGGTTTCAGGTCACGGTGGACTATAGGCTCTGGCTTCCTTCCATGTAAAAAGCAAGCCCACAGGACACTTGAAAGATGATACGAAACCGGAGGAACCAATGCAGTGGCTGATGTTTTTTGTTGTTAAGAAGTTGATCTTCTAGGCTCCCGTTCTCCAAGTATTCATATACAAGACAGCCAATTTCAGGACAGAAACCAATTAATAAAACCAAGTTGGGATGGTGAAGTTGGCTAAGAATCTCAACCTGCATAAATCCACACAACATTTTGTAACTGGATCACTCGGGCAGTACTAATCATCATGGTGTATGCATAAAGTTCCTATAAATTATGGCATAATCCATTTACCTCCTTCAAGAACTTCGTCAGTTTTGTCGGTGGAATCCTGCTGAATGATCTTGACAGCTACTTCAATGTGATCAAGGGTGCACCTATACACATTCCCATAACCTCCTTCACCGATCTTCCTTGCTTCAGAGAAGTTATCAGTGGCAAGTTCTATTTCATGTTTGAGTACCGCCTGCAATTTTTGCTTGTTGACAGAATAGCATCTACAATTTTCTCCTTATCGAGAGAAATTATGCAACCTACCATTTGAGCCTTATGCTTAGAGTAGGCCTCCCTGGTGAATGATGTTTTTGCTTGCTCGACCTCGTTAATGGCTTCCAAATGTTTTGCTTTCTCATCTGCTGCTACTTGCTTCAGAATTTTCTCCTTGTGTAACGCATTCTCCACCTTCCTTGCTTCTTCAGAACATTCGTTCGAAAGTACCTGAATCTGCTTGAAATCATGATGACCCTTTTCTTACCATGTATCAAACATGATGAATTATGCCAAGGGATAGTACTATGAGAATAATTACTGAGATAATATTTGTACTTATGCATTTTAAATCACCAGTAACCGTTCACGTCCAAAGCACATTTGCATGACTAAATGAAACATGAAAAGCAAGTCAGTTCTCTGAACATTTTCAGGTCCACAATCTTAAAAATACTCCATGTTCTTTTGTTTAGTTTACATGTTGCCGATATTGAAGAAAACTATAAAACAAACATGCAAGTGTGGGTGCACTCTTAAAACAGAATGGCAGCATATACTACATCAAACATATTACAAAGCTAGGAAATCTTTAAGATTCATGTTAAATTTAAAATAATGTTGGAAAAGTCCAGATCACATGCACATCTCGAGGGCAAGACATGTTCAAGAAATATCACATAAGAAAATCAGTAAGGACACAAAACAACAATTCTAATATATGATAATGAAAATGCAGAATAATTAGGAGGTAATAAATAGTTAACTGGTGAGTGAATAACATTTCGCCATAATTATTGAATGTTGGATGGATAATTATAAATCAGAGTAAAGATCCATATGGATCAGATCAAAAGTATCACATCCAACAGCTTGACCTTATAGTGACAACAAGTTCTTAAGGTACCGCTAGTTGCGGAAGAAATTTAACCTTTTTCTTAGCATGGACGAGATCATCGCAGGCTTTATCATACATCACCAAGGTTTCCTTCAATTCCTTCCTCAGCTTTTCTACTTCATCTATAGATTGACACTGTAGATAATGTCAGGATAACATACTTAGCTTGTTTTGGAAAAGGTATATTTAAAATTGCACATTGGCTCATTAAACATGTACGAAATCATATGCATGGACGTCAATAATCGATACTAGTGAAAATATTGTAAAAATGGAAGATGGATCTGAGTACCGGACCTCATCACTTGAGTTCGAGGCACCATAAGAAACTTTCTTCAAAAGGCTATGAGAATCATATCTTTGATTTACATCTGTTCCTGCTTGCAATGCATCTCCACTTACTATGTGGACTAATACACTGCTTTCTGAACCTGCACTAGCATCCGAACTAGCACTATACGAGCAACGGGCCTGTGAGCCTGATGATACTGAGAGCGTCTCAGCCTCTGTAGAACTGTCAGACAACAAGCTCATCTGTGTTTCTGCAAACGCTTTGTGAGTAATTGAATGAATGCTTAAGTTTGTGCCAGACACTGCAAAGAAAAGAAAGTCGCAGTATGTAAAGAAAAATTAAACATTAAATCCAGCAAAAGGAAACATGGAAAGAAGGTAAAATATAGGATATAAAATGCTAACTGTCTGAACTCGGCACATACTGCCTGCTTGAGGATGTCCTGCAACTTTCACGATTAATCTTCGCTTGCATACAACAAATACATTGCACGCATTTTGCGTAGTTTTCAGGACAGCGGTGGGTACATCAGGACTACTCATCACCCTGCATAGCGGATAGGCAGTGATTTCAGAGCAGCAGATATGAGGCAAACTGAAAACAAAGTGTTCAGTCCAATGCAGAAACAGTATGCATATCAAAGCTAACATGGTATGGACAATGGCTAACAAGTACAATCGAAGTATTATGCAGTCCCTGAAGCACTATTATAGATGCAGTTATTCGTAAGAAGTTTATCCCCACTACTAGGAATTCTCTCAACATGCAAAGGCACCACCTCAGCATGCATGCAACATCAGCGCTTCAGTTACAAACAACAACAAATCTATTACCAGCTATTTTTTTCTCTCTGACCATCCCCTCTTCAGTCTCTCCCCAGTGCCTTATTACTAACTGATGCTCCTCAGTAGCTCAGTGGTAAAGCGGTCGGCTGTTAACTGACTGGTCATAGGTTCGAATCCTACTTGGGGAGATTTGATTCATTCTTTAGTGTAAGAATTTTAATGTAAGAACAAAGAATTAAATTAAATGGTGGATCAAAAAAGATGGAACTATGATTCATACTCACTATTAATACCTCGCAACCAGACTGAAAAATTCAAGTAGTTCTTAAATAAAAATAGAAAAGAATTTTTCTTCCTTCAAATTTTGTTTGCTGAAAAGACAACTTTTACCTTAGAAAAACATTTAGTTTTCTAGAGATACTTAACCCTGTTTCTACCTGCACCTGTTTTCACCTGTTAATTAGTCATTGCTCCTCATGGCCCACCCTCACTTAACCCCAACGTTTCATTTCGCCCTATGTTTGCATCTTCTTAATTGTTGCCCTTCTCTTTGTCTCCTCAGGTTTCACTCGAGACTTTTCTACCGAAGGAACGGCGTGGCAAAGCGTGCATCACCCTCTAGTAGACTCTAATTCCGCTAAGGTCTTTTGTACTCCCTCCGTCCAGGTGCATAAGTCATCTTAGGTTGTGCACCACAACCAAGAAGGAAAAACAAGAGAACTTAACGTTTATTTGCTAATTAATAGTATTGCATGCAATGAACTAATCACTGCATGTCGTGTTTGGTAGTCTCAAGTCACTGAAAGCATACACGCCCCACATCTATTATTGGTTGATTCTTTTATTTATGTCAAGAAATAAGAAACAAGGTAGGAGCTAATGCACTGCGCCTAAGTGTTTTGGGATTATTTGGTTTTCGTAAGGTGACTTATTATTAAGGGTGATTTGCTTCCAACGTTCCATGATCTGTTTTCTGGGCATTTGCAGTTATTTCACTTGAATTTCGGAACGATAACTCTGCTCCCTAAGAAAACAGATGCGGTGCGGATTGAGAAGTTCCGACCGATATGTCTTCTTAACGTCAGCTTTAAGATCTTCACCAAGGTGGGGACTAACAGGCTAACGCAGATTTTGCACACAGTGTGGTGCAGCCATCTCAAACAGCCTTCATGCCAGACAGAAACATCCTAGAAGGGGTTGTGGTCCTACATGAAACGCTCCGAGAGATCCACACGAAAAAACTAGATGGAGTGGTTTTTAAGGTGGATTTTGAGAAAGCGTCTGATGAGTTAAATGGCCGTTTCTACAGCAGGCCTTGCGGATGAAAGGATTCGATCAATCCTGGAGAAAGCAGGTAGACTCTTTCACGCAAAAAGGCAATGTCGGAATCAAAGTGAATGATGACATAGGTTATTATTTCCAGACACACAAGGGTCTAAGGCAGGGAGACCCGATGTCACCTATTTTGTTCAACATAGTAGTGGACATGTTGACAATTCTAATAGGAAGAGCTAAAGAAAATGGCCAAGTAGGTGAGCTCGTCCCGCATCTAGTGGACAGAGGAGTATCCATTCTACAGTACGCCGATGATACTATCATCTTTATGGAGCATGATCTGGCTAAAGCAAGAAACATGAAGCTTCTGTTATGCCTTTTCAAACAGTTATCGGGGTTAAAGATTAACTTCCATAAAAGTGAATTGTTCTGCTTTGGGAGAGCTAAAGACGAAAAAAAAGCTTACAAACAACTGTTTGGATGTGAATTAGGGTCGATGCCGTTTACATATTTGGGCATACCGATTCACCATCGCAAGCTATCTAAGAGCGAATGGAAGTGCATTGAGGATCGATTTGAAAAGAAACTAAGCTGCTGGAAGGGCAAACTTATGTCATATGGAGGCCGACTAATTCTCATTAATTCAGTGCTCACGAGCATGCCAATGTTTCTATTGTCCTTCGAAGTACCAGTTGAGGTTCGGAAAAGACTAGACTTCTATCGATCACATTTTTTCTGGCAGAGTGATGAGTTAAAACAAAAATACAGACTTGCTAAATGGGATATTATCTGTAGGCCAAAAGACCAAGGTGGTCTTGGCATTGAAAATTTAGAGGTGAAGAACATATGTCTTCTCAGCAAGTGGTTGTACAAGCTATCTGTAGAGACCGATGCACATGGGCCCAGATTCTGCGTAATAAGTACCTTCATTCTAGAACCTTATCTCAGGTGATGGTCAGACCGACCGATTCGCCGTTTTGGAAAGGACTGATGAGAGTGAAATCAGCCTTCTTCCAAAGGACAAAATTCATTGTTGGTAATGGTACTTCTACGAGATTCTGGCAGGATACATGGTTAGAGGAGACGCCTCTAGCTATCCAATATCCTTCTCCCTATAATATTGTTCAGCGTAGAGATGCTTACGTTGCAACAGTATTACAGTCCAACCCTCTCAATATTCAATTCAGGAGGACGTTAGCGGAAAACCGTTGGGAAGTTTGGCTCCACCTTGTGAGAAGATTGATGGATGTTCACCTCTCTCAACAGCCAGACCAGTTGCACTAGAAACTAACTCAGAATGGAGTGTTTTCAGTGAAATCCATGTATTTGGATATTGTTAGATGTGTATAGTTCTTTGTGTACATCCCCATTGTATAAGGGGCTTTTCTGCACTTTACCACATCTGTATATGTACTGGCTGTTGGCCCTCAGTAAAACTTAGTTGCTCATTCCTAACATGGTATCAGATGCTTAGGTTCCTGTCCCGCTCTCGCACGCTCGCAGCTCCGTGCCTCACTCCCCCGTCGCCGGCCTCCTTCTACCTCGTCGCCGGCCTCCCTCGCCCCCGGCCCTCTCCTGCCCCGGCCTGCGCCGCCTCCTGCCGTCGCTGTCTCGCGCCGCCCCGAGCGTGGCCGCGGCCTACCGTCGCCACCTCGCGCCTCCCAGGCGCCGCCCAGCTGCCGCGGCTTCTTGTCGCAGCCTCGCGCCTCCGCGCCGCCCGCACCTTCCCGTGCTTGGCGCGGCAGCCGCCGTCTCCCGCGCCTCCCGCTGTCGCCCTTGGCCACCGGCTGCAGCCGGTGCTGCCCAGGGCTGGCCCTCCTACACTCGCTCTTCCCCACCCCGCTTCCTCCATCGGGGCCGGATCGAGCCAGCGCGAGCCCGATCCCGATCTGGATCGGGGTCTACTATAGCAGTTGACCCAAAAAAACCAGAGAGCTCCTCATGTCTTCTTCGGGCTATGTCGCCATTCCTCGGTGCTCGGTGATCTTCGATGGCACCAACTATGCCGAGTTTGCGGGGTTTATGCGTATCCATATGCGCGGTCTCCTTCTGTGGGGTGTTCTCTCTGGCGAGGTCCCCTGTCCGCCTTGCCCTGTTGCTCCTGTGGCTCCTACCCCGCCAGCACCGCTGGTTCTTGCTGCTGGCGCTTCTCAGGCCGATCAAGATGCCGCCAAGGCTCTCGATGATGCTGCAGTTGATGCTTATGATCAGCAGATGTCAGCTTACTCGGATGCTCTTTCTGCCTATCGTGATGATCTGTCGGCTTACACTCAGTGGTGCAATGATGATGCTCGTGCTGCTGCTGTTCTTACTGCGAGTGTCCTTCCTCAGTGGCACAGTTGCAGCGATGTGGTCTTATCTCTGTCAGCGCTATCAGCCCTCTCGTGATGCTCTCTACCTATCTGTGGTGCGTCAGGAGCATGCACTCCAGCAAGGTGATTCCTCTGTTGATGAATTCTATTCACAGTGCTCTGCCATCTGGCGTCGGCTTGACTCTCTTCGGACCGTCGTTTGTGGAACTTGCCGTTCTTTGTCGAGACTACCGGTCCGATTTGGAGTTTCAGCGGGTTCACGAGTTCTTATCTCGTCTCCGCTCTGAGTTCGAGCCTCGCCGTGCTCACACCTTGCTCGTGGTCGTGTTCCTATCTCGGAGGTACTTGCTGAGCTTCGTGCTGAAGAGACCCGCCTTTGCTCTGCTGGGTTACTTGTGGTTCCATCAGTGTTGGCCGCCCGAGCTCCTCTGCCACCTGCTCGCCTCACCGCTCCACCGCTCCTGCCTACTCCTTCAGGGGGGGTGGGTCGCCCTTCTTATCTTTGAGAGGGCGGTCGGCGCCGTGACACCTTACGTAGCTCTTGCTCTCGGCTAGGTCATCCAGTCGATTGCCGTGAGAAGAAGCAAGACCAGGCGCTCCTCTTCCACTGGGACTCTGGATCCTCCTCGACCCGTCACTCACCGACCAGGACATTATGAGGCTCAAGCGTCTCTTGGCTTCTTGAGCTCTTCGTCGCTTTGGTTCCGGCTCTTTGTTGTGACTGCAGCCACTTCTCCACCATGAGCATCTACATAGTCGGTACATCTTCGTGGGTTACGGATTACGGAGCCTCTTTCCATATGTCTTGATTCTTACATGCTGTCTTCTCTCCGACCTCTTGATTACTTTGTTAATGTTCTTACCGCTGATGGCACATCTCTTCCTGTTGCTAGTCGTGGTCTTCTTTCCACTCCATCTTTTTCTGTTCCTAGTGTTTCACATGTTCCTCGCCTCATCATGAATCTTTTTTCCGCTGCCCAACTTACTGATTCTGGTTGTCTTGTCATTCTTGATACCGACTCTTGCTCCATTCAGGACCGTCGCACCAAGGCTTTGGTTGGTGCTGGCCCCCGGCGCCGTGAGTCAGAGGGCCTTTGGGAGGTTGACTGGCTTTGTGTTCCTTCCGCTGCCACCACTTCTGCCAGCTCTCATGCTCTTGCTGCCTCTTCGTCTGCGTCCTTCCAGCAGTGGCATCATCGCCTTGGTCACATATGTGGCTCTCGTTTGTCCTCTTTAGTTCGTCAGGGTCTCTTAGGGTCTGTATCTGGAGATGTTTCTTTACCTTGTAATGGCTGCAGACTTGGCAAACAGACCCAGTTACCTTATCCTACCAGTGAGTCGGTATCTCAGCGTCCTTTTGACTTAGTTCATTCTGATGTATGGGGTCCTGCCCCCTTTGATTCGAAAGGTGGTCACCGCTACTATATCTTGTTTATTGATGATTTCTCTCGCTACACTTGGCTCTACTTCATGAAATCTCGTAGCGAGGTTCTCTCTATATACAAACATTTTGCTGCCATGGTTCACACTCAGTTTTCCACGCCCATTCGTACTTTTCATGCTGACTCCGCTGGTGAGTTTATCTCCCAGCTGTTGCGTGGTTTTCTTGCAGAACAGGGTACTCTTGCCCAGTTCTCATGTCTGGTCTTGAGCTCAGAATGGCGTTGCCGAACGTAAGCATCGTCATCTACTTGAGACGGCTCGTGCATTGATGATTGCCGCTTCCCTCCCACCCCATTTTTGAGCTGAGGCTGTTTCTGCATCCACCTATCTCATCAACATTCAGCCATCGACTGCTCTGCAGGGTGGTATTCCTATGGAGTGTCTCACTGGTCGCTCTCCTGACTACTCAGCTCTCCGTATGTTTGGATGTGCGTGCTATGTTCTTCTTGCCCCCCGAGAACGCACCAAACTGACTGCTCAGACGGTTGAGTGTGTTTTCCTTGGCTACAGTGATGAGCACAAGGGCTATCGATATTGGGATCCCGTGGGTCGTCGCTTGCGCATCTCGCGTGTTGTGACTTTTGACGAGTCTCGTTCTTACTACCCACGTCCTTCTTCCTCGAGTCTCTCTGTGGACGACCTTTCTTTCCTTCTCCTTCCCGGTACACCCTGCTATGTGCCTCCTGTGTCACCTCCTCCTCCGGCACCTCTCCTTCCTTCGCATTCCCCATCGACCCCATCTTCTCCATCCTCCTCCTCCACCTCTCCACCATCATCTCCAGTCAGTCACCCTCTCTCACCGTTCCCTCTCCACTATACTCGTCGCCCTCATGCTGAGGATGTCTCCCCTGACGCACCTTCCACCTCTGGTGCACCTCTCCTCACGCCTCCCCCGATTCATAACCTCCGTGCTCGGCCTCGCCCCCCGCCTGATCGCTACGCTACTGATCGGGACGGTCTCGCTGTTCTTCTTGAGCCCACTTCCTATCGGACTGCCATGACTCAGCCTGAATGGCAACTTGCGATTGGCGAAGAGCTTGCTGCCCTTGAGCGCTCAGGCACATGGGATTTGGTTCCTCTCCCTTCCGGTGTTCGTCCCTGTCGGATTTCGGGTTCCGGCAGACCCTTGAGGTTCGAACTCTGGGGTGCCCACGGAGATCTTTCCCCTACCAGCTCACGCGTTAATGGTTTGCGTAGGATCTAAACTAGGAACGATGAACAACACAAGAGACACAAGATTTATACTGGTTCGGGCCACCGTTGTGGTGTAATACCCTACTCCAGTGTGTGGTGTGGTGGATTGCCTCCGGGGCTGATGAAGAACAGTACAAAGGAAGAACAGCCTCGCGAGGGGCTGTTCTTGAGCTGGTGCGATGGACTGCTTGGGTGAGTCCAGTCGCGTCTCTCTCTCTCCTCGTAGATTCTCCCTCTCTGTGGTGGCTACTCCTATTTATAGAGGGAGGCCACAGGCCTCTTCCCAAATAATGAGCGGAAGAGGCGCCAACAATTGGCCATTTGAAGGGGAACATCTAGTACGCTTATCACGACTAAAGTTGGTCTTGGCTGCCAAAGGCTCTGGCGGTGGCGCCGTCTGGGCTCCACGATGACCTCCGTCCTGCCGCTCTGCTGGTCTTGGTCTTGTTGCACAGGCGGTAACCTTTGCACGATGCCTTGGCACATGCTTGCCTCCTTTGCACCAAAGGGGAAATGAGGACCTGCGCCCGCTGATCTCGATCGTCATGGCTTGCGTCACGGGGCACCCTCGTGAGGTGCCACCTTGATCTCTCCGCCTCCTCGTGAGCCTGCACGACGAGGCTGCTCTGAGGAAGGTTCCTGTCGTCCGCCCATGAGGCTTGGCCCCTCGCGAGGGTCTTGAGCTTGAGCTGATGAAGCTGGGCCTTGGGCCCCATTTGAGCCACGCCTTGAGCAGCGAGGCAGGCAAGTCTGGGGACCCCCGTTCCCAGAACGCCGACCGTAGCCCCCGGGCCCAAGGCGCGCCCGGACTTGGCTTAGCAGAGAAGCGAAGGGGCAAGTGCGAAGCGCCGCGGGCCCCAACAGCCTGCGGCCTTGGGCGCCGCGTGGCGATTGATTGGTCGTGGGCGTCTCCGCTTCCCCACGATCCCTCGGCAACCGCATGACTTGACAAGTCCCTGCACGCAGAAATGGGTCATGATTACCTGTGATCGTGGAGGCTGATGGTTGGCCTCCTTCGGCTATAAATGCAGACGGCGCAAGCCCTTCCGGTCCATCCCCTCTTGCTACTCCTTTCTCTCCATGGCTCCGTCGAAGAGGTCCTCGGCTGCGGAGAAGGGAAAGGCCCGCCAGGTTGGGCCTGACTCTCCCAAGTTCGACGGCGGTGCACCCTGCACTTCAAGTTCGACGGCGACGCCATCCTCTACGTGAGGGTGTTCGGAGAAGACGGTCGCCGTGCCGGGTGCAGCCCCGAAGACGATGACCGCGGACGTGTACCCAGCCCCGGCGATGATCGGGATGAAGATGACAGCGGTAGCGCGTGGTCGGCGGCGCTTCGGGGCTCGTCGAGCCGGCGGCTCTCCTTCGGACAGCAGCTCCTCCAGCGGTGGCGCGACCAGCCCGTGCCGTCGCGCCCGCTGGAGGGAGGTAGCGGGTCAGCCCGCGTCGCGCCTCGGTGAAGCGCGAGGAGTCGGCCCGAGCTCGGAGGCGTCTGAGCCTTCGCCGCGAGTTGGCGCCGAGCAAGCCGTGCCTATTTTGTTTTTCTCCCTTCCCTGCGCAAAGAGAACGTAGTGTAGGGCCCCGTGGGGGCGTGCTGAACTGTTGCTGTTAATTATCATGCCGCTATTCCTGTGTTGCGCTTTTGTGCCGCATGCCCGCGTGCAGGAATTACTTAACTCAGGGGGACTTGTTGCGGTCTTCGCTTCCCGAGGCTGAGGCTGAGGCCTTGCTGCGCGCTTCGTGTCCTGCAAGGATTAGTCAGGAGGGGTAGCTTCCGGTCTCGGTTGTGGAGGCGACCGACCCAGGTTCTGTGCTCGCGTCGCGATGCCCGTGGGGCACGGACTGGGAGGGGTGCTCCCGTAGTGGACCCGGATAGGAAAGCTTCAAATGACAGAGGCAGAAAACACTCGCGAGGGTGCCCGCGTTGCTCCCTCGCGAGACTCGCGCGAGAGAAAACGAGGCAAGTGAGCGAAAAAGACAAAAGTCACAAGCTAAGGACGGCAACAACTTCAATAAAACTTCAAATAGGAACGAACAAGCCAACTGCAGAAAGCAAATGAAAAGCCGCGTCCGGCACCTAATCTAGTCTTCGACGTCTTCTCACCGGTAGCAGTGCTGCCACTGGCGTGGGCGGGAGCCCCGAGGCCCGAGGCGGCTCTCCGGAGACTCCGGGGCGTGTACAGCCCCAACTCATTATTACGTGAGAGTGTCACGGGCGGCGAGCTTCACAGGCATTGGCCTTCTTCACAGGCTCCAGGCCTTTCTCGGGGAAATGGGCTTCACAGGCTCCGGGCCTTTCTCGGGGAAATGAGCTTCACATGCGTTGGCCTTCTTCACAGGCTCCGGGCCTTTCTCGGGGAAATGAGCTTCACAGGCGTTGGCCTTCTTCACAGGCTCCGGGCCTTTCTGGGAAATGAGCTTCACAGGCGTTGGCCTTCTTCACGAGCTCCGGGCCTTTCTCGGGAAATAGGCTTCACGTTGGCCTTCTTCACGAGCTCGGGCCTTTTTACGAGCTCTGGGCCTTTCTTCAAGGGTAGAACTTCCGGAGATCTTTGGATGTTCCGCAGCGTTCGGGATGGGCACCCCTCCACGAGTCTCCAAGCGTGCGGAGCCGGGCACTGGAAACATGAACAACCTTGAACGGGCCCTCCCACATGGGAGAAAGCTTATGCAACCCTTCCACAGGGAGGACCCGTCTGAGCACGAGGTCCCCTACCTCAAGAGTCACAGGGGCGGATGTTGCGGCGGTGGTATCGCCATGGCGCTGTTGATACCTGGCAGCTCATGTGCCTTCTCTCGACGATGTTCCTCCCCAACAAGAGATCCATCCCCGCATGGGTCTGCTGCGCCTCGTCGAGCGCCAGGGACCCGTGCGGGCGACGCTTGACCTCGTGAGGGAGGGCGGCCACGCTCCGTGAAGCGAGGAAGAACGGGGTCTCGCCCGGTCGGCAGCCCGCGGTCGATGCGGATGGACCATAAATGCGGATTTGGAGCTCGTCGTGCCAGCCTGCCGCGAGGCCTCCGGCTTCTTCTTGAAGGTCCTGGTTTGAGGCCCTTGGGACCTCCGCGTTAGCTCGCTCGGCTGGCGTTACTCCGAAGTGCGCCACGAGCGTAGCATATCTGCGTTCAAGGTTAGCACGATGCGTTTTGAAGAGATTGCTGGTGAACTGCGAACCGTTGTCGGTGATGATGCGGTTAGGCACCCCAAAACGGCTCACGAGGCCCCTGATGAACTTGACCGCAGAGCCCGCTGGGATGGTGCGGACAGCTTCCACCTCATCCCACTTGGTGAACTTGTCCACCGCGACGTAGAGGTAGCGATAGCCTCCTGGCGCTTGAGGGAACGGGCCTAGAATGTCCAAGCCCCAAACTGCGAATGGCCATGAGAGGTGTATAGTTTGCAGACCTCCCGCCGGCTGATGGATCTGCTTGGCGTGAAATTGGCAGGCCTCGCAAGCCTTTACCAGCTCAACAGCGTCGCTGAGTGCTGTGGGTCAGTAGAACCCGCTGCGGAACGCCTTTGCCAACGAGGGTTTGTGACGATGAGTGATGCCCACAGTCTCCGCCGTGTATGTCTTCCAGCAATTCCTTCCCTTGCTCTCTGGAAATGCAACGTAGGGACACGTCATTGATGCGCCTCCGGTAAAGCTCTCCATCCACGATGCACGATGGGCCGTGGCTTGCCGCGCCACGCTCCGCCTCCTCCTCCTTTTCGGCGGGGTCCCCGCGTCAAGTAGCTCTTGAGCTACGTGATCCAGCACCCTTCACAGGGGCTGCAACGCCAGAGCAGGCGTGCTCTGAGGCCGGGCCGCATGAGCCGGGCTCCCGAGGCAGGCGGTGGGGAGCTCCTCCCGAGGTTGCGCCCGGCTTGATAGTGATGGTGCGGCCGAGGGCTGAAGAGTCGCTCTTGAAGACGCCAGGGCTCTGAGGCAACCGCCTGGACGCCCTCTTGGCGATGTCATCCGCCTCTTGATTGGTGCCGCGAGGCACATGCTGCAGCTCCAGCCCCCAGAACTATTTCTCCATCCTACGAACCTCCGCGAGGTAGGCTTCCATGTGCTCGTCATTCGACTCGTATATCTTGTTGGAGAAATTGACGAGGAGTTGCGAATCGCCCTTGATGATGAGGCGCTTTACCCCCAAAGTGACTGCGGCTCTCAGGCCGGCTATCAGACCTTCATATTCTGCTATGTTGTTGGAGACCTTTTCCCCGTGCTGGAAACAGAGCTGCACGGCGTAATAGAGCTTGTCCTGAGTAGGGGATACGAGCACTGCGCCGGCCCCCGCGCCATGCCGGGAGAATGCCCCGTCGAAGTACATGACCCAGCCGTCCGGCGCCTCGCTCCCCGGAGAAAGTGATCGGTCTTCGCCTTCTTCGAGGCTGGGTGCCTCCGTCCATTCTGCCACAAAATCTGCCAATGCGGCCTCTTCATGACTCTGGTTGTGCTGAATTCTAGCTGAAACGCTTGCAGTTCGATGTTCCACTCGGCGACTCTTGCAGCTGAGTTGGGGCTCCTGAGCACCCTCTCCAGAGGGTATGCTGAGATGACCTTGATGGGATGACCTTGGAAGTAGTGCCGCAGCTTGCGCGAGGCTACCAATAGCGCGAGGAGGAGTTTTTGGGGCATGGGGCACCGCGCCCTCGCGTCCCGTAGCACCGTGCTGACGAAGTACACGGGGTGCTCGACGAGGCTGTGAGCGCTGGCGCTGCTCGCGTCCTCCGTAGGTTGGGGCGCCTCCCGAGACGACGGAGCCCCCAGCGCTTGGTTGCTTGGTGGGGCCTCTCCTGCTCCGGGCGCGCTTTCCTGCTGCAGCTGATTCCCTTCGGCCGCGGCCGCGGTCTTTGTGAGGCTCTCTTGGCCGGCTTCGCTTACGCAGGGCGATTCTTGGCCTTAACTGATCTCCTCCTGACCGCTACTGAGGGCTGTCTTTGGCGGAGTAGGGGTGGCAGCGAGGTAGAGCACCGAGGCTCGAGGATGCGGAGCTACCATCACCGGAGGACTGGTAAGGTACCTCTTGAGTTCTTGGAACGCCTTGTCGGCCTCTTCAGTCCATTCAAAGGGGCCCTTCTTCTTCATCAGCTTGAAGAATGGTAGTGCTCGTTCCCCCAGCTTGGAGATGAAACGTCCTAGCGCGGTCACGCGCCCGGTGAGTTTCTGCATTTCTCTGAGGGTCTTTGGCGGGCTCATGTCTTCGACTGCTTTGACATTTTCCGGGTTGGCCTCGATGCCCCTATGGGACACGAGGAAACCCAGGAGCTTGCCCGAGGGGACTCCAAATACGCACTTCTCCGGGTTGAGCCGCAGGTCCACCTTATCGAGGCTCGCGAAGGTTTCTTCCAAGTCCATGTCGGGGTTTTCACCTCCGAGACTTCACTACAATGTCATCGGCGTCGCCTCGGCATTCCTCCCATTGTCGGCCCAGGCGATGTGCATCGGCCCGAAAGGTCGGCGCTGCGTTGCGCAAACCCAAAGCGGCATGCAGGTATAGCGATACACTCCGCGGGGTCGAAAGCCGTTTTTCCACGTCTTCTACCGCCATCTTGATCTGGTGATAGCACGAGAAGGCATCCGGGAAGCCTGATGGGTCACACTCAGCGGTGGAGTCAACGATCTGGTCAATGCGAGGAAGCGGGAATGGATCCTGTGGACAGGCCTTGTTGAGGTTGGTGAAGTCGACACACATGCGTTCCTTTCCCCCCTTTTTTGGCACGACAACTGGGTTGGCCAGCCAATCCGGGTAGTGGACCTCGCGAATAACCCCTGCTGCCTCTAGCTTGCGGGTCTCTTGGACGATAAAAGCTTGTTTCTATGTGGACTGTCGCCTTGCCTTCTGCTTCACGGGGCGCACGTTGGGGCACACATTGAGGTGATGCTCAATCACGCCCCTCGGGACCCCCGCCAACTGATCAGGTCCCCACGCGAACACCTTCTTGTTGTTTGCGCAGGAACTTCACCAAGGCTTCCTCCTGCTTGGGTTCGAGGTTTGCACCTATGGTGAAGGTGGCGTCGATGGACCCGTCCTTGTTGGTAGTACCTGCTTGGTTTCCGCCTTGTTTTGAGTGAATAGCTGCTTCTTCTTGGGCCAGCGCAGCCCCTTGGGCTGGGGCGTCGATCTTTGGCGAGCCGTGCTGTAGCATATGAAAACAAGCTTGAGCGCTGCAGTGCATCTCCGGTGTTTCTGACACGGTAAGGGGCGCCGCTGCTCTCGGGCATCTTCATGAGGTTGTACGCCGGGTGAGTTGTTGCCACGAACCGGGCCAAGGCCGGGTAGCCGAGGATGGCGTTGTAGGAAAGGCCGATGGGGGCGATGTCGAAGTCGATCAGCTCCGTGCGGAAGTTTTCACGGGTGCCGAAGGTCACCGGGAGGCAAACTTGTCCCAGGGAGGCGGTGGAACCGGCTCCGACTCCTGAAAAAGGCCTGCTGGGCTGGAGCTGCTCTGGTGGCACATGGAGGAGGCTGAAGGCCTCCACATAGAGCACGCTGAGGCCGGCTCCGCCGTCGATAAGGGTCCTGGTGACAGCCACTTCGCAGATGGTGGGAGTGCACAGCATCGGAAGCACACCCGAACCGGCGGGGTTGGAGGGGTGATCGTCCGAGTTGAAGAGCAGGTTGGCCTCGGGCGCCACCCAGCCCGGCGGGGCTCCCTGGCGCTTGGAGGCGGTGGCGATCCGGCGGGTGAACGGCTTGACGTGGCGGCTTGAAGGTGGCGCCAGTGAGCCGCCCAGGAGAGCTGCGACGACCAGGCGCCCGGCCCGCGCGATGGGCGAGGCAGAGGTCGCGGCAGCTCCACCGCGAACTGCTGCTCGTTCCCCGCCGGGCCGGTGGGGGCGTTGGCGGCAGGCGACGGGGAACGACGGGGGCGTCCGCCGACAGGAGCCGTCCGGGCAACTCGAGCGGCGCGAGCAGCCCTACACTCGGCGCGGGCTCGGCGAGCATCAACCATGGACATGACGGAAGATCACACGCGACCAGCGGAAGAAAGATTCCGGCGCACCCCTACCTGGCGCGCCAAATGTCGGATTTCGGGTTCCGGCAGACCCTTGAGGTTCGAACTCTGGGGTGTGCACGGAGATCTTTCCCCTACCAGCTCACGCGTTAATGGTTTGCGTAGGATCTATACGAGGATCGATGGACAGCACAAGAGTCACAAGATTTATCTTTGGTTCGGGCCACCGTTGTGGTGTAATACCCTACTCCAGTGTGTGGTGTGGTGGATTGCCTCCGGGGCTGATGAAGAACAGTACAAAGGAAGAACAGCCTCGCGAGGGGCTGTTCTTGAGCTGATGCGATGGACTGCTTGGGTGAGTCCAGTCGCTTCTCTTTCTCTCCTCGTAGATTCTCCCTCTCTGTGGTGGCTAGTCCTATTTATAGAGGGAGGCCCTGGGCCTCTTCCCAAATAATGAGCGGGAAGGGCGCCAACAATTGGCCATTTTGAAGGGGAACATCTAGTACACTTATCCTGACTAAAGTTGGTCTTCGGCTGCCAAAGGCTCTGACGGTGACGCCGTCCTGGGCTCCACGATGACCTCCGTCCTGCCGCTCTGCTGGTCTTGGTCTTGTTGCACCGAAGCGGTAACCTTTGCCTGATGCCTTGGCCTGTGCTTGCCTCCTTTGCACCAAAGGGGAAATGAGGACACTGCGCAGGCTGGCGCCCGCCTGGCGCCCGCTTGATCTCGATCGTCATGGCTTGCATCACGGGGCACCCTCGTGAGGTACCCTGCCTTGATCTCTCCACCTCCTTGTGAGCCTGCCTGACGAGGCTGCTCCTGAGGAAGGTTCCTGTCGTCCGCCCCGCGAGGCTTGGCCCTTCGCGAGGATCTTGAGCTTGAGCTGATGAAACTGGGCCGCGCTGGGCCCCACTTGAGCCATGCCGCAGGCCACAGGCAGGCAAGTCTGGGGACCCCGTTCCCATTACGCCGACAGTCCCATCACCTGCAAGTGGGTCTACAAGATTAAGACTCGCTCTGATGGTTCTCTTGAGCGCTACAAAGCTCATCTTGTGGCCCGTGGTTTTCAGCAGGAGCAGGGACGCGATTATGATGAGACTTTCGCTCCTGTGGCCCACATGACCACTGTCCGCACTCTCCTTGCTGTGGCTTACATTGCGTCATTGGTCTATCTCTCAACTTGATGTCCAGAACGCCTTTCTCAATGGCGAGTTGCGTGAGGAGGTTTATATGCAGCCACCACCGGGGTACTATGCCCCTGATGGTATGGTCTGTAGACTTCGGCGCTCCCTCTATGGTCTTAAACAGGCCCCTCGAGCCTGGTTTGAGCGCTTTGCCTCTGTGGTGACTGCCGCTGGTTTCTTGCCCAGTGATCATGATCCTGCGTTGTTTGTTCACACGTCTCCTCGTGGTCGGACTCTTCTCCTTTTCTATGTTGATGACATATCACTGACGACTCTGAGTACATTGCCTTTGTTAAGGCTCGCTTTCGTGACCAGTTTCTCATGACTGATCTTGGTCCACCTCGCTATTTTCTTGGGATTGAGATCTCCTCGACCTCTGATGGCTTCTACATCTCCCAAGAAAAATATATTCAGGATCTTCTTGCTCGCGCTGCTCACGGTGATGAGCGCACTGTTGTGACTCCTATGGAGCTCAACGTTCAGTTTCGTGCCTCTGATGGTGACCCTCTTCCTAATCCCACTCGATATCGCCACCTCGTTGGTAGTCTTGTCTATCTTGCTGTTACGCGTCCTGACATCTCCTATCCTGTCCACATCCTGAGTCAGTTTGTTTCCGCACCCACCTCTGTCCACTATAGTCACCTTCTCCGTGTTCTACGATATCTTCGTGGCACGATCTCTCAGCGTCTTTTATTTCCCCACTCCAGCTCTCTTGAGCTCCAGGCCTACTCTGATGCTACCTGGGCTAGTGACCCCTCTGATCGACGATCGCTGTCTGCTTACTGTGTCTTTCTTGGTGGCTCTCTTATTGCCTGGAAGACAAAGAAGTTGACTGCAGTTTCTCGCTCGAGTACAGAGGCTGAGTTGCGAGCCATGGGTATGTTGACGGCTGAGGTGATCTGGTTACGGTGGTTACTTAAGGACTTTGGTGTGTCTGCTACTACCTCCACTCCTCATCTTGTCCGACAAGACCCGGTGCTATCAAGATTGCAGCGTGACCGGTGAAGCATGAGCTCACCAAGCACATCGGTGTGGATGCCCACTTTGTGCGTCTTCTGTGCAGGATCAGACTCTCGCTCTTCACTATGTGCCCTCTGAGTTACTGATTGGCTGACTTCTTCACGAAGGCACAGACTTCGGCCTTGACATGGGTTTTTCCTCTCCAAACTCAGTGTTGTTGATCCACCATGAGTTTGAGGGGGGGTGTTAGATGTGTATAGTTCTTTGTGTACATCCCCATTGTATAAGGGGCTTTTCTGCACTTTACCACATCTGTATATGCACTGGCTGTTGGCCCTCAGTAAAGCTTAGTTGCTCATTCCTAACAAATTTATCAATTCTGGCACTATCCCTCGCTCTATGCATATTTGGAAAGTCAAAGTGCCCTTAAAAATTAAAGTGTTTATGTGGTTTGTCCACAAGCAAGTCATTCTAACTAAGGACAATTTGGCAAAACGTAACTGGACAGGATCACGAAGATGTAGTTTTTGCGAACATGATGAATCTGTCAAACACCTCTTTCTTGATTGCCCAATGGCGAAAATTTTATGGCGGTCTGTTCACATAGCGTTTAACATTACTCCTCCGAATACCATCCACACTTTATTCGGGACATGGCTGGATGGAGTTGAGTCAGAAACCGTGAAACTTATTTGTGTAGGAGTATGTGCTTTATTATGGGCTATATGGAACTGCAGGAACGATTTGGTTTTTAACAGAACAAAACATATTCATTTCTTACAGGTTATTTTTCGGGCTACTACACTGATCCGTATGTGGTCGCTACTCACTCCGATGGATGCCAGGGAGCGTATGGTTACTGGGTCTATCCGTTGGGAGACGGTAACACGGGCTATCTTCAACCGGTTTGGATGGCGGTCATGTAATAGGATAGGTGTTTAGCTTCCTATCTATCTTTATTCTACCGGTTGTGGCTATCCCGTTTTCATGCTTTTAGCTCTTTGTGAGTCTTTTTGTTTTTCGAGACTTGGAGACTTTGTTGTACATTTTGCTTATTAATAAGATGGCCGCATGCATCATTCTGATGCAAAGGCCGGGAGTAACCTCCTTTTCGGAAAAAAAACACCTAGATGGAGGGAGTATCTAATGGTAAGCTCATGATTCATGATGTGTAACCATAATATGTTCATAGTTTACGCCTTGGAAATTTTAATTTAAACGGTGCCTCATTTATTGGAGCGGAACACAAAACCAATGCTTTTGGATTGATAAAATGCCTGACTGAAATGAAAGACCCTTGAGTTACTGACCATACCCGTCAATTGGTTTAGACCATTTCCCTTCACTGAAGGAACGAGATCCTTTAACATCACGAAGGGATGTCAGGGAAGCTACAGTACCCTGACATCCCTTCTTCATATCCATATGATTAAGTCTAAATTGACTTGAATTAATTTGCAAATTACAAATCTACTGTATACATTTACAAAAATTACATACAAACAAAATTATGGTGTAACAAAATTAATTTCGGATTTTATTTTCTATGAACAGTAATTGCGCACAGTGCCGTT
This sequence comes from Aegilops bicornis, assembly GCA_021605145.1. Classification (NCBI taxonomy): domain Eukaryota; kingdom Viridiplantae; phylum Streptophyta; class Magnoliopsida; order Poales; family Poaceae; genus Aegilops; species Aegilops bicornis. The sequence continues at coordinate 274,400,241 of CM038674.1, forward strand.
GCTACCGTGCCCGTGACGTCTCTTCTTCGTTTTGCGTTGGGATTACACTGTAGCTTCGTAACATCCCTTCATGATGTTAGAGGAACCGTTCCCTTCACTGAAGCGGTAAACGCATACCTATTGTGCTGTCACAGCTTACGTCAGGATCTACATGCACATGATTCTTTAACTTAAAATGACTCATGCAACAGAACAATGGACACCCGTAGATTTTATTCCGCATCTTCATCTTCTTCAAGCAAGAGTAACCGATGATGCGTGTGTTATAGCAATTGCTATCGTCTTTAAGCAGAGAGTAGCCCCATTCACATCTCCCTCTCCACCACAGTTGGATGTCCGCGGCCTTGCTCTGAGGATCAGATCGGATTTTTTTTCTTCATCACGAGAATCTGTGGTTTCTTGGCACGCAGTCAAGTGGTCATCATCATTCGCCCTGCTGCGTCCTAAGCACGAGCAGCTTAACACACTGAAAGACTCCAAAATCATATGTTCTTCCCCTACTCTTGTTTGAGAAAACGCAAAAGGTTTGCGTTTCTTTGTATGATTAAATATGTTCTTCCCCTACTCTGCATGGTGCAGCTACGGTCCAAGGCCACAATCGAGTACTGCCTTCGAAAATGTACTTCTTCTCCGCGTGTGCATGTGTGATTAAATATTTAGTTTTTCTTTTTTCAGTTTTCCAACTCATGAATGCTGAGACATATGTCCTCCTGCCCAGCAGGTATTCAACTAAATGACGCTGAGTAAATCTACCTGAAGTTGATTTGTCTATCAACCAATTTGATCCTTTGTATACGCTTCTATTTTCCCTGAATTGAAGGTTTACCACGGTTTCCTTGCTTATTCGTTGTTTGATGTCTTCTTACAGGAACCCTCAATTTTGTTTTAGAGTGGTTGCAACCTTCTGGCCAACATTGTTACTGACTAGCTTACATGCAACAATGTCAATGGTGACAACATATTTTTTTCCCTACTACCTTACGTATTGATAGAGTCACTGTTGTGGTTTATCACAAGTTAATATGTAAGCTGCCTTTCAATAATTTTAATTTGAGTGCTTCTGCTTGCTTGCAGGAATTAATTAATTATTGTCAAAAGAAAGGAAGAACTCTTCTGTTATCTGCATGAACCGGTAATATTCACTGCGTCTACAACCTTTTGTATATAATGAGATTTAAAATATTTATTTTGCCAACACGAGTGTTATGTTGGTGGAAGGTATACTACACCCAGTTGTTCTTTGGCTTTCTAGAAGAGAATTGCAGAATACCACATGTTTAGTACTACGTTGCGCGGATACTTCAAAAAGTGCGCGTATCCAGCCGGATACTGCCCCGATACTCGGATACGCCCCGATACTTCCCGATACGTATCCCGTAAGTATCCCTCGATATTTTGATATTAAAAAAAGAAAATAATGTTGGATACTCCTAGGATACTTCTGCGATACGTTTTGGATACCTGAAATCCCTCGTTCGACGTGAAATCCCCTCAATAATAAAGGCGCCTTTGAAGATTCCCAACATGGGCGTGAGTTTATGTGAAAACATGTCTGTCAATGTTTTTTATTCAATTGAAAGGTGAGCAAGAGAGAGCCGATGCATTGATTGGAACAACAAACCTGGTCAAATCTCACGGCCAATTAATAAAAGTGGACTAAGTGCAAGAAAAGAAAGGGGTAATCTTATTGAGGCATGCTTTGACCTAGGAGCTCCTTAATTTTTTTCTTCATATTTGTAATAATTAATATTTAACATCTATATATAAACGTATCCCCGTATCCATGTTTTTAGAAAATTGACGTATCGGGCGTATCCCCGTATCCAAGTATCTGTGCAACGTAGGTTTAGTACTCCCTCCGATCCAAAATAAGTGTCGCAGTTTTGAACTAAGGTTAGTTCAACCTAAGTTCAGAACTGCGACACTTATTATGGATTGGAGGGAGTAGTAATTTCCAATGTGATCAGAACTAGTACAATTTGTATGTATTTATCATTTATTGTGGTGATGGTGCGTGCTTTGACTACACTTGCAGAATCCTCTATGCAGACATATTATTTATCCTATTGAACAGTACACTCAACAAACTCTGTGATTCACATGACAGACTATTAGAGGTATGATTTGAGTTGATACATTGTCCTCATTTCTTTTTTTCCCATGACTATTTACTATAAGAATCAAGTAAGTTTTCCAAAATAATTTATAGCACATATACGCAATTCTCGCGCAACGCGCAGGGCATTATCTAGTTATTGTAAGAGGGCATTGCAGCAACCGCTGGTTAACGAATTCTATCAGCTGTGATGTCTAACGCCTGAAATACAATCATCGATCTTCGAAAATACAACTTGTTTTTTCTCGACCATACGAAATGCACAACGGCTGACCATCTACAATGCAATGGACATCGTGTAAAGACATACGGTACAGCCATAACAGAGGAGGCGTGACATAAGATCTAATTGCACTTTAATTGCGCTTAAAGGCGTGACCTTCCAAATCCACCCTCTACCAGAAAGGCCAAATTAATGGCAAAAAAAGCATTTGCTGTTGCCACCACTTTTCAGTTAATTGCCCAATGATAAAGCCCTAGTTCAAGTTCACTGGTTCACTGGTAAGGACGATCAGTACAAAAAGAAAGCAGCGCACGTACGTACCTGTGGAACCACCGGAAGGAGCCCGAACCTAGCACCAGGCTCCGTACGCCGGACTCCGCCGCGTACCGCACCAGCGTCTCCGCCACGCAGTCGCCTTCCACCACCACCGTTTCCACCTGCGCGAAGCCACGGCAGACCGATCAGATCAGAAGCCTGCAAGCGCGACGGTGAGATTGCGACACGGTAACAGTCTCGAGGCGGGCACTCACATTCGCTTTGGCGAGGCGGCGGAAGGGGAGCAGCGCCTCCTGCACGCGCGCGTGCCGGTCTCGGGAGTACGCCTCCACCACCCCGTGCCCCGCCCGCGCCACCGGCACCCGCTCCCCGGCTTCGCCGCCGACCAAACACAAATCAACCGCGTCAGCTCGCGGCAAATCAACCGGGCCGAGGGAACGAAAGGGCAAGGAGGGGGAGCATGCTTACCCGGGGAGGGGACGAATGTGAGCGTGGGGATGACGTGGACGAAGGCGATGGCGACGGCGTGGCCTGCGTCGCCGTCGCCTAGGAGGCTGGCCGCTGCCCACCGCGCGGCGCGGCGGCTAGCGCTACCGCCGGGCCGGACGGCAACGGCGACGGAGGCCGGCGGCGAGGCGGAGGCCATGGATCCAGGTCTAGGGGAGGCCGATTCGCGCCGGACGGTGGGGAGGCGTTGCCAGCGCCGCCGGACGTGGGGGGTGCAGTGGCCGTGTCAGCCAGCCCGCTCAGCGCGGGATACGAGAGGAGGCGGGAATCAGTTGGTTAATAACTCGCAGTTAGTTGTAGGTGTAGCGACGGGAAGGGTTGTGGTGGGTTCGTGGCGCGGGGCAGCAGTGTCAGTGATAGAGATGTGTTCGTTCGACTATTGCCGCGTCCAAAATGTGCAATTTTCATAAACAAAAAAATAATGTCGCAACAGCTTTTGAGCCTTTTCCCCTCGAATGTGTAAAGAAAAAACAAATGATAACCATCATGATGTTTTTTTACGACTAAAGTTGCCATCAACAAAACAAAAATTGCACAATAAATTTGAAGATAACCATCATACTTATACAATGCCCAACAAATTACAATTAGAAGAATGCATACAAAGATAAGAGTGATCCCCATGCTCAATATGTGATGCCAAAAGAGAGAAAGATGAAATTGACTCAACAATAAAAGTAAATAGGGTCTACTTTGCAATCTTCTCATGGAAATTATTGTCTCGTCAAAGACACACTTGATGTATCTTAGCATGTGGCGGAGCCGCTTCCTGTACCCCCCCCCCCCCCGGCGTATCGGAGATGGAGCGGGTGGTGCGGGAGAGGTTCCGGACCGCTCGTCGGAGTGGTCGGAGCCCTTCGAGATCATCATCTGGCATGCCACGTTCGAGGAGCACACGCGGATCACCGGCGTTGACGGCGCATCGGATGTGGAGCTCATGTACTAGGTCATTCAGGAGGCGGACTCCTCAGATCCATTTCAAGCGGCACGGTGGAGCAACTATCGCGCAGCCAAACTGTCACGGCTCAACGTCGCGAGACCACGCGTGGATGCTCTGTCCAGAATTCCTCCAGATGCGCTTCCGCCAGGGTTTCACCCTTCCCGCCATCAATAGTCATCGTCGATGAAGGTGGTCGGGGCGCGGGGGGTGGGGGATTCGCTCATGTTGGTCACTGTCGCCTAAGAAATTAACCAGTCCATCTGTCTGTGTGCATTTCGTTTTCGGCGTTATTAAAAAAATCCCTCCTTATGGAGTTTGATATGTTGGATGTGCTATCTGAAACTACTCCCCTTTCAGCTACTGATTATGATAGGATGAATCAGATTAAAGTTGAATTCGGTGAAATTTGGAAGAAAGACGAAACTGCTTTATGGCAAAGATCCAGAGATAGAAAAATCTTGGAAGGGGATCGTAACAATGCTTATTTTCATGCCTTGGCTAATCATAGACATCATAAAAATCATTTATCTGAATTAAATGGCCATGTCACTTCTACTACAGATATGTTGACTGCGGCCACTTCCCTTTAAAAGAACATGTTCTCTTTTGAACCTGAGCTAGATATTCATCTAGATTCAGATTTCTGGGATGATTGTGATCTGGTTACTGAGGAGGAGAGAACTCTGCTGGAGAATTCCTTTTCCAAGGAAGAGATTAAAAAGGCCATTATGAGTTCGTATGCTAGGGGTGCTCCTGGTCCTAATGGCCCCTCTTTCATTTTCAATCAAAACTTTTGGGACCTGATTAAGAGTGAATTTATGTGGCTAGTAAAAGATTTTGAAAATGGTACCCTTGATGTTTTTTGCTTGAATTTTGCCATCACCACTCTCATTCATATAGTTAGTAATGTTAAGGATTTAAAAACTTTAGGCCTACCGGCCTTGGTAATTGTGCTGTGAAGACCTTCTCTAAAGCCATGACTACTACAGCTTCCCCTATTTGTGACAGAATTATTTCCCAAAATCAAACTGCTTTCACAAAAGGGAGGTTTACTTTGTAAAGTGTTGTTATGGCTCATGAGGTGATCCATGAGATCCATAGAACTAGGACTAGTGGATTGATTCTGAAGCTTGACTATGAAAAGGCATATGAAAAAGTTAATTGGTATTTCTTTGTGGAGATGCTTACATTACTAGGGAAAAGCCTAGCAGTAGCGCGGGTATTTGGTGTATCAGTAGCGCGGGTATCCAGTTAACGTTACTGATATGGCGCTACAGATAACGTTTAACAGTAGCGCGTTTTGACATGCGCTACTGCTATACCTATTTAGCAGTAGCGCTTTCCATACCGGCGCTACTGCTAAGTGCTTTAGCAGTAGGGTTTTCCTGCCCAACGCTAAAGAGCGCTACTACTATATTTTATCATATCTTTTTTTGCTGCGTATTTGTGATGTTTTTGTATAGGTTTATACAGTATTCTAATCATATCATAAACATGCAATATGCTCATCATATCATACACATAATAGTCTCATCATATCATCCAACACAAATCATGTCGTCACATCATAATCGCGATATAGCTATACAAGTTACATGACCGAGATGAGCGAATCGGTCCCACCGAGTTTGCCTGACCAACTCTCTGTTTGACTATTACCAAAATCGGTCTCAACGAGTTTGTGTAATCGGTCTCACCGAGATTACGTTATGCCCTAACCCTAATGACGTCGGTCCAACCGAGTTGATCCAGTCGGTCCCACCGAGAATCCTAACGTTCACATTTTGAACTAAATCGGTCCGACCGAGTTTCATGATTCGGTCCCACCGAGTTTGGTGATTTGTGTGTAATGGTTAGATTTTGTGTGGAGGCTATATATACCCCTCCACCCACTCTTCATTCATGGAGAGAGCCATCAGAACATGCCTACACTTCCAACACATATTTTCTGAGAGAGAACCACCTACACTTGTGTTGAGGTCAAGATATTCCATTCCAACCACATAAATCTTGATCTCTAGCCTTTCCCAAGTTGCTTTCCACTCAAATCTTATTTCTACCAAATCCAATCCTATGAGAGAGAGTTGAGTGTTGAGGAGACTATCATTTGAAGCACAAGAGCAAGGAGTTCATCATCAACACACCATTTGTTACTTCTTGGAGAGTGGTGTCTCCTAGATTGGCTAGGTGTCACTTGGGAGCCTCCGTCAAGATTGTGGAGTTGAACCAAGGAGTTTGTAAGGGCAAGGAGATCGCCTACTTCGTGAAGATCTACCCGAGTGAGGCAAGTCCTTCGTGGGCGACGGCCATGATGGGATAGACAAGGTTGCTTCTTCGTGGACCCTTCGTGGGTGGATCCCTCCATGGACTCACGCAACCATTACCCTTCGTGGGTTGAAGTCTCCATCAACGTGGATGTACGATAGCACCACCTATTGGAACCACGGATAAAAAATCTCCGCGTCAACATTGTGTTTGCTCCTTCAAACTCATCCCTTTACCTTCATATGCAATTGTTTTACATTCCGCTGCTATACTCTTAGAATTGCATGTGTAGGTTGATTGCTTGACTTGTGCTAAGTTGCTAATATCTGTCAAGAACTAAAATTGGGAAAATGCTAGATTTTTATTTGGTCAAGTAGTCTAATCACCCCCCCCTCTAAACATACTTCCGATCCTACAAGTGGTATCAGAGCTTTGGTCTCCATTTGCTTTGATTTCCATAGCTTTTGGTGGTCATGGCCTTGGTTTCACAACCTAGGAGAGTATGGCGTCTAGCGAGGAAAATTACCACCGTAGAGGTCCTTACTTTGATGGTACTAATTTTGCTAGTTGGAAGCATAAGATGAAAATGCATATTCTTGGACATAACCCGCCCGTTTGGGCTATTGTGTGTATTGGCTTGCAAGGTGAATTCTTTGATGGGAGAGAACCGAACCGTGAAGCTACTGCATGGAAGAGTTGAAGATGCTACAAAACAATGCTCAAGCTTGTGATATTCTCTTCAATGGATTGTGCCCCGAAGAATTCAACAAAATTAGCCGTCTTGAGAATGCAAAGGAAATTTGGGATACTTTGATTGATATGCACGAAGGTACCGACTCCTTCAAGGAATCCAAATTGGATGTGCTTCAAAGTCAACTTGACAAGTTCAAATTGAAGTATGGTAGAGGGGTCATTTAAATGTACTCTAGGCTTGCTCTCATCACAAATGAGATTGCCGGCTTAGGAAGTGAAGAGATGACTGATAGATTCATCATCAAGAAGATCCTAAGAGCCTTGGATTCTAAATATGATACCGTGTGCACATTGATCCAAATGATGCCCAATTACAAAGATCTCAAGCCAACAGAAGTCATTGGAAGAATTGTTGCTCATGAGATGTCACTCAAGGATAAGGAAGAGTTTCACAATAAGTCAAGTGGTGCTTACAAAGCATCGTGTGATGCTCCCACGTCATCAAGTGAGAAGCATACCTTCAATGAAGAATTGAACTTAATGGTGAAGAACTTCAACAAGTTCTACAAGAGTAGAAGCAAAGAAAGAAGCTCCAAGTCAAGGTCCTACAATGACAAAAGATCTTCTAGTCATGAGCGAAATTGTTACAATTGTGGAAGACCCGGACACTACTCCAATGAGTGTACGCCCCCCTATAAAAGAAGAGAAGATTCTCCCAAAAGAAGAAGTAGAAGAGAAAAATCACCACCAAGAGAAAGGAGGAGTAGCACTACAAGAAATATGTCAACTAGTGACCTTCTGTCAGTGACCCTGGAACAATTGGTCATAGATCTATGACCATTTCAGACCAATTGGTCAAAATCTGTTCGAGGGCCTCCAAACCCTAAACCATTGCGACCATTTTGGTCAGAAAGGTCATAATTTCCTTACACGAAAAGGTCATAAAGCAAACATCGCTAGTCCGCTGCCTTATTTCTAGTTGTTAACGGCCAATATAGATGGTCATAGCCTTGTAAATTATGGTGGGTTGCTATGACTAGGCGCCACCTCATCAATTTTGCCTATGTGTCATGTCCATGTGGCAGTTTTTGCCCTAGGTTGTGAAGCAACCTATATTTCTATCATTCCCAAAATTCCCAAAAAAATCTCATAAACTCTTTGGGTCATATCTTCGTCAAATATGTAAAAACATTTCTTGCCTAGTTCAAAAATAATTCGAAAATATTCATTTTCCTATTACATTCAGAGCTGACACTTTGTGAAGGAAGTACCACTTTGGCATGTCCAAATGGTATCCATTTTCTACTGATGCTTTCCTATGCCCAAATAACCATCCTCCACCAAATGCCAGCTCAATCCATTCATTATTTTGAGCCCGGCTTCAACATTCGTATTTATGTCCGGTGTGGTAGTTTGTAAAGCAAGTACCACCTAGGCTCCTCCTTTTGAGGTGAAAATTTGTGAAGACGGTCTTCTTAGTAACTGATCATCCTCAGCCAAAACTCACGCCCATTAGCCATGTGCATTTCCTGCATCATAAATCAAACACTTGGTCGCTTATTCATGTTTGAGCATCGATCGGTCTCCTCGTGAGAATCTTATGTTGTGATTTTCTTCCTAGCACCTACCTGGGGAGTGACCAACCCACTAGACATGCCTAGGCCGCCCAGAACACATGGCAACGCCACGATCACGCGGTGACCACGCGGCGGGCATGCGAGCTTACGCGCTCTAGAGTTGGGGCCCTCTCCCACCGTCTAAACCTCGATGTCTCGCCATCAAACCAAGTATTTCTGATTAAATAGATACTTATTTACCTAGAAATGATTTTTGGAAAAAATAAAGACCAAACTATGAGGCAGCTGCAGTTCAAATTTGACCCGCTTCCAGCTGAATCGACGGGAATTTGTCTTTTTCACCAGAGGTGGATCAAAAATTTGACACCCAACCATTTTTTTCAATTGTGCATTATATATGGCCTAGTATTTTATAAAATTGATTAGGTCCTATTTTGCAACAATTATTTGGTAGTTCCTTCACAAAAAACCTCCTTTTGGGCACTCGGAAAATGAAAAATGAATTTTCCGTGCAAAGAAAATGAAAAATTCCTTAGGCGACATTGTTTGGAATTCCAAGATGCACCCTCGTGCACAATATGAGATCATTTGAACAAACTATGCCATGAATTTGGCCGTAAGATTGATCATTTGGCTTGAAAGGCATGAATCTTCACGCATGATAGCTCATTTCTGAGAACACTTTTTTAAAATAATTATCGTATTACAAGTTTATTATTTTTCCTGGAAACTTGGTCACATATAATGACACAATGCGAAGGTTTTCCAATTATTTGATTTTTTTGAATTTTTTATGCCCGTTTCAAAATGCGGTCCAAGCAGCGGGCTTGACCGTTCCTAGCTAGTGGTTGAATCTTGGAATTTTTTGGTGTTTTTATGATTAAATAAATACTTATGTACCTAGAAATGATTTTTGGAAAAATAAAGAGCAAACTATGAGGCAGCTACAGTTCAAATTTGACCTGCTTCGAATCGAATCGACGACAATTTGTCTTTTCACCGTGAGGTAGATCAAAACATTTTTCACCCAACCATTTTGTCAATTATGCATTATATATGGCCTAGTATTTTATAAAAATGATTTGGTCCAATTTTGCAACAATTATTTGGTAGTTCCTTCACAAAAAAACCTCCTTTTGGGCACTCGGAAAATGAAAATGAATTTTCCGTGCAAAGAAAATGAAAACTTCCTTAGGCAACATTGTTTGGAATTCCAAGATGCACCCTTGTGCATAATATGAGATCATTTGAACAAACTATGCCATGAATGTGGTCATAAGATTGATCATTTGACTTGAAAGCCATGAATCTTCACGCATGATAGCTCATTTCTGAGAACATTTTTTTAAAATAATTACCGAATTACAAGTTTATTATTTTTCCTGGAAACTTGGTCACATATAATGACACAATGCAAAAGTTTTCCAATTTTTTGATTTTTTTGAATTTTTTATGCCCGTTTCAAAATGCGGTCAAAACGGTGGGCTTGACCATTCCTAGCTAGTGGTTGAATCTTGGAATTTTTTTGGTGTTTCTATGATTAAATAGATACTTATGTACCTAGAAATGATTTTTGGAAAAAATAAAGAGCAAACTATGAGGAAGCTACAGTTCAAATTTGACCCGTTTCCAACTGAATCGACGGCAATTTGTCTTTTTCACCAGAGGTAGATCAAAACTTTTTTCACCAAACAATTTTGTCAATTGTGCATTATATATGGCCTAGTATTTTATAAGAATGATTTGGTCCAATTTTGCAATAATTATTTGGTAGGTCCTTCACAAAAAAACCTCCTTTTGGGCACTCGAAAAATGAAAAATGAATTTTCCGTGCAAAGAAAATGAAAACTTCCTTAGGCAACATTGTTTGGAATTCCAAGATGCACCCTTGTGCACAATATGAGATCATTTGAACAAACTATGCCATGAATGTGGCCATAAGATTGATCATTTGGCTTGAGAGCCATGAATCTTCACGCATGATAGCTCATTTAAGAGAACACTTTTTTAAAAGAATAGCCGTATTACAAGTTTATTATTTTTCCTGGAAACTTGTTCACATATAATGACACAATCTGAAGGTTTTCCAATTTTTGATTTTTGATTTTTATGCCCGTTTCAAAATGCGGTCAAAACGACGGGCTTGACCGTTCCTAGCTAGTGGTTGAATCTTGGAATTTATTTGGTGTTTCTATGATTAAATAGATAATTATGTACCTAGAAATGATTTTTGGAAAAAATAAAGAACAAACTACGAGGTAGCTACATTTCATATTTGACCCGCTTCAAATTTGAATCGGTGGAAATTTGTCTTTTTCACGAGAGGTGGATCTAAAATTTTTTCACCCAACCATTTGGTCAATTGTGCATTAAATTTGGCCTAGTATTTTATAAAAATGATTTGGTCCAATTTTGCAATAATTATTTGGTAGGTCCTTCACAAAAAAACCTCATTTGAGGCATTCGAAAAATGGAAGATGATTTTTTGTGCAAAGAATATAAAAAATCCTTTTGAACTTTTGCAGAGTATAAAGAACTCATTTTGAACAAATATAAAGAATGTCATTTGAACAAATATTTGGTAGGTCTTTTACAAAAAAGAACTTATTTTGAGCACTAAAAAATGGAAAATGATTTTTCGTGACCTATTTAAAAGGTCATAAAGTCTTCAAATTGTTTGTTGCGTTCTGATTGGTCTATAGGCATATCACGCGGATCATGCATCCGACACCGTCGGATGCTCCGATATCAACGGCGGACCTCATCCCTCACCCTCTCACCCACGTAGCCCTCTCACCCCCCTCACCCACGCAGCCCCCACTCCCCACCGTTCCAACCCTAGCCCCCACTCTCCCGCACCCGCACCCGCTCGCCAAACCCTAGCCGCCGCCGCCCCCGCACCATGGTCGTCGACGGCGAGGATCCCGAACCCTACCCAGATCCCATCGATCCCCTCCTCCCATCGCACCCCTCCTCCCCCCATCTCCTCGCCGCCGCCATCGACGACGCTCCCCTCGATCCCTCCCACCGTCGTCTCCCTCCCTTAGATCGAGCTCCCCCTCCCCTCTCCCTCCCACCTCTCGACACCCGCACTCCCTCGCTCGATTCCCTCCTCGTCTCTCCCTCGCCTCACCGCCGCCCCCACCCACCGCCACCGGCGACTTCGCTCCCCCACTCCGCCCTATCCCCCACCGTCGCCGCGAAACCCTTCACCCTCCTCCTCTCCCTCCCATCTCGCAGCCGCCGTCGGCCGGCGCGCCCACCGCGTCCCCGCTCCTCTGCCCCGACGCCGACTCCGAAGACGGCGACACCGGATCCGGCTACGTCACCTCACAGCTCCCGCCCCCACGAGCTCCCAGCGAGGACAAGGCGGCAGGCGCCCGCGATACCTTCGGATCCTCCGCCCGCTTCGCACCCTTGCTCCCTCCCGCTTGAAACGCTGCTACTCCGGCAGCGGCGGGCGTGCGGACCTCGACCTGCGGGGCTCGTCCAAGTGGCGGGCGACCGGTGGTGGCGGCACCAGCGTCATCGCGAGGGGGCCGGAGGATGCATCTTCCTGGCCATTGCCTACTTCAACCACTTCTTCCTGGTAATCTATTACCGCACCGCTGCTCTAAACAAATTTAGCCTCTCTGCTTCTTAGGAACGGGAGGATGATGTGGTTGTGTCGCGTGCGAAGGACGGCCATGGCGTGGGTGGCGCGGCTCCTTTCCATGGCCTGCGTCTCCGTGGCGGCGAAGATGGAGTCTTGTGGCAAGACCTTTGTGGGAACTCGGCGCCATGGCAGCTACAAGTTCTTTGCCACAACCGAAGGTTCATCTAGTATATTAGTTCTGCCAATGCTTACCAGTGAATTCAAGTCTGCTTATTTGAAGGTCCAAAACTTGTGCATCTTGATTTGTGTCCTTTTGAGTGAATTGTGTTTTTAGGCGCAATTATGTCTTTGTTGGTGAAGTGTTTTCACGAGTGAACTAGGAGCGTTAGAAGGATATGATGTGGTTGTATCAGTTTCAACATGATGATTCTCATCAACTTGCACTGGTCATAGTCCGATAAATGCATGGTAGTGTTTTTTCAATTATATTATATAAGAGTGACTCGTGTAGTATAAATTGTCATGGTCAAGTAGTCGCTTACACCTGCATGCCATTATCTCATAAGAGTGACTCGTGTAGTATGAATTGACAGTGTGATCTAAGTATCATGTGTGTAATTGTGTATGCTTATATGATTTACGGCACATTTCCTGTACCTACAATACAAATTTGTGAGCATAGCTTACATTGTCAATGCAAAAAATGTTCCTTGTAATGTACATACTCATCTTGCATCTTTTGGATTGTTCATTTCTGTTTATCTTGTGCCGATGCTACTTAGTATGTACTCACATCTTCATCTTTGGAAGGATAATCTGTAGGTAGACCATTTACTATTTTTTCATTTTGAATATGGCTAACTCTGCTTCCCCCAATCTGCATATCCTCACATTACGAGCATAATTTTTTGCCATATCCATTTCACACCGGCATACGCCATTGTAACTTCATATTAGCGTTGGGTTACGATTAAACTTTCTTTGCTATTGTTTACGTGGTGATGCAGACTTGTGGTGAAGAAGAGCAAGGCCAAGAAAGACTCCAACAAGCCCAAGCACCGTCTTAGTCCTCATGTGAGCCCCAGATTTGATTTGTTGTTGTGGTTCGATTCACGTTGTTTCTGTGGCGTGGTGACGCGTCCTGACCGAGGCCCATTTTGGTTCTGTTTTTGCAGGGACAACTTCAGGAAGGACTCCAACATCAAGCAGGTCTCTAGTAAGCATCTCGGTTCCCTTTGCTCCGCCCTATCTCCTTGTTCTTATTCGAACTTCGTCTTTGTGATAGTTTTTCTTGCAAATCCCGTGTCTGATTTGTGTTTAAATCGTAGGTTTGCAATGTCGATGGTGAGAAGTGGAAGTATCTTTTGTGATGTTGTAAGTTACCCGCTCCCCCATCCCCTCTTAGTTACCTCTCTATTCAGTGTTGGTCTCTTCCGCCTAATCTCAGTGTTTGCTCGGTGATGCGATTAAATTTTGGCGGACTTTGTGTTGGTTTCCATGTTTACGTATTTGCCGCGTCATTTGGGTATTGTTCGACCCAGGTTGGTCGTGATATTTACTACCTTCGTCCCATAATATAAGGCGTTTTTGACACTATATAGTGTCAAAAGCGCTCTTATATTAGGGATGGAGGAAGTAGAATTTAGTTGCTATGCAATTGTTGATCTACTCCTATTCTCAATTTGGTTGTTCAAATGTGTAGCCTTGTAGCCTTGTTAGAATCTGTATAGTTCCGCTCATGCATTCAAACTGCTGCTTGAATGTTACTTTCTAAATCCACCATGCCATTTCGCACGATTTGTTCAACGATTCTTCTTCTGTTAATATTTAATCTTGTAATCTGTCGCCTTGCACCACACTAACATTTGCTCCATGATTCCCTAACTGCTCAATATGTTGATATGTTTTGAACATCTGAATTTTGTGTGTGTAGGGGGACTTGTGATCTGAGACGTAAAGCAATGACAAGGGAGGGCATCTCTGAAATGTCGTTGGTGGTGATGGATGGTTGTCATTTGGTGGTGGTAGCACCTCCTTGTCTTTTCGGTAATTCTTATTCTTCTTTGGTAGAAATGGTAGCTACTTGGTAGCTACGTGGATGCTTGAATGTACATGTTTCTTTGTTAGTACGTGTTTTAGCTCCTTGGTAGTACTTCACGTACTTGAATGTACCCTCTTGTTGTACACATGGCTATTTAAGGAATCTTTTTGTGTTGAAAGAAATAAACTTGTCACTCGTGGTTGTTTAAGATACATGCTTGTTTGAATTCCCTCTATTTCACTGTCGCTGGAACAATTTTGTTATGGAGGCCCAAAATTGAAATGGACTATAAAAATTTTGAGGCCCAAAAAGAAATGAACTGTAGAAGGCCGTGTCCTAGAAAATAAAAGGCCAAATTCTTGGTCTCGGCCCATGTAGTTGACACAAATTGCTAGAAAAATAATAATTAATGGGCTCGGCCCGTCTAAAGCTCTTGAAATGGTGGGCTGATTCTAAGTAACGACCTTATGAATTGGTCACAATTTTGCCCGTCGTCAGATTGCCACGTCGGATCCGGCGTGGCCTAGGCAATCGACTAGTGACCAAAACAAAAGGTCATGGGTTCAAGGACCTTACATTTTGGTAAATAGCGTCTACGACCTTCTCACGGAAGAAGGTCGCTATAGTCGATTAACGACCTTGACTTTTGACCTTCTCTTTTTGGTCACAAAAAGGTCGCAAATGAAAAACCATGACCTTTCAGTGACCAATAGTCAAGGTCACAAGTTGACATATTTCTTGTAGTGTAGAGATGATCGTTATGAACGAAGACCCCCTCGGAGAAGCAAGGATTCAGAAAGGAAGGAAAAGTCATCAAGGAGCTAAACAAAAAGAAGACATCAAGCTCATGTTGGTGAATGGGTATCCGGCTCCGACTTCGACAATCACTCCGAAAGAAGTTATCACTCTGACTCCGAATATACTCAAGATGAAGGTGTTGCCAGTCTAGCACTTGTGTCAACCAACTCCTACGATATATTTGACTCACCAAATGAAGGAATTGGAAGATGCTTCATGGTCAAAGGTCCAAAGGTAACACATCCCGAGTATGTTGATTTCAATAGTGATGAAGATGATTTGCTAGGTGATGATGATTTACTTGTTGACAACTCTAGTGATAAAAACTATGATGAAACGTCAATTAATCATGCTAATAAATATAAAACGAATGATGATGATAAGAAGGAGATTGAGCGTTTAACTCAAGAACTAAACACTCTTAAGTTAGCTCATGAAACTACCTTGGAAAATCATCGAGAACTTTTAAAGACTCATGATAAGCTACACTTTGAAAAGCTCAACCTTGAGCAAGAGCATGAGTTTTTAAAGGCAATCAATGATGATCTTCGCAAGAAAAGGTCTTCTTACATTGCCAAGCGTTTACTCTTGTCTACTTACATGCCACAAGTTAAATCTAGCAACAAGAACAAGAAAGATTCTTCATCTAGTAGTAACAACAATCATGCTAAATCCATTGTTGATGCTTCTAGTAGTTCTTTTGATTCCACTAATGATTCTCTTAGCCACTTTACACTTGAGCAAGAAAATAGCTTATTGAAGGGAATCATAGAGAAAGGTGTTTACAAGAGTCTTGCCAGAAGTAAGCAATTCGAGGAAATTGTGCACAAGCAAGGAAGACACCGGAACACTACAACAAGAACCCCCCTTCAACAATGCATTGATGCGTTGTCATATGTCCATATAACCGTTGCTAAGGCCTACACCAACGGATTATTATGCGTTGCCGTTGGTGGCGTTGCAAGGGTCTACAACAACATATATACTTGCGTTGGTAATCGACATGAAGAAGAGTTGCACGATAGCAACGGATATAGTTGCGATCTAACAACACTTCATATGCATTGGTGGGAAACCTACACGAACCGATTTTGAAATGTGCATAACAGATTAGTGTGACCCTTGATTTAGTAATTCATACAAGATCAACAATAAATTACTAGACCAACACTAATAACACACATGAGCAGAAAATCAAGTAAATAGAAATATCTCATTTATTAAATCCGAGTCGGTTGCATTACATGGAACACAATCTAAAAAATATATACATGATTCCTGTACATTGACCATGAAAGTCTCATTCTATAGCGTTAATGTAAAACTATCTAGTAGTATCCCCATTCTCCACCTTGCAATCAACAACTTGCTCATGCGCCATCCATTTATCTAGGTGATCTACAAAAACAACAAAAAGCTTACATGAGTGGATGCATCATTAGAGAAAGAAGAGAACATGTTATCAATACTTCTAGCAAAAAAAAAGAAAGAAGAGAAGCAACATGCAAAGGTTGAAGGCCATGAGATAACTAATTTAGCTGCATGACCAATACTTGATATTTTGAATGGTCATATCAATCGATCATATTTTTCTAATATAGCATCAACACATATTGCTCATATTTCATTTCCAAAGTTAACAACCTCAGTTTTACATTCTAGGTCGGTACTTACCGATTGTAACAATCAGATTTTCTATCGGCCAACAGGGACATGGATTTTGCTAATATATTTCCCCAAATTTGAAGATCCTAATCAACATTCACCATTTATATATCTCTGAAAATCAAGGACACTATGAGAATACAATCAAAATATGGTCTATGAAGAGGTGATTACTAAAACGATTTTACCTTTGGTTATTGTAGACACACAACTTGATGTACAGGAAGTCCCGAGTAGACCTAATATAAGAATCAAGAATAAAAAATATCCCACTAATAACAATATAGAATATATAGCTTGTTCTGGTGCCATTATCAAACTGATGTCCATGCATGCTAAATGGAATTATCAATAACAATGTACATGTACAGGTTGCATAGCAAAGCGTAATCTTTGTATGATGAATATATTATACCTCTATAGAAATTACTTTCCATAAACCACTTTTCAAATACTCCCACATTACTTGAGTACATCATGTTTTGTACCGAAAGCATAAAGGGATATCTAGATATATACATAGGTCATACAAATCGTTTACACTATTAGACATCCTGTACACATAGTTTGATAAAAAATAATCAGAATAAAATTTAAATACCAACAGTACTAAAGTTCTGCAATACATATATAGAGAGGGACACACAGTATCTCTATCTCTCTTCACCTTGAGCATGGATCCAAATTAGAGATATTAGAAAGAGGGTCTTGTCCGAGGTTTCTAGTTACTAAGTCAATTTGGGAGTTGCATGAGAATTAGACACGAACACAATCAATAAGCGAGAAAAGACAAGTGGACGGTGGATGTACTGCAGTGTGGTTTGAGACCGAATTGTTATGGACTCTGCACAACTCCATGAGAAGAATTGAGTCAAGCTACATGCTTCTTTGAGCAGAACCCCGAATATCACATAAACCATTAATTGTTAAGTTTCATTCTGAACAATATAAACACAATGAAACTACAACAACACATGAAAACTACTACTAGATTTTTTATGCAGCTGGTTATTGAGAATGTTTATTAGTCCTTCTATTCACAGCTCACAAGCGGATATGTATGTCATGATCCTGCTCGTATTGACGTACTAAGTATGCTGATCCTTAGGTGGCGTCATTTCTCATAGATGTGCGCTTTCGGTTTGAGATTGGTGTCACAAGCGCTAAAAAGTTAAATGCATAGTTTTAATTTAACTCATAATGCATACTAAAAAGAAAAGGGAATTCTTCTAATAGTACAAGAATCCAGTCATTTCATTTGTCACTAAAAACTAAATTACTGAATTGTAATGGTTGTCGATGGGCAAAACAGTTCCTCATTTTGGATAAATATCGTGTCATTTGCTTAGTACCTATTAGGAGGAACTCATCATAAATGGAGTACCAAACTACGCATATGGTGCCGTTTATTTTGTTCCTATTTCAGAGAAATTGACATACAAACAGTTCTTGGAAGCATATTTTTAGAACGATTAGGTGCAGGCACACAAGAGATTATTGTTAGCTTGTGATTCACGAGATCAAACCCACAATGTCAAGCTAAATCAGGTCTCGAGGACTTAACTTGGGCAGGCGGTCTGAATTTGGCACCTACTTTTCCCTACAAAAGTGGACTTTTAAAATATAATTCACGAATTAAGCTCTCAAGATGAACAACTCCCAAATTTTATTATAAGAACAATTATTTCTCAAACTAGACTACAGTTCATTGCGGTGCTTTCCTCTTTCATATCGGCGCATACTCATCAACTTACAATGGGCACACATACTTGCATATATCAACGGAAGAGAACACACACTACTTGCATATCTATCGGCAGAGAAGATGTGGGAGAATTTTAACCAGTGGAATGCACAGCATGACGGTCCTTCACAGAGGCGAGGCACTGATCAAGAGTTCAGCCGTGTGGTGGAGAGGGACGCCTTGGCGGCGCTTGTGGGAAAAGGCATCGGCCGTCTGCCGTGTGGAGGTCAGGCGGTGGCGTCGAACAACGATAAGACGGGGAAGAAGCGTGAGGCGGTCGCAGCGTCTTGTCGTTGTGCCCTCGGACTCGCGTGGGAGGAAGCGGTGGGCATGCAGGTGGGTAGCGGCGAGAAGGAGAAGAGAAGGCGGGAGGAGTGCCTTCTTGAACCGCCGTGGCTGAAGTCGAGGTAGCCGGTGGAGCAGCACCCTCGATCCCCGATCGGCTCCAGCAGCGTGCGGAGACGCCGGGCATTGGACAGATGAGTAGCGGCTCTAGCGACCCATGATTCTGGGCGGGAGAATTGGAGAGGAGCCAGGGGCGCCGTGGCGAGGAGATAAGATCAGATCTGCTTGACTGCGTGATATTTGCACGGAGGATGTACAGATAATGTGGAGGTGGGTAGTGGAGGTTAGCTCTTCGTGGAACGTGGGAGGTGGACCCAACAACGCATGCAATTATTTCGTTGGTATATATGTGTTGCTATATGTGTATTTTTGTTGTAGTGGAAGAATCAAGGTGTTGGTTTTGAACGAAAGTTCAATGCCAATAGAGTTGAGTGGGAAGAAGATCAATACCCCAAGACGAAGTTTGTTCCTCAACAAGAGAAGTATGATCCTACTTCTTTCAAAGGAACACAAGCTCAAGATGATCTTCCACCACAAGACCACAAGCAAAAGGCAAGGACAAGCTTCAAGAGGAAATTGATGCATTTGAAGAAGCACCTAAGGCTTTGGTCAAGTGGATTCCCAAGACTACATCAAGTTCTACTTCATCAAGCACAACTACGATTCCAAGGATTCCCATCAAGATGATGTGGATCCCGAAGAAGAAGAACTAGAGAGTTCTTGAGGGTGACTCTGCCAACATACTTCACTCTTATCATTTTGGCGAGGACAAGTGCAAACAAATTCCATATCTTGCACTAGTTCAAGGAGTCACAAACCCTCTTGTTGGTAAGACAAGGGACAAGGTAACCTAATGCTTTCGTGGACATCATCTTGTGTGAGCATCACTCTATGTTTATGGATATCCTTGTTTGTTCCTTGTGGGACTAACTCGTGTAGGTATTGAAAGTGCAACTCACTCCAAAGAATTGCTCCGAACGATCTACATCAACATTGAGCATCTACATCTTCAACACCTACATGAAGTCATCATCGACAAAACCCAAGGTTAGTTCATCCCTTTTAGGGGATATCACATCTAGGGGGAGCTTTACTCAAATCAATGAGCTAAAGCAACTCTAATGGTGTGATCACAACAATGCTTTATGTAAAAGTGGTAACCCCACTTGTGCTTAAACGATGAGTATGACCTATGATCAAGAATTCTCACTTGACTCCTAAGTCAATATACGCATATAGTCATCGCCAATTGCTTGATAGATGCTAGAATGTTTGTGCATGCTTTGTCACATATTTCATTTGCCATTTCATTGTGTGAGCATGTTGGTCGCATATTTTACTCATTCGAGGACATCCATTTGTTGCTTTGATTGTTTGGCTTTTTCTCTTTTTGCCAAATGGATGGACAAGAATGCCTAAGAACACCCTCTAGCTATCTATGCTTTTCTCGTCTCAAACTCTATTCATGCTACATCACAAAGTTTGATCAAGTCGATTCGAACCACTACGTGTGAGGAGCACTCGGAGATCCCGATTCGTCATAGACTTAAACCTCCAAAACCTCTTTGTGCATCTCGGTCTGACCGATTCATCCTTTTCGGTCCTATCGAATCGCCAAGTTGATCTAGGGTTTTCAATCTCGGTGCAACCGGTTAGAACTTTTCGGTCACACCGAGTTGCGATGCTTGCTTGCAGTTTTGCATCTCGGTGCCACCGAGTCGTTCCACTCGGTCACACCGACAGGGTCAGGTTATATATACCGCCGGGTCAAATTTTGGAAATTTCTCTGAACCCCTTCGCCCGTGCGTAACCTACTCTGCCTCCTCTAGTCTCCGGATCGTCCTCTTGTCGCCAGCGACCTGCCGCTGCTGGTCTCCGCCGCCGTCAACGGAAATCTTCATTGCCGTTGCCGCCATAGCAAGTTCGTCGCTGAACTAGGGTACGAACTTGATCATTATGCTAATCCCTAACTCCGATTCTTAGCACATTGCTTTGCCATGATTCTTGCCATGATTGAAATCATCACATCGGTGAAATCATCCCGTAGATTAGTTTTGATTTGAAAATTTAGGGTTAGGTCTCCGCCGAACTCATCTCGGACCGACCGAGTTGTAGAAATCGGTCTCACCGATTTTGGCTTAGGCCAGGCACATGCGTTTTCGGTCTGACCGAAAATTGCAAAACAGTGTGACCGAGTTCAATTCTCTGTGAAACCCTAGTAGTCTCGGTACCACCGAACTGTGACTCGGTCTGACCGAGTTCACTAGTTCAGGTTCCAAAAGCTGCTTCGGTATCACCGAGTTTACAAATCGGTAGGTCCGAAATGCTTTCTGTGAAGAACTAAAACTAAGTTTTTAAGTCATCAGTTTTGCAAAAACTCCTGTACTTTGTGATGCTCATCTACTCTACCTCATCTATAACCTATTCACAGGGTCTGCTGGAAGTTTGCCTACAAGATGTCTGACCAAAGTGACAGCCAGAACAAGTCAGAGGAATAGGTTCAGTTGAGTGAGGGCACTAGCCCTTCTAGCAGCTATGATGATGGCAGCAGGAGCACACCAAGCAACTTGCCAAAGGCAGCTACCAGGATAAGGAAGAAGAGAACTTCTGATTCAGAGGATGAAGACTATGCGGCTGTTGAAGATGAAGCCACTTCAAAGAAGAAAGTGTTGTAGAAAGAGTATGGCTCAGCTGCTGCAACTAAGCCATGTCTGAAAACAAAGATGCCAGCAAGGAGACAACCCATGTCTAAGCCAAGAAAAGTTCCCACAGGAGAAACAATGGAGTTCACTCTTGAACCCAAGAAAACTGGAGATGGCAAGAAGAGAAAAGAAAGGGTCAAGAAGACCAGTGCTAGAGTTATTGGGAAGCCATTAATGATGAGAGATTCTGAAGAAGTGGAAGAGGAAGAGGATGCTGCACCAGCACCCAAAGCTCAAAAGCTCATGGGAGATGCAATCAGATGAGGGGCTGCTCCATCTAAGCCCAAAGCTGCTCTCAAGGCTGCTGCTCCAGCTCCAAAGCCAAACCCCAAAAGGAGCACTAGGAACATCCCTGCTGAGGAGAAAAACAAGGCCCCAGTGCCTCAAGCTGCTGAAGAAGAAGAAGAAGATGGTTCTGTTGTTTTGAGAAAGCTGAAGCCCAAGATCCCTGATCACAATGATGCACACCCGATTCACGAGAGAACATGAAAATCAGGAAGGATTCAGGATTGAGACTATGGAGAGAGTCTGATCCATATGCTACCAGGAGAAGGACTGTCGTGGACTATAGATTTCACACTAAGGAACAACATGACTTCTATGAGACAATTCTGCTTGACAAGAAGCTCATAGTGTGTGACATGAGATGGGTTGACTGGGAATTCATCAAGGAGAATGAGGATCACTTCCCTGGTGTATATGATAGCTTCAAGGCATGTGGAGTTGATAAGTTTGTGGCTCAGAAGTTCACCAAGTGGAATGATGAGATCATTATGCAATTCTACTCCACTGCCCACTTCTAGCCAGGTGGAAGGATTGTGTGGATGTCTGAGGGTACTAGGTACCAGTCTACAGTTGAAGAATGGGCTCAATTGATTAATGCTCCTGAAGAACATGCGGATGACTTGGATATACCTGCAAAGAAGAAGAAAGACTACAACTCTATGGCCAACATGTACAAGGAGATCCCAGATGCTGCTTTGGATACACATAAGTTTGGATATGCACACTATTTGTTATGCAGTGCGCCAACTATCAATTGGATTCTAAGGCACACTGCTACCCAAGTCGGTGATCACAAGATGATCGAGAGGACATGCTATCAACTTCTGCACATATTTGATGTCCCACAGTTCAAGGTTATGAGCCTGATTGTGGAAACAATCAAGAGGACTGCAGCTGATCAGAAGAGAAGTTGTGGATATGCCCCACATATCCAGGAGCTCATCAACTCAAAGATGGGCAAAGGCAAGTACATTTTGGATAAGGAGCACCTGCCCATCTACCCTGAATTTCAATATAACATCGTTGTCATGACTGAGAATGAACCATCATCTGTGCAAGCACAAGAAAAGAGAGAGAAGGCTAAGGCTGAGAAGGCTGCAAAGATGCCAACTATGGAAGAGGCATCTCAGGTATTCTTTAAGAGCAAGCAAGACCATCTTGGATATCTGATCCAATCCACTATGAGGATTGAGCAGGGCTTGGCCACCCTGACCAAGAACCAGGAGAGCTTGGAAAGGATTATTGAGACAAAATTCTATGACCTTGATGTCAAGGTAACTGAAATCCAAACCGCAGTTGAGCAATTTCAGGAGGAAGCAGAGGAGAAGAAGGGCAAGTCTACCACAGATGCATTTGCTAGAGTGCCCAGGGGACAGAGGTCTGCTGTAGTGCCAGTGACTAACACCAGAGCTACAACATCAGCACCCGGCTGACTGGCTCAGTTCCACCTCCGGCGGCTACTCCACCAGCTCCGGCTACTTCATCGAAGCCTTCGTCCTTGGAGTTCTCTCAACACCACCTCCCGAAGATCAAGCACGAGAGTTGTTTAGCACTATGTTTTTCAAACTTTTGGTAACTTGTTGCCAAAGGGAGAAAAATGTATAGATCATAGGCTTTAGAGAGAGAGTGTTGGTTTTTATCTCTCTTTGCACTTATTTGGTTTGATTTGAAACTTTATTGCGTGCTTGTGTGAGCTACTTGTGAGATACTTGTTTGATCATGTGTTTGATCATATGCTACCCTTAATGCTATCTCTTATATCCTATTATGATCATTCACTTGTTTTGGTGAGGAGTGCATGTTTTTAATTTCTACCATTTTGAGCGCTCCACCAAGATGTATGTGACATGGAAGAGTAACCCATGATCCTAATCGATTGTGCATTTGCATCCAAAAGCAAATCTTAAATAATGCACAAATTTAAGGGGGCCTCTTGCTTATCACATACTTCTCAAAGCGACAATCTTTGTTTCAATCTTATTATCATTTGTTGAAGCTTTGATCTATATGTTGTCATCAATTAACAAAAAGGGGGAGACTGAAAGTGCAACTATCCCTGGGTGGTTTTGGTAATTCCTAACAACATATAGCTCATTGAGCTAATGATATTCCAAGATAAATATTTCAGGAAAGCTCAATGATTGGCATGGCATGGATTAGAAAGTGGACCCTTCAAAATTCTAAGGACAAAGGATTGGCTCAAGCTCAAAGCACAAGAGTCTACATTTTCTATTTTAGTGGTCCAAGATCACATTGAGTCTATAGGAAAAGCCAATACTATTAAGAAGGGATGAGGTGTTGCTTAATGAGGATCTTGCTCAAAATGCTTAGTGATATGCTCCAAAACCCTCCACTACTTTCTTATATCCACATATGTCCTAATCCTAATAATCCAACTCAGCCCCACCGAAATTTCATATCCGGAGCCACCGAGTTCAGTTGTCATAGTCACTGCCAGAAACCCTAATCAATTCGGTCTCACCGATAGGGATCTTGGTCCTACCGAGATGGGGTTGTAATCTCTCTGTTTCCTTTTCGTAACGTTTCGGTCAAACCGAGATGAGCGATCGGTCCCACCGAGATTGCAATGTAAACTCTCTGTTTCCCTTTCGTAACGTTTCGGTAACCGAGATGAGCGAATTGGTCCCACCGAGTTTGTCTGACCAACTCTCTGTTTGACTATTACCAAAATCGGTCTCACCGAAGTTTGTATGTCGGTCTCACCGAGATTACGTTATGCCCTAACCCTAATGACATCGGTCCAACCGAGTTGATCCAGTCGGTCCCACCGAGAATCCTAACGTTCACATTTTGAACTAAATCGGTCCGACCGAGTTTCATGATTCGGTCCCACCGAGTTTGGTGATTTGTGTGTAACGGTTAGATTTTGTGTGGAGGCTATATATGCCCCTGCACCCACTCTTCATTCATGGAGAGAGCCATGAGAACATGCCTACACTTCCAACACATATTTTCTGAGAGAGAACCACCTACACTTGTGTTGAGGTCAAGATATTCCATTCCAACCACATAAATCTTGATCTCTAGCCTTTCCCAAGTTGCTTTCCACTCAAATCTTATTTCTACCAAATCCAATCCCATGAGAGAGAGTTGAGTGTTGGGGAGACTATCATTTGAAGCACAAGAGCAAGGAGTTCATCATCAACACACCATTTGTTACTTTTTGGAGAGTGGTGTCTCCTAGATTGGCTAGGTGTCACTTGGGAGCCTCGTCAAGATTGTGGAGTTGAACCAAGGAGTTTGTAAGGGCAAGGAGATCGCCTACTTCGTGAAGATCTACCCGAGTGAGACAAGTCCTTCGTGGGCGACTGATGTCTACTACGCAACCTTCTTCTTGTAGACGTTGTTGGGCCTCCAAGTGCAGAGGTTTGTAGGACAGTAGCAAATTTCCCTCAAGTGGATGACCTAAGGTTTATCAATCCGCGGGAGGCATAGGATGAAGATGGTCTCTCTCAAACAACCCTGCAACCAAATAACAAAAAGTCTCTTGTGTCCCCAACACACCCTTTGCAATGGTAAATTGTATAGGTGCACTAATTCAGCGAAGAGATGGTGATACAAGTGCAATAGGGATGGTAGATAAATGTATTTGTAATCTGTAATTATAAAAACAGCAAGGTAACAAGTGGTAAAAGTGAGCGTAAACGGTATTGCAATGATAGGAGACAAGGCCTAGGGTTCATACTTTCGCTAGTGCAAGTTCTCTCAACAATAATAACATAGATAGATCATATAACAATCCCTCAACATGCAACAAAGAGTCACTCCAAAGCCACTAATAGCGGAGAACAAACGTAGAGATTATGGTAGGTACGAAACCACCTCAAAGTTATTCTTTCCAATCAATCCATTGGGCTATTCCTATAAGTGTCACGAACAGCCCTAGAGTTCGTACTAGAATAACACCTTAAGATACAAATCAACCAAAACCCTAATGTCACCTAGATACTCCATTATCACCTCAAGTATCCGTGGGCATGATTATACGATATGCATCACACAATCTCAGATTTATCCAACCAACATAAAAGTACTTCAAAGAGTGCCCCAAAGTTTCTACCGGGGAATCAAGAACGTGTGCCAACCCCTATGCATAGGTTCATGGGCGGAACCCACAAGTTGGTCACCAAAACATACATCAAGTGGCACATGATATCCCATTGTCACCACAGATAATCACGGCAAGACATACATCAAGTGTTCTCATAAAAGACTCAATCCGATAAGATAACTTCAAAAGGGGAAACTCAATTCATCACAAGAGAGTAGAGGGGGTGAAACGTCATAAGATCCAACTACAATAGCAAAGCTCGCGATACATCTAGATCGTGCCAAATCAAGAACACGAGAGAGAGAGAGAGAGAGAGAGAGAGATCAAACATATAGCTACTGGTACATACCCTCAGCCCCGAGGGTGAACTACTCCCTCCTCGTCATGGAGAGCGTCGGGATGATGAAGATGGACTACGGTGATGGGTTCCCCTCCGTGAGGTGCCGAACAGGCTCCCAAGAGGTTTTTGGTGTCTCTGAGAGGCTTGCGGTGGCGGAACTCCCGATCTATCTTCTGTTCTGGAAGTTTTAGGATACGTAGGTATATATGGGTGAAAGGAGTACGTCGGTGGAGCTACGGGGGCCCCACGAGGCAGGGGGCGCGCCCCCAACCTCGTGAGCACCTCCCGTATATTCTGACGTGGGGTCCAAGTCCATCAGGTGGATTTCCTTCCAAAAATCTCCAGTTGATTTCGTTCTGTTTTGACTCCGTCTGATATTCCTTTTCCTCGAAACACTGAAATAGGCATAAAACAACAAATCTGGGCTGGGCCTCCGGTTAATAGGTTAGTCCCAAAAATAATATAAAAGTGGATAATAAAGCCCAATATTGCCTAAAACAGTAGATAAAGTAGCATGGAGCAATCAAAAAATATAGATACGTTGGAGACGTATCAGCGACGGACATGGTGGGATAGACAAGGTTGCTTCTTCGTGGACCCTTCCTGGGTGGAGCCCTCCGTGGACTCGCGCAACCGTTACCCTTCGCGGGTTGAAGTCTCCATCAATGTGGATGTACGATAGCACCACCTATCGGAACCATGGATAAACAATCTCCGTGTCAACATTGCGTTTGCTCCTTCAATCTCATCCCTTTACCTTCATATGCAATTGTTTTACATTCCACTGCTATACTCTTAGAATTGCATGTGTAGGTTGATTGCTTGACTTGTGCTAAGTTGCTAAAATCTGCCAAGAACTAAAATTGGGAAAAGGCTAGATTTTTATTTGGTCAAGTAGTCTAATCACCCCCCCCCCCTCTAGACATACTTCCGATCCTACATTCTTTGGTACTGGAAGGTCGTCTATAATACGTTCAGCCTCCAGAGGTGGCAATTCAGGCACCAACTCATGACGCTCAAACCCTGAGTACTCATACTGCT
Source organism: Aegilops bicornis (assembly GCA_021605145.1). NCBI lineage: Eukaryota > Viridiplantae > Streptophyta > Magnoliopsida > Poales > Poaceae > Aegilops > Aegilops bicornis. The sequence goes on from CM038674.1 coordinate 274,427,466, forward strand.
AAGCCATCAATCCTCCGTCGTCATAGGCGCCAGTATTGAGATACTGTAGAGTGTCATCGTCATCCTCATCCTCATCTATGGCATCGATATCATGCATTGCTTCTTCCACGGCGGCGACATCATCAGCGACTAATGGAGTCTCTTCCTCACCCTGTCTGCTATCACCCGGCACGACAGGCGACGCTAATTGGGTAGGTGGGGTGTTGATGTTCATACCTTGCTGAGGCTGCGTGGTCGTGGGTGTGCTCCCGGCCACCTCCATACAAAGCAGACTCTTTGGCCACAACAGGACCCACCTCCTGCAATCGCCAAGGCGCCACGGGGTCTCGTCGTCATCTCCCCCTAGTATCGGAGGAGCCAAATTCTCGTGGTCCGGTTTGACACTGGCCACGGAAACCTTCAAGACGTCAGGGGGGATCGGCCGGCTATGGAACAATTTTTCCTTCGGCTTCATTATCGTCATCTTCCCCACGTCCACCTTCTGGCCGCTGATGGTTAAAAATATGGTGCACGGGGTTACGTCGGCCTGCAAAGACATGTCTGCGACGTGAGACATCCGAAAGGCAACGGAAACGAGAGATTATACATTTACTGAAGAGGGCTGGTGTGACAGGTACCGTGAGGGCGTCGAGCTCAGCCAAAGACGAAGCACCGCCGAGCACGTCCGAGACGGAGGACAGGCTGCTATGAGCAGGTGCTGGTGCAACGCTAGTCGAGCTGCTCCCGAAGAAGTTGGCAAGGGGAAAGTCCGCTGCATCTTTATTTGGATTTTGCCTGCTCCAATTGACGATAGCCAGAAGCAACACACCATACGAAGCTGCCATTTCCTCTTTTGCGGCAGCTACCGGCTGCTTTATTTGTCTCGGTTGATTTCTTCTCAACCGCAATCTCAACCTTCTTGTCGATGATTTCTTCATTTAACCTCCACTACGTAGGATGGTCCAAACGCGACACTATGATCGAGACACTTGACGAAGCGTATGCGATGCCATAATCGCATAAGCGGTGGTGTAAAAAAACGTCAAAAAAGGTGCAAAACGTTTGTGATGACGGATGCATCAAACACGGTTCAGATTTTAGTTACGCGTGCGATGCAAGGCATACGGTTCAGCTCAATTAACTGTTTGGGATGAGGAGGAAGAAAAGAAACGGGCAGCCAGATGAAGGCATGTGCAATATACAACATACGGTTCACTGGGATGAACTGTGTGTGATTAGGCAACACAATGGAAGCAGTTCAAGCCCGAACAAGATGTGTGTGATACGCGACAAACAGGTCCGTAATCTGAAATGTGTGCGAAGACCAATAATAACACAGACGATTGCTGCTAATAAGTCGTGTGAATTGCTCTGTCTACAGTAGAATAACATGTATATATATATATATTATATATAACTGGAATAAACATCCAATTACATAAGTGACTATACAGATCATTCGCACACACCTCAATAAACAATTGCATGCATTCTAAAGTAGGAGAAACGATTGTCTAGTCATCTACTTCTTATGACGCTCCCGCCACTACTATGTGGCTCGATCCCTCGTCTTTGTCAGGAAGAAGACACTTCCTCATCTCAACGATCCGCCTGTACATCTCGTAGCTTGTGTACGCGTCCATGGCCGCGTACATGACATGTTGTTCATCGAGTCTCTTATGCCACACACTGTGCCAGGCGTTCTTGTCCTTATTGCTCTCATTCTTCATCTTCGCATAGTAGGGGTCGATGATGGCCGAGGCGAAGTCAACTAGGGAGTTCAGTTTGTTTTTGTCGCTGCCCCAGACCTTGTAGCGGTGCTAGATGTTGACAAGATTTGGGCATTTCAAGTCCGAAACCTTGAGCGCTTTTAGGTCGTTGGTGGTGTCCACCATAGCGAAACTGTAGTTGGAGCTATTGATAAACCTGGAGAAACGCTCGCAAGGCCTTGTGGCAAGGTGGAAGTGGTAGACGAGGACGTCATGTCGCACACACAACTGGGCGACAACAACCTTCTGGTCGTGCCCGGCACGACCGATGGTGTACTCGAGGTCGAAGCCGACTACTCGGTACTTGTCCTCGGCAAGGAACTGCTCCATAGTTTGGATGGAGCTCTCCACCGAGACCGGATCGTTCGTGTACACCACCGAGAGGGCCTTCCCCCTCACGTGGGTGTCCACTACGTGATGCATGGTGAACTGCCCGCCGTTGTCATCGTCGGCCGCTGGGAGCGCCATTGGAGCCACGGGGAGCGCCATTGGAACCGTTGGATGTCCTCTCTGTATGTGTCCTCGTGGGTGTGCTTATTGTGTCGTGTGAGACGAGAGATGAAGGTAAATGGCCGCAGGAATAAAAGGGGGCCGGGCGGCGTGGATTCTCGGCGCATCCGCATCGCAGTTTTTGCAGCGGGTGACTTCATCATCGCACCGCGCCCGGCGCAACCGCTTGCACACGAACGTGTGTGATTGTGCGCCGGCCCCAAACACTGGCGGATCGCGTGGAGGGACGAGGGCAGAGCACTCGGAGGGACGCGAGAGCAGAGCGTGCACGGCGGGACGCAAGCAGAGCGTGCCGCGGCCGCCTCAACCACAAGCAACCACACGCATAGAGAAGTTGAACACGCAGGAAATGGTCGCCTACAAGCCGGCCGACAGTTGCGTCGCTGCGTAAAGAGCCGCCGTTTGGTGCCACCTCCATCTAGTCAATAGTCTCCTTTATATTCCGTGCCATACTTTGCCCTCAAATTTAACTAACAAAATGTTAATGCATATTTAAAAAAATATAATTGGAAACTATGTTCAAATACAAATCCAATTATATAATCTTTGGCGACATGCATTCGTATTTTATTAGTTAAATCATACTTATAAACCAGGACGGTGGTATAGTAGGTAATTAAATCGCAAACGTTTTTTAATTAACCGTATGTGTATGTGGCATTTCGTCCTCCTCTCGCACGTCTTGTCACCCCGTTGCCGCAGACGGCTTACAACGCAAGCTTGCGTAGCGTGCGGGGGCGTTCTTTTTGCCAAACGGTGGTGCCAATGAATCATCGATGAGCCATTCCCGCGCAACCTCGCAGGACCCCGCGCAAGCTTCCTGCCCGATGATGACCCACAAGTATAGGGGATCTATCATAGTCATTTTGATAAGTAAGAGTGTCGAACCCAACGAGGAGCAGAAGGAAATGATAAGCGGTTTTCAGCAAGGTATTCTCTGCAAGTACTGAAATAAGTGGTAACAGATAATTTTGTGATAGGATAATTTGTAACAAGCAACAAGTAACAAAAGTAAATAAAGTGCAACAAGGTGGCCCAATCCTTTTTGTAGAAAAGGACAAGCCTGGACAAACTTTTATATAGAGAAAAGCGCTCCCGAGGACACATGGGAATATCGTGAAGCTAGTTTTCATCATGTTCATATGATTCACGTTCTGTAGTTTGATAATTTGATATGTGGGTGGACCGGTGCTTGGGTGTTGTTCTTACTTGAACAAGCATCCCACTTATGATTAACCTCTATTGCAAGCATCCGCAACTACAATAAAAGTATTAAGGTAAACCTAACCATAGCATGAAACATATGGATCCAAATCAGCCCCTTACGAAGCAACGCATAAACTAGGGTTTAAACTTATGTCACTCTAGCAACCCATCATCTACTTATTACTTCCCAATGCCTTCCTCTAGGCCCAAATAATGGTGAAGTGTTATGTAGTCGACGTTCTCATAACTTCACTAGAGGCTAGACTACATACATCTCATCAAAATTTCGAACGATTACCTATTTCACATGACTACTTATAGCAAGACTTCTCCCATGTCCTCAGGAACAAACGGAACTACTCACAAAGCATATTCATGTTCATAATCAGAGGGGTATTAATATGCATAATGGATCTGAACATATGATCTTCCACCAAATAAACCAACTAGCATCAACTACAAGGAGTAATCAACACTACTAGCAACCTACTAGTACCAATCCCGGACTTGGAGACAAGAATTGGATACAAGAGATGAACTAGGGATTTGAGATGAGATGGGTCTGGTGAAGATGTTGATGGAGATTGCCCTCTCCCGATGAGAGGAGGCGTTGGTGATGACGATGGCGATGATTTCCCCTCCCGAGGGAAGTGTCCCAGCGAGAACAGCTCTGCCGGAGCCCTAGATTGGTTCCGCCAAGGTTCCGCCTCGTGGCGGCGGAGTTTCGTCCCGAAAGGTTGCTTATGATTTTTCCTCGACGAAAGACCATATATAGCAGAAGATGGCCATCGGAGAGCCAACAAGGGGGCCACGAGGTAGGGGGGCGCGCCCTGGGGGGTAGGGCGTGCCCCCCACCCTCGTGGCCAGGTGGGTCCCCCTCTGGTGAACTTCTTCCGCTCAATATTTTTTATTATTTCCAAAAATGACTTTCGTGGAGTTTCAGGACTTTTTGAGTTGTGCATAATAGGTCTCTAATATTTGCTCCTTTTCCAAATTGAATTCCACCGGCGTTCTCCCTCCTTGTGTAAACCTTGTAAAATAAGAGAGAATAGGCATAAGTATTATGACATAATGTGTAGTAACAGCCCATAATGCAATAAATATCGATATAAAAGCATGATGCAAAATGGACGTATCAACTCCCCCAAGCTTAGACCTCGCTTGTCCTCAAGCGGAAGCCGATAACGATAAATATGTCCCCATGTTTAGAGGTAGAGGTGTCGATAAAAATAAAATACGGACATGAAGGCATCATGATTATTGTCATAACAGCAACATATATAGATATTATCATATGATTTCTTATGCTCAAGTAATAATCTATTCACAATGCAAAAGCATGACTCAAAAACTTTATTGAGAACTAACAAACTATAATCTCAGTCATTGAATCAATTGCAATTTATCATAACATCAGAAAGAGTCTATGTCAGGGCTCTCTAACAAGTCCACATACTCAACTATCATTTAGTCTTTCATAATTGCTAACACTCACGCGATACTTGTGGTTACGGAGTTTTAATCGGACACAGAGAAAGATAGGGGCTTATAGTTTCGCCTCCCAAGCTTTTACCTCAGGGGTAATGTCAACAATAATAACTCATGCTCCCCTACATCCAATTAGATATATCTATCAGGATCTATCCAACATACTGTGCTTGCCAAAGGATAAAATGTAAAAAGGAAAGGTGAGGATCACCATGACTCTTGCATAAGGTAGAGGATGATAATAAAGATAGGCCCTTCGCAGAGGAAAGCAGAGGTTGCCATGCGCTTTTATGGTTGGATGCACAAAATCTTAATGTGAAAGAACGTCACTTTATATTGCCCCTTGTGATATGAATCTTTATAATGCAGTCCGTCGCTTTTATTTCTTCCACATAACAAGAGCGTATAAAGCTTATTTCCTCCACACAAATAAATCATACATATTTAGAGAGCAATTTTTTATTTCTTTGCACCGATGACAACTTACTTGAAGGATCTTACTCAATCCATAGGTAGGTATAGTGGACTCTCATGTCAAAACTGGTTTAAGGGTTTTTGGAAGCACAAGTAGTATCTCTACTTGGTGCTGAGAATTTGGCTAGAATGAGGGGGAAAGGCAATCTCAACATGTTGGATGATCCATGACAACATACTTTATCTCAGATATAAGAAAACATAACCCATTATGTTGTATTCCTTGTCCAACATCAACTCTTTAGCATGTCATATTTTAATGAGTGCTCCCAATCATAAAAGATGTCAATAGTATATTTATTTTTTTTAAACCTCTCTTTCCTTATTACTTCCTATTAATTGCAACGACGACCAAAGCTATGTCTGCCAACTCCCAACAACTTTTAATCATCATACTCTTTCTATGTGAAGTCATTACTCTCAATAAGATCAATATGAACTCTTTGTTTTCTTTTATTCTTTTTATCTTTTCTTTTATTCACTCAAGATCATGGCAAAATAATCAAGCCCTTGACTCAACACTAATCTTTATTATATAGCTCACGGACTCGATTACATAGAGAGATCATAAAGCAAAACTCAAAACTAGATCATGCCATAAACTTTATTCTACTAGATTGAGATACTACTAATAGGATCGAACTAAGAAAAAAAAGGTAAAGATAGGAGTGTGATGGTGATACGATACCGGGACACCTCCCCCAAGCTTGGCAGTTGCCAAGGGGAGTGCCCATACCCGTGTGATCAAGTCTCCTTCTTTGTTGTTGAAGAAGGTAGTGGTGATGATGGATAGTCACACATGAGCGTAAGAGGTCCTCCAGCTTGCGAATAATGCCCTTGAGTGCAACGATATGCTCCTTCAACAAAATATTTTCACTTGTGAGATACTTGTTTTGAATACGAGCTAACTCAATCATCTTGAAAGCTTCGATCTCAGTTGGGGTAAGAAGATTGTGATCAAGTTGAAGGATGTCTTCTGCTGCGGGAGCTTGGTTCTCCGTGGCCTTCTTGATCCCTTCATCCTTCTTGATCTCCATGGGTTCTTCCCTCTTCAGCTCTATCTTCATTAGCCAAGCATCTTTGTCACCATCGTTGGAGGAGGGGGCGACATGATGCCTGGCCTTGGCAACCCTGACAGAGAACAGCTCGAAACAAGAACAGAGGATATTTGCGTGATACGGGAGTCAAAACCTCCGGGAGAATATATAATGAATTTTTACCGACCAAAATACGTATCGTGCAAGAAAACGGAGTCCGGAAGGCACACGAGGTGCCCATGAGGTAGGGGGGCGCGCCCTCCACCCTCGTGGGGCCCTCGTGTCCTTCCCGGACTGCTACTTATTTTTCTAATTTTCTAAATATTCCAAAATGGAGAAATATTGCCTTAAAAACAGTTTTGGAGTCGGTTTACTTAGCGTAACACATACCTATTCCTTTTCGGAGTCCGAAACGTTCTGGAAAGTGTCCCTTATGCATTCCTCCTAGGTTATGGTTTCAATAACATTGGTTTCAACATTTATGGGATTACCTGAGATATAATGTTTGATTCTTTGACCGTTTACCACCTTCGGATTTGTGCCTTCGAAGTTGTTGATTTTTATGGCACCAAAACTATAGACATCCTCGATAACGTAGGGGCCTTCCCATTTAGAGAGAAGTTTTCCTGCAAAAAATCTTAAACGAGAGTTGTATAGCAATACATAATCACCTACATTAAACTCACGCTTTTGTATCCTCTTGTCATGCCATCTTTTAACTTTTCTTTAAACAACTTGGCATTTTCATAAGCTTGGGTTGTCCATTCATCAAGTGAGCTAATATCAAATAACCTCTTCTCACCGGCAAGTTTGAAATCATAGTTGAGCTCTTTAATAGCCCAATATGCCTTATGTTCTAGTTCGAGAGGTAAATGACATGATTTTCCATAAACCATTTTATACGGAGACATACCCATACGGAGAGGAGCTCCGTGAAGAAGACTATCGCACCATGCTTGATTTCATGTTGAGCCGACTCGGTCAAGCGTCAATCCCCGGGCTGAAGGAGCTCTGAGCAGACTCCAAAACGGTCGGGCACGATCTCAAACTTCTAGGGTGGCAAGGAGATTCCTCGACGAGGACTAGTGAGGCTATAGTACTTACTATGCATAGGACTACAAAGGTGAAAAAGGATTTTTATATGCAGTTCTATAGGCCCATAATGCATCATCAAATTTCTTGGACCAATTCTTTCTAGACCTATTGACAGTCTTTTGCAAAATTAATTTGAGCTCTCTATTACTCAATTCTACTTGACCACTAGACCGTGGGTGATAAGGTGATGCAATCCTGTGATTAACTTCATATTTAGCAAGCATTTTATGGAAAGCACCATGAATAAAATGTGAACCACCATCAATCATTAAATATCTAGGGACTCCAAACCTCGGAAAAATAATCCATTAGAGGCAGGAAAAGGTCCCATATAATCAAAGCCCCAAACATCAAATGGTTCAATAACAAGCGAATAATTCATAGGCATTTCTTGACGTCTACTAATATTACCAATTCTTTGACATTCATCACAAGACAAGACAAACTTACGGGCATCCTTGAAGAGAGTTCTAATAAAAACCGGATTGCAATACCTTATGTGCAGTTCTATGTCCCGCGTGGTGTCCTCCATAAGCTTCGGAGTGACACTTGCGTAGGATCTGCATCTACTCCTTCTTTATAAATATGTGGGTCATCCCAAAAGTAATGTCTCAAATCATAGAAGAACTTTTTCTTTTGCTGGTATGTGAAACTAGGTGGTATGAATTTAGCAACGATGTAATTAGCATAATCAGCATACCAAGGAGTACTACGAGAAGTACTTATAACATTTAATTGCTCATCGTGAAAGCTATCATCAATAGGTAGTGGGTCATCAAGTACATTTTCTAACCTAGACAAGTTATGCGCAGCGGGGTTCTCGACTCCCTTTCTATCAACAATATGCAAATCAAATTCTTGTAGCAAGAGAACCCATCTAATAAGTCTAGGTATAGCATCTTTCTTTTCCATAAGATATTTAATAGTAGCATGATCAGTGTGAATAGTTGCTTTAGAATCAACAATATAAGGTCTGAACTTATCACAAGCAAATACTACTGCTAACATTTCTTTTCCAGTAGTAGCATAATTTCTTTGAGCATTGTCTAGAGTCTTACTAGCATAATGGATAACATTTAATTTCTTATCAACTCTTTGCCCTAGAACAGCACCTACAGCATAATCACTAGCGTCACACATAATTTCAAAGGGTAAATTCCAATCAGGTGGCTGAACAATGGGTGCTGAGATCAATGCTTTCTTAAGTATTTCAAATGCTTCCACACAATCATCATCAAAGACAAATGGTGTATCTTTTTGTGATAAATTAGTCAGAGGCCGAGAAAATTTTGAGAAGTCCTTAATGAACCTCCTATAAAATCCGGCATGACCAAGGAAACTTATTATACCTTTGATGTCCTTGGGACATGGCATCTTTTCAATAGCATCAACCTTGGCTTTATCAACTTCAATACCTCTTTCAGAAACTTTATGCCCCAAGACAATACCTTCACTAACCATAAAGTGGCACTTTTCCCAATTCAAGACAAGATTAGTTTCTTCGCATCTCTGCAAAACTCGATCAAGATTGCTCAAGCAATCATCAAAAGAGGATCCATAGACGGAAAAGTCGTCCATGAAAACCTCACAAATCTTTTCACAAAAGTCGAGAATATAGCCATCATGCATCTTTGAAAGGTAGCAGGTGCATTACATAAACCAAAAGGCATACGTCTATAAGCAAAAGTACCAAAAGGAAAGTAAAAGTGGTCTTTGATTGATCTTTAATGACACAGGTATTTGAGAGAAACCAGAATAACCATCTAGAAAGCAATAATGTGTATGTTTGCATAATCTTTCTAGCATTTGATCGATAAAAGGTAAAGGGTAATGATCCTTTTTAGTAGCCTTATTTAGTTTACGGAAATCAATTACCATCCTATAACCTGTAATAATTATTTGCAGAATCAATTCATCGTTATCATTAGGAACAACAGTAATACCTCCCTTCTTAGGGACACAATGGACAGAACTTACCCACTGACTATCAAAGAACGGGATAAATTATACCGCCTCCGTAAGCTTTAGTATTTCTTTTCTTACCACTTCTTTCATTTTAGGATTAAGCCTTTGTTGATGATCACAGACTGGTTTGGCATCTTCTTCCAAATTTATTTTATGTTGACATAGAGTGGGACTAATGCCCTTAAGATCATCAAGAGTATATACAATAGCAAAGACGGTGCTTCTTGAGTTTTCAATAATCTTTCTTCTTCATGTTACGAAAGGTTAGCACTAATAATAACAGGATATATCTTCTTTTCATCAAGATAAGCATATTTAAGATTATCAGGCAACGGTTTAAGCTCAAACACGGGATCACCCTTGGGTGGAGGAGGATCCCCTAGGATTTCAACAGGCAAATTGTGTTTCAGAATAGGTTCCTGTTTAAAGAATACCTCATCTATCTCCCTTCTTTCATTCATAAACATATCATTTTCATGGTCTAGCAAATATTGTTCTAAAGGATCGCTAGGAGGTACGGCAATAGAAGCAAGACCAATAATTTCATCCTTACTAGGTAATTCTTCTTCACGGTGCTGTCTACTAAATTTAGAGAAATTAAACTCATGAGACATATCACCCAAACCAATAGTAACAACATTCTTTTCATGATCTATCTTAGCATTAATAAAGGTTCAAGAAGGGCCTACCAAATATAATAGGACAAAAGCTATCTTGTGGGGAACCAAGAACAAGAAAATCAGCAGGGTATTTAGTTTTCTCACACAAGACTTCAACATCTCTAACAATTCCCATTGCTGATATAGTATCTCTATTGGCAATTTTAATTGTAACATCAATACCTTCTAACTCGGCAGGTGCAATTTCATGCTTAATTTCTTCGTATAAAGTATGAGGTATAACACTAGCACTAGCACCCATATCACATAAGCCATGATAACAACGATCTCCTATTTTAACAGAAATAACAGGCATGCCCACCACAGGTCTATGTTTATCTTTAGCACCAGGTTTGGCAATTCTAGCAGTTTCATCGCAAAAATGGATAACATGCCCATCAATATTATCAGACAAGAGATCTTTAACAATAGCAATATTAGGTTAAACTTTGACTTGTTTAGGAGGGGTATAAGTTCTAATATTACTTTTACGAACCACAGTTGAAGCTTTAGCATGATCCTTTATTCTAACAGGGAAAGGTGGTTTCTCAACATAAGAAGTAGGAACAATAGGATCATTATAATTGACAGTCTTTTCTTCAACTTTAGTAGGTGCAGATACTTTTACTTCTATGGGAGGATGATATTTAAACCACTTCTCCTTGGGGAGATCAACATAAGTAGCAAAAGATTCACAGAAAGAAGCTACTATCTCAGAGTCAAGTCCATATTTAGTGCTAAATTTACGGAAAACATTGGTATCCATAAAAGACTTAACACAATCAAACTTAGGTGTCATACCTGACTCCTTACCTTCGTCGAGATCCCAATCTTCAGAGTTGCATTTAATTCTATCCAATAAATTCCATTTGAATTCAATAGTCTTCATCATAAAAGAACCAGCACAAGAAGTATCGAGCATGATGTGATTGTTTTCAGAAAGCCGAGCATAATTTTTTTGAAGAATAATTTCTCTTGAGAGCTCATGATTGGGGCATGAATATAACATTGATTTAAGCCTCCCCCAAGCTTGAGCGATGCTTTCTCCTTCATGAGGCCAAAATTATATATATAATTGCGATCACGATGAACAAGATGCATAGGATAATATTTTTGATGAAATTCCAACTTCATTCGTTTATAGTTCCATGATCCTGTATCATCACATAGCCTATACCATGTCGATGCATCTCCCTTCAAAGATAAAGGGACGACCTTCTTCTTAACAACATCATCGGGTATACCTGCAAGCTTAAATAATCCACAAACTTCATCCACATATAGTAGATGTTCCTCAGGATGCTTTATTCCATCTCCTGTAAAAGGGTTATCAAGCAGTTTTTCTAACATACCCGAAGGAACTTCAAAGGGAATAATTTCATTTTCAGTAGGTTCAGTAGGTTGAGGAGCAATTCTTTGCTCTACTGGTCGGGGTGAAGATACCCCGAACAAGCCCCTCAGAGGATTACTTTCCATAGTAACAAGTGATAGTAAATTTCAGCACACTATATAAATTTTTCCTTACCAAATTCCACCTACCAATGGCGCTTCACTCCCGGCAGCGGCACGGAAAAGAGTCTTGATGAACCACATGTTTAGGTGATCTATCGTAGTCCTTTTGTTTAGTAAGTGTGTCGAACCCAACGAGGAAGCGGAAGGAAATGATAAGCGGTTTTCAGCAAGGTATTCTCTGCAAATCTTTGAAATAAGTGGTAACAGATGATTTTGTGATAGGATAATTTGTAACGAGCAACAAGTAACAAAAGTAAATAAAGTGCAGCAAGGTGGCCCAATCCTATTTGTAGCAATGGACAAGCCTGGACAAACTCTTATATAGAGAAAAGCGCTCCCGAGGACACATGGGAATATCGTCAAGCTAGTTTTCATCACATTCATATAATTCGCGTTCGATACTTTGACAATTGGATATGTGGGTGGACCGGTGCTTGGGTGCTGTTCTTACTTGAACAAGCATCCCACTTATGATTAACCTCTATTGCAAGCATCCGCAACTACAATAAAAGTATTAAGGTAAACCTAGCCATAGCATGAAACATATGGATCCAAATCAGCCCCTTACGAAGCAACACATAAACTAGGGTTTAAGCTTATGTCACTCTAGCAACCCATCATCTACTTATTACTTCCCAATGCCTTCCTCTAGGCCCAAATAATGGTGAAGTGTTATGTAGTAGATGTTCACATAACACCACTAGAGGCTAGACAACATACATCTCATCAAAATATCGAACGAATACCAAATTCACATGACTACTAATAGCAAGACTTCTCCCGTGTCCTCAGGAACAAACGGAATTACTCACAAAGCATATTCATGTTCATAATCAGAGGGGTATTAATATGCATAAAGGATCTGAACATATGATCTTCCACCAAATAAACCAACTAGCATCAACTACAAGGAGTAATCAACACTACTAGCAACGTACTAGTGTTGGGTTCTACGGTAGGATGCATCGACTGCAAATTAAAATTTTCCGACGCGCAGAACATCCAGGAACATGCTACGGGAGATGGATCACAGTTCGTTACCACTAGACGCACAGTGCCGTGCAGCGGAAGAAGAGTTGGGGTAGCACGTCCGCGTGGATCGTCTCCTCCTCGTCCGATCTCCGTCGAACAGCCGGTCATCTGATCCCACGTACAAGTTCGCCGGAGCGGTGCAAGCGCCACCTCTAACGGTATCCGCGCGTGCAGGAGGAACACCGTGCGGCGGACTGCTAGGTCCGATCACACAGTCGGCGGCGAGTGGAGGTGGCTATTCGCAACACATCCAAACCCTAGTCATAGCGCCGAAGCGATCAACCGCATGAGTGTGACGCACCTCCACTTTATATAGGCGTCTGTCGCGGGCTCAACACTTGGGCCTCGCACGGACCCTAAAGCCCAAAGTCTACTCGGTCACTTTCCTAGTCCAGTTCGGATCACATCCGACCCGGTGTCCTCTGGCGACCTCGTAGGTTCCTTCCCTTAAGAGCGCGACCCCTTAGGTTCAAGTCGACTTGGTCACAGTTCGGATCATCTCCGACCTGCACAGTTGGTAGAGGCCTCTAGCAAGGCGTGCCGACCACCAAGCAGACTATGAAGCTGGTTAGGCGAACCTGTACAACGTGTCACACTTCTGTTCCCTTTGCCACACGATATATGTTGTCGGGCTCAAGGAGAAACTGTCATCCTTGTGCTAGCCCGACCTCTTTCTCGTTCCAGTGATATCGACCACTATCAGGATTATCTCATAATCCTTGTCGCATGGCCATGCTTATCCTGGTCGGATCACACGAGGGGCCCAGAGTATATCTCTCCTGATCGGAGCGGCAAATCCCATCTTGCTCGACCATGTCTCGCAGCATGGGACTGGACAAACCCGAAACCTACCTTTGTAACTACCCGATCCACGGAGTAGCGTTTGGTCGGCCCAAAGCAAGTCTGTCACCATCTCGAGTACATGCGTCACTCAGGTCTTAGGACATAGAACGTATGTTGTACTAGAGACTCACAGATGACATATTGCTGCGTCTCATAGTTGGGTCTGTCCGACTCGGACCTTATCTCGACTCGGATCCGACAACGTCGAATCCGACCAGACCTTTCCAAGTCCATATTATCCGATTAGCATCCAATGCTCCATGGCTAGTGAGACCAAGGCATCGACCGTGTCATATGCTAGTCTAGACGGTTGCGCGTCCACATAGCCCTTTCGACTAGGGACCTTTAGGACAGTCATCATACAATGCATAGTCCCACAAACAAGTCACGTACTTGCTGATACACATCATTGATAATGTCCAAGGACTATCTTTATTCATAAACACATAGGAAATATCATCATACATGATTGCCTCTAGGGCATATCTCCAACAACTAGTACCAATCCCGGACTTGGAGACAAGAATTGGATACAAGAGATGAACTAGGGTTTTGAGATGAGATGGTGCTGGTGAAGATGTTGATGGAGATTTCCCTCTCCCGATGAGGGGCGTTGGTGATGACGATGGCGATGATTTCCCCCTCCGGGAAGTGTCCCCGTGAGCAGCTCTGTCAGAGCCCTAGATTGGTTCCGCCAAGGTTCCGCCTAAATGGCGGCGGAGTTTCGTCGAAAGGTTGCTTATGATTTTTTCCTTGATGAAAGACCTCATATAGCAGAAGATGGCCATCGGAGAGCCAACAGGGGCCACGAGGTAGGGGCGCATGCAGGGGTAGGGCACACCCCACCCTCGTGGCCAGGTGGGTCCCCCTCTGGTGAACTTCTTCCACTCAATATTTTTTATTATTTCCAAAAATGACTTTCGTGGAGTTTCAGGACTTTTGGAGTTGTGCAGAATAGGTCTCTAATATTTGCTCCTTTTCCAGCCCAGAATTCCAGCTACCGGCATTCTCCCTCCTTGTGTAAACCTTGTAAAATAAGAGAGAATAGGCATAAGTATTGTGACATAATGTGTAGTAACAGCCCATAATGTAATAAATATCGATATAAAAGCATGATGCAAAATGGACGTATCACCCGACTTGGTGAAATCCCCCAAAATCCCAATGCTTACCGGCCTGCTATAAAAACCCTCACGGCCGGCGAGTCCTGCATCGCATTTTCCCCTCCATCCCTGTAGCTTATCTCGTCTGCTTCTCCCACAATCGCCAATGGCACCGATCCGTCGTCGTCGCTCAGCCACTCCGCCGTCATCAGAGGATAGCTCCAGCTGGGAGGCTACACCGCGCGGCGGCGCAGTCCCCGGCGTAGTGTAGTGCGCGTGGCGTCCACAGGGTGTCGCGCGAACACCCACCACACGCTCCGTCGCCGGTGCCCGTTGCCAGCTGTTGCCGGCCGCCGTTGCCGCCACACCACTGTTGAAAGCCAGGGCCATCGCCCGCTCCGCCGCCGCGGCCCGAAGGCAGGAGGTGGCCGTCATGGCCGCCACCCCACTGCCGGCCACTGTGGCCATCACCCGCTCCGCCACCGCGGCCCGAAGGCGGGAGGTGGTGGTCGTGGCCGCCACCCCGTCGTCGGCCACCGTGGTCGCCAGCCCACCATCGACCGCCGGGGTCATCACCCGCTCCGCCACCGCCGCTCGAAGGTGGGAGGCAGAGGTGGATGCACGCACGTGCGTCAGCGACCTTGCGTGCTACACTGAGTTCCTGCGGGATGAGGAGGAGCGCCTCGTCGAGCACGCAAAGAGCCTTACCGCCGCCGTGGCTGCGGCACACGCCGCCTCAGAGGCGAGGAATCAGGAGATCTACGAGGAGAATCACCGCTTCGAGAGGGGTCGTCTGGAGCGGCAGAGGGCGTCGAGGTGAGCGTCGCTGAAGCTGCATTAGCGGTAGGCACCGCATTGCGGTTTCCCGGATCGTCGGTAGGCTCCTCCTCCTTCGCCTCTTACTGAGTGCGCTCGGCAGAGGAGAGGCAGCCAGAAGTAGTACAAAGCCCCTCCGCAGTAGTAGTAGTAGTAGTAGTATTTAGGGGCTATTTTGTTCGATTCATCGACTATAGATGTGGTGGGCTGTACCTGGCGTACTTAAAATTAGCTAGCATATATAGTTGAACTAGCTATTTCAGTACGTGGTTGGCAACAATTGGGGAAAAGTTTGGTCGGTTCAGCTATCGAGGTGAACTGTTTGTATAAATTAAGAACGACTGCTTAATCTATGAATGAAATATATGCTTAATTACTGAATTTTAGTTGCAAAAATTAGGTACTGCTCGTGATTTCTAGCTTCATATTTTGACAAATCGCGGTGTTACAAGGATTGACAAATCTTACTAAATTGTTTGTACCTGGTTGCACATGGGTCATCCAAAAAAAACATTTGCGTTGAAGGGATGCACAAATCCTGCGCTGCTCTCACTTTGCATACGGATGTTCTATCTAAAATGTTTGCGATCAAGAGCTGCAGAAATCCTGCTCGGCACATTTTATCTTGGCTTCCTGTGGAAGCTGTCGGTTTGCATACAGATGTTCTAACTAAAACATTTGCGATGAGTGTTTTATATTTAAAAAGCGAATTAAACTGCGGCTTGGGCGCCATTAATGGAGAGGATGCGAGCAAGGCGGGCGGCCATGGAAGTCAAAGGGCTCGCTTCCCAGTGAGCATGCACAGCGTACATCTTGCACGCTTCCCGGTGAGCCCGCGCACTCGAGGACAGTTTGTACGCCTCTCGGCCAACCTGTGCACCGGACGGTGCTCGCACGCCTCCCATTCAGTCAAGGTCAAGCAGCTGTCCGCACGACACCTCCTACAGCCATTGAAACCAAGATACGTGGCGTCACGTGAATGGTTAACAAAATTTTGAATTTACTATAATTTAAAAACCAGGCATCTTAATGTTTTGCCGGCAATCAACGGTGCCCTGGTGTTTGAAATTCATTCTCATTTCTTGCATGGGACTTAAGCATGCACCCAAGGACACGGATTTGATTTTTCAACCAATTTCTTGCATGTAGTTCAAATTTGAATTGTTCACCTGAAATGGCTAGAAAACCAATTTAATGTATAAAATGTTCAAACGAACCCTGAATAATTCCAATTTTTTTACGACACACATATAGTTGCATGTTCACTCCAGATAAAAGGTCTAGCAATTCAAACACCGTCCATTGCCATTGTGACCCCATTATGTAATTCAAATCAAGATGAAAAATCAAGTAGATCGCACACAGTTTATTACCAGCAACCGTGTGAGATGCAGCACAAAATATCCTAGAGTACCATCGGTGTATAGTACGCCTATGGCTTACGCGAGAAGGTGCGTCGACTACAGTCCACAACCGGCGTCTCAAGCACACTAGCTCGCTTCCCAAATATCATTTCACTGTTCAATCTTCGCCGGTGAAAGATGGGCATGTGGACCCGCGTCATGAGGGAAACTTCGGTGGGCCACTCTGGTGAGAGCGCGGCCGCAGCCGCCATGCGCGTGCTAACAAGGTGCATGAGCGCGGCCGCAATCTGTGACCGGGCGGCAAAGGCAGCCCAAACGGCCGTTGTTGCTTCTCAGGTGGCGGCATCTGCCTCAGGGATAGCAACTGGCGAGCACGGCACAGTAGCTGTTCGTTCCGCAGCGACGGCCTTAGCCCTGATGAGGCCGCCCACGACCATGTCGAGGCCACCCATGCCCAGCTCTTGGCGGTCACCGCACAAATTGAATGAAGCTTCTCCGACAACAGTCGGCAACCCACGGTCAAGAGCCGGGTAATCGCTAAGAGCTGTTCGAAAGTACCGTCTGCTCTTCGCTGTGATACCTCATTTGACGGAGCCGGTCCAAGCCCAGATCGTGTTCGCCCACGCCCAGCTCGTGGCGGCCTTTTCCAAAGATATGGCGGATGCGGATGGCGAGATGCTTGCCGAGTATGGTGCGATGGATGTCATGGAGCCCCTTACCCAGGAGACCGTCGGGCGCGAGCTGGACATGGAGGCGGCGGCGGAGATCGACGAGCACCAGCTGTAGTAGTACTCTTTGTTTTGTTTAATTAGGAGCGTCGGTCTTTAATTTGTTAGAGTAATGTTTAGGTCAGCTAGCTCTGTTTAATTGCTGAACTTGCTCGATTAAGAAGTGTGGGTGTGTTGTAGTCTCCTTTGTGTACCCAAATTATGCAATGACGTGGATGACCACGGCAACCACGGAAATTCGAAAAAACTTTTGACGTTCAAACTCATCACACACGGGTTAAGCTATCTGAATCATTTGTGATGTCCACATATCGTACACAATTCTGAATAAGGGACCGTGTCTGATGACACTTTATGCTGGCCATGATTTTCTGTTGAAGCGATTCCAAATTTTCGGCTTCATGGAAATATCTACCTCCCGCCCTCCCCTTACCAAAAGCCACATTTCCCCTCTTTCTGCCTTCCTTTCCAAGTTGAAACCTTCACTCCTTGCTTGCAGCGCCGCCTTCTCGTTGGCGACCCTCCTTCACGCTGCTCGGCCTCCTCTATCTAGGCAGGTAATCCACACCCGACCCCCATCCTCCTCCTCCTCCTTCCACATCCCACATGCCCCGACCGCCGGCGCGAGCGTGACACCTTCCACCCAAATCACCGACCCCTCCACCAAATAAGCGCCCGGCCCTAGCGATGGTGCACGCAGTATAGCCAGGACCTCAAGGAGCATTTGGCAGCGAAGAAGCAAATCGCGGCCGCACACGCGGAGGAGGTCGCGATGGCTGCCATTCGTGCGGGCCCCCGGATCTTGAAGGAGCACCTTGCCATTTGCTAGCTACGTCGGTTAAGCATGCTCGGTTTACCCGTTGCGTGTGCTGCTCCTGCCTTTCCTTCACAAATTCTAGTGAACTGTGCAATCTAATTTTACCATGCAATCTGTTGCTCTAGTGTATATGTTCTATATGTCGTGCAGTATGGTGCTCATTTATTAACTATTTTGTTAATTAGTTGTCATCTTCAGTTAACTGTTTGGTTCAATTCTGCAAATGTGATGTTCAATTCTTCAGGCTGCAATTTTGTATTGTCTTCCATGTGAGAAATAAATCGAATTTATCTTTAAAAAATTGTGGGTGCATTCTATTATTTTATACCATGTGAGGAATAAATTGAATTTGGCTGTAGTAAATGCATGAGAAACAAATACAATTGCTACAATTGGTTGTAGTTAACTGTTTGGTTAACTGTCTGATCTTTTATTAGGAGTATGTTATATTGTGCAATGTGGGTAGTTAATGTTTGGTTCATTTGTTGTGGTGTTTAGTTAACTGCTTGGTTCAATTCTGCAACGCGAAGTCCGGTTGTCGTGGGTAGAATTTTGTATTGTTGTGCATGTGAGGAATAAATCGAATTTGGCTGCACTTAATACATGAGAAACATATACAAGTGCTATATTTCCTAGTTCTTAATCGTGCTTGGTTTGGATAAATGGGTTTTCCGTGTGGCTTGAATTAATCTGATGAATCTGCAATGTGATTATTTTTCATCAACATATTTCTTGATAGCATGTGAACCCTTACTTAACCTGATGACTAACTACCTTATATGTGTTGAAGGGAAACAATGGGAAGCACTGAGGTTTACAATCGAGGTTAGCACATGCATGGTCCGTTGTCTAATAGCACATTATTGTGCAATTGCAAGGACCATTCTAATATTTAGGTTTTTAACAATTTGGTCTTGCACATGTAGGTCCTATTGCCGAGGTTTTGACCTTTATTCGACCCTTTTTGCATATGGGGAAATGAGTTGTCCATGAATATCAATTAAATTAAGAAACTTCGGAAAAGATTGTTAGGATAAAGAAATTAGTGACAAAAACAACAAGATCTTTATGCGCACAATGAAGAAGACATCAGTTCACTACAAGATGGTACTAACTATTATACCTTGCCTTTTTTTATTCCTTTGCCCCATTTCCAATATAGAGAAGATATTTATGCACATCCTTGTTTTGAGGCGTTTCCAAAGCAGTTCACTGATGATTACCTCTCAAACCACCTCTATGGTCAGGAGGAGAGGAAGGTTTTCATACAACACCCACGATTCAATATTGAAGTGTTCCTGAAGAGGACGAAGGTCGGACGGTCAATCATCCACATGCACTGGCTAAAGTTGCAAAGACCTTCAACATGAATGAAGGCTCAATATTCGCCTTCCGCTTCAGCAGTTTTCCAGATGAGATGCATCTATCTATATACCGTCTATGATGCTAATTTCGGAAGGTTCTACATGTTGCATGTGGAACTTGCTTCTGGTGTAGTTTTGTAGTGGGGTAGCTGACTGCTGAAGCTATATCATGTTGTACTCTGGTGTATTTCAATTATGAAATTCTGCTTCCTTAATATGGAAATGAAATATATTGTGTGCTTAATATGAAATGTCAATTAGATTAATAAATGGATTATGAATAATCGGATAATTAGCCTGCTAATGGCGAATTTGCCTGCTAATTGGGTTTTGCTTTTGCAAACGGTTGTTGAAAAAATACCGTGGGCGATGACCTCAGGCAACGCACACGTTTCTAGGAATAAACCGTGTTGGATCAATGAACAATCACACACGACTTTCTCTTGAAAACTGTTTGCGTTAGGCCACCTTGCGCAAACGTTTACCACATAAAAACTGCGTGTGATGGACAGCCTTTGCCACACAGTTTCTTCTACATACCGTGTGTGATACATTAAATAACGCAAATGATTTAATGGGAACAATTGTGTGTGATGTACCTATGAACGGAAACGTTTTCCTTGGAGCGACTGTGTGGGATGTGCATACGAACGAAAACATTTAGCGGAGACTGACTGTGTGGGATGTACTTGCGACTAGAAATAATTTCGTCGTATAATTGTATTTTTTAGCTCTACTATACGTATTTCCGTATTTGAGCGTTCGCCGGTCGCACACGACCTCATTTTGCCGAACGTGTGTACCAGGAGGGCATATCCCCGACGGTTTCTGGATCGTGTGGGAAGGACCCCCCTATCGCCCACACTGACTTGGTGACGGTTCCAAATGCCGTCGTGGAAAGGGGTTAAAAACCGTTTGTTTAGGACCGACGCGCACTAGTGCTCTGTCTTTCCTTTCTCTCCTCCGTGGTCTCACGGTAGTACTTCTTCCACGTGGCGCCATCTCCAACACCGTGCACACGTCCATACAACGGCCGAGTGTCCACCAGGAGTCGTTTCAATATGTTCAATGCCCGGTCGAATGGGCTGTCCCACTTGGGCCTCGCCAACGCCTCAGATGGCGAGTCGCTTTCGGCCGCAATCCTGTGTTGTGCTCTCTGCAAAAGGAAGAAGGATCGTTTACAAATATGACTAGACATGCAGTCGAATAGATCAAAAGCTAAAATTACCAGCAGTCTCATGAACTCCGTCGTGACCGAGTCCGTCTCGAAAACCTTCTTCACTGGGTCCCAACGGTACCGGGCCTTCAGGACGTCACGCTCATGCGGGACGGTGAACACCACCAAGGGGTCTGGGATGCCCAGACTTTCGTGTTCCGCGTCGTCCTTGGCCCATATGGACCTCTTCCCCACGTAACCATGGCTTCCAAGGTGGTGGCACCCCATGTTCCTCTCTTGAAGCCCCTTCATGTATTTTGTCTTTTCTTTGGCAGCTTTGGCATCGCAAGCCGCCTTGAATATTTCAAACTGCTCTTCCATAATTGTCGGAATATCCTTTACCATCTCGGAGTAGGGTTCCTTTTTGTCGATGATCCTTGCTTTAACCCTTACTTTCCAAGCGGCCAACACGTCGCTAAACTTGCTCATGGTGCGTTTGTTTATCTTCTTCATTACCTGGTCTTTACCTAGATCAGTATATTTCTTTTCATCCCGGCCTGGGAACAAGAATACCTGGTGCAGCTTCGTTAGGAGGGAGTGCTTCATATTTTCTATCTTCTTTAGTTTCTCATCGTTGATGGTGGCGGTTGTCCGTACGGTGCAACCTATTTGATTAATAAATGCCTTTCGCGCTTTTGCAGGCTCTTTTGGCTCAAAATTGCCGTCATCCACCTCCGTGACCACCACTCTAGTAGTGATGAGCTGGTTTGGGCATCGAGGTTTCCTCTTTGGTTTCGGTTCTATACCGGCTTCGCCAGTCTCGGTGCCGGTCTGGGTCTCAATGCCAGTCTCGGCGCAGGTCTCGATGTCGGACTCGTATGTGACAGGTGGACCCAGCAGCAACAACCATTGCTCATCGACAAGGTTCAAATATTCGTCTACCGCTTGGTAGACGTCGTCGCACTCGCTAGAACCCCGTCCTTCATCGTTGCTAGCCATGTTTCCTACGATTAAATCTAGTCAATTAATTCTAGACCTAATAAAATGAATAATGACATAAAAAGGCCTATGTTTTGCAGGAACGTTGATTCCTTCCCAGTGGGGCAAATCCCGGGCACTCGATATGTCCTAGTTTGTAGCACAAGTCATGCCGAAATTCATGGAAAATTTTGGCATGACCTTTGCTAAAAAGTGGACAAATCGAGCACCTGAAATTTGCCGGAAGGGAAATGGATCAACATTCCGCAAAACATAAACCACTCTTCATTCACGGAAATAGCAAAAGGCCACTTGGGCACAATCGAACCACTTCAATGTTGCGTATAATATGAACAAACACTATTGAGGAATTTGCATATAACATGACCACTTCAGTGAAAAGATATAATCAACAATAATGAATATGCAAATGAATATCAATGACATATATCGTATAACATCAATATTGTTTTTCGTTTATATAGCAACAATTACTTTAACCAAGTTTTCGAAAAGAAAAACAATTTTGTTCTCTGTTTATAGCTAAATGCCATATCTACTATTTTTTATTTATAGCTAAATACTTTTTTTGTCTAAAGCTAAAAGTCTAGGAAGGGATCATCTTTAAAATAAAACCTGCCTAAATTATTTTCGTTGAAAAATAGTGGTCTTTTCAAAAACCCAAAACCTTTGCAAAATGACCTCACTAAACACTTCTCTACCTAGGACAGAACCCACATTCTGTTCTAGCTATTCCTCTCTCTCACACACACAGACACATTATTTTCTTTTCATCCAAATTGTTTTAGAGAAAATATTCCAACAATAGTTGACCTTATTAGAAATTGCAAAGGAACTCCATTTTCTCTAACCCTTCCGATCTCACCAAAATTTCCACAGCAAGACCTTAGTACATACACCCAATTTCTTCAAAAATATTCAGGTCCACAGTCCAAATAATTCAAATTTCATTTGAATGAAATTTGGACCAGATTCAGGTCCATAGTCCAAATAATTTTTTATAGCTAAATGCTACTGTTTTTTTGTTTATAGCCTCTATTAATTTAAAGCTAAATGCTACTATAATTTATATACCCTATGTTAATTTAAATCTAAATGGAATTACTGTTTAGGCATTTTCATCAAAATTTGCCCTAGCTAATTTCCTAAAAAAATTGCTCATCTTTCTTCCTAAATGCTAAAAAATGCCTACTGCCCTAAACAAATCTAGGGTTCATATGAACATCATCAAGCAGCAACATATGAATTGCCCTACCAGAGAGAGAGAGAGAGAGAGAGAGAGAGAGAGAGAGAGAGAGAGGGGAGGGCGGGGAGAGGAGAGGGAGAGCCTTACGGTTGGCGGCGAGGGAGGGCTCGGGCGACGGTGGTCCTAGGCTGGCTTTGGCGGCGGCGGCGAGGTCGAGGGCGGCGGCGACGGTGAGGTCGAGGGCGGCCTTGGGCAGCGGCGGTGAGGTTGAGGGCGGCCTCGGTCGGCGGCAGTGAGGTCGAGGGCGTGCGTGATCGGCGGCGGCGACAGAGGAGGTGGGGGAATAGGGGGGGAGGGGGGAAAGGACTTAGCAAAATTTTGAGCTCGCGCGTGGTTAAGTCAAACTAGCAGTAGCGGTGATATAAAAAACGCGCTACTGCTAAGTTAGCTATATTGCTTTCGGCGAAAACGCGCTACTTCTACAGGAAGTAGCTATTTATTTTCCTTTTTCTTTTCCTTTTATCTAAGGAACTTAGCTATAATGTTGGAAAACAAAACGCGCTACTGCTAATGTAGCTATAGCGCTTTGTGAGAACAAGCGCTACCGCTATGCCTTTCTCCACTATTTCTCTTTTTCTTTTTCTCTTTCTTTTTTTCATTTCTCCTTTTTCTATTACTTTAATTTTCATTTACTTTTCTACTTATTTTCTTTGTCTTAGCAGTAGTGCACTACAACAGAAATGCACTGCTACAAGGCACTTAGCAATATCGTGTTTTCCTCGGCTTGCTACTACTATTCCTAGCCTACCGGCAACGATGTGGGAATTATAGTAGTAGCACTTTTTGCGCAGATGCGCTACTGCTACAACTATAGTTGTAGCGGGCTTTTCTGACACGTGTACTACTAAGTATCAATAGCACTTAATTCAGACCAGCGCTACTGCTATACTTCTGAGTATAAGGTTTTCCCTAGTAGTGTTAGATCTAGAGGTTTTGGTAATAAATGGATTGGGTGCGGTTTTAGTTGCTTACATCAAGGTACATTTTGTGTGAGAATTAATGATACTAATGGGCCCCATTTTTTGGGTGAGAAAGGTCTTAAGAAAGGAGATCCTTTCTCTCATTTGCTCTTTAATTTGGTAGCTGACATGTTCTCTAAAATGCTTAAGAAAGTTGTTAGTCATGATCTATTGGTTGGCTTCTGCCTCATGTAATTCCTGGTGGTGTTGCCAGCCTGCAATATGCTGATGACACCATACTATTTTTAGATGTCTTTGTTGAGCATGCTACAAATTTGAAGTGGATCCTGGCTTCTTTTGAAAAACTTTCTGATCTGTGTATCAACTTCCATAAAAGTGATATCCATACTATTCATATTGATGATGAAGTGTCTAAAGAGTTTGCCCAAAGTTTTTGCTGTCAAATTAGGTATTTCCCCTTTAAGTACTTAGGTGCTCCCTTGTATTATAAGAAACTTAGGAGCGAGGATGTACAACCTATCATTGATAGAATTATTGAGAACATTGCTGGTTGGCTTGGGAGAAATTTAACTTGTACAGGCAAGCTTATCCTTCTTACTACCTGTATTGCTAGTATCCCTACATATCTAATGTCTGTGATGAAATTTCCTAAGTGGGCGATTAATGCTATTATTCTCAGATGTGCCATTTCTTTTGGGTCAATTTGGGAGATAATCATAAGTACCACTTGGCTAATTGAGGATTAGTCTCTCAAAAAATAGAATGGGTGGTTTGGGCATCCCTAATCTTAGGGAGTTTAATTTAGCATTGTTAGCTTCCTGGAGTAAACGTTTCTTTGATGATAGAGGAAGTGATTGGAAAAAACTCCTTAGTTTTTACTACAAAGTTGATAAACCAAATATTCTTTGGTCTAAACTTGGCTTGGTCTCTCCTTTTTAGAAAAGCATCACCTAGGCTTTCTTTGTTGCAATTTTTTTATCGATGGGTTCCTGTGATGAAAGAAATGTGCATTCTCGCATGATGTTCGGCTGGGAGACTTTTCTCTTAAAATTAGATTCTGGGATCTGTTTATTATTTGTTAGCAAAAAGATGCCTCTGTAGCCCTAGTTTGGGATGGGGCTAACTTACAACTAACTTTTAGGAGGTGTGCAACTCCCTTTTAGGAGGTGAGTGGATGAACACACTCTGCTCAGTTGGGGAGGAGTTCTTTGGGTTTGGTCTAGGGTTTTTCCTCTTCAAATGGTTTCGGTAGACCTATTTGGACCCTTGAAAGTAATGATATATATACAATGAAGTCTCTTTATAAAACTATCAAGTTTGGGTGTGTGTCTTCTGTTTGGAAAGACTGCATCTGGAAACTTAAAGTTCCTCAAAATGTTCATGTGTTTCTTTGGCTAATTGTTCATAATAAAATTTTGACTAGAGATAACTTAGCAAAATGCCAGCATGTTGAAGGTATGACTTGTGTCTTTTGTAGTGATCAAGAAAGTATACAACATTTGTTTTTTGATTGCGTTGTTTCCCAGCATGTGTGAGGTGTCATTTCTAGGTGCATTGAGGTCCCTGTCCCTAAATCTTTGATCCCTTTCTTTCCTTCTGGAAAATGAGAAAACAATGTGATGTCATTAGCTTAGTCACTTATGCTACCTTGTGGAGCTTATGGTTGTCCCGGAATGAATTTGTTTTCCAGGGGCGAAGCTGGCGAAGTATCAAGTGTGTCTTGGATCTGGTGGGTGCTCACATTCGCCAATGGAAGGTGCTTTGCTTGGACACCTAGGCTGCTTACTCCCCCGATGCTTGAGGCTGCTCGACCATCATCGTGGGGAACTGCTTAGGATTGCTTGGTGTGTTGATGACGTCCGGGTAGTTGCTTAGTGGAGCTGCTGTTTTGATGTGCTGCATGTATCCTATCTAAAGCTGTTGTCTTCCTCCCTAGCTCCGCTATGAGCAAATTCAGGGAGATAAAAAATCAGAGAACTCCCATGTAATAATCTGCTGCAACTACTGTACTGGTTGGAGCCAAGAGTTGTTAATAGTCTGATGTGGTGCTTTTCCTTGGCTTTTTAATAAAATTTGCGGCAGGAGGGGGGGACAACCCCTCTCATTTCAACAAAAATAGAAGTAAATAGATAGGCCCTTCATAGAGGGAAGTAGAGATTAACACATGCCAGAGCACATTTGGTTTAAAACAGAGATGGATTTATTTTGAGATGTGTACTTTTTCTGTAAACGTTTACGACAAAGGTTATCAATATCTTCCATGTAAAACACGTTAATGGTGGTTCCCATGCTTTTACACCCCCATCCACCATAACCAACACAAACCATGGCTAGCCGAATCCATGGGTGCGCGCTAACTTTTAACTTTTCCGGAGGAATGGCTTTTTCAATATTTATTATTATTATTATTGGGACTGGGCAACCTATTACCAGCCTCTCTCATAAATTTGACAAGGGAATAAAACACTTCTCGTGAGTAAAACACACTTAGCATGGAATGTAATGACTACCGCACCGCTCCATATGTTGTAAGGGCACACAAAACATATGCTTATTCGAGGGTTTATAGGTGGTACATGCAAATTTACTTGGAATGGCAGTGAAATACCATCTATACATAGGTATGATGGACACTTTGTGGCATAAACTTGTTTTAAGGATTGGATGCACATGCAGTATTTTTGCTTAGTACAGGGAAATACTAGCAAAAGATTGGGGGCGACCACTTTACCAAGCACAAAAACCCACAATCATGCATTCTCTAATAATAACATTATTGAGAAAATGTAATCATGATGATAACCTACAAACCTGAATACTACCAAGACTGAATTTGGAATTTATCAAAAATGTGTAAACACACGCCAAACCAATCCTCCGTCCTTCACTGGGACATACTTACAACCACAACATGATAGGTTCAACTTAATAAAACTAATGCTCATTGTCATTATAATATAACTCTCTTACTTGATTAAAGATATGCACTATTATAGTCTCACTTATATTGATAAATTAAGGTGAGGATCTATTTATTTCTCAACATACATATAGTAAATGACACACATGACATTCAGCTCGTTCATAAATTTAACTCTAAAGACATAAGTGAATCACTAGAGTAAATGATCATATAATGGAATCTCCGAGATAGTGGGATCAATAATATCTAAAGTAGACCTATCCAAACTCACTTTTAAGAATTGTACAATTCACATGATCAATGTGTCACTCTCAAAATAGTTGGATCAATAATATCTAAAATTGACCTCTTCAAACCCAGTTTCTGTGATAATTTCATCCATACTCTAAAAGATATAAAAAAAGTTCACAAAGTATTCTAAAAATGACATAAATATAGAGACACCAATATACAAACTCAAAATATATAAGTGAAGCACACGAAGCATCATATAAAGCCATACTCAAGAGATATAAGTGAAGTGCATGGAGCATTATGTAATCAACCAAGAACTATAAAAAATCATCCCCAACCAGCATGGTGTATAACTAAAAGAAAAGGAAAAAGAAATGACGCTCCAAGAATTTACGCATATCAAGTGAAGAATTAAAATATAACTCCAAGTGATAAACCGATAGTTTCAAAAATGGAAGAGGAGATGTTATCTGGGGCAGCCAAGCTTAGTTGCTTGAGTCTTTCTTAGATATTGCCTTGGGGTGCCTTAGGCATCCCCATGCTTAGACTCTTGTCGCTCCTTATTGTCCTCATATTGACATCTCACCTGAAACTTGGAAACTTCGTTCACATAAAACTTAACAGAACTCGTGAGATAGGTTAGTACACATAGAAATAAATCACCCAATCATGTACCATCAAGACAAGTTGCATAATTATTTTCAAACATTACCGATTGTATACTATTATATCCATAATTTATATCACCCAATATAAGCTATGGTAACTCTAGAACAAGCAGATAACAAAATTATAACATCAATCATCAAAACCAAAACAGTTTGTAGTAATATAGTTAACATGCATACTTATGTAACTCAAAAATTCTGAAAAATTAGGCACGATCGATAATTTGTAATGCAAGATCTTGCATAAAAATAGCAAGAATTGATCGATTTGATTACAAAATGATAATTTGAACACCGGAGGTAAAATTTTATGTTTCTGCACAACACCTAACAAACATGCAATTGCAACATCCTAAAGGAAAATCGTGGCACATTATTTTATGGTACAGTGGTATATACAAGGGGGTAATTATTTTTACGAGAAACTTTCGTGAAAGTTCTACATTTTTCCATGAGCATGAACACAAGTGTTCAAGGTCGACCCACACTTCTTCAACGCATAACTTTCCACTCACTTCTCTTTCAAAAAAGTTTTAGGTTACCCACTTTATTTATTTTTCTTTTAATAAATTTAAAGACAAAATAATAATAAGAAAAAGGAATCTCTAAAACTTCCGAGATGTCTCCCAGGCAGCTTTTCTTTAAAGCCATTAAACAAGGCATAAGAGGCAAGTAATTTTATTTTTTGCATTTTGCAATTTTTTTTTTATTTTTTTGTTTGTTTTACTCACAATTAAAGAAAGAAAACAAAAAACAAAAACAAAATCTACTAAGAGATAAAAGCAAACAAGCATACACGAAAATATTCACTCTATGTTATTGCTCCCCGGCAAGGGCGCCAAAAAAGCTTGATAATCCCCAAATGCAAGGAATCATCATAGCACTTTCGAAAGATGAAAGTGGTAAGTATGGAGTGTCGAACCCACAAGGAGCTAAAGCTAAGGCCAATATTCTCTCAGGTCCTATCTGCCACTAATACAACCATACGTACACCGAACGTTTGCTTTTATCTAGAAACAAGAAATAAAACTACTAAGTGGGTATAAACGATTGCTTTGAAGAACATAAACATAAAATATGTGTTGCCTAAATAAGATAGACTATATTACAATATAATACAAATAGTGAGTGTGTAACAATGGTGGTAAGGTGCGCGGAATTTTCCCTAGGCAATTGTCTAAGTTACTAGACCGATGGCAAGTTTTCATGTGGGAGAGGCCTCTGCTAGCATGTCATCCCTTACTTGAAATTTTATGCACTTATGATTGGACCTATTAGCAAGCATCCGCAACTACTAACAAGTTTATTAAGGTAAAACCCAACCATAGCATTAAGATATATTGGTCCCCTTTTAATCCTGTATGTATCAATTTCTATGGTAGGATGAAGTTTTTGTCGCTCTCGCCCCCCAATGTATAGTCCTATCAACATAAAACTAACACTATGGTGTGATCCACACGCACACATATGATGGGAACCAAAGGATAGTAACATAACCACAAGCAGTTTAAACCAATCATAGAAATTCACCAATTACCCATATGACAATAAAAATCTACTCAAATACGATAGTGATGACTCAGTTCATTGGATAATAATTCATAGCACAAGAATCTCGTGTTCAAGTAGGGGATTACAGTGGGTTGCCGAAGAGTGGACCGCTGAAAAGAGATGAGGAAGGTGATGAAGATGACAATGTTGATGAAGACGATCACCACGGCGATGGTTCCCTCGGCAGCACTCCGACGCCACCGAGAGAGAAGGGGAGAGAGGCTCCACTCTGGCTTGCTCCTTCATGGACTCCCCCTTGACGGGGAGAGGTTGTACCCTCTAATACTTTTTTTGACGGTTGACAGTGGGAGAGGCTCCCACTGACTTTTGTATTACTCACAGAGGAACAATTACATCAGTGTTATAGATGGGTTTTTAATGGCCCCCCGGCCAATCTCCAAAGAAACAAAAGGCAAACAAGTGTTACAAGGAGGTTACAAGTTTTGTAAGTAAGTGTCTAGGAAGGGGTGGAGATCCTCTTTACAATTATGTAACAGGAGACTCAACAAATCCTTGAACCTAGTCAGCCATGAGTCAAAGGAGTGTGGGATCCCTCTGAAATAGACATTATTCCTTTCCTTCCACAAACTCCATGCTGCCATCAAGAAGATATCCATAAACAAAGGCTGACGCCAGCTATCTCTGCCCCCGCGGATCAAAGAAATCATGTCCCCCATTGCTGGCCAAAGCACGCCAACTTTAGCCCAACAACATTGGCTAAATGGACAGAGCAAAGAAAAGGTGCTCAATCGTTTCCTCTGGGGGGTTCTGACAAAGCATGCAGGTATAGTCGTTGTTAGCCACGACGTAGTGTCTACGTCTCAACATGTTTCTCGTGTTTAGGCGATCAACCAACGGCAGCCACCCGAACATTTTGAATTTGATTGGGCTTTTGGCTTTCCAGAGCCAGCCAAAGGCCTTGTCCGAACAATCTCCCTGAAGCAGTGATCATAAAACTTCTTCGAGGAATAGGCTCCACCAAGAGTGCACCCCCAGGTGTCTTTGCGATCACTTTCCAGGATAATGTGCAATGATCCGTGTTGGATCTCTCTAACCTCTCCCCTAGCCTGAGCTGACAGTGGCAGGTGGAAGAGCATGTTTGGGTCTGTGGCCGTGAGCACATCAGCGACGGATGCGTCCTCGTTCAAATAGAACGAGAAGGCCCTGGGGAAGAGCTCCATGAGGGGGGCCTGGCGATCACTATCAAACCAGGCGTATTTCCAAAACAGAGAGGAGGATCCGTCTCCCACAATAATAGTAGTAACCCCACGAAAAACATCACTGAGTTGCAGAACATCGCGCCACCAGAAGGAGCCAACCGGGTCCATAGCATGCGGAATCTTGTTTGTGTAATAGGCGTCCCAGATCATGGTCACCCAGGGGACATCATCGTGGTTGTAAAATTTGAAGAGATGTTTCAAGAGGAGGGCCATATTCTGCGTTTTGATGTCAATGATCCCGAGGCCACCTTTGTCCTTTGGTCTGCAGACTAACTCCCAGGCAGCCAACGAGTTATTTTTAACACCATCCTTAGAGTTTTTGGCCCAAAGACAGTATCTGCGCAACTTATCCAAGTGCTAAATCACTCTAGGGTGCAACTTAATCGTGCACATGGCATAGATCAACATCGACATCACGGCCGAATTTACCAAAGTGAGTTTGGCCCCGGACGACATTAGAGACAGAGCCGTGGACATCTTCCTCTCCACACCATGCACAAGAGGCATGAGCTCCAAAAGCGTGGGTCTGGTCGTGCCCATAGGAAGGCCAAGGTACATGAACGGTAGAGAACCAACAGTGCAGCCAAAAACTTGTGCCAACTCCATCGCATATCGCTGATCAATGTTAATGGGGATCAATGTAGACTTATGGAAGTTAATCTTCAGTCCAACCGATGTAGCATAATCTTCCAAAATGGTTTTCATCTTTGGCAGCTTGATCCGGCGGTGGCATCACCAAGATGGTGTCATCCATATTGAACTATGGGGTAATCACTACGGCGATTACTTGGGATTGGCAGGTCAAGCAGACCTTGAGCCTACATGGCGGCTGGAGGGGCGAGAGCCCCTCCAAGATTGGCTCTCTCTCTCTCTCTAATCCTTGGCCTCCATGGATTGTTGTTGTGTTCGTGTGTGTGTGTGTGTGTGTGTGTGTGTGTGTGTATGTGTGTGTGAGTGTGTGTGTTTTCATGATTTTTTTGGCTTTCACCATTTCTTTTATGACCGGAGATCTGTAACTCTGATCGGGCTAAAATTTCGAGGGGATTTTCCTCCAGAAATTAGATTTCTTGCAGTGAAAGAAGGGCTCCAACCGACCTAAGGGCTGCCCACATGGGCCCATGGTGCTGCCAGGGGGTGGTCGCGCCACCTGCCCATGTGGGACCCTCGGGCATCCTTGCGTTGATTCTTTTTTCCAAAAATCACATATATTCCATAAAAATCACATAAATTACTGTGGCATTTTGACCTTTCTAAATGTATTTTTTGTAAAAACATGCAGAAAACAGGAATTGGCACTAGGCATTAGATCAACAAGTTAGTCCATAAAAATAATATAAAAGTTCATCAAAATCATATATAATCAATGTAAATATAGCATGAATACTTCATAAATTATAGATACGTTGGAGACGTATCACACCTCCACCACCTCCAACTCTGGCAGGTCCTCGTCCGATTCCATGCGTCGGCGACAGGAGCGAAGAAGACAGTGGGAGAGAAGGGCGGGAATCGGGTGAAGAGCGTCGGGATGGAAGAAGAGAGCGGGAGATTTTGGCGTGGAAACAGTGTGGGATGCTACAAAAGAGCGGGCTCTACCTTCCTTTTTGGTGGGCCATGGGTGTATGAGAGGGTCGGTGTTGGTGATGCCCTAAGACTTTTTCCCGAGATGACACACCTAAATGATTCACCATTTTGGAAGGGTTCGACGAGGATAGAGGTTAGCTTCTTTATTAATGGTAAGTTTATCATTGGTGACGGCCAGGTCACACGCTTTTCGAAGGATATGTGTCTTGGCGATAGCTGCTAGCCCAATAGTACTCATCGCTATATAATATGGTACAACGTAAGGAGACTTGTATTGGTACAATTTGGGAACAATTGCCTTGAACATCCAGTTCAGGAGAGCTTTGAATGGAGATAAATAGAACACATGATTACATTTAGTTCGTAGAATGACAGAGGTTGATAACCCACAAGTACATGGGATTGCAACAGTTTTCGAGGGTAGAGTATTCAACCCAAATTTATAGATTCGACACAAGGGGAGCAAAAGAATATTTGAAGGTGTTAGCAGCTGAGTTGTCAATTCAACCACACTTGGAGATTAATTATCTGCATTAAAGTGATCAGTAGCAAAATAGTTTGATAGTTTTTATAGCAGTGACAATAGTAACAGTAACGGTAACAGTGATAGTAGTAATTTTGTAGCAAGTGTAACAGTGATGATAGCAGTAGTAACTTAGCAGAAACAATATGGAAAAGTTCGTAGGCGTTGGATTGGTAACTCGTTGGATGATATTCATCATGTGACAGTTATAACCTAGGGTGATATGGCACTAGCTCCAGTTCATCGATATAATGTAGGCATGTATTCCGTAAATAGTCATATGTGCTTTATTAATAGAACTTGCATGACATATTTTGTCCTACCCTCCCATGGCAGCGGGGTCCATACTGGAAACTGAATGATATTAAGGCCTCCTTTTAATAGAGAACCGGAACAAAGCATTAACACATAGTGAATACATGAACTCCTCAAACTACAGTCATCACTGGGAGTGGGCCCGGTTGTTGTCACTCTGGGGTTGCCGGATCATAACACGTAGTAGGTGACTATAACTTGCAAGATCGGATCTAAAACATGGATATAATGATGATAACATAAACGGTTCAGATCCGAGTTCATGGCACCCTGGCCCAAAGTGACAAGCGTTAAGCATGGCAAAGTCATAGCAACATCAATCTAGGAACATAGTGGATACTAGGGATCAAGCCCTAACAGAACTAACTCGATTACATGATGAATCTCATCCAACTCCTCACCGACCAGCGAGCCTACGAACGAATTACTCACTCCCGGTGGGGAGCATCATGGAATTGGCGATGGGATGGGTTGGTGATGACGAAGAACGAAGATCCCCCTCTCTGGAGCCCCAAACGGACTCCAGATCTGCCCTCCCGAGGAAGAACAGGGCTTGGCGGCGGCTTCGTCTCGTGGATCGTGATAATTCTTTCTCCCTGATTTTTTTCTCCGAAAATAGGAATTTATAGCGTCGGTTTCAGGGTCAGCGGGGCCACCAGGTGGGTACAACCCACCTGGGCGCGCCAGGAGAGGGGGGTGCGCCCTGGTGTGTTGTGCCCACCTAGGGGCCCCTCTCTGGTAGGTCTTGGCTCCAGAAATTCTTATTTATTATATAAAAATTCCTCGTGAAGTTTCGTTCCATTCCGAGAACTATTATTTCTGCACGAAAACAACACCATGGTAGTTCTGCTGAAAACAGCGTCAGTACGGGGTTAGTTTCATTCAAATCATGCAAATTAGAGTCCAAAACAAGAGCAAAAGCGTGAGAAAAAGTAGATACGTTGGAGACGTATCAACTCCCCCAAGCTTAAACCTTTGCTTGTCCTCAAGCAATTCAGTTGATAAACTGAAAGTGAGAAAGAAAAAAATTTACGAACTCTTTTGCGCTTGTTTGCATAAATAAGCTTAAATAGCACCTAGGTTTTCAGCCAGTATTATAACTAACCATGTCGACAATAACTCTTAAAGATTATAATGATTCATATCAATGACATAATCAGCTAGCGAGCAATAATAAGATATCTCAAACGGCAACATGTTGTCAAAACAACCATGATATAATATGACAATAGTGGTATCTCGCTAGCCCTTCCTGAGACCGCAAAACATAAATGCAGAGCACCTCCAAAGTTCAAGCAGCGACTAAACATTGTAATTCATGGTAGAAAAGATCCAGTCATGATGCACCCAACATTAGCTACACATAATGCATAAATCATGATAGTTGTGCTCTACTCAGTTTCTGGCGCTTGTTTTAGAAGGTGGTGACACAACATAAAAGTAAATAGATAGTCCCTTCACAGAGGGAAGCAGTGATTTGCAGAGGTGCCATAGCTCAAATTTTAAAACAGAGATAAATGATTATTTTGGGACATGCACCTTTCTTATTCACTTCACGACCATCAGTTATCAACATCTTCCATGCTAAGCACGCTAGTGGCGGTTCCCATGCGATAAAAGTAAAGGTTTTGACTCCGTTGGGAGTTTTTGTTTGATTATTTCAGAGATGAACTCTTTTTCATGTTTGCAGTTTGGGACTGGGCATCCCTATTACCGCCGTTTTCTTGTGCGATGGCGAGTGAATAAACAATCAACCTGAGAATAACCCGCTTAGCATGGAAGATATCTGTAACATCCCAAATTTTCAATTTGGAATGTTATACATAGATCATCATGCATATCATATTTTTATTGCATTGTTGGCTCGATCCTAGAAATCCTACACAACTCAAGGACCCATGGAGAGAGTTGGGTATTTCGTTATTTTCATATTTAAGTTTTCTCAAATTTTGAAAATAGGATCATTTGATTTTATTTATTTTATCTTCAATTATTTCTACTGTCAAAATATGAGAGAGGGAATAAAATGACTTTCCCAAAATAAAGAAATAATGAAGATTTAATAAAAAATCAAATAAGATTTTATTTTGGAGTTTTTCGCCTTTTTATTTGAATTTAGGAAAAATGCGTGTTTTTCAAAATTGCATTTAGGCCCCAAATAAATGTTCATCTAGTCCGGCTTGATTTTAGAAGCCGGGAAAAATTTATTTCGGGATTTTTGGAGTCCGTTTAGTATTTCTTTTTATTTTTCTTCTGCGCGGAATTATTTAAAAAAACGCGCACCGACCTTGGGCGTGCAGCGGGACTCGCTCGGGGGCACTATAAATACCGCCGCCCGGTGCCCCCAGGCCCGAGCCGCCCGCCAGCCCGCCTTGCCCGGCCAGGCCGCGCCCACGCCCGCCAAACCCTAACCCTAACCTTAGCGCCATACGCCGCGCCAGATTCATCACGCCGCCGCCGCCGCCGCCGCCGCCGCTGCCGTCGCCGAGCCACCGCGGGACCCCACCGCCGCCGCCGTCGACCCCGCCGCCGAGGTTCGCCGTGCCTCGACTTCCGTGCCTTCGTTTTTTTAAAACCGAACGGTTTTCGTCGGTTTTTTAGATCGGTTTTTTTCGGTTCGGTTAAATAGCGAACGTTCGTTCGTTCGTTCATTTTTAACGAACGCGTTCGTCAGATTAGTTTAGTTAACGAACGTCCGTTCGTTAACCTGTTCGTCATTTTTCTTTTTCTCGGATTTAATCCGCGATTTTTCTGATCGCGATTCCTGATCCAATTTTCGTTTTAGTATAACTTTTCGCTCGTTTAACGGAATCAGGCGATTCAAGCGCCTGGAGTTTCGTCTCGAAACCCTCTTTCCGAATAACCTACTTAAACAAGTTTTTGCTTCTGTAAAATTTGACTTAGATCCAGATTAGTAAACGGAGCTGTTTTCTTCGTCGTTTGACTTTCGTTGCTTCGTTTGATTTGTTTCTTTTTGCAAACCGGAGTTCTTAAGTTGAACTATCTGGTTAGATCTATTTGGGTTTTACCTGTGCATTAGATGAGTACTTATTGTATGCTTGTTTGTTTTTCTGCGATAGAATACCGGAGTGCGCTTTGTTACTTCGAGTCTCTAGGTTTCATGAATCATCGACAAGGCAAGTAACACTTGGATCATACCTTTTCTCATACCCAGTTTTTATTGCATTAGATCAATCCCCAAACATTGCATGATTAGGATCTAATTAAACTATGGGTTATGGAAAGTAGTTGAGGTAGTACCTATTACCTGTTTATTTTCAAACCCTTGGGAGTTACTTCTACGTTGCTTATTATGCCATGCTATGCTAGTAGACGTGGATTGGGTGAGTGTATTCCATGACAGATGCGAGATTATTAAATTAATGGTTTATTTAAGGTGGCAACTTAAACTCACATCCGGGTGGATTGAGGCACTGGTTTCCATCAGGACTTGCTGTATTTCTTCGGACCGCCACCCAGGCCCAAAGGGATCATGAGATTATTCAAACTAGAAACTTACGTGTGCAGCCACAAGCCATTATGGGCTCTGACATAGTTGATTAAGTTGTGCGAACTCTTACGGGTAGACTAGCAGATGTAGGGGAAAGTAGGTGTACCGATCTACCCTATGTAAGGTGCTAGCGCTTCCGAAAGACTATGTCTCGGTCATCCGTTTCTCAAACATCATGTAGTGCGAGAAATCCAACGAAGGCGATCGAGTCTTGTGGGGAAAAGTCATAAACCTCTGCAGAGTGTATAAACTAATCATGATTAGCCGTGTCCCGGTTATGGACATCTTGAGTATCTAGTACTTGGATATCATGTGAATCTCATCATGTTACTTCTAACTAATATTGTTGGGTTTTTAATGAGTACTTTTAATTGGGATTGAGAATGTCATCAACCATTCTCAATGTTTAACAACCACCATGATAGTTAAACAAATTTATTCCTTTGCAAGAGGGAAAAATTGGCTTTACATAAGCTGTAACCATAGAGCTTTCCACCAGCCATATATGCATGTAGTATAGGCTTATTCTTCCATTATTCTCTATGTGTTACTTTGCGGCATATTCCATGTGTTGACCGTTTTGGGCTGCAACGTTTCATGTTGCAGACTTTTAGAACGACAGTAAGGTGCTTAGGTCGTGGTTCTATACTCGATGATGCCGTTGGAGTTGATGGACTCACTTATTCTTCCAAGACTTCCGCTGTTATCGTATTTTAGATGGCCTTAAGCCATATTTATTTTATTAAGTTCTCTCTTGAGACATTCGATTGTAATAAGTGTGTGATTGATACTCTGTTATAAATCCTTGATCTTGTGTGGTGTCGACATTCTTGATCCAGGGATGACATCGAGCACGTAGATCGACTGTTTGAGGTGCTGTCGCTACAAAGATGGTATCAGAGCACACGCTGACTGTAGGACACGACCATTAAGCTAAAGCCATAGATCACTACTCTCTTCTCATTTCTGACTCCTCATCTTTTCTATTTTTAGGATGATGGATGCAAGGAACAAGTTCACACAACCGGATGAAGACTCACCTTTTGGATATCACTTGAAGGAGTCACTAGATACCTGAACATAGGAGTACCAAGCTTCACCGGACCTACAATTCCACTTTACCCGAAGAAAATGTTGGAAGATTCAAGCTCAAGTTCCCGGAAGGACGTTTGCGCCAATCACGGAGCCCATAGAGTGTGTTTTCAATGCACCAACATGGAGTCTGGGAAATAGCATGGCAGCTCACATAACCATGGGACGCATTGGAGAAGTTTACAAAGAAGATCTCAAGGATACTATCTACCAGATTTGCGGGCGCCGAGATGAACAATGGGAGATAGTTGGCACTAAGAAGGATCGATCCATTGCAGCTTTCATCCAGAGTTAAATCAGCACATTCGACGCCAGAGAACCGGATGTCTTGCGCAGACATGATGGAGTTGAAGACAGCAAAAGCCAAGATTATCGAACTAGAAGGAGAACTGAAGGACACTCGCAAGGACTACATGGAGGAGATTGTAGCTCTAGTGAGACAAAACGGCGATCTTAAGGAGAAGATTGAAGAACTCATGGGAAATTCAGCACCCGGAGGAGAAGAAGAAGATTGCACCTGTCCAGAGAACTACATCATCATCGCATTTACACCGATTCCGATCCTAGTGATGATGATTTGAAGATGAAGCTGGAGCGAGATATCATGGAGTCTTCATCGGAGCAGTTTTCTAGTTGACCACCATAACGATAGTAGATTTCCCCCATTTTTAAATTAGTTTTAGTCCCAGCACTTTGTAACGATAGATAGACCGTTGTATGCCCTTGTTTGAATTGATTGGAGTGATATTGTGTGATTTGTCTCATGTGCATGTGGGTAGTGTTTTCTCCCTAGACCTCATTCTATCCTTAACTCTCGTCTTTTCTTTAAACTCCTCAGATGCCTCCGAGACGCGACCCCGGATTTGTTTTCCCGCCAGAGATCACTCAGTTGATTCAGCAGCAGAATGCCTTGATTCAAACATTGGTACAGAACCAAGGCAACAACAACAACAACAACCCACCACCACCACCACTTGTTGACCATCTGACTCGGTTCTTGAGGCTGAATCCCCCGGTGTTTTCCAGTAGCACCGAGCCAATAGTAGCAGATGATTGGCTCCGTAAGATAGGGAGGGAGTTGACCACTGTAGGATGTACAGATGAAGAAAGGGTGAAGTTTGCCGCACATCAGCTCGAAGGACCCGCAGCAGCATGGTGGGAGAATTTTATGACCACTTACCACGTAGACACCTTTGTCACTGGGATCGATTTCCAAAGAAGCTTTCCGTATTGCCCATGTTTGGCAGGAGCTATGGCCATGAAGAAGCGTGAGTTTCACAACTTGCGCCAAGGAGGACCAGACAGTTGGCAAGATGTGGATGATTTGATGAAGTTAGCACGTTATGCCCCAGATGACGTTGCTACGGATGCATCTAAGCAGGAGAAGTTTCTAGAAGGACTGAATGATGAGCTGAGCATGCAGTTGATGGTAGCCACCTTCAATAACTACCAGGAGTTAAGTAGATCATGCTCTTATGATTGAAGGGAAGCAGCAGCAGATTGACAATCGCAAGAGGAAGTATGGACAGGGGAAGTACAATTCTGGAGCTCAGCAGAAACTACGCTTTACCCCGAAGACAGGAGGACAATTTCAGCATACCCATGGAGGAGGCAGCTCGCACAATCATAATGGCACAAAGAATGGAACGGGAATGGAGGAAGCAACGGACAAAACCGCACCAACCCGTCAACCCCAACCAAGGTAGACCTGAGCCACATCACTTGTTTTAAGTGCCGCAAGACCGGGCATTATGCAAATGAATGTCCAGAAGCCCAGAATGGAAATGGCAATGGAAGCTCAAGAAAGAAGCCGAATCCTTTCAACAGAGGACAAGTGAACCACGTTACTGTGGAGGAGGTTGAAGTTCAGCCAGATGCAGTAATAGGTAAGTTTTTGGTTAAGTCATTTACTGCAGTTGTTCTTTTGATACTGGTGCATCGCATTCATACATATCAAGGGGATTTGTGGATAAGTTTTAGCCTGCCCACTAGGACTCTTAAGACACCCATGCTAGTAAGCTCACCGGGAGCGGAGTATATGGCCAGTCAAGGATGTTTTCAAGTGCCCACTACTAGGGAAAAGCCTATACACAGAATCTTAGCAGCAGCGCAGGTCAAAAAGGAGCGCTGCTGCTAATTAGTAGTAGCGAGTGTGCGGGAAACCCGCTGCTGATAAGTTTTTAGCAGTAGCGCGCTCTGTGTAAACCGCACTGCTACAAATATCCACCGGCGGTGTTCACCGAGCTCCATTTAGCAGTAGCGCCATTGACCGAACCGCGCTACTGCTACGGATATAGTAGCAGCGCTTTCATCGGGATTGCTTTGCTACATTTCAAATTGGCAAAAATTTTGTCACTTTATTAGCGATGGCGCCGTTCTTGAAAGCCTTCTTGCTAATTCTTTAGCAAAGACTCGTTTCTTCTCCAGCGCTCTGCTAACCGCTTTCAACCCACCACCTTTCCCCACCCGTGCCTCCCTCCCTCCTCTCTTCCCTTCCCCTACCTCCCCACATGCTCCCACTCTCACTCTTCTTCTTCCTCAATACTTCTCCCCCATTACTCTTTCTCTTCTATCCACCTTTCTCTCTCTTCATGACTCCTACCTAACTACACCACCTCCATTAATGCATCTCCTT
The DNA here is from genome assembly GCA_021605145.1 of Aegilops bicornis. Taxonomy (NCBI): domain Eukaryota; kingdom Viridiplantae; phylum Streptophyta; class Magnoliopsida; order Poales; family Poaceae; genus Aegilops; species Aegilops bicornis. Next base: position 274,467,804 of record CM038674.1, read on the forward strand.
TCTCTTTTCCTTTCCCTCCACTAGTTGAAGTTGTCTCCTCCCAAATTAGCTAGCTAGGTAGATGTAGCATTTAGTTAAGTGACCTATTTGCCCCCTAACTAGATCTATCTTTGTCAACAAGAGCTTTGTGCACTTTTGATCTCCCTACAACATCATGTCCACCGTGTGCTCGATCTCGATCTAGGTGATGAAAATTTCATGCTTTTGCAAAATGAAAATATGTTTATGTGTGTGTGATATGTTTGTGGAAATTGTGTGTGTGGCACACCAAATTGTGCTTTTGAGTTGCCTATGTTTTGCCGAAATGTCGATTTATTTCCGTTTCGGCGAATTCCGGGCAAACTCTAGATCCATATATGTCCTATTTTTAGGGAAGGTCATGCCAAATTTTTGTATGACTTTGATGCATGCATGCATTTTTATACTCAATTTGTTTATTATAACCGTGCAGAGTTGATGATGGTCAGTGGAACGATTGTGGACAGGTGGTTGCGGTCGGCGGTGCAGGACATGAAAGAAAATAACCGGACAGAGGTTTTATGTCCGTGTCAAAAATGCAAAGGAATAGTTTGGCTCGACCCCCATGACGATGGTCGTGGTCGAAGCGCACCTGCTCATGACTGGTTTCATGGATGGCTATACGCGGTGGATAATTGAAGATGAGGATGACGATGTTGAGGATGCCGACGGGGCAGGCAATGATGACACGGGGCAAGACGAAGAGATGATCGATAATGGCGGCGGGGAAGAGGCCGGACATGGCGGCGGAGAAAGGGATGGACATGGCGGAGGAGAAGGGGCCGGACATGGCGGCGGAGAGAACGACATGGACTCCACGCAGCAGAGTTCGTCGGTACTAAGTTCAATCGTGCGGGACCTCATGTTCAAGCATTGCTTCGCAAGGAGACGAGTACTAAGAGAGCTGCTTCTAGAGAGGAGGCTACGCTGGAGCAACTTGTGGTAGACTCGAACACTCCATTGTATGATGGTTGCAATCCCGAGGTGACCCGCTTGAGTTTCACGCTCCAACTCCACGAAGACGAAGGCTAAAAACAAATGGGTGACACTAGCCTCGATGAGCATCTCAAGTACCTAAAGGATGTTCTTCCCATGGGTAATCTATGTCCTACTAGTGTTGATGAGGCCAAGAAGATCGTGTGCCCTCTTGATCTCGCCACATGTTAGATACCATGCATGCATCAACGATTGCATAATTTATCGGAAGAACGCAGAAAAAACAAGCTGTCCGGTGTGCAATGCTTCTCGATACAAGGAGGCCGGCAAGAAATGTCCCGAAAGTTGTATGGTACTTACCGATCACTCCCGTCTCAGAGGTATTTTGTAGATCCCAAGGAAGCAAAGCTAATGCTTGGCACGTGGAGAGGAAGAAGCCCGACGATGGAGACGATCCGAAGCTGAGACACGTGAAGGATGGAAGCCAGTGGAGAGCGTTGAACAGCTTCTATCGGTATTTTGAATGTGATGCAAGGAACATCGTGCTCGGTGCGTGTACCGATGGCATGAATCCGTTTGGCAACCAGAACACCAACCATAGCACATGGCCCGTGTTTGTATGGATGTACAACCCCTGGTTGTGCATGAAATCAAGTACATTCACATGAGCATGCTTATTCAAGGGCCGAAACAACCAGGAAATAATATTAATTTGTATCTGGGGCTACTTCAAGAGGAGTTAGACACGTTATGGAAAACACCGGCCAAGACATGGGACGCTAGCAAAGGTGAGTATTTCAACATGAGAGTCGCGCTGATCACGACAGTGCAGGACTATCTCGGTTACGGATGTGTGGCAGGCCAGGTGTGCTATGGATATTGCGGATGCACGCGGTGCATGGATGATACGATGTCTCAGCAGCTAACGTCAAGGAAAGATGGCGGAGTGCAGGAAAATCGTGTACATGGGGCATCCAAGATGACTTGAACAGGGCGACCCGTGGAGAAACCGTGGAGATCTATTCAATGGTCATGCTTTGAGCATCGAGGACCTCCACGTAAGCGGAGCGGTGCCAAATCGATGAGCTGTTGAAAAAGCTGGAAGGAGTGCCCGCGCCAGAAAGACGATGAGAAAGGCGCCGGAGCCGCTTGAAGGTATGGAAGACGAGGTGCGTGTTTTGGGACTTGGAGTACTAGCACAAACTCGATACACCTCATTGCCTTGATCAAATGCATATCTGTAAGAATGTCCTTGAGAGCTTGCTCGCAACAGCGATGAACATGCCGGATAAGACCAAGGATGGGCGAAGGCAAGAAAAGACTTGCAAGATTTGAAAATTAGGGAAGATCTGCACATGCCGCCCGTAAAATGTCGACGAGACAGAGGCGGAGACAGAGGCATGGGAGAAGAAGGCAAGAAAATAAATAAAGAGGATTATTGCCCCCTTCTTGCTTCACCTTAAGTCGGTGAGATCAATGCCTTCTTTAAGTGCCTTACCGAGTCAAAGTTAGTTCCGATTCTTGTGGCAAGATAAGCGAGATATCTAGACACGGACAAGAAAAGGTTCAGCGGGATGAAGTCTCATGACTGTCATGTGATGATGATGACGCAGATACTACCTGTTGCCCTTAGAGGGATAATGGACAAGCACGTCTGTGACACGCTTATTGGTCTTAGCAACTTTTTCGACGTCATCTCTCGAAAGTCGATCGGTGTGAAGCAGCTCCAAAGGCTACGAGGAAGAGATCGTTGTGATCTTGAATGAGCTAGAGATGTACTTCCCGCCCGCGTTCTTTGACGTGATGGTGCATCTGTGTGTTCATATTGTGGATGACATAATAGACCTGGGGCCGTCATTCCTGCACAACATGATGCCATTTGAGAGGATGAATGGGATCATCAAAGGATTCGTTCGTAACATGTCCCGTCCGGATGGAAGCATCGTCGAGGGCTATTTGGCACAAGAGTGCATCTCTTCGTGAGAATTTTCTATATGGCACAGACCAGCCGCCGGTGTTAGTGTTGGTTTGCAGATTAACAAGCACAATGGGAGGCTCGAAGGAGATGGTCAGCAGCAGTCGCGAGGAACTGCACGTGGCATACTCAGATCGACGCAATGACTTTGACAGAGCAAACTTGGTAGTGCTACAACACCTAGACGAGGTAGATCCTTTCGTGGCAATCGCACAAAGAAATTATCGCAAAGAAGTATCGTGACCGGGGGGTATGCAGGACAGACGCCGAAGTTACTAGAGAGCACAACTCCACTTTCCTGCATTGGTTCAAAGAGCATATTATTGCTAATCCTCCGGAGGAGGGCTCTAAGGACGGATTGCTCATATACGCCTTAGCACATGGCCCCTCGCCCAACCTCGTAACCTATCAGGCATATGATATCAACGGATACACGTTCTATACGGAGGCCAAAGATATGGACAGTGATGATCAGAACTTCGGGGGTGACGATGGAATGCATGACCGGCAGCGACAACGCGCATGGCTGAACGATTTTATGGAAGGGTCGAGGAGATCTGGGAGCTTGACTACTCTGGACTGCACAACACGACGATGTTCCGTGTCAGATGGGCTAAGAATGTCGAAAGAGAAAGCCGGATTTTCACTACCATGACTATACCCGACACCAAGAGCGCTACCGTGAACGCTATCGCAAAAAACGAGCCATGGGTACACGCTAAGCACGTGACACAATGCTTCTTCATAACTGACCCGCGCAATCCCAGCCGTCCCGGCCCCGAGGAGAGGCAAAAGGAACATCATTGGAATGGATGGAGTCGCCAACGAGGAAGACTATGATCGACGGCAACCCAATGAGGGAAGATGGCGATGATGATGAAGTATACGTCAAAAGAAGAATCAATACTACATTACCTAAGAAAAATCGTACTCCATGGAAAAGGCAAAGTCACAATGAGGGGCTCAATTATTCTTGACGAACAAGAAGGAAAGAAGCTGACTCAAAAGCGAAAATGTCGTAGTGAGGAAACTTATGTTATCGGTCAAATGGTGTAATATATATATATATATATATATATATATATATATATATATATATATATATATGTTCCTATTTTGTATACACACTTAGCCATTATTATGCATGGGTCCAATGATGTGTAATATATATGTTCCTATTTTGCGTACATATTTAACCATCAAATGATGCAATATATATCGCCCTCCCTTCGTTCACTGCCCTCGGGAAATAAAAGTGGGATAAAATAAAGGAAAAGGAAAACTGGCAGTAGCGAAGGTAGTAGCAGCGCATTTTTCCTAAACCGCTTCTGATATCGAAGTTAGTAGCAGCTGCTTTTGTCCAAATGCGCCATCGCTACGTCCACTTAACCCAAAATTCTCACCCGCCTGCTTCATCCCGCCTCCCCCAAATCCCCACTCTCCCCGTCGCCTTGCTCAGCCCCCCGGCGCTCGCCCCGACTCGGCCGGCGCTAGCTTCGACCCGGCGCTTCGCCCCGACCAGCCCTCGCCCCGACCCGACCAGCGCTCGCCTTCACCCAGCCCAAACCCCGACCCCGGCGCCGGCGCTCGCCCCCGACCCGTCGGCCCTCGCCTCCCTCCTCTCCCCTCCCGGCCGTCGTCGGGCCTGCCTCCTCGCCCCTGCACCCTCTGTAAACCCCCCTCTCTCTGCTAGGGTTCTTCGGTTAATTTACTTAGGTTTTAGTTAGGGTCGTATGGTAATTAGGTTATCTATGTAGTTATGAATTTAGCTAGGTTTCAAAATTTGAACTGGACATGTGATATGTGCAAATTTGAACTGGACATGTGATATGTGCATATGTCATGTTTTGGACATGTCATTTTTGGAAAATGATCCGAGTGGCCTATGTTACTGTGAATGTTGATTCATTTCCGTTCGGTGAATTTGGTAGCTCGATATGTCCATTTTTAGCAAAGGTCATGCCAAAATTTCCGTGAATAAAGGCATGATTTTGTGCTACATAGTTGGCATATCGAGTCTTGGCACATAAATTTCTTTTATGTCATTTATCATTTATTCATACTTTCAGAAATAAATGAGGACATTTAATCATAGGAAACATGTCGAACAACGAAATAACCGGGCCTTGACCAAGATGCGAGCGAGATGGATTATGAGGGTGAACAAGAGTACCTCGACTATTTGATTTGCTAAGCAAGGTTTGCGAGGTCGGCCTCGATGATGGTACCGACGCCGACATCGACACCAACAGCAAGACCGATGGCGGCACCGAGACCAGTGGGGAAGGTACCGGGGAAGGTACGGCCCGATGCCGCTACCGAAAGAGGAAGCATAAGAAGCGAGAGGATACGAAAACCTAACAAACTAGGGATTGGACGACTTGTGATCACAAAGATGGCACTTGGCAAGTTTGAGCCGTTAGAGCGGAAGAACCTCGCAAGTGCTATGGGAACCAAGTAGGATGCATCCTCACGGAATGCTTGCGAGCATCAACGACGATGACTTAAGGAGTAAAGAACATTTGACGCAGTTGCTCCTATCAAAGTTGCACAAGAGATTCAAGTTCCCTGACCGGGATGATAACATAGAACAACCGTGGGGTGATTCGAAGATGAAAAAGATTAACAATCACGCCATGGGCATGTTCAGCAATGATTTGGCCTATACGGAAAGCGAGGGTGAAACGAGCTATTGAGGCTGATGAACCCCTGTCCAAGATTACGGAGGAAAATCCGACACTTACGGAAGAGGAGTTCAAAAGTTCAAGAACACTTGCGCTACCGAGGCAGCCAAGGCTAAGGCTGCGAAATTCAAGAGCCTTCAAAGAAAGGAACACGGAAGCATCACCTCGGAAGCCGTGGCTACCTCGGTAAAAAGGCCCATATGGGATAAGGAGGACGCGAACGTGAAGCCGCTGGTCTCCGGACCCTTCGCTGAAGTTCACCAACCCCTTGGAGCATGACTTCATCAGGGCCCGCTACAAGTGGGACAGGGAGAAAAGGTTTTTACACGGACAAGATCATGAGGAAATTGATTAGACTATCGGAGAAGCAACACCAGCTTGCGGCCGAAAAGCCCTACTTCTCCGATGAGGCCCAAGTGGGACACCCCTCTCAACCGGGCCTTGAGCGAACTTAAGGGACTCCCTTTGGATCGGGCCGCTTAATATGGTCGTGTGCACAGAAATGGAGACGGCGCCACGTGGAAGGTGTTTTACAACGAGGGCCCGGAGGCCAAGAAGCTGAAACGAAGTTTAGTCAGCGGACATCGACGCGAAGGTGAAGCTTGCGGTCGAGAAAAAAGCAGCCGAGGACGCGAAAAAGCAGCCGAGGACAAATATGAGTTGCTACAGGTAGTCAATGCAGCCAGAATCGTCACTGCGAAATGATTTCGCTACTAACTTGGTTCGATTATCATCAATCGGGCGAAGGAAAATCCAGACAAGATGGTACATGATTTCCCGATGCCCAGTTTCGTCGGGACCAACTCCATGAACAACAACACCATCGCACCATCACTTGCTCACGCAACCGGGCCTCCTCTCGTAGCCGCTCCCGCTCATAGGAGCCCATCCTCAGTCTCAGGCGTGCTAGGTGGGCCTTCGTCTTTGGCTGAGCTCGACGCCGTCACGGTAATTACATGTCGCACCAACATATATATATATATATATATATATATATATATATATATATATATATATAGAATATTACATTTTTGTGGCCTGTCGGTTGTTTTACGCCACGTATATATGTGTTGCAGGCGAAAGAAACCCGATGCACCATACTCTACTTGATCAAAGGCCGGAAGGTGGGCGTGGGAAAGGGGATGATAATGGACCCCTCTCAACATACGTTCCACAACCAGCCGATCCCACTGGGCACTTGAGGTTAGCTTGACCAAGGTGAAATCGGGCACGAGGATTTGCCTCCTCGATAAAGCATGTGGGAGCGGATGACGAGACCCCGCCGTGGATTGAAGCTGCAAGAATTGGGTGCTGCTATGGCGAAGAATCTTATTAAATGCGGAGCCGGCCGAGAGCTCACTAATAACTACCACACATCAACAAGCATGTGCGAAGACCACCACCCCGCCTCACGCAATTACCGGCTCACTGTAGTGCCGGGTGAGAGCGGCGACGACATGATGAAGGGGTGCAATAATCTTGGCTGATGTAATTTCTCCTCAGAGAACAGAGAATGGATGATGAGGCGAGGTCGACCCTATGATTACCTCAATACAAACAGCGTATGACTGTGACATAGATATGATGAGTCAACCATATGACGAATCGGGCTATCAGCTTGCTAATGAGGATATGGATGATATGCCCGGGCAAGGTCGTACCGTGGATTGCAAAAAGTCTCTCTTCATGAAATCCTCACAGGACACGCCCGAAGATGCCGCCTCAACATAGGCTCAACTAGCCGGGCGCGAGGGTCGTCTGATGCTTAGCACGGGAACACTAGGGCAGGGGTTAAGGAAGGGTCTGGAAGGTGTGCCCAAGAAAAAGGAGAGGAAGAGATCGGGAAGGTAATCGCCTCCAAACAAGCGAGCACATAGCAGCCAGACGATGCATTACGAAGAGCGTGTACCCGTGAAAAGTGCGGTCATGTTCCATCTCACGGGTGAGCCGATGCTACCGCTTGAAACCATTGGAGGCACTATCGGGGAATCTCGGAGACTGCACGACCATGTCTTTGTCGACCGAGAAAAGCCTACTAGCCTCAAAGGATCCAGGGATATCCGACATACTGGCTCGTGTGCACGAGGGAAGTGCTACGTCGACACACAGCCCGCGGAGGTGTTCTTCCTGCGGTTTGACCATATCTTTGAGATGTTTCTAACAAGGCGGCTTGATTTTACTATCGTCCGCTTTTTTGCGCTACATATGAGCTCCGTCATGAAGAGTGAAGAAGTCTCGCAAATCTGTGTGGCGGATCCGTACTACATGCACGAGTCTTTCTTGAGTCTCGGTGACTTTGAGCGTGAAACTGCTAGGGAGTACCTCCAAAACTTCATGGTACAGAATAAGGACCGGGTCCTCGTGCCTTATCATCCAAAGTAAGTGAGTTCCGGACAACCCTTTCGTACATTTCAAATCATTCCTTCTCTCTCATATGGGGAATAATTTGAGGTGTCTTTTCCCCGCAGCAACGGGCGCGCTGTCCTTATCGTTCTTTACCCGCAAGTCTTCCACGCCGTGTATTTTGACCCTTCCAGAGACTACGAGAAAAAAGACTACACCCACATAATGAATATTCTAGATGATGCTCTCCAAGGCTTGACTTTAGAGGTGGCCACGTGCAGATCAAGAAACAAAGGAACAAGAAGATGGGTTTTGCGCATAAAACTAACTTCTCCTGCATCCATGTCCCAAAACCAAGCAAGAAGGATGGATTCTACATCGTCCATCTCATGATTCAGTTCAACACGGATCACCAAAAGCTTCGCATTAACAGCAGATATGATGATCGTATACACAAGTGGCTAGAATCTCATGGAGAAGCGGATTATAAACTTAGAGATGACTTCTTTCGCATCCAAAGCGACATTGCGACGATCATCATGAAAGAAGTCGTCGATGAGAAGGGGATGTTCCACCACGGCCCTATATCGCGAAATGACGTCCGAACTTCGCATAGGCATGCAACGCGTCTAGACCTCACGCCGTTCAAGAAGCTAGGGTTCGTCCTCGATGATATGGAAGGATGGAACTTCCAGTGATTTATGATGCCGATGATGATGATATGTGTCGGTTGAACTTGTATACTTCTTGTAGCGATGAAACTTTGTGATGTCCACGGTCCATGTGCCGAACTTGCGTAACGCTACTTTATTAGTTTATGCGTCACGATGACCTGCGTACCTCTAGTTAATTAATTTTGCGTCTTTGTATGTTGCATCTAGTTGCTAACCCTTTCTTTTTCGGTGTTGCTCTAGTATATTTTGTTGCATATATATGATTGTACATCCTCTTCATGAACATGCATCTCTAACGGTACCTAGTTTCTTGATGGCGAGATGGAATTGCTATGTCGTGTCTGAAGGGAAGGTTCCGGGGGTACAATGAGTGGCATGAGTGTCAGGCGCAAGTGAATGGGTTCTCGGGCGCCAGCCATAAAGGCTTCAAAAGCAGACAAGAAGGAGAAGCTAGTTACTTGAGGTTCACGCTAGCGCGAGAGGAGACTCGTAACCGCCACCTCATGTACTGCATAGTTCCGCTCTCACTCATAGTGATAGCACTTCTTGCGTATACCTTTGTTTAGATGGATGACGTTGTTGTAGTTGCAAGTATTCGGGACTTGCATGTATCGCTATTTTCGAGATGATGACAAGATATCACTTTGTGTTGGATGATGATTATGATGAGACTATTTGTGTGTACATGCTATGATTACATTTGTGGTCTCGCAGACATTTGTATGTGTATCATGATGACATTTCCATGTGCTAAAGATTCTTCTATAAAGCCTGTTCAAATATAAAACAAATATGCCAAAAAATAACAAAAAAACCTACTTAAATTAGCGATGGCGAGTGTACAAAAGTTAGCGGTAGCGCGATAGCGATATCGCGTCAAGGTAAAGCGATAGAGATACTAGCGATGTGAAGCTTCCATAAACAGCGTTCTTTGCTACACTTGTGTAGCAAGAGCGATGAGCATGCGCTACTGCTATATGTTAGCTGTAGCGCCTTATTAGTAGCGCCTATCCCCGCGCTACTGATACATCTAAAACCCGCGCTGCTGCTAGCCTTTTCCCTAGTAGTGGCCATTAAGTATAGGGAGGCATGTTTTCCCAACGGATTTAATTATATTGGAATCCCAAGGTTTGGATGTAATTCTTGGTATGGATTGGTTGTCGAAGTATGGAGGAAACATCGATTGCGCCAGTAAGACAATTTTGCTTACGACACCAGAAGGAAGGAGAATCAAGTATGTATCACGACATGAGCCGAGAAGGGCACATGTAAATTCCTTATCAGGAGTTGTGCAGGAGGAAGTACCAGTGGTAAGGGATTTCCCGATGTATTTCGGAAGAGTTGCCGGGCATGCCACCGGATAGAGACATTGAGTTTCGATTGAACTCTTGCCGAACCTTTGGGCCGATATCTAAGAGACCGTATAGGATGCCAGCCAAAGATTTGGAGGAAATCAAGAAGCAGATTAAGGAGTTCTTTGGATAAAGGCTTTATTCGCCCAAGTTCTTCGCCTTGGGGATCGCCTGTACTTCTAGTGGAAAAGAAGGATGGATCATTAAGAATGGTTGTTGATTATCGCGGATTGAATGAAGTAACAATCAAGAACAAATACCCATTACCAATGATCAATGACTTGTTTGACCAATTGCAAGGAGCTAAGGTGTTTTCCAAGATCGATTTGTGATCAGGGTACCATCAGTTGAAGATTCGAGAGCGGGATATACCAAAGACGACTTTTACCACCAGGTACGGGCTGTATGAATGTACCGTTATGTCATTTGGTCTGACTAACGCACCTGCCTACTTTATGAACATGATGAACAAAGTGTTTATGGAGTTTTTGGATAAGTTCGTCGTGGTGTTCATTGATGTTATTTTGGTTTACTCGAAGAATGAAGAGAAACATAAGGAGCACTTGCGTTTGGTACTCGAGAAGCTCAGAGAACACCAGTTATATGCCAAGTTCAAAGAAGTGTGAGTTTTGGTTGAAGGAAGTTGGATTTCTCGGACATGTTATATCCGGAGAAGGTATAGCGATGAGACCCCACTAAAGTTGCCACTGTAACAAACTGGGAAGCACCAACTACAGTTGGGGAGATCCGGAGTTTCCTTGGACTCGCAGGATACTACCGGAGATTTATTGAGAATTTCTCAAGGATTGCGAAGCCTATGACAGAATTGTTGAAGAAGGATACCAAGTTCATATGGACTGAGGAGTGTGAAGCTAGTTTCCAAGAGTTCAAGAAACGTTTGGTTACCTCACCAGTGTTAATCCTGCCAGATCAGACCAAGGATTATGAGGTGTATTGCGAAGCTTCACGTAGAGGACTTGGAGCAGTGCTTATGCGGGAGGGAAGAGTTGTTTCGTATGCTTCACGACAGCTTAAGCCTCATGAGCTAAATTATGCTACTCATGATTTGGAGTTAGCAGCCGTAGTGCATGCGTTGAAGACTTGGAGACATTTTCTTATTGGGAACCAACGTGAGGTGTATACGGATCATAAGAGTTTAAAGTACATCTTCACGCAGAAGGAGTTAAATCTCGTGCGAGAGGAGATGGTTGGAGCTTATTAAAGATTACGATATGAGATTACATTATCACCCCGGAAAGGCTAACGTTGTAGCAGACGCGTTGAGCCGTAAGAGTCATGTCAACACACTAATGACGGGAGAAATACCAAAGGAGTTAGCCGAGGATCTTCGAGATCTATGTTTGGAAATAGTTCCGAGAGGCTATGTAGCAGCATTGGAGATTCAGTCAACTTTGATGGATAGAATTAGGGAAGCTCAGAAGACTGACAAAGAGATTGCCTCTATAAAGGAGAAAATGAGCGAAGGGAAGGCTAAGGGATTTCGTGAGGATGAGCACGATACCCTATGGTTTGAAGACCGTGTTTATGTGCCCAATGACCCGGAGATCAGGAAGTTGATCCTACAAGAGGCACATGATTCACCATATTCGATTCACCCAAGAAATACCAAGATGTATTTGGATTTGAAGAATACTTTCTAGTGGACCGGAATGAAGAAGGATATTGCAGAATATGTAGCAGTTTGTGATGTATGTCAGAGGGTGAAGGCAGAACATCAGAAGCCAGCAGGATTGTTACTGACCATTGTCGATACCGAATGGAAGTGGGATAAACTAGGCATGGATTTCATCACGGGATTGCCGGACTCGTTCAGGCTATGACTCGATTTGGAGTCGTGGTCGATCGTTTGACGAAGGTGGCTCATTTCATTCCAAAGAAAGACTACCTACAAAGTGCCAAATTGGCTAAGATGTACATGACCAGGATTGTATGCTTGCATGGAGTTCCGAGGAGTATCGTGTCGAGATAGAGGAACCCAATTCACCTCAAAGTTCGGAAGCGGTTGCGAAACTTTGGGAACCAGGCTGAGTTTAGCACAACTTTTCATCCACAGACGGATGGACAAACCGAGAGAGTCAACCAGATTTTGGAGGATATGCTTAGAGCTTGTGCCTTGGATTATGGATCCGGTGGGACGAAAATTTGCCATATGCGGAGTTTTCTTACAACAACAGTTATCAATCTAGTTTGAAGATGGCCCCTTTTGAAGCCTTGTACGGAAGGAGGTGCAGGACCCTGTTGTTGTGGGATGAAGTTGGAGACCGCCAGTTGTTTGGACCGGATTTGATTAAGGAGTGCGAGCGGAAAGTAAAGTTAATTCGCGATAGGCTCAAGGTAGCCCAGTCCGAGCGAGAAAAGCTATGCGGATTCAAAACGCAAGGAGACAGAATAAGAAGTCGGAGACAGAGTTTATCTTCGTGTATCGCCACTTCGAGGAGTTAAACGTTTTGGAGTTAAGGGAAAGTTAGCGCCCCGATTTGTAGGACCATATCGTGTTTTGGAACATATGGGAGAAGTTGCCTACAAGTTGGAATTACCTGAGGGATTGTCAGGAGTTCATGATGTATTCCATGTATCTCAGTTGAAGAAGTGTCACGCAGAGATGGATGATATACCACTGAGAGATACGATTACCCTTTGGAAGCGATTCGGTTGAATGATGATTTGACCTACGAGGAGAAACCAGTTAAGATTCTCGAGTTTGCTAGTCGAGTTACTCGCAAAGAAGGTTACCAAGTTTTGCAAAGTTCAGTGGAGCCACCACACCGAGGAAGAAGCCACCTGGGAGCGAGAGGAAGATCTGCTCAAGGCCCATCCTCACCTATTTGCTAGACAACCCGAATCTTGAGGGCGAGATTCATCTTAAGGGGGGTAGGTTTGTAACATCCCAAATTTTCAACCCGAACGGTTTTCGTCGGTTTTTTTAGATCGGTTTTTTTTTGGTTCGATTAAATAGCGAACGTTCGTTCGTTCGTTCGTTTTTAATGAACGTGTTCGTCAGATTAGTTTAGTTAACGAACGTCCGTTCGTTAACCTGTTTGTCATTTTTCTTTTTCTCAGATTTAATTCGCGATTTTTCTGATCGCGATTCCTGATCCGATTTTCGTTTTAGTATAACTTTTCGCTCGTTTATCGGAATCAGGTGATTCAAGCGCCTGGAGTTTCGTCTCGAAACCCTCATTCCTAATAACCTACTTAAACAAGTTTTTGCTTCTGTAAAATTTGACTTAGATCCAGATTAGTAAAACGGAGCTGTTTTCTTTCGTCGTTTGACTTTCGTTGCTTCGTTTGATTTGTTTCTTTTTGCAAACCGGAGTTATTAAGTTGAATTATCTGGTTAGATCTATTTGGGTTTTACCTGTGCATTAGATGAGTACTTATTGTATGCTTGTTTGTTTGTCTGCGATAGAATACCCGGAGTGCGCCGCCTGTTACTTCGAGTCTCTAGGTTTCGCGGATCATCAGCAAGGCAAGTAACACTTTGATCATACCTTTTCTCATACCCAGTTTTTATTGCATTAGATCAATCCCCAAACATTGCATGATTAGGATCTAATTAAACTGTGGGTAATGGAAAGTAGTTGAGGTAGTACCTATTACCTGTTTATTTTCAAACCCTTGGGAGTTACTTCTACGTTGCTTATTATGCCATGCTATGCTAGTAGACGTGGATTGGGTGAGTGTATTCCATGACAGATGTGAGATTGATAAATTAATGGTTTATTTAAGGTGGCAACTTAAACACACATCTGGGTGGATTGAGGTACCTGGTTTCCATCAGGACTTGCCTGTATTTCTTCGGACCGCCACCCAAGCCCAAAGGGATCATGAGATTATTCAAACTAGAAACTTACGTGTGCAGCCACAAGCCATTATGGGCTCTGGCATAGTTGATTAAGTTGTGCGAACTCTTACGGGTAGACTAGCAGATGTAGGGGAAAGTAGGTGTACCGGTCTACCCTATGTAAGGTGCTAGCGCTTCTGAAAGACTATGTCTCGGTCATCCGTTTCTCAAACATCATGTAGTGCGAGAAATCCAACGGAGGCGATCGAGTCTTGTGGGGAAAAGTGCGCAAACCTCTACAGAGTGTATAAACTAATCATGATTAGCCGTGTCCCCGGTTATGGACATCTTGAGTATCTAGTACTTGGATATCATGTGAATCTCATCATGTTACTTCTAATTAATATTGTTGGGTTTTCAATGAGTACCTTTAATTGGGATTGAGAATGCTCTCAACCATTCTCAATGTTTAACAACCACCATGATAGTTAAACAAAATTATTCCTTTGCAGTAGGGAAAAATTGGCTTTACGCAAAACTGTAACCATAGAGCTTTCCACCAGCCATATATGCATGTAGTATAGGCTTATTCTTCCATTATTCTCTATGTGTTACTTTGCGGCATATTCCATGTCTTGACCCGTTTCGAGCTGCAATGTTTCATGTTGCGAGACTTTTAGAACTGACGAGTAAGGTGCTTAGGTCGTAGTTCTATACTCGATGATGCCGTTGGAGTTGATGGACTCGCTTATTCTTCCAAGACTTCCATTGTTATCGTATTTTAGATGGCCTTAAGCCATATTTATTTTATTAAGTTCTCTCTTGAGACATTCGATTGTAATAAGTGTGTGATTGCTACTCTGTTATAAATCCTCCGAGTACTGTGTGGTGTCAGCATTACTGATCCAGGGATGACACTGAGCACATAGATCAGACTGTTTGAGATCTGGTCGCTACAATATCGACCACCTCCTATCATTCCATGAACGATCCACGCACACAAAATGGATAGTTTTTTAGAAGTTTTTAGAGGTGGTGATACGTCTCCAACGTATCTATAATTTTTGATTGCTCCATGCTATATTATCTACTGTTTTGGACTATATTGGGCTTTATTTTCCACTTTTATATTATTTTTGGGACTAACCTATTAACCGGAGGCCCAGCCGAAATTGCTGTTTTTGCCTATTTGGTGTTTTAGGAGAAACATAATATCAAACGGAGTCCAAACGGAATGAAACCTTCGGGAACATGATTTTCTCATCAGATAAGACCCAGGAGACTTGGACCCTCCATCAAGAAAGCCACGAGGCGGTCACGAGGGTGGGGGGCACGCCCCCCTGCCTCGTGGGCCCCTCGGAGCTGCACCGACGTACTTCTTCCTCCTATATATACCTACGTATCCCCAAACGATCAGATACAGAGCCAAAAACCTAATTCCACCGCTGCAACCTTCTGTACCCACGAGATCCCATCTTGGGGCTCCGTCTGAGCTCACGGAGAGGGCCGTCATCACGGAGGGCTTCTACATCATCATAGCCTCTCCAATGAAGTGTGAGTACTTTACCTCAGACCTTCAGGTCCATAGTTAGTAGCTAGATGGCTTCTTATCTCTTTTTGGATCTCAATACAAAGTCCCCCCCCCTCTCTCATGGAGATCTATTCGATGTAATCTTCTTTTTGCGGTGTGTTTGTTGAGACCGATGAATTGTGGGTTTATGATCAAGTCTATCTATGAATAATATTTGAATCTTCTCTGAATTCTTTTATGTATGATTGGTTATCTTTGCAAGTCTCTTCGAATTATCAGTTTGGTTTGGACTACTAGATTGGTTTTTCTTGCCATGGGAGAAGTGCTTAGCTTTGGGTTCAATCTTGCGGTGTCCTTTCCCAGTGACAGAAGGGGCAGCAAGGCACGTATTGTATTGTTGCCATCGAGGATAACAAGTGTCAGGACCCCGATTCCAAGTCACATCGATCTAGCCGGTAACACCTCATATCACTTTGCGGCCTCACGCACGGTATTCCCACGGGTGTCGCCTGACCATGGCCCGGGACCGTTTGCGCCTTTTGGCTCACGTATATGATAGTGTCGCTATCATCCATATGACAGAGAACCCGGGCCGACATGGCTATTCGTGAACCCAAAGCGGCACTAACCCATGGGGACAGCCACACATGAATCACATCGAGCATGTCGGTCAGCAGCGTGTGAATCCGGGCTGTAGCACTGGGCTAACAGGACTCCGGGAACCCGGGCTGTAGCAGGCTAGGCGGGACTCGGATGTCACAGCGTGACATTTCCCGAAGGGATGAACCACAGGAACAAAGTGAAACACATGCCCGGCCAGTCAAGTGTCCCGAAAGCGGTAGTGCTTTGGGCTAGCAGGACTCCGGTGAACTGGGTCATAGCGGACTACTATGGCTCAAGGAAGCACTAGACTACATTTCCCCATAAGAGAGGTTGCCAAGGATAAACAACTAGATTGTCGGATCCCACACATACCAAGCATTTCAATCATACACACAATATGCTCAATATGTGTAAATACAACATGGCATCACAACATAACTCTACGACTCAAATATTTATTCATTAGGCTCCGAGGAGCGAGATATTACAAACATGGGTCTCATGACCCAACATTAGAGCATACAAGTCAAAGCACAAGCGGAAGCTTAACATGTCTGAGTACAGACATCTACAAATGAAAAAGGCTGAGAAACCAGACTATCTACCAGATCCTGCCGAGGGCACAAGATCGTAGCTGAGGTAACAAGCTAAACGTCGAAGTCCACGCGAAACTACTAGCAAGACTGACGTCTCTCTGCAAAAACATAAAATAGGAAAACGTGAGTACAAATGTACTCAGCAAGACTTACATCAGAACTAACTACATGTGCATCATTATCAACAAAGGGGGTGGTGGAGTATGACTGTAGCAAGCCAGCTTTGACTCGGTGGCTATCCTACACTACGACTGCAAGTAACTCTTTTGAGGTGGCGCACACGAGTCCACATATTCACCATATCAATACACCACTATGGACCCGCTTCCGTCCCCCTACGAGAACGCCATCCATAGCACTCACGCTTATCTTGTGCATTTTAGAGTATCCACTTTCATTGTCTATGAACCGTATGCGAGAACCCAGAAGTCCTTTACATGGACACGGCTATTCGAATAGATCATATTAACCTGCAGGGTGTACTTCTTCACACACGCTCTCGCCACTTACCACCGTGTACACGTCGTGGTATCTCGGCAACCTTCAGCGGAAGCTTTGGCGAGGAGTCGGCCACGACCTGACTAACCACGCAAGTCTCTAGTCCAGGTTTATCGCCTATTCGGGTTCCATCCGCAAGGAGATCCGGCCGGGGTGTCGCTCACGGTCCCAAACGATGTGTGCAAGGTTCCCAAGCCCACCTCGACAGGTGGTTCTACGCTTGCTACACCGTGCCATGGTGCCTAGTCTGTCCCAAGCCCACCTGTACCGAGTGCCACTTGGTAGACTACTAACACTACCTACAAACACCAGAAACTAGTTGCTACTCCTGGACAGAGATCATGTTGATTAATAAGTCGAGAGGGGTCAAGTTACCGTAACCCAATGTGTGGTAGTAACTGTTCATGGATCACAAACACAGAACTCAGTTCCTCGAGGGCGGCTGCAATGAGACAACCCACCATGTACTCCTACATGGCCTCTCACCGCTACCTTTACCAAATCGTGTTCACACACTTAGCTCTCAACAAGAGGACATGTTCACACACCTCCGATTCATCCCCGATGAATCGGACTGACACAACTCTAAGCAATAGCAGGCATGACAAACAAGCATGAATGAGTAGGCACATCAGGCTCAAACAACTCCTACTCATGCTAGTGGGTTTCATCTATTCTTCGTGGCAATGACAGGTCATGCAGAGGATAAAGGGGGTTCAACTACCGCAGCAAATAACAGATGATTCGTTGTTGTCCTAATGCAGTAAAAGGGAGCAGGAGCGAGAGAGTGGGATTGTATCGGAATGAACAAAGGGGTATTGCTTGCCTGGCACTTCTGAAGATAATATAGTTGTTCATCGGTGTCATCGAACACGTCGTCGGAACGTCGTCTACCGGGAGGGGATAACACCGGCAAACAAGAAAGAACACAATCAATGCGATGCAACAATATGATGCATGAATGTGACATGGCAATATGCTGTTGATTGAGCTAATGCATCTAGCAACAAGTTAAATGAAGTTGGTTTGAACCCAAGATTCAAATTCAAACTCCATATGTGGATATTTAAATGCCATATATATGATTTGTGCTAAACAGCAGCTATAAGTTGTTCTAACAATCATGAAAATGGTACATATGGATAGATTGGATTTTTCTGATCATTTTTCATATATAAATTATTTCATTTGGAGTTACGGTTGAATTACTATGAATTTTAGAAGTTTTGGCTATTTTCTGGAATTTCCTGTATATTTAGAATTAAACTAATTCCAGAAAATGCATTACTGCGTCAGCACTACGCCAGCATGACGTAAGCGAGTCAACAGGGTGCGGTCCAGGTCAAACCTGACACAGGGGTCCGGTCCACGCCGCTGGGCGTATGGAACAAAGGCTCGACCGGTGGGCCAGTCGGCGATGACGTGGCATAGTCAAACCGACCAGCGGGGCCGGCTGGATTAATCTAAACTAAACAGGGAATAAATCCCAGGGTTAATTTGGGCATGGGGCCCCTATGTCAGTGAGAGAGGGGGTTAATTAGTGGAGTCATTAACCGCTAATGACGGTGCCACGTCGGCGGCTAAACGCCGGTGCTAAGCACAGCACGACGGTGACGCCCGTCCGGCCAACTCCGGCGATGGGAGCTCGCGTGGCTGGGCGCGTTGGAAGCGGCACAACGGGGCGCGTTGGTTGGTGGCTTCGGGCAGTCCTGGGGTGGCCGGATGTGTCGCCAGCGTCGAGGTTTAGAGGCGGCGTAGGTTGGGCTCGAGTGGGTGCGGGGTTTCAGCGCGAGCTAGAGCAAAAGGCGCGGCGCGTTCGCTTCCCGGGGACACGGTGAGCATGTTTGTGGTGATGGGGCGAGTAGGAGAGCGCAGGAGCATGGAGTTCGTCGGCCTTGGCGGCGGCCGGAGCTCGGAGCTCGCGGGTGAGGGTGGTACGGCATGGAAGCAAGCAAAACGAAGGAGGTGGCAGGCGGGGAGCTCACGGTGGTTGTAGCAGTGCAGACGGAGAGCTCGGTGGAGGTCCGAAGCGAGCGGGGCGGCGGATGCGATCTCAGCGACCCGAGGAAGAAGAAGGCATCGGGGGCGGTGTTGCGGCGCGTCCGGGGCCTCGTGGTTCGTCGAGGAGGTCGGGGACGTCGAGGCGGAGCTCGCAGGCACGGCGAGGGGTCGAGGGGGAGGCGGTGGCCGCGACGAATGGTGTCGGTGGAGACGGCTACGCTCGGGCATGAGAGGGAGAGAGAGCAGAGGAGGGGGAGGAGATCTAGCGAGAGATGGGAGAGGTGCAGAGGGTCCGGGAGGGGGGGTGCGTGGCGACGTCCTGGGCGACGAGGGGTAGCAAGGCAGGCAGCTGCCGGCGTGGCACGCCGCGGCGCCGTGGCTGTCTTCTCCTCTGCCTTCTGGCAAGAGGAAGGGGATGACTGGCAGCGGTGGGTTGGTGGGCTGGGCCAACTGGGCCAGCTCCAGGTAAGTGGCTGGGCTTCTCTCTCTCTGTCCCTTCTAATTTATTCTGTTTTCTAATTTTCTGCTTTATGTTTGCAAATAAAATACCAACCAAAACACTTTGGTTAATTCTGTAGATATTTGTGAGGAATATTTGAATTATTTTCAAACCACACAATAAATTTCAGAATATTTGGAGCAACCAATATTTAATGGTACCTTTTAAACTCCAACTCAAATACCATAATGATTTAATTCAATGACCAAAATGTCCTGGAAAAATATGCATCATCTCTGGTAGAGGCTTTCACCTTTTTCCATAAATCATGAACATTTTAAAAGGATATTTTGAGGTCATTGAAAATATTTTGGTTGAACCTATTTGAATTGCATTTGTGCTAGGGTTTATCAATCCCCATTTCAAATTTATTAAATTTAAACATGATGCAAGCAAGAAGCAAACACTAGGCAGCACCAGAAGCTAGGGATGTGACAACTCACCCCCACTAAACAAGAATCTCGCCCCGAGATTCAAGACGTGAGGTAAGAAGGCAAAGGGGACACTAAGCATCACAAACTTCATGATCCAACTGACTCCTCGAGGTTGTTGATTTGTTGCATATATTGATCTTGACATCCTCGCAATGATGACGGAAATAAACTCTACTAGGATTGATCTTCTCAAAGATCGAGCTATACAATATCAACTCGCGGAATGAGATGTTGAAACATCTCGAGTTGAAACATAAAACACATCGAGAGGGATGGAAGAACAAACGACAGGGTTTGATTTGGTGGGCAACAATTCCACGCTTAGAAAGATGGTGGGTGGTGGCAAGGTGGCAAGCAAATAATTGCCATGATCCCGTAACGGGGCACCTTGAAGAAGGTGACTCGTTGAACTGCTCCCTTAAGTGGCAAAAAGAATTACTTTTGATCCATAGATCATTGACACTCTTCATACCAGCTTAAGGCAATTTACAATTGATCGTTGAAAGAGTTCTAAGGAATGGCATACTCGGACTAGGATGGAAGATGTGGACTACCTTGTTGAAGACAACACGATGGATGATTTCTGCTTATCATCGAGGAAGGATAGGGCCCAGGTAAGTCCACCTTTGAAGATGATCCTGGATGACAAATACCGAGAAGGCAGACCATAGAAAAATGGCACAGAGGCGGGTGCAAGCTGGGAATAGAATGCAATTGTTGGGAATGTTCCAACCATCATATCTGCCTGAGATTCAGATCTGGTTGGTAACAGGATATTTCAGACATCATGTTTGGAAAAGAAAGTTTGTAACACAAATCGACAAGACGATGTTGCGAGATTCTCGGGAAACGAACTGCAATAGCAAGCTCCAAAACATCAGCTGGTTCTGCTACACACATGTGAACACGCGGCCCCAGACAAGCATGACCACACAGTAGTCTTACAACGAAATACTACCGAGTTCAGGTGGGGAACCATCGTCGAGGATATCGAAGTCTTGTGCATTACCATGGATTAGCACTTAACTCCTTCTCCTATAACAAATCGGTCAGTGGCTTGGTGTGCTAGGGAATACATATGGAGTGGAGGTAATTAATCTACCAAACCATAGAATACATCCGCACATGCATAACTGACCTGGGACGGTACTAGAGGAAATAAAAACCATCTTTCTCGAACTCACGGCGGCAACTTGCACCAAATGCACATGAATTCGAGGAGGTCACTTCTTCCATCCAAGCATAAGCTTCATGAACGGAACACGAAGGCATTGCTTACAAAGTTTTCAACCCTAGGTTGATGTTCAACATGAATCACGGGGGAGACAAAATGCTGGTGATGGGCTCAACAACAACTCATCGGAATTTCCATATCACTGGACTTCCGCCATCATGTGAACACGGTGATAGCATTGATCAGACCAAAAGATGTAATGGTGTATGATCGAGGGATCAACCACGAGTAAGACAACATTACGAACATCGTTGGTGCTGATTTGACTTGACGATAGCCCATACTCAAGTCAAGTTTTGACAAGGCGATAGATTCAACAACCGATCACGGGATCGGTCGATGAAGATATCATCTTTCTTCAACACACACACACAAGAATATCCCTTTGGAACGAACTAAGTTAGGCAAGCTTTTATCTTCCAACTCTCCAAGTTGTTGTTCAGCTTAACCAACCAGCTCAGGGATAACCAACACGGATTCTTGGAGAATGGGTGGTTTAGAAAAAAACCAACATGATCACGAGCTCAACATAATAGTCAGGAAACAACCCGGTAACACTTCTAAGAAGATATTTGGAAAGTCACGAACCACCGGTATGTTACTAAGCTCGAGAACAATCTTGCTTTTGAGGGCAAGATGATATGATCAAATGAGCGAGGACTTGACAAGATCCTAACTCATCAATCGAAGTGTGCACCAGAAATAAGGACTAGGTAGCACGATCAATCCTAGGATGATGATTTAATAACCAACACGCTAAGAATGAGAATATTGTCCATTAACTACCAAGCAACGAGGTTGCTAGGGGTATCGATTTCACACATCACCGTTCACTTTTCGGCATTCCGTTACAACAACACGGGACCGAGGAATGAATGATGATGGCGAGAGTATTACTGCATCAAAAATTCATAAGAGAAGGTGCAATTCTCATGACGTTCCTGACATAAAGTGGGTAATACTTCAGGATAGAACATAATCAAAAGCTTGATTGCATTTGATCGACGGATTACAACTGCTTTGACCCAATCCTGGATATGGATGAGGTACTGGAGTTTGTTTCTCCCAGTCATTCCGGAATAGAATGGCTTGACGGACCACAAGAATAATAGGCACCGATGACGAATGCACGCATACTCTTGATTATCAATTGATAGATGGAGGTCAGAAAACAACTAAAGAGGGAAAACTCAAAGGAACATATGTTTTTCTGAGTTGTGGAGGCATAGACTAGTATGTCGAGCGAAGCTCAACATTTCTTCCGGATAACCCATGCGGAAAGGGTAGAACTGGCAGAGTCACAATATAAAATGAAGAACTCATCGAGAGCACTCCTGTTGTGATCTTTTGATCCAACAAACTTCTGCCATAAGCGGTTCGTAGTATTTGGAAGAAAGAAATACCACGTCCTCGAGGACTATCGCAAAGTTACTAATATCCTAAAGGAACTAGCAAACACTATCAGCAGGAGGTAAGTAGGGTGAATCTCGGGTTCAAGAAACCAGGAATAGAATACCTACTAACTAATAACATCACAGGATGCTTTCGAGGATGATGGCCAGAATCATCACATCGGGAACACAAAGCATGGTTAGATTACTAGGTGACTCCCTAAAACACCTAGGTTCATAATAATAGCTCCAACA
The DNA here is from genome assembly GCA_021605145.1 of Aegilops bicornis. Lineage (NCBI taxonomy): Eukaryota > Viridiplantae > Streptophyta > Magnoliopsida > Poales > Poaceae > Aegilops > Aegilops bicornis. The sequence continues at coordinate 274,490,633 of CM038674.1, forward strand.
TATATGTCGGGGCAATAGAGTACCTCGACTGACTGGTTAGTGTGCTTATTCTGACCAAAAGGACATCGGGAACGGAAAGAAAGGATTTGCAATGCATCAGACTATTTAGAGACCTGGGATGACGCGGACAGCATAACGACTGTAAATGCTCAAAATGATTTGAGACATCCTGCAAAAATGGTGGCATAACCACTCAACATCACAATAACAAGGTTCCGAGACCAACTATGAACATACGGAAATAGTAGAAACTGAACTGAGATTTGAAACTATCAATTCTATAAGTCTATGGATTAGTAACACGCCATCCTGATAGATAGATGAGAAGACCTAGTTCTTAATCCCCATAGAAGAGAAGAGGTTGACTCAGATCAGAAGGCCATGAGGTATAAGGAGTAAAAAGAGCCTTCCGTTCCCTTCCACAATCAATTCCCTTACATAACTAAAGCATTTCTAGACACAACTTCGACCAGTGTGGCTTGGTAATCCTCTGAGCAACAGGCTCGATACCAAAGCTGTCGGGACCCGATTCCAAGTCACATCGATCTAGCCGGTAACACCTCATATCACTTTGCGGCCTCACACTCGGTATTACCACGGGTGTCGCCTTACCATGGCCGGGACCGTTGCGCCTTTTGGCTCACGTATATGATAGTGTCGCTAGCATCCATATGACAGAGAACCCGGGCCGACATGGCTAGTCGTGAACCCAAAGCGGCACTAACCCATGGGGACAGGGCATACATGAATCACATCGAGCATGTCCGATTGCCAGCGTGTGAATCCGGGCTGTAGGGGGGCTATGAGGACTCCGGGAACCCGGTCATGTGAGCTAAGCAGGACTCCGGATGTCACCGTGTGACATTTCCCGAAGGGACAGAACCACGAGAACGAAGTGAAACACATGCCAACCCAGTCCGGTGTCTGGCGGTAGTCTGGTTTAGTAGGACTCCGGTGAACCGGCCAGAAGTGACCTACTATGGCTCAAGGAAGCACTAGACTACATTTCCCCATAAGAGAGGCTGCCAAGGATAAACAACTAGATTGTCGGATCCCACACATACCAAGCATTTCAATCATACACACAATATGCTCAATATGTGTAAATACAACATGGCATCACAACATAACTCTATGACTCAAATATTTATTCATTAGGCTCACGAGGAGCGAGATATTACAAACATGGGTCTCATGACCCAACATTCGAAAGCATACAAGTCAAAGCACAAGCGGAAGCTTAACATGTCCGAGTACAAACATCTACAAATGAAAAAGGCTGAGAAGCCTGACTATCTACCTGATCATGCCGAGGGCACAAGATCGTAGCTGAGGTAACAAGCTAAACGTCGAAGTCCACGCAGAACTACTAGCGAGACTGACATCTCTCGGCAAAAACATAAAATAGGCAACCGTGAGTACAAATGTACCCCGCAAGACTTACATCAGAACTAACTACATGTGCATCATTATCAACAACGGGGGTGGTGGATTTTGACTGCAGCAAAGCCAGCTTTGACTCGGTGGCTATCCTACACTACATTTGCAAGTAACTCTTTTGAGGTGGCGCTACGAGTCCACATATTCACCATATCAATACACCACTATGGACCCGCTCCCGTCTCCCTCACGAGAACGCCATCCATAGCACTCACGCTTATCTTGTGCATTTTAGAGTATCCACTTTCATTGTCTATGAACTGCAGGCAACCCGTAAGTCCTTTACCACGGACACGGCTATTCGAATAGATCATATTAACCTGCAGGGTGTACTTCTTCACACACGCTCTCGCCACTTACCACCATGTACACGTCGTGTATCTCAGCAACCTTCAAGCAGAAGCCTGGCAAGGGAGTCGGCCACGACCTGACTAACCACGCAAGTCTCTAGTCCAGGTTTATCGCCTATTCGGGTTCTATCCGCAAGGAGATCCGGCCAGGGTGTCGCTCACGGCCCCAAACGATGTGTGCAGGGTTCCTAAGCCCACCTCGACGGGTGGTTCTACGCTTGCCACATCGTGCCATGGTGCCTAGTCTGTCCCAAGCCCACCTGTACCGGGTGCCACTTGGTAGACTACTAACACTACCTACAAATACCAGAAACTAGTTGCAACTCCCGGGCCAGAGATCATGTTGATTAATAAGTCGAGAGGGGTCGAGTTACGAGAACCCAATGTGTGGTAGTAACTGTTCATGGATCACAAACACGTAACTTCAGTTCACGAGAACGGCTGCAATGAGACAACCCACCATGTACTCCTACATGGCCTCTCACCGCTACCTTTACCAAATCGTGTTCACACACTTAGCTCTCAACAGTAGGACATGTTCACACACCTCCGATTCATCCCCGATGAATCAGACCTGACACAACTCTAAGCAATAGCAGGCACGACAAACAAGCAAGAATGAGTAGGCACATAAGGGCTCAAACAACTCCTACTCATGCTAGTGGGTTTCATCTATTTACTGTGGCAATGACAGGTCATGCAGAGGATAAAGGGGGTTCAACTACTGCAGCAAATAACAGATGATTCGTTGTTGTCCTAATGCAGTAAAAGAGAGTAGGAGCGAGAGAGTGGGATTGTATCGGAATGAACAAGGGGGTTTTGCTTGCCTGGCACTTCTGAAGATAATATAGTTCTTCATCGATGTCATCGAACACATCGTCGGAACGTCGTCTACCGGGAGGGGATAACACCGGCAAACAAGAAAGAACACAATCAATGCGACGCAACAATATGATGCATGAATGTTACATGGCAATATGCTGTTGATTGAGCTAATGCATCTAGCAACAAGTTAAATGAAGTTGGTTTGAACCCAAGATTCAAATTCAAACTCCATATGTGGATATTTAAATGCCATTTATATGATTTGTGCTAAACAGCAGCTATAAGTTGTTTTAACATGCATGAAAATGGTACAGATGGATAGATTGGGTTTTTCTGACATTTTTCATATATAAATTATTTCATTTGGAGTTACGGTTGAATTGCTATGAATATTAGAAGTTTTGGCTATTTTCTGGAATTTCCTGTATATTTAGAATTAAACTAATTCCAAAAAATGCATTACTACGTCAGCACTACGCCAGCATGATGTAAGCGAGTCAACGGGGTGCGGTCCAGGTCAAACCTGACCTGTGGGGTCCACACGTCAGTGGCACATGGCGGGAACAGAGGCTGACCGGTGGGCCAGGTCAACAATGACGTGGCATAGTCAAACTGACCAGCGGGGCCGGCTGGATTAATCTAAACTAAACAGGGAATAAATCCCAGGGTTAATTTGGGCATGGGGCCCCTATGTTAGTGAGAGAGGGGGTTAATTAGCGGACTCATTAACCGCTAATGACGGTGCCACGTCGGCGGCTAAACGCGGGTGCTAAGCACAGCACAACGGCAGCGCCCGTCCGGCCAACTCCGGCAATGGAGCTCGCGTGGCTGGGCGCGTTGGTTGGTGGCTTCGGGCAGTCCTGGGGTGGCCGGATGTGTCGCCGGCGTCGAGGTTTAGCGGCGGCGTAGCTCGGGCTCGAGCGGGTGCGGGGTTTCAGCGCGAGCTAGAGCAAAAGGCGCGGCGCGTTCGCTTCCCGGGGACACGGTGAGCATGTTTGTGGTGATGGGGCGAGCAGGAGAGCGCAGGAGCATGGAGTTCGTCGGCCATGGCGGCGGCCGGAGCTCGGAGCTCGCGGGTGAGGGTGCTACACCACGGAAGCAAGCAAAATGAAGGAGGGGGAACGGGCAGGAGCTCATGGTGGTTGTAGCAGTGCAGACGGAGAGCTCGGAGTAGGTCCGAAGCGAGCGGGGCGGCGGATGCGATCTCGGCGACTCGAGGAAGAAGAAGGCGTCGGGGTGGTTTTGCGGCGCGTCCGGGGCCTCGTGGTTCGTCGAGGAGGTCGGGGACGTCGAGGCGGAGCTCGCAGGCACGGCGAGAGGTCGAGGGGGAGGCGGTGGCCGCGAAGAATGGCGTCGGTGGCGACGGCTGCGCTCGGGCATGAGAGGGAGAGAGAGCAGAGGAGGGGGAGGAGATCCAGCGACAGAGGGGAGAGGTGCAGAGGGTCCGGGGGGGTGCGTGGCGACGTCCTGGGCGACGAGGGGGTAGCCAGGCAGGCAGCTGCCGGCGTGGCACGCCGCGGCGCCGTGGCTGTCTTCTCCTCTGCCTTCTGGCAAGAGGAGGGGGATGACTGGCAGCGGTGGGTTGGTGGGCTGGGCCAACTAGGCGAGCTCCAGGTAAGTGGCTGGGCTTCTCTCTCTCTGTCCCTCCTAATTTATTCTGTTTTCTAATTTTCTGCTTTATGTTTGCAAATAAAATACCAACCAAAACACTTTGGTTAATTCTGTAGATGTTTGTGAGGAATATTTGAATTATTTTCAAACCACACAATAAATTTTAGAATATTTGGAGCAACCAATATTTAATGGTAACTTTTAAACTCCAACTCAAATACCATAATGATTTAATTCAATGACCAAAATGTCCTGGAAAAATATGCATCATCTCTGGTAGAGGCTTTCGCCTTTTTCCATAAATCATGAACATTTTAAAAGGATATTTTGAGGTCATTGAAAATATTTTGGTTGAACCTATTTGAATTGCATTTGTGCTAGGGTTTAATAATCGCCATTTCAAATTTATTAAATTTAAACATGATGCAAGCAAGAAGCAAACACTAGGCAGCACCAGAAGCTAGGGATGTGACAACAAGATGGGGTTTTTTATCATATTGCATGAAACTATCCCTCTCTATCATGTCATCTTGCTTAAGGCGTTACTCTGTTTTTAACTTAATACTCTAGATGCATGCTGGATAGCGGTCGATGAGTGGAGTAATAGTAGTAGATGCAGGCAGGAGTCGGTCTACTTGTCTCGTATGTGATGCATATATACATGATCATACCTAGATATTCTCATAACTATGCTCAATTATGTCAATTGCTCAACAATAATTTGTTCACCCACCGTAGAATACTTATGCTCTTGAGAGAAGCCACTAGTGAAACCTATGGCCCCCGGGTCTATTCTCATCATATCAATCTCCATCACTTTATTATTGCTTTGGTTTTTAATTTGCCTTTTACTTTTCACTTTGCATCTTTATACCAAAAATATTATCTATCATCTCTATCAGATCTCACTCCCGTAAGTGACCGTGAAGGGATTGACAACCCCTAATCGCGTTGGTTGCGTTGAGCTATTGTTTTGTGTAGGTACGAGGGACTCGCGCGTAGCCTCCTCTTTGGATTGATACCTTGGTTCTCAAAAACTGAGGGAAATACTTACGCTACTTTGCTGCATCATCCTCTCCTCTTCAGGCAAATCCAATGCAGTGCTCAAGAGGTAGCAAGAAGAATTTCTGGCGCCTTTGCCAGGGAGTCCACGCAAAAGTCAACATACCAAGTACCCATCACAATCCCTATCTCTCGCATTACATTAGTTGCCATTTGCCTCTCGTTTTCCTCTCCCCCACTTGACCCTTGCCGTTTTTATTCGCCCTCTCTTTTTCGTTTGCCTTTATGTCTTTCTTGGCTCGTTTTCTCGCTTTGTTGAAATAGCTGAGTATTTATTCCTAAACGGAGAAGCTAATATCTATGGATCCTCGTCCGCTTGCCAATCTTTTAAAGAGATCCAATTATGATGAACCAATTCCTAGTGATTTGTATGCACTAGATTATCTTTATGAGCTTTTGCACGAGATCCGTAAATCTGAAAATTTTGATGAAGTGCTTCACGATAGACCTTTGAATAAAAAGCATGATTGCAATGATCTTATTATAAATTCTATTGATGCAAATTATACTAATAATATGCAAAACCCTAAGCTTGGGGATGCTAGTTTTGCTATGTCCAATAGTCATGATTGGGGAGATTCTTCTTATGATCTTGAAAATTTATTTAAGCCCCATGATGAATATAAGATTGATAATAGTGTTTGCAATAATATTGAAAGTGGGTTTGGAAGAGTGTCAACTTTAGATCCCACATATTTGGATAACATTCGATCTTATGAAATTTTTGATAAAAGTGGGCTTGGAGAAGTCATGACTTTAGTTAATGTTAATCCCACTATTTCGGAAGAGTGTCAACTTTGCATGCATGTGGATCATGTTAAAAGTATTTTATGTGATAGCTATTTTGTTGAATTTGCTTATGATCCCACATGTAATTATTATGAGAGAGGAAAATATGGTCGTAGAAATTTTCATATTACTAAATCACCTCTCGTTATCCGAGATTGCTATTGTTCCTTTCCGCTTCCTTGCATATGCTAGTTTTTGCTTGCCACGATAATTTATTTGTCTATAATATGCCTATGCATAGGAAGTATGTTATACTTAAGTGTGTTTGTCACATGTTTTATGATGCTCTCTTTGTGCCTCAATTCTTGTCTTTCTTGTGAGCATCATTGAAATCTCAATGCCTAGCTAAAAAGGCTTGGGAGACAACCCAATATTTTTCCTTGCTGCTTAGTAATAAATAATCCATATACCTTCTGTTTAGATGTGGTTTTGTGTTTTAATTAGTGTTTGTGCCAAGTTAGACCTATAGGATCTTCTTGGGTGATAGTTATTTGATCTTGCTGTAATTTCCAGAAACTTACTGTTCACCAAAACAATTGTTAAGAATCACAAGAGCGTGATAAAATACTGATTCCAATTGCTGCTGATCAATAAAGAAATTATCTAGGTCTTCCTATTTTGGTAGATGTTTTGGAGTTCCATAAGTTTGCGTTAGTTACAGATTACTACAGACTGTTCTGTTTTTGACAGATTCTGTTTTTCGTGTGTTGTTTGCTTATTTTGATGAAATCTATGGCTAGTAAAATAGTTTATAATCCATAGAGAAGTTGGAATACAGTAGGTTTAACACCAATATAAATAAAGAATGAGTTCATTACAGTACCTTGAAGTGGTCTTTTGTTTTCTTTCGCTAACGGAGCTCACGAGATTTCTATTGAGTTTTGTGTTGTGAAGTTTTCAAGTTTTGGGTGAAATCTTTTGATGGATTATGGAACAAGGAGTGGCAAGAGCCTAATCTTGGGGATGCCCATGGCACCCCCAAGATAATCCAAGGACACCCAAAGTCAAAGCTTGGGGATGCCGGAAGGCATCCCCTCTTTCGTCTACTTCCATCGGTAATTTTACTTGGAGCTATATTTTTATTCACCACATGATATGAGTTTTGCTTGGAGCGTCTTGTATTATTTCTGTCTTTGTTTGTTAGTGTGCCACAATCATCCTTGCTGTACACACCTTTTGAGAGAGCCATACATGAATTGGAATTTGATAGAATACTCTATGTGCTTCACTTATATCTTTTGAGCTTTATAGTTTTGCTCTATGTGCTTCACTTATATCTTTTGAGCTTTATAGTTTTGCTCTATGTGCTCCACTTAGATCTTTTAGAGCACGGTGGTGGATTTGTTTTAAAGAAACTATTGATCTCTCATGCTTCACTTAGATTATTTTGAGAGTCTTTAATAGCATGGTAATTTGCTTAATAATAATATGCTTGGTATTCAAGATTTGTAAAACTTTCTTTTGAGTGCGTTGAATACTAAGAAAAGGTTGATGCTTGATAATTGTTTTGAGATATGAAGATGGTGATATTAGAGTCATGCTAGTTGAGTAGTTGTGAATTTGAGGAAAACTTGTGTTGAAGTTTGTGATTCCCGTAGCATGCACGTATGGTGAACCGGTATGTGATGAAGTCGGAGCATGATTTATTTATTGATTGTCTTCCTTATGAGTGGCGGTCGAGGACGAGCGATGGTCTTTTCCTACCAATCTATCCCCCTAGGAGCATGCGCGTAATACTTTGCTTTGATAACTTATATATTTTTTGCAATAAGTATATGAGTTCTTTATGACTAATGTTGAGTCCATGGATTATACGCACTTTCCCATCCTTCCACCTTTGCTAGCCTTTCTAATACCGCGCACCTTTCGCCGGTATCATACCCTCACCATATAACCTTCCTCAAAACAGCCACCATACCTACCTATCATGGCATGTCCATAGCCATTCCGAGATATATTGCCATGCAACTTTCCACTGTTTCGTTTATTATGACACGCTCCATCATTGTCATATTCCTAGCATGATCATGTAGTTGACATCGTATTTGTGGCAAAGCCACCGTTCATAATTATTTCATACATGTCACTCTTGATTCATTGCATATCCCGCACATCACGGAGGCATTCATATAGAGTCATATTTTGTTCTAAGTATTGAGTTGTAATTGTTGAGTTGTAAGAAAAATAAAAAGTGTGATGATCATCATTTTTAGAGCATTGTCCCAAGTGAGGAAAGGATGATGGAGACTATGATTCCCCCACAAGTCGGGACGAGACTCCGGACGAAAAAAAAGAGGCCATAAAAAAAGACCCAAATAAAAAAATGAGAGAAAAAAGAGAGAAGGGACAATGTTACTATCCTTTTACCATGCTTGTGCTTCAAAGTAGCACCATGATCTTCATGATAGAGAGTCTCTCATTTTGTCACTTTCATATACTAGTGGGAATTTTTCATTATAGAACTTGGCTTGTATATTCCAATGATGGGCTTCCTCAAAATGCCATAGGTCTTCGTGAGCAAGCGAGTTGGGTGCACACCCACTTAGTTTCTTTTGTTCAGCTTTCATATACTTATAGCTCTAGTGCATCCGTTGCATGGCAATCCCTACTCACTCACATTCATATCTATTGATGGGCATCTCCATAGCCCGTTGATACGCCTAGTTGATGTGAGACTATCTTCCCTCTTTTTGTCTTCTCCACAACCACCATTCTATTCCACATATAGTGCTATGTCCATGGCTCACGCTCATGTATTGCGTGAAGATCGAAAAAGTTTTGAAAATGTTAAAGTATGAAACAATTACCTGGCTTGTCATCGGGGTTGTGCGTGATTTAAATATTTTGTGTGGTGAAGCTAGAGCATGGCCAGACTATATGATTTTGTAGGGATAACTTTCTTTGACCATGTTATTTTGAGAAGACATAATTGCTTTGTTAGTATGCTTGAAGTATTATTATTTTTATGTCAACATGAACTTTTGTCTTGATTCTTTTGGATCTGAATATTCATACCACAATTAAGAAGATCTACATTGAAATTATGCCAAGTAGCACTCCGCATAAAATATTCTCTTTTTATCATTTACCTACTCGAGGACGAGCAGGAATTAAGCTTGGGGATGCCTGATACTTCTCCAACGTATCTATAATTTTTGATTGCTCCATGCTATATTATCTACTGTTTTGGACTATATTGGGCTTTATTTTCCACTTTTATATTATTTTTGGGACTAACCTATTAAACGGAGGCCCAGCCCAGAATTTTAGTTTTTTTGCCTATTTCAGTGTTTCGAAGAAACAGAATATCAAACGGAGTCCAAACGGAATGAAACCTTCGGGAACGTGATTTTCTCATCAGATAAGACCCAGGAGACTTGGATCCTCCGTCAAGAAAGCCACGAGGCGGTCACGAGGGTGGGGGGTACGCCCCCCTGCCTCGTGGGCCCCTCAAAGCTCCACCGACGTACCCCCAAATGATCAGATACGAAGCCAAAAACCTAATTTCACCGCCGCAACCTTCTGTACCCACGAGATCCCATCTTGGGGCCTGTTCCGGAGCTCCGCCGGAGAGGGCCGTCATCACGGAGGGCTTCTACATCATCATAGCCTCTCCGATGAAGTGTGAGTAGTTTACCTCAGACCTTCGGGTCCATAGTTAGTAGCTAGATGGCTTCTTCTCTCTTTTTGGATCTCAATACAAAGTTCTCCCCCTCTCTCGTGGAGATCTATTCGATGTAATCTTCTTTTTGCGGTGTGTTTGTTGAGATCGATGAATTGTGGGTCTATGATCAAGTCTATATATGAATAATATTTGAATCTTCTCTGAATTCTTTTATGTATGATTGGTTATCTTTGCAAGTCTCTTCGAATTATTAGTTTGGTTTGGCCTACTAGATTGGTTTTTCTTGCCATGGGAGAAGTGCTTGGCTTTGGGTTCAATCTTGCGGTGTCCTTTCCCAGTGACAGAAGGGGAAGCAAGGCACATATTGTATTGTTGCCATCGAGGATAACAAGATGGGGTTTTTATCATATTGCATGAAACTATCCTCTACATCATGTCATCTTGCTTAGGCGTTACTCTGTTTTTAACTTAATACTCTAGATGCATCTTTGGATAGCGGTCGATGAGTGGAGTAATAGTAGTAGATGCAGGTGAGTCGGTCTACTTGTCTCGGACGTGATGCCTATATACATGATCATACCTAGATATTCTCATAACTATGCTCAATTATGTCAATTGCTCAACAGTAATTTGTCACCCATCGTAGAATACTTATGCTCTTGAGAGAAGCCACTAGTGAAACCTATGGCCCCCGGGTCTATTCTCATCATATCAATCTCCATCACTTTATTATTGCTTTGCTTTTTTAGTTTGCCTTTTACTTTTCGCTTTGCATCTTTATACCAAAAATACCAAAAATATTATCTATCATCTCTATTAGATCTCACTCCCGTAAGTGACCGTGAAGGGATTGACAACCCCTAATCGCGTTGGTTGCGTTGAGCTATTGTTTTTGTGTAGGTACGAGGGACTTGCGTGTAGCCTCCTACTGGATTGATACCTTGGTTCTCAAAAGCGAGGGAAATACTTACGCTACTTTGCTGCATCATCCTCTCCTCTTCGGGGAAATCCAACGCAGTTGCTCGTGGAGGTTGCGGTGGCACATGCAAATTTACTTAGGATGGTAGGGTAATACCGTATATAGGTAGGTATGGTGGACTCATCTGGAATAACTTTGGGTTCAAGGTTTTTGATGTACAAGCAGAATTCCCACTTAGTACAGGCGAAGGCTAGCAATTTAGATTGAGAAGCGGCCAGCTAGAGAGCAACAATGATCATAACCATGCATTACGCATAAGTAACATTGGACACCAAAGATGAGTATGATATTGACACCATGAACATAAATATCATAGAGGCTATGTTGGTTTTCATTCAACTACATGCATGAACATGTACCAAGTCAACCCAATCGAACAAACAGAGGAGGATACCATATCATCATACTACATCACAATCATTTTAACGCTATGTTGATATCCAAGATAAATCATTATTAACTCGACTACTTATGCATGGCATGAGAAACTATAATCTCTAATTGTCATGGCAAACATGTTTAATCATAATGTGCTGAAGCATGGATACTAGGTTAAAAATATTTACACAAACAGAACAAGTCGAGTTCATACCAGTTTCTCTCTGCCACGGCCAGTTCATCAAATGTCGTCATTATTGCCTTTCACTTGCACGACCGAACGATATGGAAATAATAATAGTGCAAGAATGACGTGCACTAAGCTGGAATCTGCAAACATTTTATTCAACAGGATAAGACAAGGTAAAATGGGCTCTTTATTAGTTCAACAGTTATTCATATGAGAGCCACTCAACATTTTCATCGTGGTCTTCTCCTCGGTAAGACTCGAATAAAAAGAAAAAGAAATTCAGAGAAACATACTGAAATATTTTTGGAGTTTTTGGTTTACTTCAACAAGCAAATAAAACGGAAAAGCAAAAACAAGAAAAACTATTTACACGGGAAAGCTCCCAACAAACAAAAGAAGAACAAGGAAATCTTTTTCGATTTTCTTTTTAGTACTACTACTAAGCATGCATAGAAAGTAAATTACTACAACTAATTTTTTGGTTTTTCTAAAGTTTTTCAAACACATAAGAAGAAAGCAAGAAAATAAATCTAAGCATAGATGATACAAAGAAAAAGTGTGAACACCGACAAATGAAATAAATGAACATGAATGTAAAGTTGGTGGAAACACGTACTCCCCCAAGCTTAGGCTTTTGCCTTAACTTGGTAGTCAATCAGTAGCCTGGATGGTAGTAGGGGTGCTGAGGAGCGGGCATCCCTCATCCCACTGCTGAGGCTCCTCCTGTGCCACTTCTGCAGCAGCCTGAGCGTTCTGGTAGGCGATGATGTCCGCAGGCATGATCCTATATCCGCCCCTGGCAGCAGAATCAAACAAAGCAGGTGCAGGCAATGGAATAATATCACGAGTTTTAACACTAAAAACTAGGTTATAAGGAATGGGATATTAGGATAATCTCGTGCAAGAAAATGATGGTGTTCCATGGCTGCACGGTCTAGGTAAACCTTGGTCAGAGGGTAATCATGAGGGTGTATCTCAACATTGAAGTGAGCCGCCAAACGAGTAGCAAAAATCCCACCATGTATTTCACCCTGAGATTTATTAAGATACAGGCGACGGGCCACAATAGCTCCCAAGCTATAAGTGTTGTCACCCTCAAGTGCCCGGTGTAAAACAGCAAAGTCTGGTGCATTGAGCGCACATACTTACTTTCTAGCAAGCAGACACTTAGCAACAAATAAAATCAAATAATGTACCGTAGGAAAGTGTAAGCTAACAGCTGTGGTGGCTGACATCCCTCTCTCATCTCCCACTGTCAAAGTACGATAAAAGTCCACAAACCTAGCCGGTCTAGGCTCGGCTAAGCTCCCATCAGAAGGGATCATGCATATGTCACAAAATTTAGTAAGTGGTATCTGGTGGTTTTCAGCATATAAATCAAAGCTCACTTCAGGGGGATTATTTCTAGGCAGGAAAGTAAAACTCTGAACAAAGATGTTTGTGAGGATTTGGTGCTAGTCACACTCATCTGCGATGAAGTCGGTGAGGCCGGCATTCGCAACATATTGTGTGAACTCTTGAAGGATTCCCGCCTCTTCCGGGGAATGGGGTGTGCGGCCATTCGCACTGATACCTCCGCGAACCTCCGAGCGTGGAGATCACTTGTCGAAGACTCCCATATAACACCCTTGGAGTTCTTCTTGAGCCAAACTTCTGAAGATATTCATGTTCGCGTATAATTTTCTAAAAATAAAAATTTTGAGGTGACAAAAAATTGTCAACAAAACTTTATAAGATTGATAGCAACTACTCATAGGGATACATAGAGGCCATAGCAAGCATTCAAACTACTTAGAACACTAAGAATTCAACATGCAAGCACATCTACAGCAGCACCAAGAGTAGATAATTATTCAAAGTATAAACAACCAAAACAAAAACTAATTGGACAAAAGGTGGAGTCACATACCAAGCAACAATCCCCTGAAACAGTTTCAGAAACGGAGCTTCGAGCAAAGAGATTGAAATCTGTGGGTTTGAGCTCAAGAACACGGGAGAGAGCAATGTTGGTTTTTTTCTGGAGGTAAGTGGTGATGTGGGATGAAGAGGTAAGTGAGGGGGCCCATGTGGGGCCACAACCCACTAGGGCGCGCCTGGGGGTCCTGGCGCGCCCAGGTGGGTTGTGCCCACCTGGTGCATCTCCCTCTGGTATTATTTGCACCAGAAATTCAGAAATATTTAGAAAAAATCGTGTAAGATTTTCAGGGCATTTTGAGAACTTTTATTTTTGGGTCATTTTTTTATTGCACAGGAAATTTAGAAAATAGACAAAACATGGCATTTTATTTTATCTAACTAATAAAAACAGAAAACAAGAGGCAAGGACAAAAGGTAGTGCTTATTAAATTCATCAACTTCATACCATTAAAAAATGATCCATTAATAAGGTTGATCAGGTCACTACAAAAAAAATACACTTCCGTGATGATACATGTTTGTCACAGTAGGTCGCATTTTTTGTCATGCATGTACGTCCATGACAAATTTATGATAGAATCAAGATAGTCATACCTGTGCTGTCGTAGAAGTGTTCCATGACATTACCAAAATTATCATCACAGAAGTGTCCACTTCCATGACGATAAATCGCGCGTCACAGAAGTGCTTTCGTCAAGGGTGACCGACACATGGCATCCACCTTAACGGAATGCCGTTAAGCTATCGGGTCGGGTTTTGGATCTGATAACCCGTTAACAGCACCGACCAATGGGAAATTTCCACGTGTAAAATTCTTATTGGCGGATGAAACACGTGTCACTCGTTAGTGGGTCAGATAGGCGCCTATGATATGTCGACACGTGCCACGGCCCACCACTGGCCCATTTAGCTTACAAAGCCGGCCCGTTTGACTTGGTCAAAAGTTAACTGGCTGGCCCATGAAAAGCCTGTTAACGGTCTCTTCGCAAATAGCCCATTTTATGGCCCGTTAACTCACGGCCCGTTAGGCCCTAAAGGAAATCGGCCCAACAACGTCATGTGGGACGTCAAATATAACACCAGCCCATTTCACTTTCGGCCCATGTATGGCCCACGACGTCTTTCGGCCCATATGAGGCCTTCATATCTTTCGGCCCTTTATAGGCCAACGGTGACTCTAGCCCATAATGAACAGTAATTTTCTTTATACCCGTTAACGACCCGTGATTAACATGGGCCGTTCTGACCCGATGTTAGCTTCGGCCTATTGACGGCCCATACGTTCTTGGGCTCCTTTTGAGCCCTCGATTACTTCGACCCGTTCTTGGCTCGTTCCCCTAATGGGCCAAATTCGCCCATGGCAAGAGTCGACCCGTTCATCGGCTGTTCCCTAATGGGCCAAATTCGCCCATGGCAAGAGTCGACCCGTTCTTGGCTCGTTACCCTAATGGGACAAATTCGCCCATGGCAAGAGTTGGCCGGTTTCGCCCGTTAACCCGCTATGCGTCGTTTCGGCCCGTCCTATATTCTCGCCCATTAACGACCCATTATGCCCGTGATGTAATTAAGCCTTTGTTGTCCCACGGCCTGTTAACGGCTGTTACCGTCTGGGCCGATACCAATTACGCCCGACACGACCCATGTAGACCCATTTATCGAGACGGCCCGAGGCCCCGTTCTGAGCCCATTTATCGACGGCCGTAGGGAGACCCATGGATCCTACGGCCCCTATATGGCCCATGGTAGTTGCGGCCACTAGCAAACCAGGGAAAATGAAGACTAGGAAATAAATAAGGCCGAAACTAACGCTAGGCTATTAAGGCGATTGCACATATTACATCCACTCGGCATCAAAGATCACCACCAGTGCAAATATAGGGAACACCTTACACTATACAAAAATGGCTTCTTTGTTTTCTTGACGGTGGCTGCACGTTAAGAATAAATTTTGTATCGCACCAAAAGGAAGGTTGGCATAAAACTTAACAGTCTAGCAGATAAATGCACCACCAGAAGTTCAGAAGCTCAGTTCATTTGACCTGACTTTTACGTTTTCATGCTGTATTGTCCGATGGAGCACCATAATCCTCGCCTTCATTTCCCCTAGGCTCCTGAATAACATAGCAAATGTACGATAGTCTGGTTTCAAAACCATGCATATCTTGACGACATTGAGCAATGTTTGTCCTTGTTTCACAAAGGGTCTCTTTTAGGGAATGGACTTGTGTCTGGAGCGCAGATACAACATTGCTTTGAGCTTGCATATCTTGATCATGAGGCAGTTTGGACGATATTGCCTTAACAACCAACCCAGTATTACACAGGAACGTGCTTTTGGCAATCGTTAGTGGACAGATTGACCCACCGCAAGAAGAGTCGACATTGCGGTTATAGTTGCCTCGCCACCTTCGGAAGGTGGCGGTTCCACCATTTTTTCCATAGCTCATTTGAAAAGTTGAGGTTTTACATTAGTAGTACGAGCGAGTAAGATATTAAGGAGGCAGCAAAACCAAACAAAATAGCTTTGGTCTATATACAGAACTTTTTCTGGTGAACCCATGTAAAATATTTGTTGTATTTTATTGCAAAGTACATAATAAAACCAGGTTCCAAACATATGACCATGTACCATCGCTAATGTATTGTCTATTTCTTCACATTGAATTGAGGGCTAAGGATAAAGAGACGAAGTTTATAATACGGTAAGCATAGTATGACATCATTCATATCACAAAACAAGCGAGAAACAGACAAACATGCAATTGTAACGTTGTGTGGGCAAGTCCAAAGACGTAAACTAGATTACGGGTCAAGATCAAAGGAACATCACTCCTCTCTTTTAAACATTGTAAGGTGCAATGATACGCTAAGACAATTGTGTATAAAATTGAAAAGAGTAATAGACATTGGGTGCAAACCATGAAGTTCAAGGCACAAGTTAGAGTAAGTAGTAGTTAAAAGGCATGAGGATTAAGGACTTACAACAGCGGCTTTGACTGGTGTAGTCATGCCCTTCTTCTTGTTGGTGTGACAGTCCTTGAAGATTTCCACAACATTTGGTTCACGTACTTCTTGGTCCTTGCGGGCTTTCCTCTGCATTTGGAACAAGTCAATATAGATCTGATAATATGGTACAGCGAAAAGAGTGAAACAACAGCTAATTACAAGAGCCTCGCGAAGGTGCAATATAGCTACGAGATCCTGTCATCTGTTGGAATTTCACTTTCGTACGGTTGGCCTTGTTCTTTGAACAGTTCATCTACAAGAAGATAGATTTGTATAGCACATGCGTAAATAGGACTTCAACATGTGATCTGATGACATATATATAATGTACCTGATACTTCGGATCAGACCAGTGTTTAACGAGGCCTCTCCAGTCTTCATCAGATATATTTTCCCTTTGGAGATGTTTGGGCAAGTTCACCGTTAGCCTTGCCTTCAAAGTGAGTATTCCTCAAGTTATACCGATTACGTCAGCAGAGCGAGACTTGAAAACATGGGTGCAAGCTTGTCAGTTGCATCATCTTGGCTATCCAACTTGAACCTCATCTGTTGAAAATTATGGGAGTCTCATTATCAGCAACCTAGAAAGTATTGGACAGAGCAAGACGATATTATTAGTTTCCATACATAACCATACTTATAGATAAATGGTCGAGGAAGGTGTTGAACTGGGTTTCGTCTTTGTCATTCCATGTGGGAGGATACGTACATGACACCTAACAGCAACCGCTGCCTCTGATACTAACTTGGCTGACTCTGTAGCATCACGTGGCCTTTTTAAACCTGCCTCAAAATGGATCTCCATTCTTCCTCCTCTAGATTTAGTTAACCTATCGAGCATTATCCCTGATGTTTGTTTCCTCTTGCGCCTAGGTGCTAGTCTAACAACAAACATAGGAAGTGTTAGTGTACATCAAACTATGAGACTACATATAAAGAAGCATGCAACTGTAACTTGACTCCAGCAACTACCTTCTTGCTATTGAAGCTCACAAGGTTCATCTGATATTGCCAAATCGTCTTGTGTCAAGAGTGCTTGGGAAGTAGTGTCAGTGGAAAGGGAGCTTGGGAACGTCTTTGCTAGCTCAGTTGGCCTTGACGAGTAAGTCGTGCAGCTAGTAATCTTGTGGTAGGTGTTGCAAGAACTAGGGCTGTCTCTCGCTTGTTTGGTGGTAGCTATTTGTTTCGCTTTGGCTTTTTTGCAACTCGTGTAGCATGGGATGCCGTGTTTGTAGAATTTTTCATTTGGACTTTGACCTTCTATTGCACCATCAGTACCAGCAGAATCTGCAGGATTCATCCGCTTCTCATTCCCTGCCATTTTGTGTTTCTTCCTCTTTCTCTGTGCCATGTTAAGTCAAGCCGACAAGAAAAACGAATAACAATTTAGTTCTTTAGAACAAATTGATGCGTGATGATTTAACGAACTGAACTTTGATGTTAGACAACCACATGATAGGAGGATGTAATATGTATGAAAACAGGACGGAAGAGATAACCGTAACTATGATGTGTAAACTAAGAAGAAGACATTTCACCAAATTAGAAGCAATGCAATGGAAGGTAGACACCATATGAAAGATGCTACAAATATTGCTCTGCCAAGTTAATAGTGTCTCATCATAAATGGCGTTTAAACAAATGTGAAGCAGTACAAGAAATAAATCATATGCAAGATGCAAACAACATCACACTACCATGTTAGAGGTCTCTCGTCATTAGTGCCATTGCATATTCACAGCATTGCATATTCACAATTTATGATGTGTAAACTAAGTAGAAGGCATTTCAACAAATTAGAAGCAATGAAAGCTAGACACCATATGAAAGATGCAACGAATATCACTCTACCAAGTTAAAATTGTCTCGTCATAAGTGCCATTTCAACAAATTAGTAGTACAAGCTAGAAAAGAATGTGAGATGTAACCTATATCACACTCAAGTCAAACGTGTCTTATGATAAGTGATTGTTGAAGGTTACACAACAATAGTAATTTGATGTAAGAACATGGTGTGATAGACAGATATTGTATGTTCTAGAAACAGGAACACGTGTCTTATTCAAGTATAATGTGTAAAGTAAGCAGATGGAATTCAAATAAATTATAAGCAATACAAGCTAGACATCACACATAACATGCAACCACATATAACAGTGCCAAGTTAGAGGGAGCACCGGTGATGCTTTGCACTAGGGGAGACGTGCTCATCATAAACACAGCTTTGTTGAGTGTCTATGCATGTGTTGTCTTGGAAATCATCTTGGGGGTGTGGAGGAGTAGAAACTGTAGAGGCCCTCCGCTCGAAGGAGCACCTTTATCCGCTGCCTTGCTAACTTCCTTCCGCTTTATTGATTTTGAATTGTCAAGTAAAACCGACAAGAAAAAGCAATAAAATTCTCTCTTCGTAACTCATTCATGCATGATACTGACAATCACTACTTTGATGTAAGGCAAACACATGATACCAAGATGGAATATGTATGAAAAATAGGACAGCATGGCATGTTCACAACTGTTTGTGTAAACTAAGCAGAAACCATTCCAGCAAATAAGAAGCAATGCAAGCTAGACACCACATGAAAGATGCAACCAATATGACTCTGCCAGGTTAAAAGCGTCCCATCATAAATGGAATTTCAACAAATTAGAAGCAGCGCATGCTATAAATCATATGAAAGATGCAACTAATATCACACTGCATATACTAAAGGTGTCTCGTCATGTTGATTGGTGTGGGATACAAAAAAACAATAGTTTTATGTAAGGACATGCTTAATAGATAGATGTACTATGTACTAAATACAGGAATGCATGTCATATTAATAGGTATAATGCATAAGCTAAGCGGACTAGCACATGCAGTTTAACCAGATTGGAAGAATTACAATCTAGACACCATATGCAACATGCAACCACATATCATGCTGCCAAGTTAGAGCAAGCACTGCGATGCTAGTGTAGGGGAAATCTTGTAATCAACTACTGAGCTACGTTCACTATCTTCATCTAGCATTTACATTTCTTGAGAATCATGTCGGAGGCTGACGTTGCATTCTTTAAATGAGGAGTAGTTCCCTTGCCTGCCTGCCTCGTCATAAGTGATTGATGAGGGATACACAAGAACATTAGTTTGATGTAAGAACATGGTTAATACACAGATGTACTAGTATGTACCAAAAACAGAAAGGCATGTCATGTTCAAAGGTATAATGTGTAAGCTAAGCAGATGCAATTTAACCAAATTGGAAGAAATACAAGCTAGACATCCGGCTGGAGTGGTGAGCATGATCATCTAGGACCTGAGAGCCTGGTGGGAGGCGGGCTGCTTCGCCACCATCGTAGCTTTTTAGTTGGCTTCCAGGTGATGCCTATCTTTGCTGGGCTTGTCACTGGCTCGGCCAGTGCCCTGACTAGCTATTTGTCTTCTGGTGCTCACGGGATGGTGGTTCATGTAAAAAAAAATATCTTTCCTTATATTACCGACTTTGGCCTTTCGAATACAAGCTAGACACCATATGGAACATGCAACCACATATGACACCGCGAAGTTAAAGCAAGCACCTGGGATGGTGGTTCATTGCGGCGAGGTCATCAACTCCGAGCTACGTTTACCATCTCCATCTCACGACCTCGCACCCTTTATAACGTTGTAACGTGTCTTGCCTAGCCGCACATGAAGCTGGAGCGACTTCTCTCTTTTCTTTTTGGCTTCTCTCATGGCAGCAAAGTCTGAAATACCCTTGCATAAAAACACAATAGTGAGAGTAAGGGTGAAGTGTGTGCAGAACTAGTGCACTATAAAAGTAGAAGATAGCAGGTGGCTGAAAAATAAATGACAGGAGACGTATGATAGCTTTACAACATTGCATGGCAAACAAAATTAGATTCTACTCCGTATGATTTTGTAATATATGAGCATAGGAAATGCAGGTACTCCTCCAAAGACACCACCACATGTGGTCATATCTAAGATAACAGCCGACTGAAAATAAATAGGTCAGTCAATTTTTTAATGAACCGTCCGATCTATAAGGAACGGGCAGATGGCCTTCGTCTACCTCCCGCCAGTCACTATTGATGATCTTTCTCAAACCGCCAGCAACCATCGGCCCAGACCCATGCCTCTGCCGCCCCGCCCTCCCATCGACGTCACACCACTGCCGTGCTTGGCAGCGCCCCCAGGCCATCCCTTTAATCCCGGCCGACCTCCAGATCGGGCGCCAGTAGCTCTAGGCCGCACATGCCCCTAAGATAAACACCAAGGCGCTGCTTCCATGGCGTAATAGGCGTACTAGCGCCTGTTACACCGGGGAATGCTTCTGTTAATTGGGAATCAGCGGCGTAAATTGAAATTCAGGGACGACGGACCTCTAGCTAAGGTGAAATAGTATATGAGGAGAAACCTTGTGCATCGCGAGTTACTAGGAACATCTAGTATCAAGAATAAGCGGTCAACTAGTGTCTTCTGTGGGATGAATACCGTGCAAGCAGAGACGTAAGATTTGCACGAATAAGGGAAGAGGGGTACCTTTTTCGGTTGCCGGTGTGGTCACCTCCACATGTCGTGCCGATTTTCTTCTTTTTACCGGGGAAACCGATGTTCTCTCCACATGTCGCGCCGATTTTCTTCTTTTTACCGGGGAAACTGATGTTCTGGAGGGTGCAGGCTTGGACGAACCCATGGCCAAATTGTTGACTGTGTTGCCGTGGCCGTATGTCGGCGGAGGGGAAGCAGATCCGAGGCGGCGAAGGACGGCGTAGCAGGAACAACTCCGGTGCAGTGGAGGGTGGCGAAGTTGGAGCGGCAGCGGTGAGGCACAGGACGGCGTGGTTGAACTGGCTTGGGTACGGACCGCTCGGCCTCGGCTTCAACTACTAGCCTGGAGGGCGTTGCGTTTGAGGTTGCGGTGGACGACGTCGTCGGGGTATCGGCTCCGGCGTGATGGAGGAGGGCGGCGGTTGATGGGTGGGATGGGGTGGCGGACGGAGGACGCCGGGGTTTCGCGGCTGGTGGAGAGGTAGTTTTGGCGCCCAAGGAGTACGAATGGGGAATCAGAAGGGTGGGGGGAACCATGTTTCGCTCTGGGATGCGCTTGTTTTTGGCTTTTTTGAATAGAAGATGGGACGCGCTTGTTTGAAATTTGGGGAAAGTACAAACTTTGCCCCCCTCTTAAATTTTGGACCTACTGCGGATCGGGGGTAGGATGGTAATCCCAGGTGTTCCAAATAGTGGGTGGGAGCGATTTCGGCCGCGCGCATGTGTGCTTAGGTGGCCATTGTGTATGAATGTTTTTCGGATGCGGTTGCGTGTCGTCTAGATGAAGCTACAAACCTACCCCGGTTTAGACCTTTGGACGTCGGGCCGGTAGGTTTCACGGGTCGGAGTTATTAGAAAAGTAATTTCCTTGTACTACCAAACATTGGTCTCACGCGGTTCGAGGTAGTAGAGGCTCTTTTGGTGCTTCGTTCGAAATTTTGAAACACAAGCATTCACGTTTAGAGTACTCTTGAACTACGAGGATTGACCTAAATAGACAACGTTATATTTGACCTTGTATGTTTGAAAACTCATTAAATTATCCTCTTCTTTTTGAAATTTTGACACTTGAAACTCCTATAACCAAGATTATTTTGGAATGGAGGAGCTAAATTTGAATCTATTTTGTACACGACTACATATGATATTATGTACAAAATCAGAGCAAAGATTGGTGCCCCCATAATTTAGGTATGGTTTACAAATGCCATGATATCAAATTCAAATAATTGAATGGACTTCATGTTGAATTCAATTTTTTTAAACCACCTTAAGTTGAATTCAAATGTATGCTAGTTCATAGGTAGTAGCTATTTATAATGTCCATTGTGCAACTTTCGTATGTATAATGTGGTTTACACACACAACATGAACTATACTCACGTTTATATTCGATTGCTAAAGCGTTGCATTGTCTGGAGTTCAAAATACTAACTATGTGGATCAATTGTGTCGAATAATAACATAGACATGCTCAAATTCGATAGAATCTAGATGTACGATGGATCAATGACCGCCTTACATCTAATTGCAAATATCATGATCCCATCCTAATATTTGGATACAATTTATATCTTTAATCAACGTGTAGAGCAGTCTTTACGTGTAGTTTCACTCTCCATCGGTGGTCTCTCACACACTCTCTCCCGAGGTGTCTTTCTCGCGCACATGCTCTAGATATAAACCTCCCTCCCTCTCGTAACCATTTACAATTGTTTTCACTAACCTTTATCACAAGCACTCTTCCTCTCGCAAACATACACACGCACAATCCTCATCGACCCTTTCTATATACATTGACCTGCCTACGTGTCTCATGTATGCACATTATCTTTACGCCTGTCTCTCACGCATTGTCTCACACCTCTCTTCCTAATCGATTTAGTATGATTCTAGCAGAGCATTCTGTAGGATGCCCCTTAAAGTTAGGTTGGATGAATAGTAATATCAGAGATAAAGGGGTTACCTTATTCCGAGAACCTAGGGTTACAAATCCTAGCCGGCTTTGTCAGTGGACACAGAGTCCTTCACAATTCTGCTATCTTTGTCTTGTACGACTAGTCATCCATGGGTCTTCCTAAATGCGTCACGGGCCGACCAATGTGGCGCAGGACGGAACCGAACGAAGGGCCTCACCTCGACCCACCGGACCTCACGCGGTGACACACCCTCTGCCCCCACGTCTCATTATCTTCTCACACCCACACATACCAACACAAACACCACACACACAGAAAATTTCTCCTGGTGCCTCTATTCCCTCCCCCTTGCATAGACACTCAAGGGAATGGAATCTCTTGTCGTGACGTCATATTCGTCTCTCTCTCTCTCTCTCTAGACCACTCTCATTTCTCGTGCTATCTCTCCCACGCCCCCCACGTTGGCCCCTCTATCCATGCTTCTCTCGAATACGTAATACACACACATACCTCTCTAGGCCCCGCCAAATGCATCAACTACACATTCACACATGTTACATCACGTACCCCATTGATCTAAAAAGCCCTCTCTTCATGTTTATTTTGCATACAACATTCCTTTTGAATAAAGTGTGGCCAAAAATTATTTTAGAGTTTCTACATATATACAACATTACAAAGTTATATGGAGGAGTACGAACGCTAATTTGCATTGCATGGTGCCCACAATGATATTTATTCCAAGACCGTGAATTTGTATACTTTTATACTATATACAAAGTTAGTCATAATAAAGAGAAACGAAGAGCATCTCTCTCTCCATCGCATACCCCTCAGACGCCCCTTTCACGTATGCACACAAAACTATCTCCGTGTCCTCTAAGAGTAAGCCCCCAGAAAATTCACGCATGTTTCATCTTTCTCTCGCGATATATGCAATGACGATCATTGTATTTGAAGCGAAAGCACGACACGTACATTGCACTTCAGAATCCACTCATTACGGTCACCATTTACGTTTAGTGGTTATTATACGATCACGGCTCACCATACAACTCTGTATTTGCTCATGACATGACTAGTTGACCAGTTAAACGCTCCACGTGGCACCTCTAGTGTTGCATCACATTATCTCACTACCATCGTGCCCACCTGTTGACTTGTATCTACTCTACATCTATACTCTTATAAAATACATAAAATACACTCTTATAAAAAACAGAGTTGGTGATGATGGTGTGCCTGCCATCCTGCAATATAGGCCGTCCGATTTATACCTGAAGGATAGGAAAGAAACTATGGCAATTTTGCAAAAAGGTACCCACACACCTCTCCACATTTGCAAATAAGGCCTTCCCTCATTCATCCTTTTCTCTCACAAGATAAACAAGTCATACAAATGCATCTTGATGTTACGTGCAACGCACGAGCATATGCTAGTAAGAATGAAAACAAAACAACAAAAAAATATTTGGACGGTGGTTCGAAGTCATGACCGCGGGCACATCGGACAAGGTGGCCTTGTATTGGTATGCTGAGCCGTCTGTTTTAACACACAGGAGCTGGTGTGGTGATTATACACACACGCACGCATGCACACAAACTGCATCCACGCAACACTCACACAAACACATGCACCCACGCACGCACGCAACACTCACACGTAGACACGCAGCCACGCACACACGCACGCATGCATGCAGACACCAGTACACCACACGACCAACACACACTCTCACGCTCAAGTGCTCAACCTACACGTGCATGCGCACACACATCAGCCCTCGATGCATACATACACAACCAGTGATTCCGCACACGGGTTGGAGCCTTGTCGCTGCGTAAATTTGTGTTTATCGACCTTTTGCCTATGCGAATCGACGGTGGGACCCATAAGGAACGTGGGTCAATTTAACTAGTCAACATGGCGCCACGCAGACTATTTGGCCGATCAACGAGTGCAATCCGATGCCGAATCGCGTGAGCAAGTGACCGTATAATCACCGCAAAATGTATATAGTGACCGTAATCAGCTTATTCTGAAGTTCGGTGACCGTATTACGCTTTTCTCTGTAGGCCCTCCAAAACTACATCTCTACACGTTCTCGCATGTTACATCTAACAACTATGCAATACAGCACTACTACTACACTCTAACACAATAAATCATATGTGTTGTTAGTTTTACTAGATATCATATTGTTACTTATAATTATTCAGTTTGCATACATTAAAATTGCCTTTGAAATGTATGGCCAGCATCATCTACCGCGCGGGAAAAATCTCGCCCTTTCCTGTTTAAACGGGTTTGTATCGATGGATCATGCGAAACAACAAAACTATAGTACTATACAGTACAAGTAACAGTTTGTTGTCCTAATGCAGTAAAAGAGAGTAGGAGCGAGATAGTGGGATTGTATCGGAATGAACAAGGGGGTTTTGCTTGCCTGGCACTTCTGAAGATAATATAGTTCTTCATCGGTGTCATCGAACACGTCGTCGGAATGTCGTCTACCGGGAGGGGATAACACCGGCAAACAAGAAAGAACACAATCAATGCGATGCAACAATATGATGCATGAATGTGAGATGGCAATATGCTATTGATTGAGCTAATGCATCTATCAACAAGTTAAATGAAGTTGGTTTGAACCCAAGATTCAAATTCAAACTCCATATGTGGATATTTAAATGCCATTTATATGATTTGTGCTAAACAGCAGCTATAAGTTGTTTTAACATGCATGAAAATGGTACAGATGGATAGATTGGATTTTTCTGATCATTTTTCATATATAAATTATTTCATTTGGAGTTACGGTTGAATTACTATGAATTTTAGAAGTTTTGGCTATTTTCTGGAATTTCTGTATATTTAGAATTAAACTAATTCCAAAAAACGCATTACTGCGTCAGCACTAGGCCAGCATGACGTAAGCGAGTCAACGGGGTGCGGTCCAGGTCAAACCTGACCTGTGGGGTCCACACGCCGCTGGCATGTATGAACAGAGGTCGACCGTGGGCCAGTCAACGATGACGTGGCATAGTCAAACCGACCAATGAGGGCGGTTGGATTAATCTAAACTAAACAGGAATAAATCCTGTGGTTAATTTGGGCATGGGGCCCCTATGTCAGTGAGAGAGGGGGTTAATTAGCGGAGTCATTATCGCTAATGACGGTGCCACGTCGGCGGCTAAACGCCGGTGCTAAGCACAGCACGACGGCGACGCCCGTCCGGCCAACTCCGGCGATGGGAGCTCGCGTGGCTGGGCGCGTTGGAAGCGGCGCAACGAGGCGCGTTGGTTGGTGGCTTCGGGCAGTCCTGGGGTGGCCGGATGTGTCGCCGGCGTCGAGGTTTAGCGGCGGCGTAGCTCGGGCTCGAGCGGGTGCGGGTTTCGGTATGAGCTAGAGCAAAAGGCGCGGCGCGTTCGCTTCCCGGGGACACGGTGAGCATGTTTGTGGTGATGGGGCGAGCAGGAGAGCGCAGGAGCATGGAGTTCGTCGGCCATGGCGGCGGCCGGAGCTCGGAGCTCGCGGGTGAGGGTGCTACGGCACGGAAGCAAGCAAAATGAAGGAGGGGGAACGAGCAGGAGCTCACGGTGGTTGTAGCAGTGCAGACGGAGAGCTCGGAGTAGGTCCGAAGCGAGCGGGGCGGCGGATGCGATCTCGGTGACCCGAGGAAGAAGAAGGCGTCGGGGTGGTGTTGCGGCGCGTCCGGGGCCACGTGGTTCGTCGAGGAGGTCGGGGACGTCGAGGCGGAGCTCGCAGGCACGGCGAGGGGTCGAGGGGGAGGCGGTGGCCACGGCGAATGGCGTCGGTGGCGACGGCTGCGCTCGGGCATGAGAGGGAGAGAGAGCAGAGGAGGGGGAGGAGATCCAGCGAGAGAGGGGAGAGGTGCAGAGGGTCCGGGGGCGGGGGGTGCGTGGCGACGTCCTGGGCGACGAGGGAGTAGCAGTGCAGCTGCCGGCGTGTACGTCGAGCGCCGTGGCTTCTCCTCTCCGCCTTATACGGCAAGAGGAGGGGATGATGGCAGCGGTGGGTTGGTGGGTTGGGCCATTGGGCCAGCTCGAGTAAGTGGTGGGCTTCTCTCTCTCTGTCCCTTCTAATTTATTATGTTTTCTAATTTTCTGCTTTATGTTTGCAAATAAAATACCAACCAAAACACTTTGGTTAATTCTGTAGATTTTTATGAGGAATATTTGAATTATTTTCAAACCACACAATAAATTTTAGAATATTTGGAGCAACCAATATTTAATGGTAACTTTTAAACTCCAACTCAAATACCATAATGATTTAATTCAATGACCACCATGTCCTGGAAAAATATGCATCATCTCTGGTAGAGGCTTTCACCTTTTTCCATAAATCATGAACATTTTAAAAGGATATTTTTAGGTCATTGAAAATATTTTGGTTGAACCTATTTGAATTGCATTTGTGCTAGGGTTTATCAATCGCCATTTCAAATTTATTAAATTTAAACATGATGCAAGCAAGAAGCAAACACTAGGCAGCACCAGAAGCTAGGGATGTGCCAACAAGATGTTTTTTTTTATCATATTGCATGAAACTATCCCTCTATATCATGTCATCTTGCTTAAGGCGTTACTCTGTTTTTAACTTAATACTCTAGATGCATGCTGGATAGCGGTCGATGAGTGGAGTAATAGTAGTAGATGTAGGCAGGAGTCGGTCTACTTGTCTCGGACGTGATGCCTATATACATGATCATACCTAGATATTCTCATAACTATGCTCAATTACATCAATTGCTCAACAATAATTTGTTCACCCACCGTAGAATACTTATGCTCTTGAGAGAAGCCACTAGTGAAACCTATGGCCCCCAGGTCTATTCTCATCATATCAATCTCCATCACTTTGTTATTGCTTTGGTTTTTAATTTGCCTTTTACTTTTCACTTTGCATCTTTATACCAAAAATATTATCTATCATCTCTATCAGATCTCACTCCCGTAAGTGACCGTGAAGGGATTGACAACCCCTAATCGCGTTGGTTGCGTTGAGCTATTGTTTTTGTGTAGGTACGAGGGACTTGCGTGTAGCCTCCTCTTTGGATTGATACCTTGGTTCTCAAAAACTGAGGGAAATACTTACGCTACTTTGCTGCATCATCCTCTCCTCTTCGTGCAAATCCAATGCGATTGCTCAAGAGGTAGCAAGAAGAATTTCCGCGCCTTTGCTGAGGAGTCCACGCAAAAGTCAACATACCAAGTACCCATCACAATCCCTATCTCTCGCATTACATTAGTTGCCATTTGCCTCTCGTTTTCCTCTCCCCCACTTGACCCTTGCCGTTTTTATTCGCCCTCTCTTTTTCGTTTGCCTTTATGTCTTTCTTGGCTCGTTTTCTCGCTTTGTTGAAATAGCTGAGTATTTATTCCTAAACGGAGAAGCTAATATCTATGGATCCTCGTCCGCTTGCCAATCTTTTAAAGAGATCCAATTATGATGAACCAATTCCTAGTGATTTGTATGCACTAGATTATCTTTATGAGCTTTTGCCTGAGATCCGTAAATCTGAAAATTTTGATGAAGTGCTTCACGATAGACCTTTGAATAAAAAGCATGATTGCAATGATCTTATTATAAATTCTATTGATGCAAATTATACTAATAATATGCAAAACCCTAAGCTTGGGGATGCTAGTTTTGCTATGTCCAATAGTCATGATTGGGGAGATTCTTCTTATGATCTTGAAAATTTATTTAAGCCCCATGATGAATATAAGATTGATAATAGTGTTTGCAATAATATTGAAAGTGGGTTTGGAAGAGTGTCAACTTTAGATCCCACATATTTGGATAACATTCGATCTTATGAAATTTTTGATAAAAGTGGGCTTGGAGAAGTCATGACTTTAGTTAATGTTAATCCCACTATTTCGAAGAGTGTCAACTTTGCATGCATGTGGATCATGTTAAAAGTATTTTATGTGATAGCTATTTTGTTGAATTTGCTTATGATCCCACATGTAATTATTATGAGAGAGGAAAATATGGTCGTAGAAATTTTCATATTACTAAATCACCTCTCGTTATGCTGAGATTGCTATTGTTCCTTTCCGCTTCCTTGCATATGCTAGTTTTTGCTTGCCACGATAATTTATTTGTCTATAATATGCCTATGCATAGGAAGTATGTTATACTTAAGTGTGTTTGTCACATGTTTTATGATGCTCTCTTTGTGCCTCAATTCTTGTCTTTCTTGTGAGCATCATTGAAATCTCAATGCCTAGCTAAAAAGGCTTGGGAGACAACCCAATATTTTTCCTTGCTGCTTAGTAATAAATAATCCATATACCTTCTGTTTAGATGTGGTTTTGTGTTTTAATTAGTGTTTGTGCCAAGTTAGACCTATAGGATCTTCTTGGGTGATAGTTATTTGATCTTGCTGTAATTTCCAGAAACTTACTGTTCACCAAAACAATTGTTAAGAATCACAAGAGCGTGATAAAATACTGATTCCAATTGCTGCTGATCAATAAAGAAATTATCTAGGTCTTCCTATTTTGGTAGATGTTTTGGAGTTCCATAAGTTTGCGTTAGTTACAGATTACTACAGACTGTTCTGTTTTTGACAGATTCTGTTTTTCGTGTGTTGTTTGCTTATTTTGATGAAATCTATGGCTAGTAAAATAGTTTATAATCCATAGAGAAGTTGGAATACAGTAGGTTTAACACCAATATAAATAAAGAATGAGTTCATTACAGTACCTTGAAGTGGTCTTTTTGTTTTCTTTCGCTTAACGGAGCTCACGAGATTTCTATTGAGTTTTGTTTTGTGAAGTTTTCATGTTTTGGGTGAAATCTTTTGATGGATTATGGAACAAGGAGTGGCAAGAGCCTAATCTTGGGGATGCCCATGGCACCCCAAGATAATCCAAGGACACCAAAAATTCAAAGCTTGGGGATGCCCCGGAAGGCATCCCCTCTTTCGTCTACTTCCATCGGTAATTTTACTTGGAGCTATATTTTTATTCACCACATGATATGAGTTTTGCTTGGAGCGTCTTGTATTATTTCTGTCTTTGTTTGTTAGTGTGCCACAATCATCCTTGCTGTACACACCTTTTGAGAGAGCCATACATGAATTGGAATTTGATAGAATACTCTATGTGCTTCACTTATATCTTTTGAGCTTTATAGTTTTGCTCTATGTGCTTCACTTATATCTTTTGAGCTTTATAGTTTTGCTCTATGTGCTCCACTTAGATCTTTTAGAGCACGGTGGTGGATTTGTTTTAAAGAAACTATTGATCTCTCATGCTTCACTTAGATTATTTTGAGAGTCTTTAATAGCATGGTAATTTGCTTAATAATAATATGCTTGGTATTCAAGATTTGTAAAACTTTCTTTTGAGTGCGTTGAATACTAAGAAAAGGTTGATGCTTGATAATTGTTTTGAGATATGAAGATGGTGATATTAGAGTCATGCTAGTTGAGTAGTTGTGAATTTGAGGAAAACTTGTGTTGAAGTTTGTGATTCCCGTAGCATGCACGTATGGTGAACCGGTATGTGATGAAGTCGGAGCATGATTTATTTATTGATTGTCTTCCTTATGAGTGGCGGTCGGGGACGAGCGATGGTCTTTTCCTACCAATCTATCCCCCTAGGAGCATGCGCGTAATACTTTGCTTTGATAACTTATAGATTTTTGCAATAAGTATATGAGTTCTTTATGACTAATGTTGAGTCCATGGATTATACGCACTTTCCCATCCTTCCACCTTTGCTAGCCTTTCTAATACCGCGCACCTTTCGCCGGTATCATACCCTCACCATATAACCTTCCTCAAAACAGCCACCATACCTACCTATCATGGCATGTCCATAGCCATTCCGAGATATATTGCCATGCAACTTTCCACTGTTCCGTTTATTATGACACGCTCCATCATTGTCATATTCCTAGCATGATCATGTAGTTGACATCGTATTTGTGGCAAAGCCACCGTTCATAATTATTTCATACATGTCACTCTTGATTCATTGCATATCCATACACCGGAGGCATTCATATAGAGTCATATTTTGTTCTAAGTATCAGTTGTAATGGTTGAGTTGTAAGAAAATAAAAAGTGTGATGATCATCATTTTTAGAGCATTGTCCCAAGTGAGGAAAGGATGATGGAGACTATGATTCCCCCACAAGTCGGGATGAGACTCCGGAAAAAAAAAGAGGCCATAAAAAAAGACCCAAATAAAAAAAGAGAGAAAAAAGAGAGAAGGGACAATGTTACTATCCTTTTACCACGCTTGTGCTTCAAAGTAGCACCATGATCTTCATGATAGAGAGTCTCTCATTTTGTCACTTTCATATACTAGTGGGAATTTTTCATTATAGAACTTGGCTTGTATATTCCAATGATGGGCTTCCTCAAAATGCCCTAGGTCTTCGTGAGCAAGCGAGTTGGATGCACACCCACTTAGTTTCTTTTGTTCTGCTTTCATATACTTATAGCTCTAGTGCATCCGTTGTATGGCAATCCCTACTCACTCACATTCATATCTATTGATGGGCATCCCCATCCCAGAATTTTTGTTTTTGCCTATTTCAGTGTTTCGGAGAAACAGAATATCAAACGGAGTCCAAACGGAATGAAACCTTCGGGAACGTGATTTTCTCATCAGATAAGACCCAGGAGACTTGGATCCTCCGTCAAGAAAGCCACGAGGCGGTCACGAGGCTGGGGGGCACGCCCCCTGCCTCATGGGCCCCTCAGAGCTCCACCGACGTACTTCTTCCTCCTATATATACCTACTTACCCCCAAATGATCAGATATGGAGCCAAAAACCTAATTCCACCGCCGCAACCTTCTGTACCCACGAGATCCCATCTTGGGCCCTGTTTTAGTTCACGAGAGGGCCGTCATCACGGAGGGCTTCTACATCATCATAGCCTCTCCGATGAAGTGTGAGTAGTTTACCTCAGACCTTCGGGTCCATAGTTAGTAGCTAGATGGCTTCTTCTCTCTTTTTGGATCTCAATACAAAGTTCTCCCCCTCTCTCGTGGAGATCTATTCGATGTAATCTTCTTTTTGCGATGTGTTTGTTGAGATCGATGAATTGTGGGTTTATAATCAAGTCTATATATGAATAATATTTGAATCTTCTCTGAATTCTTTTATGTATGATTGGTTATCTTTGCAAGTCTCTTCGAATTATCAGTTTGGTTTGGCCTACTAGATTGTTTTTTCTTGCCATGGGAGAAGTGCTTAGCTTTGGGTTCAATCTTGCGGTGTCCTTTCCTAGTGACAGAAGGGGAAGCAAGGCACATATTGTATTATTGCCATCGAGGATAACAAGATGGGGTTTTTATCATATTGCATGAAACTATCCCTCTACATCATGTCATCTTGCTTAAGGCGTTACTCTGTTTTTAACTTAATACTCTAGATGCATCTTTGGATAGCGGTCGATGAGTGGAGTAATAGTAGTAGATGCAGGCAGGAGTCGATCTACTTGTCTCGGAAATGATGCCTATATACATGATCATACATAGATATTCTCATAACTATGCTCAATTCTGTCAATTGCTCAACAGTAATTTGTTCACCCATCGTAGAATACTTATGCTCTTGAGAGAAGCCACTAGTGAAACCTATGGCCCCCGGGTCTATTCTCATCATATCAATATCCATCACTTTATTATTGCTTTGCTTTTTAGTTTGCCTTTTACTTTTCGCTTTGCATCTTTATACCAAAAATACCAAAAATATTATCTATCATCTCTATCAGATCTCACTCCGTAAGTGACCGTGGAAGGGATTGGCAACCCCTAATCGCGTTGGTTGCGTTGAGCTATTGTTTTTGTGTAGGTACGAGGGACTTGCGTGTAGCCTCCTACTGGATTGATACCTTGGTTCTCAAAAACTGAGGGAAATACTTACGCTACTTTGCTGCATCATCCTCTCCTCTTCGGGGAAATCCAACGCAGTGCTCAAGAGGTAGCAGGTGGCACATGCAAATTTACTTAGGATGGTAGGGTAATACCGTATATAGGTAGGTATGGTGGACTCATCTGGAATAACTTTGGGTTCAAGGTTTTTGATGTACAAGCAGAATTCCCACTTAGTACAGGCGAAGGCTAGCAATTTAGATTGAGAAGCGGCCAGCTAGAGAGCAACAATGATCATAACCATGCATTACGCATAAGTAACATTGGACACCAGCATGAGTAGGATATGGACACCATGAACATAAATATCATAGAGGCTATGTTGGTTTTCATTCAACTACATGCATGAACATGTACCAAGTCAACCCACTCGAACAAACAGAGGAGGATACCATATCATCATACTACATCACAATCATTTTAACGCTATGTTGATATCCAAGGTAAATCATTATTAACTCCCAGCTACTTATGCATGGCATGAGAAACTATAATCTCTAATTGTCATGGCAAACATGTTTAATCATAATGTCTTTGAAGCATGGATACTAGGTTAAACATATTTACACAAAGCAGTAACAAGTCGAGTTCATACCGGTTTCTCTCTTACGGCGATTCATCAAATGTCGTCATTATTGCCTTTCACTTGCACGACCGAACGATATGAAAATAATAATAGTGCAAGAATGACGTGCACTAAGCTGGAATCTGCAAACATTTTATTCAACAGGATAAGACAAGGTAAAATGGGCTCTTTATTAGTTCAACAGTTATTCATATGAGAGCCACTCAACATTTTCATCGTGGTCTTCTCCTCGGTAAGACTCGAATAAAAAGAAAAAGAAATTCAGAGAAACATACTGAAATATTTTTGGAGTTTTTGGTTTACTTCAACAAGCAAATAAAAGGGAAAAGCAAAAACAAGAAAAACTATTTACACGGGAAAGCTCCCAACAAACAAAAGAAGAACAAGGAAATCTTTTTCGATTTTCTTTTTAGTACTACTACTAAGCATGCATATAAAGTAAATTACTACAACTAATTTTTTTGGTTTTTTCTAAAGTTTTTCAAACACATAAGAAGAAAGCAAGAAAATAAATCTAAGCATAGATGATACAAAGAAAAAGTGTGAACACCGACAAATGAAATAAGTGAACATGAATGTAAAGTCGGTGGAAACACGTACTCCCCCAAGCTTAGGCTTTCGGCCTTACTTGGTAGTCAATCAGTAGCCTGGATGGTAGTAGGGGTGCTGAGGAGCGGGCATCCCTCATCCCACTGCTGAGGCTCCTCCTGTGCCACTTCTGCAGCAGCCTGAGCGTTCTGGTAGGCGATGATGTCCGCAGGCATGATCCTATATCCGCCCCTGGCAGCAGAATCAAACAAAACAGGTGCAGGCAGTGGAATAATATCACGAGTTTTAACACTAAAAACTAGCTTATAAGGAATGGGGATATTAGGATAATCTTGTGCAAGAAAATGATGGTGTTCCATGGCTGCACGGTCTAGGTAAACCTTGGTCAGAGGGTAATCATGAGGGTGTATCTCAACATTGAAGTCAGCCGCCAAACGAGTAGAAAAAATCCCACCATGTATTTCACCCTGAGATTTATTAAGATACAGGCGACGGGCCACAATAGCTCCCAAGATATAAGTGTTGTCACCCTCAAGTGCCCGGTGTAAAACAACAAAGTCTGGTGCATTGAGCGCACATACTTACTTTCTAGCAAGCAGACACTTAGCAACAAATAAAACAAAATAATGTACCGTAGGAAAGTGTAGGCTAACAGCTGTGGTGGCTGACATCCCTCTCTCATCTCCCACTGTCAAAGTACCATAAAAGTCCACAAACCTAGCCGGTCTAGGCTCGGCTAAGCTCCCATCAGAAGGGATCATGCATATGTCACAAAATTTAGTAAGTGGTATCTGGTGGTTTTCAGAATATAAATCAAAGCTCACTTCAGGGGGATTATTTCTAGGCAGGAAAGTAAAACTCTGAACAAAGATGTTTGTGAGGATTTGGTGCTGGTCACACTCATCTGCGATGAAGTCGGTGAGGCCGGCATTCGCAACATATTGTGTGAACTCTTGAAGGATTCCCGCCTCTTCCAGGAATGGGGTGTGCGGCCATTCGCACGGCAGTACCTCCGCGAACCTCCGAGCGTGGAGATCACTGTCAGAAGACTCCCATATAACACCCTTGGAGTTCTTCTTCGAGCCAAACTTCCTAAAGATATTCATGTTCACGTATAATTTTCTAAAAATAAAAATTTTGAGGTGACAAAAAATTGTGAACAAAACTTTATAAGATTGATAGCAACTACTCATAGGGATACATAGAGGCCATAGCAAGCATTCAAACTACTTAGAACACTAAGAATTCAATATGCAAGCACATCTACAGCAGCACCAAGAGTAGATAATTATTCAAAGTATAAACCACCAAAACAAAAACTAATTGGACAAAAGGTGGAGTCACATACCAAGCAACAATCCCCTGAAACAGTTTCAGAAACGGAGCTTCGAGCAAAGAGATCGAAATCTGTGGGTTTGAGCTCAAGAACACGGGAGAGAGCAATATTGGTTTTTTTTCTGGAGGTAAGTTGTGATGTGGGATGAAGAGGTAAGTGAGGGGGCCCATGTGGGGCCACAACCCACTAGGGCGCCAGGGGTCTGGCGCGCCCAGGTGGGTTGTGCCCACCTGGTGCATCTCCCTCTGGTATTATTTGCACCAAAAATTCAGAAATATTCAGAAAAAATCGTGTAAAATTTTCAGGGCATTCTGAGAACTTTTATTTTTGGGTCATTTTTTTATTGCACGGGAAATTTAGAAAATAGACAAAACATGGCATTTTATTTTATCTAACTAATAAAAACAGAAAACAAGAGGCAAGGACAAAAGGTAGTGCTTACTAAATTCATCAACTTCATACCATTAAAAAATGATCCATTAATAAGGTTGATCAGGTCACTACAAAAAAAATACACTTTCGTGATGATACATGTTTGTCACAGTAGGTCGCATTTTTTGTCATGCATGTACATCCATAACAAATTTATGATAGAATCACGATAGTCATACCTGTGTTGTCGTAGAAGTGTTCCATGACATTACCAAAATTATCATCACAGAAGTGTCCACTTCCATGACGATAAATCGCGCGTCACAGAAGTGCTTTCGTCAAGGGTGACCGACACGTGGCATGCACCTTAACGGAACGCCGTTAAGCTATCGGGTCGGGTTTTGGATCCGATAACCCGTTAACAGCCCCGACTAATGGGAAATTTCCACGTGTAAAATTCTTATTGGCCGGATGAAACACGTGTCAGCTCGTTAGTGGGTCAGATAGGCGCCTATGATATGTCGACACGTGCCACGGCCCACCACTGGCCCATTTAGCTTACAATGCGGCTAGTTTGACTTGGTTAAAAGTTAACGGGCTGGCCCATGAAAAGCCTGTTAACGGTCTCTTCGCAAATAGCCCATTTTACGGCCCGTTAGGCCCTAAGGGAAATCGGCCCAACAACGTCATGTGGGCCGTCGAATATAACACCAGCCCATTTCACTTTCGGCCCATGTATGGCCCACGACGTCTTTCGGTCCATATGAGGCCTTCATATCTTTCGGCCCTTTATAGGCCCACGGTGACTCTAGCCCATAATGAACAGTAATTTTCTTTATACCCGTTAACGACCCGTGATTTACATGGGCCGTTTACAGCCCGTGTTAGCTTTCGGCCTATTGACGGCCCATACGTTCTTGGGCTCCTTTTGAGCCCTCGATTACTTCCGGCCCGTTACTGGCCTGTTCCCCTAATGGGCCAAATTCGGCCCATGGCAAGAGTCGGCCCGTTACTGGGCTGTTCCCCTAATGGGCCAAATTCGGCCAATGGCAAGAGTTGGCCCGTTCGGCTGTTACCCTAATGGGCCAAATTCGCCCATGGCAAGAGTTGGCGGTTTCGGCCTGTTAACCCGCTGCGCTGCTTTCAAATTTCGGCCCTATATTCTCGCCCATTAACGACCCATTATGCCCGTGATGTAATTAAGCCTTTGCTGTCCTACGGCCTGTTAACGGCTGTTACCGTCCGGGCCGATACCAATTACGCCCGACACGACCCATGTAGACCCATTTATCGACGGACGAGGCCCACCGATTCTGAGCCCATTTATCGACGGCCCGTAGGAGACCCATGGATCCTACGGC
Source organism: Aegilops bicornis (assembly GCA_021605145.1). Taxonomy (NCBI): domain Eukaryota; kingdom Viridiplantae; phylum Streptophyta; class Magnoliopsida; order Poales; family Poaceae; genus Aegilops; species Aegilops bicornis. The sequence continues at coordinate 274,527,398 of CM038674.1, forward strand.
CCCTATATGGCCCATGGTAGTTGCGGCCACTAGCAAACCAGGGAAAAAGAAGACTAGGAAATAAATAAGGCCGAAAGTAACGCTAGGCTATTAAGGCGATTGCACAGATTACATCCACTCGGCATCAAAGATCACCACCAGTGCAAATATAGGGATCATCACCAGCGCAGATACAACATTGCTTTGAGCTTGCATATCTTGATCATGAGGCAGTTTGGACGATATTGCCTTAACAACCAACCCAAGATATTACAGAACGTGCTTTTCGACCGTTAGTGGACAGTATCGATCCATCGCAAAGAAGAGCCGACATTGCGGTTATAGTTGCCTCGCCACCTTCGTAAGGTGGCGGTTCCACCATTTTTCCATAGCTCGCTGAAAAGTTGAGGTTTTACATTAGTAGTACCGTAATGTAAGATATTAAGGAGGCACCAAAACCAAACAAAATAGCTTTGGTCTATATACGTAACTTATTCGGTGAACCCATCTAAAATATTAGTTGTATTTTATTGCAAAGTACATAATAAAACCAGGTTCCAAACATATGACCATGTACCATCGCTAATGTATTGTCTATTTCTTCACATTGAATTGAGGGCTAAGGATAAAGAGACGAAGTTTATAATACGATAAGCATAGTATGACATCATTCATATCACAAAACAACTGAGAATGCATAAACATGCAATTGTAACGTTGTGTGGGCAAGTCCAAAGACGGAACTAGATTACGGGTCAAGATCAAAGGAACATCACTCCTCTCTTTTAAACATTGTAAGGTGCAATGATACGCTAAGACAATTGTGTATAAAATTGAAAAGAGTAATAGACATTGGGTGCAAACCATGCAGTTCAAGGCACAAGTCAGAGTAAGTAGTAGTTAAAAGGCATGAGGATTAAGGACTTACAACAGCAGCTTTGACTGGTGTAGTCATGCCCTTCTTCTTGTTGGTGTGACACTCCTTGAAGATTTCCACAACATTTGGTTCAGGTACTTCTTGGTCCTTGCGGGCTTTCCTCTGCATTTGGAACAAGTCAATATAGATCTGATAATATGGTACAGCGAAAAGAGTGAAACAACAGCTAATTACAAGAGCCTCGCAGTGTGCAATATAGCTACGAGATCCTGTCATCTGTTGGAATTTCACTTTCGTACAGTTGGCCTTGTTCTTTGAACAGTTCACCTATAATAAGATAGATTTGTATGGCACATGCGTAAATAGGACTTCAACATGTGATCTGATGACATATATATAATGTACTTGATACTTCGGATCGGACCAGTGTTTAACGAGGCCTCTCCAGTCTTCAACAGATATATTTTCCACACCAGATGTTTGGGCAAGTTCACTGTTAGCCTTGCCTTCAAAGTGAGTTTTCCTCAAGTTATACCGATCTTGTCATGAGCAGACTTGAAAACATGGGTGCAAGCTTGTCTGGTTGCATCATCTTGGCTATCCAACTTGAACCTCATCTGTTGAAAATTATGGGAGTCTCATTATCAGCAACCTAGAAAGTATTGGACATAGCAAGACGATATTATTAGTTTCCATACATAACCATACTTACAGATAAATGGTCGAGGAAGGTGTTGAAATGGGTTTCGTCTTTGTCATTCCATGTTGGGAGGATACGTACATGACACCTAACAGCAACCGCTGCCTCTGATACTAACTTGGCTGACTCTGTAGCATCACGTGGCCTTTTTAAACCTGCCTCAAAATGGATCTCCATTCTTCCTCCTCTAGATTTAGTTAACCTATCGAGCATTATCCCAGATGTTTGTTTCCTCTTGCGCCTAGGTGCTAATCCAACAACAAACATAGGAAGTGTTAGAGTACATCAAACTATGAGACTACATATAAAGAAGCATGCAACTGTAACTTGACTCCAGCAACTACCTTCTTTCTATTGAAGCTCACAAGGTTCATCTGATATTGCCAACTCGTCTTGTGTCAAGAGTGCTTGGGAAGTAGTGTCAGGTGGAAAGGGAGCTTGGGAACATGTCGCTAGCTTTATTGACGACGAGTATGTCGTGGTACCGGTAGTACTGTGGTAGGTGTTGCAAGAACTAGGGCTGTCTTTGCTTGTTTGGTGGTAGCTATTTGTTTCTGTTTGGCTTTTTTTGCAACTCGTGTAGCATGGGATGCCGTGTTTGTAGAATTTTTCGCTGGACTTTGACCTTCTATTGCACCATCAGTACCAGCAGAATCTGCAGGATTCATCCGCTTCTCATTCCCTGCCATTTTGTGTTTCTTCCTCTTTCTCTGTGCCATGTTAAGTCAAGCCGACAAGAAAAGCGAATAACAATTTAGTTCTTCAGAATAAATTGATGCGTGATGCGCATTTAACTGAACTTTGATGTTAGACAACCACATGATAGGAGGATGTAATATGTATGAAAAACAGGACGGAAGAGATAACCGTAACTATGATGTGTAAACTAAGAAGAAGACATTTCACCAAATTAGAAGCAATGCAATGGAAGGTAGACACCATATGAAAGATGCTACAAATATTGCTCGCCAAGTTAATGTTGTCTCATCATAAATGGCGTTTAAACAAATGTGAAGCGGTACAAGAAATAAATCATATGCAAGATGCAAACAACATCACACTACCATGTTAGAGGTCTCTCGTCATTAGTGCCATTGCATATTCACAGCATTGCATATTCACAATTTATGATGTGTAAACTAAGGAGAAGGCATTTCAACAAATTAGAAGCAATGAAAGCTAGACACCATATGAAAGATGCAACGAATATCACTCTACCAAGTTAAAATTGTCTCGTCATAAGTGCCATTTCAACAAATTAGTAGTACAAGCTAGAAAAGAATGTGAGATGTAACCTATATCACACTCCGAAGTCAAACGTGTCTTAGGATAAGTGATTGTTGAAGGTTACACAACAATAGTAATTTGATGTAAGAACATGGTGTGATAGACAGATATTGTATGTTCTAGAAACAGGAACACGTGTCTTATTCAAGTATAATGTGTAAAGTAAGCAGATGGAATTCAAATAAATTATAAGCAATACAAGCTAGACATCACACATAACATGCAACCACATATAACAGTGCCAAGTTAGAGGGAGCACCGGTGATGCTGCACTAGGGGAGACGTGCTCATCATAAACACAGCTTTGTTGAGTGTCTATGCATGTGTTGTCTTGGAAATCATCTTGGGGGTGTGGAGGAGTAGAAATCAGAGAGGCCCTCCGCTCGAAGGAGCACCTTTATCCGCTGCCTTGCTAACTTCCTTGCGCTTTATTGATTTTGAATTGTCAAGTAAAACCGACAAGAAAAAGCAATAAAATTCTCTCTTCAGAACTCATTCATGCATGATACTGACAATCACTACTTTGATGTAAGGCAAACACATGATACCAAGATGGAATATGTATGAAAAATAGGACGGCATGGCATGTTCACAACTGTTTGTGTAAACTAAGCAGAAACCATTCCAAAGAAATAAGAAGCAATGCAAGCTAGACACCACATGAAAGATGCAACCAATATGACTCTGCCAGGTTAAAAGCGTCCCATCATAAATGGAATTTCAACAAATTAGAAGCAACAGATGCTATAAATCATATGAAAGATGCAACTAATATCACACCGCATATACTAAAGGTGTCTCGTCATGTTGATTGGTGTGGGATACAAAAACAATATTTTTATGTAAGGACATGCTTAATAGATAGATGTACTATGTACTAAATACAGGAATGCATGTCATATTAATAGGTATAATGTATAAGCTAAGCGGACTAGCACATGCAGTTTAACCAGATTGGAAGAATTACAATCTAGACACCATATGCAACATGCAACCACATATCATGCTGCCAAGTTAGAGCAAGCACCTGCGATGCTAGTGTAGGGGAAATGCTGTAATCAACTACGTAGCTACGCTCACTATCTTCATCTAGCATTCGCTTCTTGAGAATCATGTCGGAGGCCGACGCTGCATTCTTTAAATGAGGAGTAGTCCCCTTGCCCGCCTGCCTCGGCCATAAGTGATTGATGAGGGATACACAAGAACATTAGTTTGATGTAAGAACATGGTTAATACACGTATGTACTAGTATGTACCAAAAATGTAAAGGCATGTCATGTTCAAAGGTATAATGTGTAAGCTAAGCAGATGCAATTTAACCAAATTGGAAGAAATACAAGCTAGACATCCTACCGGAGTGGTGAGCATGATCATCTAGGACCCGAGAGCCTGGTGGGAGGCGGGCTGCTTCGCCACCATCGCAGCTTTTTAGTTGGCTTCCGTGTGATGCCTATCTTTGTTGGGCTTGTCACTGCTCGCCAAAGGCCCTCGACTAGCTATTTGTCTTCCGGTGCTCACGGGATGGTGGTTCGTGTAAAAAATATCTTTCCTTATATTACCGACTTTCGCCTTTCAATACAAGCTAGACACCATATGGAACATGCAACCACATATGACACCGCGAAGTTAAAGCAAGCACCTGGGATGGTGGTTCACTGCGAGCGAGGTCATCAACTCCAGAGCTACGTTTACCGTCTCCATCTGCTGACCCCGACCCTTTATAGCGTTGTAACGTGTCTTGCCTAGCCGCACACCAAGCTGGAGCGACTTCTCTCTTTTCTTTTTGGCTTGTCTCATGGCAGCAGAGTCTGAAATACCCTTGCATAAAAACACAATAGTGAGAGTAAGGGTGAAGTGTGTGCAGAACTAGTGCACTGTAAAAGTAGTAGATAGCAGGTGGCTGAAAAATAAATGACATGAGACATATGATAGCTTTACAACATTGCATGGGAAACAAAATTAGATTCTACTCCGTATGATTTTGTAATATATGAGCACAGGAAATGCAGGTACTCCTCCAAAGACACCACCACATGTGGTCATATCTAAGATAACAAATGAATCGAAAATAAATAGGTCAGTCGATTATTAATGAACCGTACGATCTATAAGGAACGGGCAGATGGCCTTCTTCTACCTCCCGCCAACATCGCTGACGATCTTTCTCAAACCGCCAATGACCATCGGCCTGCACTCCATGCCTCTGCCGCCCGCCTCCCATCGACCTCACACCATCGCTGCAGCTTGGCAGCGCCTGTGCCATCCCTTTAATCCCGGCCGACCTCCAGATCGGGCGCCAAGAGCTCTAGGCCGCACATGCCCCTAAGATAAACACCAAGGCGCTTGCTTCCATGGCGTAATAGGCGCATTAGCGCTGTTACACCGGGAATGCTTCTGTTAATTGGGAATCAGCGGCCGAAATTGAAATTGTGGGACGACGGACCTCTAGCTAAGGTGAAATAGTATATGAGGAGAAACCTTGTGCATCGCGAGTTACTAGGAACATCTAGTATCAAGAAGAAGCGGTCAACTAGTGTCTTCTGTGGGATGAATATCGTGCAAGCAAAGACGTAAGATTTGCACGAATAAGGGAAGAGGGGTACCTTTTTCGGTTGCCGGTGTGGTCACCTCCACATGTCGTGCCGATTTTCTTCTTTTTACCGGGGAAACCGATGTTCTCTCCACATGTCGCGCCGATTTTCTTCTTTTTACCGGGGAAACTGATGTTCTGGAGGGTGCAGGCTTGGACGAACCCATGGCCAAATTGTTGACTGTGTTGCCGTGGAGTATGTCGGCGGAGGGGAAGCAGATCCGAGGCGGCGAAGGACGGCGAGCAGGAACAACTCCGTGCGGTGGAGGGTGGCGGTTGGAGCGGCAGCAGTGAGGCGCAGGACGGCGTGGTTGAACTAGCTTGGCACGGACGGCTCGGCCTCGGCTTCAACTACTAGCCCGGAGGGCGCTATGGTTGAGGTTGCGGTGGACGCACGCTGCCGGGGTATCGGCTCGGCGTGATGGAGGAGGGCGGCGTTGATGGGTGGGTTGGGGTGGCGGACGGAGGACGCCGGGGTTTCGCGGCTGGTGGAGAGGTAGTTTTGGCGCCCAAGGAGTACGAATGGGGAATCAGACGGGTGGGGGGAACCATGTTTCGGTCTGGGATGCGCTTGTTTTTGGCTTTTTTGAATAGAAGATGGGACGCGCTTGTTTGAAATTTGGGGAAAGTACAAACTTTGCCCCCCTTTAAATTTTGGACCCATCATGGATCGGGGGTAGGATGGTAATCCTGTGTGTTCCAAATAGTGGGTGGGAGCGATTTCGGCCGCGCGCATGTGTTCTTAGGTGGCCATTGTGTATGAATGTTTTTCGGATGCGGTTGCGTGTCGTCTAGATGAAGCTACAAACCTACCCCGGTTTAGACCTTTGGACGTCGGGACGGTAGGTTTCACGGGTCGGAGTTATTAGAAAAGTAATTTCCTTGTACTACCAAACATTGGTCTCACGCGGTTTCAAGTAGTAGAGGCTCTTTTGGTGCTTCGCTCAAATTTTCAAACACAAGCATTCATGTTTAGAGTACTCTTGAACTATGAGGATTGACCTAAATAGACAACGTTATATTTGACCTTGTATGTTTGAAAACCTCATTAAATTATCCTCTTCTTTTTGAAATTTTGACACTTGAAAATCCTATAACTAAGATTATTTTGGAATGGAGGAGCTAAATTTGAATCTATTTTGTACACGACTACATATGATATTATGTACAAAATCAGAGCAAAGATTGGTGCCCCCATAATTTAGGTATGGTTTACAAATGCCATGATATCAAATTCAAATAATTGAATGGACTTCATGTTGAATTCAATTTTTTTAAACCACCTTAAGTTGAATTCAAATGTATGCTAGTTCATAGGTAGTAGCTATTTATAATGTCCATTGTGTAACTTTCAGATGTATAATGTGCTTTACACACACAACATGAACTATACTCACGCTTATATTCGATTGCTAAAGCGTTGCATTGTCCGGAGTTCAAAATACTAACTATGTGGATCAATTGTGTCGAATAATAACATAGACATGCTCAAATTCGATAGAATCTAGATGTCTCGATGGATCAATGACCGCCTTACGCTGAATTGCAAATATCATGATCCCATCCTAATATTTGGATACAATTTATATCTTTAATCAATGTGTAGAGCAGTCTTTACGTGTAGTTTCACTCTCCATCGGTGGTCTCTCACACACTCTCTCCCGAGGTGTCTTTCTCGCACACATGCTCTAGATATAACCCTCCTCCCTCTCGTAACCATTTACAACTGTTTTCACTAACCTTCATCACAAGCACTCTTCCTCTCGCAAACATACACACGCACAATCCTCATCGACCCTTTCTATATACATGGACCTGCCTACGTGTCTCATGTACGCACATTATCTTTACGCCTGTCTCTCACGCATTGTCTCACACCTCTCTTCCTAATCGATTTAGTATGATTCTAGCAGAGCATTCTGTAGGATGCCCCTTAAAGTTAGGTTGGATGAATAGTAATATCAGAGATAAAGGGGTTACCTTATTCCGAGAACCTAGGGTTACAAATCCTAGCCGGCTTTGTCAGTGGACACAGAGTCCTTCACAATTCTGCTATCTTTGTCTTGTACGACTAGTCATCCATGGGTCTTCCTAAATGCGTCACGGGGCGACCAATGTGGCGCAGGAGGGAACCAAACGAAGGGCCTCACCTCGACCCACCGGACTTCACGCGGTGACACACCCTCTGCCCCCACGTCTCATTATCTTCTCACACCCACACATACCAACACAAACACCACACACACAGAAAATTTCTCCTGGTGCCTCTATTCCCTCCCCCTTGCATAGACACTCAAGGGAATGGAATCTCTTGTCGTGACGTCATATTCGTCTCTCTCTCTCTCTCTCTCTAGACCACTCTCATTTCTCGTGCTATCTCTCCCACGCCCCCCACGTTGGCCCCTCTTTCCATGCTTCTCTCGAATACGTAATACACACACATACCTCTCTAGGCCCCGCCAAATGCATCAACTACACATTCACACATGTTACATCACGTACCCCATTGATCTAAAAAGCCCTCTCTTCACGTTTATTTCCATACAACATTCCTTTTGAATAATGTGTGGCCAAAAAATTATTTTAGAGTTTCTACATATATACAACATTACAAAGTTATATGGAGGAGTACGAACGCTAATTTGCATTGCATGGTGCCCACAATGATATTTATTCAAGACCGTGAATTTGTATATTTTATACTATATACAAAGTTAGTCATAATAAAGAGAAACGAAGAGCATCTCTCTCTCCATCGCATACCCTCAGACGCCCCTTTCACGTATGCACACAAAACTATCTCCGTGTCCTCTAAAAGTAAGCCCCCAGAAAATTCACACATGTTTCATCTTTCTCTCGCGATATATGCAGTGACGATCATTGTATTTGAAGCGAAAGCACGATACGCACATTGGACTTCAGAATCCACTCATTACGGTCACCATTTACATTTAGTGGTTATTATACAGTCACGGGCTCACCATACAACTCAGATTTGCTCATGACATGACTAGTTGACCAGTTAAACGCGCTCCACGTGGCACCTCTAGTGTTGCATCACATTATCTCACTACCATCGTGCCCACCTGCTGACTTGTATCTACTCTACATCTATACTCTTATAAAATACATAAAATACACTCTTATAAAAACAGAGTTGGTGATGATGGTGTGCCCGCCATCCTGCAATATAGGCCGTCCGATTTATATCTGAAGGATAGGAAAGAAACTATGGCAATTTTGCAAAAAGGTACCCACACACCTCTCCACATTTGCAAATAAGGCCTTCCCTCGTTCATCCTTTTCTCTCACAAGATAAACAAGTCATACAAATGCATCTTGATGTTACGTGCAACGCACGGGCATCTTGCTAGTAAGAATGAAAACAAACAACAAAAAAAATATTTGGACGGTGGTTCGAAGTCATGACCGCGGGCACATCGGACAAGGTGGCCTTGTATTGGTATGCTGAGTCGTCTGTTTTAACACACAGGAGCTGGTGTGGTGATTATACACACACGCACGCATGCACACAAACTGCATCCACGCAACACTCACACAAACACATGCACCCACGCACGCATGCAACACTCACACGTAGACACGCAGCCACGCACGCACGCAACACTCACACGCACACACGCACGCTTGCATGCACACACCAGTACACCACACGACCAACACACACTCTCACGCTCAAGTGCTCAACCTACACGTGCATGCGCACACATCAGGCCCTCGATGCATACATACACAACCAGGTGATTCCGCACACGGTTGGAGCCTTGTCGCTACCAAGTAAATTTGTGTTTATCTGACCTTTTGCCTATGCGAACTGACAGGTGGGACCCATAAGGAACGTGGTCAATTTAACTAGTCAACATGGCGTCACGCAGACTATTTGGCCGATCAACAGAGTGCAATCCGATGCTGAACTGTGGGCAAGTGACCGTATAATCACCGCAAAATGTATATAGTGACCGTAATCAGCTTATTCTGAAGTTTGGTGACCATTTTACGCTTTTCTCTCTGTAGGCCCTCCAAAACTACATCTCTACACGTTCTCGCATGTTACATCTAACAACTATGCAATGCAGCACTACTACTACACTCTAACACAATAAATCATATGTGTTTTTAGTTTTACTAGATATCATATTGTTACTTATAATTATTCAGTTTGCATACATTAAAATTGCCTTTGAAATGTATGGCCAAGATTATCATCTACCGCGCGGGAAAAATCTCGCCCTTTCCTGTTTAATCGGGTTTGTATCGATGGATCATGCGAAACAACAAAACTATAGTACTATACAACAAGTGACAGTTCACTGGGCCGTCGTGTCGTCTACTCCTCCATCGTAAGAGTGGAGCGCTCACTTTCATAAATCTTCTAGTCCCTTTCGCCGACATGTGGGACATCAAGCTACCGGGTCCACGTGCCATATCGGAATACAGTGCAGAGCAGCCGGGGTGAAGCACCCCAGTCATGGTGCCGGCGTAGTAATGAGCAATGAGGCGTCAAATCACAAAGTTGCACCTTTCCCGCAGTGAAGTTGGAGGGACGAAGCAACCATCATTTCACTCGTTGCTGAATTCGCTTCTCCCTCATCTTCTTCAACTTAACCACGTGTTGCTTCTGTCGTTGTTCTGCCTCATGTGGGATTCGGATCGGCTTGGTAAAGCACTGACACGTGGGACCGCATGTTAGCAAACCGCCAGGACAACGTCCTCGAAAAATAAGAAGCCTAATCCTAGACTTACAAAGGGCTACGTAGCTGCTACGTATACTTTCCATCTAATCTATATATGCCCCCTGATTTTCAGGTGGGGTGGGCCTAATTCTCTCCTTTAATCCAATCAAATAGTCCCACATCACATCAGTTCAGAACTTTATGTAAACCATTACGTGGATGTAGCATTGCTCAAATAAGAAACCTCCCCGCCATCCGCGGCAAAATCACCTCCTTTTTACTAATCTCGATTCTATAATTTTTAGATCAATATAATTGAGATTTGTATAGATAGCACACAGTGAGCAAAACCAAGTGGTAGTGCAGTTAAGGGCATCCACAATGTGTAGCCAAATGTGAAAATAGCTTTTGGCATCGTGGGAACCATTGTGGACGGTGTTGCCAAAGCCAAAAAGATGGAACCGAAGCTCCTCGATTGATTGATTGAAGGAATAGAAAATGCAACGTCTCTCCTCTTTCTCCCATGCTTGGACGCATGTAGTACAAAGTATAGAGCATGAGTCTACTCCCCTGTCCCTTCTATCACAAATCACAAAGCAGTGAGGCGTCAAATCACAAAAGCACAGATGAAGCAACCATCATTTCACTCTTCGATGACTCCGCTTCTCCATCGTCTTCTTCGAGAAGCCATCCCAACGCACTAGTACTCCTAGTAGTACTAGTAAAGGACTTCCTGGATGCAAATAAGGTAGTTGTCTCGGCTTGCAGGTGGCACTTGCGAACGACTTACCATGGTCTCCCTCAATGGTGTTCTCCGTCGAACGCACTTCGCCAAACCACCCAAAAAAAAGATATCGTCGACGTCACCGCAATGGGGAAGGAAGTCAAATATAGTTACTACCTCCATTTTTTTTGTACACAAGGCCAGTATATCAAAATTACAATTTGCAAAGGGCCACTAACACTAATCGAGGCAAAATTGATGGGGTTAGCAACCAAGGACATTAATATCCCCGCATGCATGCGGAATTGAGAAGGTTGGTTTGCATGGCGCTGCATTGATCAAGCGATGAGGAGTGAGATGGTTAGCTCTTTGGTCTTTGGAGAAAAAATACGCATTAATTGACACGTGAAACGAGGATTTGTATCGATTAAATCTCGCGAAGGAAAACCCCGCCTTTCTTTTTTAACACTAGTACTCCTAGTAATGCACGCATTTATCCTGCTTTGGGTCTAGGCCTTGCATTGCCAAACTTTGCCACACATTTTGCCAAGCTTGCCTAAAGTTTTCAAAATGAGAAGGGGTACACTTAAGACGGGCTGTCGCGGGTCACATCAAGACTCACACGGTCGCCTCCCAAGACGCCGCGTCGCAGACCGCACCCTCACACACGCCGCCCCGCACGCCGCAAACCCAACCAAGGGAACGCACCCTCACCGACACGTGTTGTCGCATGTGAACAAAACCAAACTCAGCCATCCTATCACTGACACATAATTTTCATTCATAGAGTATGTTTATCCAACCGCATGTTGGGGAGTATCCGTGACGCCCATGCGGTGGTCTGTTGGGGAAGAAGAAGAGGTGAGGAAGAAGGAAAGAAGGGTTAGGAACGAGGATATTCATCCAACCGCCTGAAATGGTAGACTGACCCAATTCAGGCGACTTGCATAACAAATATATGTTTTTACACAGCAAAAGATCCATGAAAACAACAACATAAAGAAAAACTATCACTGCTCACGAAAAGAGACGGCCTCGTTATCTTTGGCTGCCGGCGCGAACCAGCCATCATTGCCGACGTGTGTCTCCGCACCGTGGTTGTCCTCGGCCTCCAGCTACTCGTTCAAGCGGAGCGTGCGGGCGCTCTGCACGGACAAGAGCACAGCCTGGTTCAAGTCGAGGACGTCCGGTTCCGCCTGCAGGAGGGCCTCGATGGCAGCGGCATCCGCGCGCTCGCCGAAGTCGAGCCTCCGCCGCCCGGGTTCAAGTCCAGACGCTCGGTTCTCGCAGGCGGGCGTCAATGAGAGCGGCATCTGCGCGCTCTGCGTCGAGTCGAGCCTCTGCCGCCCGGTTCAAGTCCAAGACGTCCGGTTCCGCCTGCAGGTGGGCCTCGATGGCAGCGGCATCCGCGCGCTCCGCCTCAAGTTGAGCCTCCGCCGCCCGGTTCACATCCACGACATCCGGATCCGCCTGCAGGAGAGCCTCGGCGTCAGGCTGCATGCGCGCGCTTCCGGCGTCGAAGTTGAGCTTCGCCTCCCGGTGCTCCTTTAGTATCGCCATGTTGAACCGCTGGTCCGCCGCACCATGGGGGACTCGGACTCCGACGAAGTCGACGCCCATCGCCTCATACCCATCGGGGCCTTCGCGGCGACCTCCGCCATGAACATTGATCGGCTTCCTCCTCCTCGTAGCTTGGCTCCAGAGAACTCGGGATTGGCCCACCGCAGCGAGCTTGGGAACAGAGGTGCGTGGCGCCAATGCCGCCGTGATTTCGCGCGGGCGCCCGCCGCCAAGATCTTGTAGTAAGTGATCTTGCGGTGCACCATAGCTTTCCGGCGAACTAGGGGACGCTTGATGCGGGCTAGGGGATCGAAAGGTGGGGGAATGGGCTGAGATTTGGTGTGGTTTTAGGGCAGTGGCTGGCGAGGCCGAGCAAAAGGTTCCGTGTGAATAGTGGTTCCGGTGACGACCGTCAATCGGTTTTGATCAGACATCGCTCTTGTCGCATTCGCTGCAGCCCGCACGCTGGACCCTCCACGCCGCCACCGAATGGAACGCGCTTGCCTTTATGCGCCGCTTGTGGGACCGCTGTTGAGAGCAAACCGACGCCCCTCCCTCCCCGCCTGCGTCATTTACTATACCACCACTCCCTCCGCTTTATGCGGAGTAAATAAAAACAAAGGGAGTATACTACGGATGAGGATCCTCGACGTGGTTTAACCCATTGAGTAACCGACATGCGGGCCTAGCAAGCATGGGGTCCGCCAAGAAGTGACCAAAAGGGAGGGTAAGGCAGGATACCTACGCCGAGGATCCACTTCCACTATACTACTTTGACCAAATGTTAGAGTAATAATATATGACATGCAACTTACACAAATGTTAGAGTAATAATATATGACATGCAACTTACACAAAGCATACAGTGTCTAATGCGTTTTTCGAGGCTAACTTTGACCAAATGTTAGAGTAATAATATATGACATGCAACTTACACAAAGCATACGGTCAAATTCATATGTGAAAGGAGTTTCCGATGATATAATTTTCACATTATACATCTCATGTACTATTAATCTTGTCAATAGTCAAATTGGAAACCATCTCGAGTACAAATCTAGGAGTACGCATTTAATCTAACAATATTGATTGGGCGTTGTTGAATGTTGATACCTTTTTGATCAAAGTAGAGATACTTTGACTACACATAAGACTTATATGTAAACTAGAAAGTATAGGAGGGAGTATATTGTACTTTCAAAAATGAAACGAATATTGAATACCCTTTATATATGATTTGCGGATGCTATGATCACCGGTTCAAAATTTTGAATCCGCCTTAGGTATCACGTGTTTCACTCGCTCCCTCTCGATTTCATCTCGGGTCCGGAGATCTATTGAAAGAGGACTAGGGTGGGTACATGCGAATGATACTCGGCGGAATGTTCAAATGAGGCATGCGGGAGGATGGACTCGATCGGAGGGCTTACATGATCGATGGAGAAGAGGGTTGGAGAGGAATGAGAAATAAGCAAACACCACATGATTATACTTGAATGGCTCAAATAAACAATAAGTTGTCTTGCTTGGCCTACATAGTGAAAGGCCTAATGCGCAACGCGGAGCACTGGCGCTCGAATATGGTCGGGAAAACAGGGAAACCGACATGTGGGGCACACCCGTCGGGACGACGTAGCGCAGACTAGTCCAATAGAGGAGCTGGCCCACGACCTCCTCGCCACCGACAATCATTCATGTGGGTCGTTGGGGCCAACAACGGGGCGCAGCTCCAGCACCGCCTCTGGACACGGCGACCGCGGTGAGCGACTCGCTCATATCGTCGCTAGACACGGTCGGTTTCAGTGTGCCGAGGGTGGCGTTAGTGCTGTGGCACGACCAACGGTATGTTTGGTTTGTGCCCAAGGTTGCCCCATCAAAGCATTGGGTAGCCAAAATTTTGGTTGAGGTATTGGTTGCCCATGATTTGGTCGACATTGTCAAGAAAAATGAAGGAGAGTTGGCTAGAGTTCATTGGCATGCCAAAGAAATGGCAACCATCCAAACAAAGACCAATCTTTGGGTCATGACCAAAATTTTAGTTGAGGTATTGGTTGCCCATGATTTGGCCGACATTGGCAAGAAAAATGAACTAGAGTTGGCTAGAGTTCATTGGCATGCCAAAAAATGGCAACCATCCAAACAAAGACCAATCTTTGGGTCATGACCAAAATTTTGGTAAGGTGCACTTTGGCCACAATCCAAACACACCCCAACACCCGGCCTGCCGAGGATGCATCGGGCGCCGCGACGCGTCCGCTGGAGTGGTGTAGCGCGCCAACTGCATCCTTTGACCTGAGAACATGTCGGGTCGTCTTGCTTTTTCAATGACATGCGCTACCGATGTGAGCAAAGGGCATCTCCAACGTTGCCACGACCACAACCGACTACCCCGCACACCAAAAACTCGCCCTCGCTACTGTCGCTGCGGCGTTTCCTACCGGGCGCCAAATGCCCGCATTCATGCCGTCCGTCCATATGCCGTCGTTAAGAGGCTCGGTGCCCGACGCACTAGGACGCTTGGCCTCACCGGAATGCGCTACTTAAAGCGGCAACGGCCAGCTAACCTCCACACCATAGCGCATCGTGCTCCTTCCTGGAACCACATCCGCCATGACCGCAAGCGCGAACGCTCTGCGGGAGAGCTTGTCTTCGGGGATGGAGCTCGAGGTCGCCGCTTCGCCAAGTCGCCGCAGACAAGCGGTGGCTACGCTGGCGGCCGACGACGGGAGCACCGTCGACCACGCTGGCCCTACTTGCCGTTGTCCAACGTCCGGCACCGCCGAGGTCGGGGACTCCTCCGAGGATGAGTAGGGCATGGGAGGCGGCAGGGCATGGTGTGCCAACTGGCCGGTCCGTCTCCCGTGTTCTACTTTTCCTCGCTAGAGACCGCACCTTCACTTGACGGGTCTTGAACCCCGCCCCCGTACATGGAGATCACAGATGGAGGACGTCGGTCGCTGCCGTAGAATAGGTTTAGGGCCGGGTTTCTTTTTTTGTCCTATAAAAGTTCGAAATGTAATGAAAATATGCCGTGTTTGCATTAATCTCGGCCGGTGTATATGAACTTTCACAATAATATACATATTGTAGGAGTACTAGCAAGATGCCCATGCGTTGCACGGAAGATCAAGATCTTGTGGGAGAAAAGGAACAAGGGAAAGCCTTATCTGCAAATGTGGAGAGGAGTGCGGGTAAATTGGCATAGTTTCCTTCCTATCCGATAGATATAGATCGGACGGCCTATATTGCAGGATGACAGGCACACCATCATCACCAACTCTGCTTTTTATTGAACCGAGACAAATCTAACATGCGAAGTAAAATAAACACATAGGGTCTATACATACACAAATTATCTTAGGCACTCCAATAGTACGTCCACTACACATTCATGCATTTCACATCTTTCTACATCTACGGGAACCTATGAAAGGGTGAACGTAAATTGCCTCTCTCTCTCCTCCCCTGATTTTCATGGTGGTGGGCCCCTCCCTCCCCCCAATCTACAATCAACAGCTCAAACATTTCACATTACGTTAATTACGTAACTGGGATTACATAGGTGTAACATTACTCGTCCTAAAAAACCCAACTAAGCTAACCTCCCAAAGATATCGCTGGAAAAGACTCGCCGCTACTGCGTTTAGTCGGGATTACCGGATTACTAGTAGTAGTATCAATGGATCGTGTGAAGCAACAAAAAATTTTTTTGAGGGGGTGAAGCACCTAGTTTAAAAGGAAAAAAGGTGGTACACTTACAACACTCCTGTCGCGGTCGCATTGCACCCCACACACGTTCGGTCCTGCACACGGCTCACGCAAATGGAACGCGCTTCGGCTTGCCTCTTCACTGACACGTGGGACTGCACTTGGAGAAACCGACCATGCGCCAAACTCCCCCCGCCCGCCGCGCGAAAATCATCCCCCACACCCAAAAATTCCCCCAAATCCGATTCAACCGCTTCTTCGCTAACTAGCCAATAATATTCCCCAAACCCCTCCCCCGTCCCCCTCCACTCCATTCGCCCGCCAAAGCCGCCCTCCGCAAGGCCGACACGCCGGCGCCATGTTCAGCGATCCTCTCGCTCCCACAGTACACTCTCGTAGACTACCGTCCTCTAGCCGCGCGGCCACCTCTGGCTACGTTCTTGTGGAGGCGCACGACGGTTAGCACCGCCACCGCTGGCGACGTTCGTGTGGAGACGCGCGGCGGTCAGCTTCTCCCACGGTACGCGCAGACTGAGGCCCCGTTCATGTCGGTGTAGCGCTGAATGTTAGCTGATAGACGGTGTTAATCTCACTATTTGCTGAAGTAGTTTACTGTCAATATGCTCTGCTTAAGAAGCTTCCTTGCCCTGTTCTGCACTCAATCTTCTTAGCTGAGATGGCATGCCAAGGCCGATTAGTTGCTAAAATATCCTGCCATATATTTATTGTGACGTAGATTGCCATGGTCTAGTAGCCAATCTGTTAGGTGAAATAGCTCTACACCGTTTTATACTCGATCTTTGTTGTTGCGATGGCCTTCGATAGTTCGATGGCTGTGTGCTCGGCCTCATTGACTGCTGAAACAACCTGCCATAATTTGGCACTCAAATATGTTTGCTGAATTAGCTTTACATATATTTCATTACTTAGATCTGCTCGTCCAAATATCTTGCCATAGCTTTAGACATCGACCTAGGTATTTTTTTCTGGACTTCATAAAAAAGGATATATGTTTTTCCTGTAATATCTAGTAGAAGAACTAATTTGTATGTCTAACAGATGGACATGACTTGGATAACTTCTGCTCGAAGATTCTCCGCTGCATATGTCAAGGGAGTTGAAAACTTCATGAACTTTATCAGAGCTGAGTACAGTGGTCCGAAATCAGATGTGCTCTGCCCGTGTAGCAATTGTATGAATTCAGTTACAAGACCCCAGTCAACTGTGCAAAATCATCTACACTTGTATGGGATGTCAGTCACATATACTAGGTGGGTTCATCATGGGGAAGCTGTGAACGTCAATGTTATTGACTACGTGGAAGCAGCAGATCACCATCTTGATCTCGCCTCGATGCTCGTGTGGAAGAGGAGGAGGAGGTGGTGGTGGCGGAGCCAGTGAGTTTGACCAACATTGAAACAATGCTACGAAATGCTCGTGGCATTCCGTGAACTTTCACCGCAGAAGAAACGGTGGGCCCGCATGTTGGAACAATGCAACGTTGTTGTCACCCCGTGAAATAAGCTGTCCAAGATTCTCAGCTATGGTCACCTTTCTTCAGTGAAGACATCCGAGCGGATGACCAACAAATCATTCGATGCAATGTTGGCTGCTTTCGCGAATCTTTCCCAGATGCGTCGAGCTGCCACA
Organism: Aegilops bicornis; assembly: GCA_021605145.1. Classification (NCBI taxonomy): domain Eukaryota; kingdom Viridiplantae; phylum Streptophyta; class Magnoliopsida; order Poales; family Poaceae; genus Aegilops; species Aegilops bicornis. Next base: position 274,545,167 of record CM038674.1, read on the forward strand.
CACCTACAAAGAAATGAAGAATTTCCTTCGTGCAGTTGGAATTGGATATGATATGATCCATGTTTGTAAGAATAATTGTGTTACATTAGGAAGGATTATGCCAACTTAAGTGAATGCCCGAAATGCAAATCATCAAGATGGAAAGATGGCGATGCTGTGAAGAGGATTCCTCATAATGTTCTGAGACATTTTCCAATTACACCAAGATTGCAGAGGTTGTTTCATGATGCTGAAACAAGAGAGGATGTACTGTGGCATTCTAGGAACCAGGAGTACAGAGATCAGAATGTAATGAGCCATCCATCTCATGGTAGTGAGTGGAAAAGCTTCAATGATAAACACAAAGAGTTTGCTGCTGACCCAAGAAACATTAGACTTGGCTTAGCTTCAGATGGATTTAACCCATTTGGCCACTAGAGCGCCACATATAGCATGTGGCCAGTGCTTGTTATCCCTTACAACATGCCTCCAAATGTCTGCACCAAAGAATCAAACTACATGATGGCCTTGCTCATCCCAGGTCCAAAAAGTCCTGGAAAGGATTTTGATTTGTTCATGGAGCCTCTTGTGGAGGAACTTCAACAGCTATGGAAGGGTGTTCTCACTCGAGACCTATATAGCAGCCCACCACCTGATTTCTTTCATGCGTCTGTTATAATTTGGTGCACCCATGATTATCCGGCTTTGGGCACTATGTCGTATGTAATGACACATGGTTACAATGCATGTGTTCGCTGTGACATGTGAATCATCATACGCAATACTTAGCAAGATCTGTTACATTGGACACCGTCGCTTCCGTTAAGGACAAGCCGCATCCTAGAAAATACCGAAGACATGTGTTCAATGCAAAGCATGAAACCCGTGATGCGCCAAAGAGGCTCACCGCCGATGAGTTGCAAGTGGAATTAGAGAAGGTCAGTATATTACACTGTGAAACCATCCTGGTAATGGTAGCAGGAAAAGGAAGCGTGGCAGGGTAGAAGAGAGATTATTGTTTACCCGCAGGTCCACTTTGTAGGACTTGGAGTATTGGAAAGATTTGGATCTGCGGCATAATCTTGATGTGATGCACATCGAGAAAAATATATGTGACAACATCATCGGCACACTTCTTAATATTGAAGGCAAGACGAAAGATACCTTAAAATCTAGGATTGATTTGACACACTGGTATCGTAAAGGATTTGCGGTGTGCAAGATGAAGGTAAACCACGGGATATGGCACAAGCTATGTACGTCTTGGACAAGGTAAAAAGAAAAGAATTTTGCGAGGTCCTGTCACGTGTGAGATTCCCACATGGATTTGCTTCCAACCCTGAAAGGAGAGTCGGTGCAGATGGAAACAAGGTACAAGGGTTGAAAACTCATGACTGCCACGTCCTACTTCAAAGGGTTTTACATGTTATCCTTAGAGGATTGGGCCACCCTAACTTATACAGAGCAGTTGCAGAGTTGGGACAATTCTTCAGGGAACTCTGCACTAGGAATATCAGGATAGATGCTTTGGAGCGTCTTAGAGACAAGACACCAACTATCCTATGCGACCTTGAGAAGATATATCCTCCAGCCTTCTTTGATGTGATGGTACATTTGGCTGTTCATCTACCCGATGAGGCACTACTTAGAGGTCCAAAGACAAGATGGCTGGATGTACCCTATTGAAAGGCGGCTAGGCACTTTCAAGGGCTATGTTAGGAACAGAGCTAGACCCGAGGGTTCCATTGCAGAGGCCTACATTGCTACTGAAGCGTTGACATTCTCGCTCAAAATACATTGAAACAGTTGATCAGCTTAGCAAAGAGGTGGGTGAAGACAATCCTGGCTCAATGTTTTCGATTATTCTGCTCGAAAGTTATAGGGAAGAGTCGACAAGAGGACAAACCTAAATATTTGGACAAAATGGTTTGGTATGTGTTGAATAACCGTCCCGAGATACTACCTTATATCAAGTAAGTGCAAGATCGCATCTTATACATTGTAATCTACTAAACTTGCAGCACATTCTTATATATTTAGATGTTTGACGCGATCACTATGTTGTGCAGCATCTACAAAGAGGAGTTATTGCCGCAAAATCCAAGAAACATTGACAAACTGGTTATGGCAGGATTTGCGTAAATGGTTCAAGAACTATGTAAGCTTTTGAAGTGCAATCGCCGCTTTTTTTAATATATTGAGTACATAAGATGATCAGCTTGTCTATTTTCTAACCATAGGTTAAGAAGATGCGGGAGGATGGGCAGGCAGTTGATGATGCTCTTTACTCACTAGCAATGGGTCCTGATACTCGGGTAAGACATTATGAATCTTGCGTTGTTGGAGATGTGCGCTACAACACCCTTGCACGAGAGGAAGGCAAGAAGGCACAAAACAGTGCCATCATGAGCACGGATACGTATGAAAAAGAGATAACTGAAATGTATGCTAACATAACAGACATTGTTCAGTTGCAGTATATCTCCAGTTTCGAGGATCATCGGTGTGTGGTTCTGTTGTCAGTCGTTGGTATAACCTGTTTTCCGTGATCGCAAAACCCAGTAGCTGATGATTATTTCAAATCCATCAATGTCAAGGCGGCGTATCGCACCAACGAGCCTTTTATTTTGGCAAATCAAGCAACACAGATATTATTCTTGGAAGACACATTTGCAAGTAGCGATGACTGGAGAGAATTGCAAAGGTTTTAGAAGAGGAATTCATTTAATGAAGTTGCACAACAAGATTATGCTTACACTGCCCCGATGTACAAGATAACACAGATGTTCCTAATATCTTTGAGAACCATCACGTCAATGACGCCGGTGAAAAGATTGTCCGTCGTGCTGTGGACATACAAGAGTTGATCAAGAAGAAGCCAACGTTCGAGGACGTTGAGGACAAAGAAGAAGATGACACCGTGGGGAATTACGATTTAGACTGATACACATGGCGAAGATGTTGACGCTGCTGCTGCAGATGATGATTACATTGCTTTTGTCGTATTTGCTCGTCAAGACGTTTTTATCTACTATGTGAAATTGTGTTTGCTATGACAACTGAACCTGATGAACATGTTTTTTAGTATTTTTTTGTGAGAACATCACTTGTTATGTATGATGATTTGTGTTTGGTGATTGTATGACAACTAAAACATGATGACATTGTTGTTTAGTTGTACTCATATTTGGCTGTGAAACTTGAATTTGATGACATAGTTTGCTGTTGGACCGCAATTTGCTCGACGCCTTCGAATGAGAACAAAGTTGACCCGACAGGCCTTCGCTATTTATTTACTTATATGAGCAAAGGGGATACCCCTGATTTCCGTTAATAGAAATCATTAGATGTTAACAACACTACGCTCAGCCTCGCTACACAGGTTTCATTCATTACTAGTTTCAAAGAAAGTGCTCATGTCGTAGCCACCTAATACATCACGAGTCCTACATACACCGCAAATAAAGAGACAATCATCCCACAGAGCACATCGATTTTGCCCATTATCTTCACAAGCTCTTTCATCTCCTCATTGCGGTCAAGGCCGTTCAGCAGCTTGTTGCTTGGCCATGATCGAGGAACTGCATCTTTAACCTTCGCGCTCAGATCTTCCTCTTCGCCGCTCCTTCGCCATTTGTCCAACACCCCAACCTCTTGGTATTGGGATTCCTCGGCTAACCAAATAATCAAGCATAGTTGCATTCCCCCACATCAAGAACTTCCCGTAAATACAAATCACACGAATCTTCCCTTTTCTGCATGAATCAAATTGGAAGATCATCAACAAAACTATTAAAAAATCAGCAACTGAAAGCAGCAGAACAACACTTAAACATAATATTACCCCATGATTCGGGCATTTGTAGAAGACTCGGCCAGGGTTGCGGATTGTGGTTGAGACGCGACGGATGACTCTGTGTGATTTGCAGCAGTGGCACCACACTAACGGCAGCGGGCTGCAATGAGCAATCGGCTGTGCTGCGCGTGCCGGCGAGGGTGTGATGAGACCCACAGGCGATGGTACGGGTGGCGACTTGGCGCATATCTGGTTGTTTCCTACTGAAGAGCAGGTGGACGAGCAGCCAGCGGACATGGTTGCTGTGGCCAGAGCTTCTGATGCTAGGCAGAGTAAGTAGAGAAGAGGAGAAGCGAACGTTGGATATGTCAGTTTCATTACTTGCAGAGTAGCATAGCACCATATATAGTCATAGTCTAGGTTCGGATTCGAACCAGCTACAGGAGCACATCTTTCTTTTTTTCTAAAACTCGCAACGCCTCTTTACCGGGTACACTAGCTTGTTCTCAGACGCCTTCCCAAGTCTTTGATTTTCTTTCCTTTTTTTGCGAGGTAGGAAGGAGGACAAAATTGAGAGTTCCCGACTCGAACTCCTGCACCTCTCGGCTAACGCTCCCAGTGAGGAGGACGGCATTTAACGCATTTTCCTCGCAGTTTTCTTCCTATATATAAAAAAGTATGCTACTTGGTGTCCGCTTAGTTAACAGACGATTGTGCCAATCTTGACCGTTGGATTGACATTCAACGTCTGTCACGTTTCTTCAGTCTCTTCTTCCTCGTGCCGCCAAAGCTAAATTCAGCGCCAAGGGGACCGGCCGCCTCCCGCCTCCCACGGCTGGGCTGTGATCTTCCCGGCTCCTGCTCATTCCTCGTTCGAGGCCTCACCATCGCCCTCCGCCTTTGTTTCGCTGGGCCACAAGGCGCTCGCCTCCTGTTGTCAACATGGTCAACAACCGAGAGGAATAAGGAGATGACTGTACATGGTGAGGATGACAAGAGGGACCCAAATGCTGCAGTAATTTTGTTTTTTCGAGATGGAGAAGGGTATCAACTAGGTTAAAGGGACCCATGGCCTGCCTAGCCTGTGCTTTTATTTCATATGTTTAGCACATGACCAGCCCAGCTTTGTTTTTTTTCCTTTACGAAAATGGTTAGCCAGCTATTTTGTTTTTTGCGAATCAACCAACGTAGGCCTACTTGCTTTTCTACGCCCTGCTGGACCGGAAATCTTTCAAGACGAGGAGGGATGCATTTTGCCCAGAAGATGGGCTATAAGTAATAATAAATGGGCTGTAAAATGAAAAAATACAGCAAACAGGCAATTAGTTCCCAAATACTGTTTTCTTTCAGATTTTGATATTTTAAATTTCATTGTTTTTTGCGGGTAAAATTTCATTGAATTTAAATTAAGGTATATTTAGATTTAAAATTAATTTGAATCTGGCTAGAAATTTTGGGCTGTATGCTGTTTGGGACAGATTTGGAGGCTGACTTGTGGGTCTACTAGGTTGACGTGTACTTTGGCTTTGTCAACTTAGTCCACAAACGATTCTAGAAGTAGTGACCGTTGGATATTAATCCAACGGCCGTGTCGCTTCTTCAATATCTCGATCTTCTTGCTCCATTTGCCCAAACCAGCTCGGTGGACTGCTTACTCCGCCTCCCGTGGTCGGGTCTTTGCCAAGATAGGCCAGACCGCCCCACCCTACTTCATTGTCGCCGTGCCATTCCTCTACTCACCCACACCTCCTGTTATTTTTCAGCGACGGCAATTTGGACCAAGAAACCTCAGATTCCCCAATCGCGTGGGCAACCATTGCCGAGTCTTCCCGGCTCCGTGTCTTTCCCTTCCTAGGCCTCGCCATCGCCCACCGCCATGGTGCTCTCGGCCGCCTGGTCAACTTGGTTAATCGAACGACATCCATCGGCCATGGATCAGACGCGAAAATAATGATTCCTCCACCGACAAATTGGGACCCACCGTAAGGGCCTCTCAGATTTCACGAAAAACGTTCCCTCACGACATGTCGGACCCACCAGCTATATCTTCTGGACGCAAGGAAGTGCCTCCTTATTACGCACAAAAAATGAATACCCCTCGCTAGCCGGGACCCACCATAGTGGGAGGATGACTTAGGGCCAACTAAGTTGACGGGGACGGAGGGCTTTGTCAACTTAGTCAATATGAACGATTCTAGCTCCAATGACCGTACGATGTCCATCCAACGGCCGTAGTGCTTCTTCAACCTCTGGTCTTCTTGCTCCAGCCGCCAAAGCAGTGCCGATCGTGCCGCATGCTCCTGCCTCCCATGGTCGGCTGTGCTGCCGCGGAGGCCTCACCGCCCCCTACTATTCCCACCGCTGGTCAGGCCCTGCGGCGACGGTAGCCTCACACCGTAGCCGAACCAGTGAACCCTCGTACTCCACTCCGCGCGGGCTTCCACTACCGTGTCTTCCCCGGCTCCGCGTCATCCCCTTCCTAGGCCTCGCCGTCGTCCACCGCCGTGGTGCTCTTCGCGCGGCGTGGTCAACGCGGTCAAGGAACGACTTCCATCGGAAGAGTACTATACGTGGAGAGGCTGACAGCTGGGTCCATGGCCACAGCCTAGTTTTTTTGTGATTTGCCAAGTAAGTCGCTTTGTCAGGCCTGTTGGGCTACAAATCTTTCAAGACAAGGAGAGCTTTCATTTGGCTGGCCGAGAAAATGGCCCATCAGTAATGAGAAATGGGCTGTACATTTTTAAAACACATCAAACCGGCAATTAGTTTCAAATATCTTTTTTTTTATTTCGAGATTTTAAATTACATTAATTTTTATGTGTGGAGAATTTGTTGGATTTTATATTGATATACATTTATTTTTAAAATCAGTTTCAAGGTGAGTCGAAATTTCGGGATTAAAAATAGTTCGGACCGCACCGAAATATGCAAAATTTCATATAATTTTTTAACCGTGGCCACAATATGGGCTGTAATACTAAAAAAAAGAATATGGGCTCCAAAAAAACCTTAAGAATTAGCAAATGGGCTGTAAATTATTAGAAATAATGGCAGATGGGCGTATCGCTTTTCCACAGATTTGAGGCTTTCCTAAAAAGGTTGACGACAGCAAAGGATCGTTGGATGGCCATCCAACGGCAGCTTGTGCTTCTTCAATCTCTACTCTTCCTGCTCCGGCCGCTCAAACAAAGGCCAAGGGACTGCTCGCTTCCTCCTCCCCGCTGGGTCGGCTCTGCCGCTGCAGCCTCACCGCCCATCAGACTCCCATCGCTGGCCTAGCCATCCCTCTACTCACCCACACTGCTGTTATTCTCCGCAACGGCAGACGAACCAAGAAACCCTCGTGACAATCGCATTCCTCCGCTGCGGGAAACAATCGCCGAAGTCTTCCCCGCCTTCGTGTCGTTTCCTTCCTATGCCTCGCCGCCGCCCACCGCTTCGGTGCTCTCGCTGCCTGGTCAACGTGGGTCAACGCACCCACATGCATCTGAAGCGGATCAGATGCGGAGAGGCCGACACCTGGCTCCACGGCCGCACGCAAGGAAATGCCTCCTTATTACACGCAAAATAATGATTCATCCACCTGACATCAGGGACCCACCGAAAGGGCCTCTGTATTTCGCGAAAAAAATGTTACCGCCGCTGACAGCTCGGACCCAATAGCTATATCTTCGCACGCAAGGAAGTGCCTCCTAATTACGCACAAAAAAATGAATACTTCCCCTGTTAGCTGGGACCCAGTATAGTGGCAGGCTGACTTGTGGGCCTACTAAGTTGACGGGGACGGAGGGCTTTGCCAACTTAGTCAATATGCACGGTTCTAGCTCCAGTGACCGTACGATGTCCATCCAACGGCTGTAGTGCTTCTTCAACCTCTAGTCTTCTTCCTCCAGCCGCCCAAAGCAGCGCCGGTCGTGCCGCCTACTCCTGCCTCTCGTGGCCGGTTGTGCTGCCGCGGAGGCCTCACCGCCCCCTACTATTCCCACCGCTGGCCAGCCCCTGCGGCGACGGCAGCCTCACACCGCAGCCGAACGAGTGAATCCTCATACTCCTCTCCGTGTGGGCATCCACTGTCGCGTCTTCACCGGCTCCGCGCCGTCCCCTTCCTAGGCCTCGCCGTCGTCCACCGCCCTGGTGCTCTCGGCGCGGCGTAGTCAACGTGGTCAAGGAACGACTTCCATCGGACGTGGACTGTACGTGGAGAGGCTAATATCTGGGTCCACGGCGGCAGCAAGGAAGTTCCTCCTTATTACGCGGAAAATAATGATTCCTCCACCTGACAGTAGGGACCCAACAGAAGGGCCACCGTATTTCACGAAATTTTTTCCCCCATGACTGTTGGGACCCACAAGCTACACCTTCACATGCAAGGAAGTCCGTCTGGGCAAAAAAAAACAAAATGATTCGCCCCCTGACTGCTGGGACCCACCAGCTACATCCTCGCACGCAAGTAAGTGCTCGATCGGGACCCACTCGGTCAAGCATACGAAGCGTTGTCATTCTGGTCGCGAACTGTAATGCGTACATATATACCGGTGGATGTAGAGGCGCCGCGTGTCGTAGTAGAGGCGCCGCGACGTAGCATGTACACGCACGCATAGCCGCCGTGGTGCAAGAAAGAAAATACAGCCACGTATGTGTACATACGGGCGGGTCTTGAACACCTACTCGCGCAGACACGCACGGGCGAGGGCTCGCTGACATGGTTGGGTCGGAACGGAGAAACAACATCGTCGTCGTGTTCATGGGGAGGCAACGGAATGCTCGTGTTCATGGGGAGGCAACGGAATGCGTCGTGTTCATCGGGAGGCAACGGAACGCGTGGGAGCCAACCGGCTGGGTCAGAACGGAATGCTTGGTCGTGTTCATCGGGAGGGCTTGGACGGAACAGGCGATGGAAACGAGGCCTGGCGTACCGCACAACGGAGGAAACGGGCCTCCTACGTTCTAAACGGGGTCCTGTTGATCGGGAGGGGTCTGGCGTACCGCAAAACGGAGGAAACGGACCTCCTACGGTCGAAACGGGGGTCCTGTTGATCGGGAGGGGTGTGGCGTACCGCAAAACGGACGAAACGGACTTGTGTTGGAGCGCTACGGTCAAACGGGGTCCTGTTTCATCGGGAGGGTGTGGCGCATCAGAAACGGGACTCCACGGGTTACTGTTCATCTCCACCGTCGACCTCCTCCAGCCTCCACCGGCTCCTATTCATCCAGCCTACACCGTGCGCTACTCCACCGACTACTGTTCACCCACCCCTCCACCGTCTACTGTTCATCCAGCCCTCCACACCATGGGGTCCTGTTCAACCACCCTCCATGGGCACCCCTCCACCGCTTCATCGCTCATCCAGCCCTCCACACCACGGGTCCTGTTCAACCACCCCTCCACGGGCACCCCTCCACCGCTCATCGCTCATCCAGCCCTCCACCACACCACGGGTTCCTCGTTCATCCAGAGGCAACGCCACCGCCATCGCTCATCCAAACCCCCGCAATGCTCACTGCTCATCCCATCGACCGGCTTGATTAGCAGCAAGAGCGGCGAATCGCCGATCGGGTTCGATTAACAGCCATCGATCGATCGCCGGGTTCATTAACGCGTAGCCTGCAGTGAAATCGCCAGTTCGCTTAGAGCCCAACGCCTCGCCGGGTTCGATTAGAGCCCAACGCCTCGCCGGGTTCGATTAGAGCTAACGCCGCACACACGCCAGCAGACGTGTCTGAGAAACGCGCATCCTCGCCTCGACCTCCCAATCAGAATCGGAACTCCCGAAATTTTCCTCCCTCGCTTCTACCACGGTTTTTTCCGTCATGGACGACCCAAAGAATGTCATGCAGCTGCGTCTCCGGCCTGCCTGTGACGAAAAGCCCATTTCCGTCATGATTTTTGTGATAGAAGTAGGAGCCCACCACATCTATGATGATACCGGGTTTTGTCACAATTATCGTCATAGAAGTGTCATATGTATGACAGAAAAAAATTTCGTTCGGCCCAAAATGTCACGGATGTGTCTTTTTTTTGTAGTGGGTCTTATTAATAACCACTTTCGATTAGCATGAAATTGAAGAACTTTTGTAAATCACTAAGTTACCTCAATGGGGATATGCATTTCCCCAACAATAAGTATTTCATATTTCTTTTTGACAGTAGGTAGAGGTATTTGAAAGCTTCCAATAGTGATTGTCGGAGATTTTTCAATAAAATTAACACCATTCACTTGGAATTGTTTCTTCGGAAAGTGCACCTCATGCTCATTACCATTGATATGAAAAGTGACCTTGCTTTTATTGCAATCAATAACATCCCCTACAGTGTTCAAGAAGGTTCTACCAAGGATAATCGACATGTTGTCGTCCTCGGGCATCTCAAGTATAACAAAGTCAGTCAAAATAGTAACATTAGCAACAACAACGGGCAAATCCTCACAGATACCGATAGGTATGGCAGTTGATTTGTCAGCCATTTGCAAAGATATTCAGTAGGTGTGAGCTTATTCAGTTCAAGTCTTTTATATAAAGAGAAAGGCATGACACTAACACAAGCTCCTAAGTCACACAAAGCAGTTTTCACATAATTCTTTTTGATAGAGCAAGGTATAGTTGGTATTCCCGGATCTCCAAGTTTTTTAGGTACTCCATCTTTAAAAGTGTAATTAGCAAGCATAGTGGAGATTTCAGCTTCGGTATTTTCTCTTATTTGTGATGATGTCTTTCATATACTTTGCATAAGGAGGCATTTTAAGGATATCACCAAGTTTAGCACGCAAAAAAGACTGGCCTCAACATTTCAGCACAACGTTCAAATTCTTCATCATCTTTCTTTTTAGTTGACTTGGGTGGAAAAGGCATAGGTTTTTGAACCCACGGTTCTCTTTCTTTATCGTGTTTTCTAGAAACAAAATCTCTTTTATCATACCTTTTATTCTTAGGTTGTGGGTTGTCAAGATCAACAGGTGGTTCTATCTTAACATCATTATCTGGTTCTTTATCATTATTTGGTTGAGAGTCTTCATGAATCTCATCATTATATTTTTCATTATCACTAGGTGAGTATTCATTACCAGGTTGAGTTTCAGCATCTGAGATAGAAGTTTCATTATCATTGTCAGGAGGTTTTTCTATTTCAGGTTCACTAAAAGTATGCAAAGTCCTATCATTTTTCTTTTTCTTTTTCTTTTTAGAAGGACTAGGTGCACTAGTGCTAGCTCTTTGTGAATATTGTTCAATTCTTTTTGGGTGTCCCTCGGGATAAAGTGGTTCCTGATTCATTTTATCTCCTCTAGTTGCAACTCTAACAACAAAGTCATGCATATTATGATTCATTTCATCAAGCAATTCTCTTTGTGATTTAGCAACTTGTTCTAACTGAGTTTGAACCACAGAAGCATGTTTTCCAACACCTCTAACATCATTTTGAATTCTAAATAACAAGTCACTCAAGCGAGCAATCATATCAGAATTGTATTTCAATTGTTTCATAACATTTGCATTGAAGTGATCTTGTTTTCTAATGTAGTTTTCAAACTCATAAAGGCGTTAACTAGGATGCATATTGTGAGGATTATCATTATCATTGAACTTCATAAGAGAATTTACCTCTACCACCTTAGGCAGCGGTGGTGTATTAAGCCCATGTATTTCTTCAATAGGAGGTAAATTTTTAACATCCTCAGCTTTAATACCTTTTTCCATCATAGATTTCTTTGCCTCTTACATATCTTCAGGACTGAGATATAATATACCTCTCTTCTTCGGAGTGGGTTTAGGCGGTGGTTCAGGAATAGTCCAATCATCATAGTTTTTCAATATACTATTCAATAATTATTCAGCTTGTCCAACAGTTTGTTCCCTGAAAACACAACCAGCACAACTATCTAGGAAGCCCTATAAGCATCGGTTAGTCCATTATAGAAGATATCAAGTATTTCATTTTTCTAAATAGGATGATCAGGCAAAGCATTATGTAACTGGAAAAGCCTCCCCCAAGCTTGTGGGAGACTCTCTTCTTTAGTTTGCACAAAGTTAAATATTTCCTGTAAGGCAACTTGTTTCTTATGAGCAGGAAAATATTTTTCAGAGAAGTAATAAATCATATCTACTACGCACACAACCAGGAGCAAGAGTATTGTACCAAGCTTTAGCACCACCCTTTAATGAGAAAGGAAATAATTTGAGAATAAAGTAATAGTGAGGTTTCTCATCATGAGTAAAAAGGGTGGCTATATCATTCAACTTAGTAAGATGTGCCACAACAGTTTCAATTTCATAACCATGGAAAGGATCAGATTCCACCAAAGTAATTAACTCTGGGTCGACAGAATATTCATAATCCTTATCATCAATAAAGATAGGTGAAGTACCAAACTTAGGATCACATTTCATTCTAGCATTCAAAGATTTTTCCTTATACTTGTGTAATAATTTCTCTAGATCATCTCTATCATTGCAAGCAAGAATATCTCTAGTTATTTCTTCACTCATAACATAACCTTCCGGTACCTTAGGCAGTTCATATCTAGGAAGGCTAGTTCTAGCAGGTGTTTCAGGAGTTTCAGTTTCAAGCTCATCATCAGATTCAACAACATCATGTTGTATAACTCTAGCAATTTGTTTATCAAGAAATTCACCAAGTGGCACATCATCATTATCAACCAAGGTACTAGCATCATCATAAGCATTATTCATAGTAAGAGTAGCATCATCAATAACTTGCGACATATCAGAATTGATAGTATGTGGTGGTGTTGCAAGTTTACTCAAAACAGAAGGTGAATCTAAAGCAGAACTGGATGGCAGTTCCTTACCTCCCCTCGGCTTTGAGGGAAATATCTTAGTCTTAGGATCCTTCAGATTCTTCATAGTATTAATATGGTAATAATCCCAAGTGACTCAACAAATATGGCTATGCTCCCCGGCAACGGCGCCAGAAAAAGGTCTTGATAACCCACTAGTATGGAGGATCGCAATAGTTTTCGAGGGTAGAGTATTCAACCCAAATTTATAGATTCGACACAAGGGGAGACAAAGAATATTTGAAGGTGTTAGCAGCTGAGTTGTCAATTCGACCACACCTAGAGATTAATTATCTGCAGCAAAGTGATCAGTAGCAAAATAGTTTGATAGTTTTGATAGCAAAGGATGCAAGAATAAAGAATGGTAACAAAGGATAGCAGTAATTTTGTAGCAAGTGTAATGGTGATGATAGCAGTAGTAACTTAGCATAAACAATATGGAAAAGTTCGTAGGCATTGGATCGGTTACTCGTTGGATGATATTCATCATGTGACAGTTATAACCTAGGGCGATACGGCACTAGCTCCAGTTCATCGATATAATGTAGGCATGTATTTCGTAAATAGTCATACATTCTTTATCACAAGAACTTGCATGACATCTTTTGTCCTGCCCTCCCATGGCAGCGGGTTCCATACTGGAAACTAAGGGATATTAAGGCCTCCTTTTAATAGAGAACCGAAACAAAGCATTAACACATAGTGAATACATGAACTCCTCAAACTACGGTCATCACCGGGAGTGGGCCCGGTTGTTGTCACTCCGGGGTTGCCGGATCATAACATGTAGTAGGTGACTATAACTTGCAAGATCGGATCTAAAACATAGATATAATGATGATAACATAAACGGTTTAGATCTGAGTTCATGGCACCCGAGCCTAAAGTGACAAGCATTAAGCATGGCAAAGTCATGGCAACATCAATCTAGGAACATAGTGGATACTAGGGATCAAGCCCTAACAAAACTAACTCGATTACATGATGAATCTCATCCAACTCCTCACCGACCAGCGAGCCTACGAACGAATTACTCACTCCCGGTGGGGAGCATCATGGAATTGGCGATGGAGATGGGTTGGTGATGACGAAGAACGAAGATCCCCCTCTCCGGAGACCCAAACGGACTCCAGATCTACCCTCCCGAGGGAGAACAGGGCTTGACGGAGGCTCCGTCTCGTGGATCAAGATAATTCTTTCTCCCTGATTTTTTCTCCGACAAAAGGAATTTATAGCGTCGGTTTCAGGGTCAGCGGGGCCACCAGGTGGGTACAACCCACCTGGGCATGCCAGGAGAGGGGGGCGCGCCCTGGTGGGTTGTGCCCACCCAGGGGGCCCCTCTCCAGTAGGTCTTGGCTCCAGAAATTCTTATTTATTACATAAAAATTCCTCGTGAAGTTTCGTTCCATTCTGGGAACTTTTATTTCTGCACAAAAACAACACCACGGTAGTTCTGCTGAAAACAGTGTCAGTCTGGGGTTAGTTTCATTCAAATCATGCAAATTATTGTCCAAAACAAGAGGAAAAGCGTGAGAAAAGGTAGATACATTGGATACGTATTAGAGGTCACCTTGACAAATGAACCGGACCAGTTCCAGTGGAGCTTGACTTCTTCGGGCACATTTTTGGTTAAATACATGTATATGGATTTTATTAATAACGGACTGGTTTTTAGATCAAAACATATCTATCATTGAAGATCAAAGTTTTCATATGGTCTATACATAGGGGTATTATTTTTAATAAGGACAATCTGGCTAAGCGTAGACGACAAGGTAGTATAGAATGTTTTCTTCGTGACCAGGAGAAAATAGTACATTCGTTTCTAGCATGCTTGTTTGCTACTTTACTTACTGTGACGTATGATTTATGTGGCTTTTAATCTGTCTCCATCTAGTAGTATATCTAATATATCTTGCAACTGGTTGGGTTGTTCTGAGCCTACAAATAAGGCACATATCCATGTGTGAGTTGTGCTTTGCTTTGGGCTATATGGAATAGTTGGAATGGTTATGTGTTTAAGAGGAAAACTTTTCACTTTTTTGTAGGTTGTTTTCAGAGACACGAGATGAATACATACATGGTCCTTACTATATCACGTAGAAGCGTAGGAGCTTGTAGCACGGGATACGTACAACTAGTTTGGATGACAGAGCAAGAGGAAGATGGTGAGAGAGTGCGTGATGCAAGTTTTCCTTTCTAGGCTAGGTGGATGCATGAGTAGGGGTACAATGACATGATTAAAAATGCATCGGAGGAGAGTTGGGTGGAATGGGCGGGAGAAGTGTCCAAGGCACTGACTGGGGTGGCTAGATGGCCGACGAAGTGGAATAAGGAGGTACTGGGTGAACTAGGAGCGATACTAATAAAGCTAAACTGTGAGCTAGAGTGATGGAGGAGGAGGGGTGTGTCAGAGGAGAAGGTTAAGGAGGAGGCGCAGTTGAGAGGAGAGGTAGGAAGATTGGAGGAAATGATACACACCAAATGGAGAAGAAGAGCACACATATGGTGGTTGAAGGAGTGGGGTAGGAACACAAAAAAATTACACCAATGTGCATCGGCAAGAAAGAAGAAAAATAAGTTAAAGGAGTTGCGGAGGGAGGATGGCTCATTGGCGGCAGAGGGTTGTAAGTTAACTAACTATATTGCTACTTTTTTGCAGGATATCTTCTCTTCCAAGCCTAGTATAAGGGTGGACGAGCTTGCACAAAAGATTAAAGTGTGAGTAACACCGCAGATGAATGAATGCTTAATGAAAGAGTTCACTAAGGAGGAAATCAAGGCTGCCTTAGATAACATTGGCAATCTCAAGGCCCCAGGGCCTGATGGTATGTTGTCCTTGGTGTACAAGAAGCACTAGAGCATGATGGGGGAGAGGATAGTGGCTGAGGTGCTTCATGTGTCGAATGGAGGACCTATACCTACTGGTTGGAATGGTACATACTTGTTGCTAATTCCTAAGGTGAAGAATCCGAGCATAATTTAGGATCCAAGACCCATAAGTTTATGCAACGTCTTGTACAAGTTAGTGTCAAAAGTGCTCGCAAACAGACTCAAGCTTATTTTGCCGGAGGTGATCTCAGAAAATCAGAGTGCATTTGTGCCAGGACGTTTTATAACTGGCAATGTGCTTATATCCTATGAGTTATCCCATATGCTTTTTAATAAGAGAGGAGGAAAGGAGGGCTATGCAACAATTAAGTCAGACATGAGCAAAGCATACGACAGGGTCGAATGGAACTTCCTACAAGTAATTCTTGAAGGTTTGGGTTTCTGCCAAGCTTGGGTGAGGTTGATCATGAAATGTGTGACCATGGTACGTTTCCAAATCAAGGTAAATGTCTAGTTGACGGAGCAGTTTGTGCCTACCGGAGGCCTTCGACAAGGGGACCCTCTCTCACCATGCTTTTTTAACATATGTGCAGAAGGGATGTCGGTGTTGCTGTAGGATGGCGGAGAGGGAGGGAAGGCTGAGTGGTGTGCGTGTATGTCCAGCGGCACCACCCATAACACGTCTACTCTTCGCTGATGACTCGGTATTGATGATTCAAGCAAACAATGAGGAAGTCACCGAACTGAAGCGGCGCTGGACCTTTATGAGGATTGCTCTAGGCAGTGTATCAATAAGGAGAAGAGTGCCATCATGTTTAGTGCAAATACTTCGAGGGAGAAGAGTGAGAACATGAAAAGAAGGATCGATATCTTGTGTGAAACCTGGAACGAGCAGTACCTCGGACTCCCAGTTTATGTGGGCCGATCATGGAAGCAAGCGTTCGCATACATCAATGATGCGATATGGCGTCGCATACATGGCTAGAAGGGGAAACTTTTGGACAACGTTGGGAAACAAGTTCTGGTCAAGGTTGTTGCGCAAGCCATCCCAACCTATTCCATGTCTTGTTTTGTGAGGAGATTAGCTCGCTGATCGGTCATTTTGGTGCAGCCAACAGGATAACGAGTCCAAGATTCACTGGATATGTTGGCCAAAAATCACAAAGGCGAAGGCACATGGTGGTTTGGGCTTCTGGGATATACATTGTTTCAACATTGTGATGCTTTCGAGGCAAATATGGAGACTGATCTAGCGACCAGAAAGCCTTTGAGGTACTGCAGGCCAAATACTACCCTGGCGACAACATATTTGGAGCTGCACCAAAGGAAGACATTTCGTATACTTGGAAGAGCCTTCTACATGGGGGCTTGAGCTAGTGAAACAGGGGCATGTTTGGCATATCCGCGACGGTCACAGTGTGAACATCTAGGACGATCCATGGCTACCAAAAGCATGGTCTAGGTGTGTCACAACGCCAATGAATGGGTTCTGCTAGATAAAGTAAGTGAACTATAAATCTGATCACTGCTAAATGGGATGAGAAACTTGTTAAGGATGTCTTTCACCCGCAAGATGCCAACCCCATCCTTGGAATACCAGGTGTTGAAGATTTCAAAGCCTGGCACTTTGATGAGGGCATGCATTCTGTCAAGCAGACCTATAAGCTACTCCCTCCGTTCCATAATAGAAGATGCTTTTGCAAGCTAGCATAGCTTGCAAAAACGTCTTACATCATGGGGCGGAGGCATGAGTACAACTTAAGTTACAGGAAATTGCAAGCAATGGAGATGTTGGCCAGAGCCAGGGTGCCCAGGGATCACTGAATGTATGCGAGAACAACTTCTGGAGGCGTATTTTTAAGATGCCATCTCAGAACAGGATTAAGATGTTTACATGGTGACTGGCACATAACTCTCCTGCAACCTGGACAAATCTTGTGACCAGCGGTGTGCAAATAGAGGACACTAAATGTATTTTCTGTAGCAGAAATGAAGAGGATGTTGGACACCTCTTTGTTAGGTGTAAGGAAGTGAAGGAAATCTGCCGAGCCATGGGAAATGAGAACGTGCAACAGGCGCTTGAGGGATTTGATACTGATGGAGCTGTTCTCAAGTATCTATGGTCGTTGCCAATGGAGACAAGAGTGCAAATCCTATATTTTTGGTGGGAATGGTGGAATGAGAGGAATTGGGTGAGGAAGAAAGAAGGGCAGATGCGTCCTGATGAGATAGTTCACAGTGTTAATAACTAATTATGTAATTAGGGGGAAAATCTCCCCTTGGCCGGACGGCCGTGCGGTTGCTTCCGCAACCGCCGCCTCTCTCCTTTCTACCTGGAACCGATGCATCCCTCGTGGATCATCGTGTCTCTCCAGGATCGCTCTGTCTCTCCAACACGTATATACTGTACTGAACGGATTAATAGACAGAAGTTTCCATTCACTTCGAACATGTTATCACCCACCCTAGAACTACCAGAGAGCAAGAACAACAGAGAAGAGAAGAGATCGAGACTCGCCGGTGAGATGTCCGGCCTCGTTTCCTTCTTCCTTCGCCTGATCCATGAGGCCGGTCACCGCTACCACCTTGTGCCGCCATGGAGTGGCTGGCCTCCAGCGCTTCCGGCGCGATGCCGCTGGACGTGGCCACCATGGCGCTGGGAGGGGCATGAGGGGAGGTGACCACGCCACTGGACACCGCTGATACGTCTTTGTCGTATCTATAATTTTTTATTGTTCCATGCCAATATTATACAACTTTCATATACTTTTGGCAACTTTTTATACTATTTTTTGGGACTGACATATTGATCCAAAGGCCGATGCGATTCTGTTTGTTGCATGTTTTATGTTTCGCAGAAACCCCATATCAAACGGAATCCAAACGGGATAAAAACGGACGGAGAATATTTTTGGAATATTTGGAGCATATGGGAGGAAGAATCAACGTGAGACGGTGCTCGAGGGGGGCACGAGGCAGGGGCGCGCCTGCCCCCCTCGTGGGCCCCCCGTAAGGCAGTTGCTGCTCTACTTTGGCCGCAAGAAAGCTAATTTTTGGAAAAAAAAACCTCGACAAAGGTTTCAATCCAATCGGAGTTACGGATCTCCATATATATACGAAACGGTGAAAGGGAAGAATACCAGAACGCAGAAATAGAGAGAGACAGATCCAATCTCGGAGGGGCTCTCGCCCCTCCCACGCCATGGAGGCCAAGGACCAGAGGGGAAACCGTTCTCCCATCTAGGGAGGAGGTCAAGGAAGAAGAAGATGAAGGGTCCCCCTCTCCCCTTCTCTTCCGGTGGTGCTGGAACGCTGTCGTGGCCATCATCATCACCGCAATCTACACCAACAACTTTACCGCCATCATCACCAACTCTTCCCCCCTCTATGCAGCGGTGTAACCCCTCTTTTACCTGCTGTAATCTCTACTTAAGCATGGTGCTCAACGCTATATATTATTTCCCAATGATGTATGGCTATCCTATGATGTTTGAGTAGATCTGTTTTGTCCTATGGGTTATTTGATGATCAAGATTGGTTTGAGTTGCATGTTTTATTATTGGTGATGTCCTATGGTGTTCTCTGTGTCGCGCAAGCGTGAGGGATCCCCGTTGTAGGGTGTTGCAATACGTTCATGATTCGCTTATAGTGGGTTGCGTGAGTGACTGAAACACAAACCCGAGTAAGGGGGTTGTTGCGTATGGGATAAAGAGGACTTGATGCTTTAATGCTATGGTTGGCTTTTAGCTTAATGGTCTTTAGTAGTTGCGGATGATTGCTAGAGTTCCAATCATAAGTGCATATGATCCAAGTAGAGAAAGTATGTTAGCTTATGCCTCTCCCTCAAATAAAATTGCAATAATGATTACCGGTCTAGTTATCGATTGCCTAGGGACAAATAACTTTCTCGTGACAAAAAGCTCTCTACTAAAACTAATTTAGTTGTGTCTTTATCTAAACAGCCCCTACTTTTTATTTACTTGCTCTTTATTATCTTGCAAACCTATCCAACAACACCTACAAAGTACTTCTAGTTTCATACTTGTTCTAGGTAAAGTGAACGTTAAGCGTGCGTAGAGTTGTATCGGTGGTCGATAGAACTTGAGGGAATATTTGTTCTACCTTTAGATCCTCGTTGGGTTCGACACTCTTACTTATCGAAAGAGGCTACAATTGATCCGCTATACTTGTGGGTTATCAACCGCCGCCGTGCCACTGGACACGCCCGCGGCGGTGCTCCTCGCGCCCATGGCCATGCGCCCATGGGGTTCGACCCTTGGATGGTGGCCGGCCCGAGCACCCCGATGGTATACGGGGCCGCAGCTGCGCCTGCACCGCTCCTTGGATCTTCGCCCCCACCTCCTCCTCCATCGGCCGCATGGCTCCCGCCGTCGATGGCGATGCCTGAAGCCGTGGCCGCTGGCCGGCACCGCTGCCCGCCTGGCTACGCCCAAGTGCCGATGCGCTCAACGACAAACACAAAGGAGGCACTCGCCTTCATCTCCGCGCGAACCTACACCTTCGGCGTCGTCGGCCTTGGAGCCGGCATGGAGGGCGCCGACGCCACCACCACGCCTCAACAGGAGACGGTCGCGAGCTCGAGCAATCACACGGAGCGGTCTTCAGCCACCTTTTTGGGTGTGCCATCGCAGCCCTCGAACGCCATCCAGGCTCATGGGCCCACATCATACCACATGGAGCCCGCCTGGATCCCATCGTCGTCGAATCTTCTTCAGACGAGGAGATCTCGGCGGTATTGCACTGTTGATCACCAGAGCCATGGATGGGATGCGGTAGCGGCCTCCCCAATCCATCGGCGGCTGATACGTCTCCAACGTATCTATAATTTTTATTGTTCCATGCTATTATATTATCTGTTTAGGATGTTTTATATGCATTATTATGCTATTTTATATTTTTCTTGGGACTAGCTTATTAACCTAGAGCCCAGTGCCAGTTTCTGTTTTTTTCCAGTTTTTGAGTTTTATAGAAAAGGAATACCAAACGGAGTCCAAACGGAATAAAACTTTCGCGATGATTTTTCTTGGACCAAAAGACACCCACGGAACTTGGAGATGAAGTCAGAAGAGTCTCGAGGGCACCACAAGCACTAAGGTCGCGCCCTAGGGGGGGGGGGGGGGTTGGCTTGTGGGCCCCTCGGGAGTCCACCGGCATCCCTCTCATCTCTATAAATTCACAAATATTCCTATAACCGCAGAAGCGTCCATCAAAATACTTCTCCACTGCCGTAACCTTCCGTACCCATGAGATCTCATCTCGGGGCCTTTTCCGGTGTCCTGCCGGAGGGGCATTCGATCATGGAGGGCATCTACATCAACTCTATTGCCCCCCCCCCCCCCGGATGAAGCGTGAGTAGTTTACAAAAGACCTACGGGGCCATAGCTAGTAGCCAGATGGCTTCTTCTCTCTATTTGATATTCAATACAATGTTCTTGGAGATCTATCCGATCTAATCTTATTTTGCGGTGTGTTTGTCGAGATTGATGAATTGTGGATTTGTAATCAGATTATCTATGAATATTATTTGAATCTTCTATGAATTCTTATATGCATGATTTGATATCTTTCTATTTCTCTTTGAATTATCGGTTTGGTTCGGCCAACTAGATTGGTTTTTCTTGCAATGGGAGAGGTGCTTAGTTTTGGGTTCAATCTTGCGGTGTCCTCACCCAGTGACAAATTAGGGGTAGCGAGGCACGTATTTGTATTGTTGCCATCAACGGTAAAAGGATGGGGTTTTCATCATATTGCTTGAGTTTCTCCCTCTACATCATGTCATCTTGCTTAAGGCATTACTTCGTTCTTATGAACTTAATACTCTAGATGCATGCTGGATAGCGGTCGATGTGTGGAGTAATAGTAGTAGATGCAGGCGGGAGTCGGTCTACTTGAAACAGACGTGATGCCTATATTCATAATCATTTCCTTGGATATCGTCATAACTTTGCGCTTCTCTATCAATTGCTCGACAGTAATTTGTTCACCCACCGTATTATTTTCCTTCAAGAGAGAAGCCTCTATTGAAACCTATGGCTCCGGGTCTATTTTCCATGATATATTTTCAGATCTATAAACCAAAAATACCTTGCTGCAATTTATTTACTTTCATCTTTTTTTACGTTTTAGTGATCTTTTATATCTATGTCTATCAGATCTCACCTTTGCAAGTGCCCGTGAAGGGATTGACAGCCCCTTTTATCGCGTTGGGTGCAAGTGTTTGATTGTTTGTGCAGGTGCATAGATTGGGGACTTGCTTGTTTCTCCTACTGGATTGATACATTGGTTCTCAACTGAGGGAAATACTTATCTCTACGTTGTTGCATCACCCTTTCCCCTTCAAGGGAAAAACCAACGCAAGCTCAAGAAGTAGCAGGAAGAATTTCAGGCGTCGTTGCCGGGGAGATCTACATCAAGCCTACCAAGTACCCACGATAAACGCTCATCTCTTGCATTACACTATTGACCATTTGCCTCTCGGTTTCCTCTCCCCCACTTCAGAAACGATTTCAGAAAAACATAAAAAAGATTTGCCTTTTTATTCCCCTTCTTCCGTTCTTCTTTTCGTTTGCTATCTTTGCTTGTGTTGCCATGTGCATTCTATTTGCTTGCTAAAAATCTATTGATATGGATCCACTTAAAGTATTTTACTTGGATCATGTTTGATCCATATGTGCTCATGCTAAAACCCCAACTATTTTAGTTGAGGGAAAATCTTTAGATGAGCATGCTCATTTTGTGTGTCACTGTTTGTGTGAAAAAGGGATACTCTTACGGAATCAAATAAATTCTTTGCTATGTTATGCTTGGAATAATTGTGGACTTTGGGATTTACTTGTTGCTCTAAGAACCCTAAAAAACACCTTCCCTACCTATGTGAGTTTAATGATAATGAAATCTTATCTTTTTATGAAAAGGGTGTTTAAAGTTACTATGATATCGAACAAATTGAAGAATTTGTTGCTTTTAAGGGTGCTTATGAAGTTGCTTCTTTGATTGAGAAGTATAATATTACTCTCTACAAATCTGAAATTTTGACATACTTAAATATTGCTATGAAAACTATGCTCATAATGCCTATGTTAAGGAGTTTATTGAGAGAATGACCGTTGCTTTGGAAGAAAATATTGATAAGCATGAATCTATAGATAATTATGATTTCATTGATTTGATTGAAATATCCCTTGATGAACATGATGCTTGTTATTTTTATGGCCGTGATGCCAATATTAATTATGCTTATGGAGATGAATTTGCTATAGTTCCATATGTTAAACATGAAATTGTTGCTATTGCACCCATACTTGATAGTTCCTTGAATCAAAAGCATGATTGCAATTATGTTATTATAAAATCTATTAATGTCAATTGTGCTAATAATATGTAAAACCCCAAGCTTGGGGATGCTAGTTTTGCTATTTCCGCTACGTATTGCAATGATCATGATTGGGGTGATAAAGCTTCTTATGATCGTGAAAAATTATTTAAGCCTCATGATGAATATGTTTGCTATAAATTGTAAGTGGGTTTGGAAGAGTGTCAACTTTATGAACTAATTATACCACTACTTTGGATATTGATAAATCTTATTTTTTTTTGATAAAAGTGGGTTCGGAGAGGTCATGACTTTATTTGATGATAATCCCACAATTTTGGTGGAGTGTCAACTTTGGATGTATGTGGATCATGTTGAGAATATTTTATGTGATAGCTATATTGTTGAATTCGAATATGATCCCACATGTAATTATTATGAGAGTGGGAAATATGGTTGTAGAAATTTTCATGTTACTAAATTACCTCTCTTTATATTGAGATTGCTATTGCTTCTTTCTTCTTCCTTGCATATGCTAGTTTTTGCTTGCCTTGATAATTTGTTTGCTTATAAAATGCCTATGCATAGAAAGTATGTTAGACTTAAATATGTTTTTCACATGTTTTATGATGCTCTCTTTGTTTTTCAATTATTATCTTTCATGTGAGCATCATCGAAATCTCAATGCCTTGCTAGGGGCATAAAATGATAGCGCTTGTTGGGAGGCAACCCAATTTTATTTTTGTCCTTGCTTTTTTGTTCCTATTCTTTGAATAAATTTAAGATCTATCCTCTGGTTAGATGTGTTTTGGTGTTTTAGTTTAGTGTTTGAGCCAAGCAAGACCTTTGGGATGGTCTATGGTGATAGTTGATTTGATCTTGCTGAAAAACAGAAACTTTTCCGCCCAGCAAAACAATTTTCATAAATCACAGAAGCATGAAACAACACTGATTTTTTGGCACAAGATTGATATAAAAATTTCCTAGACTTTCCTATTTTTCAAAAAAAATTGGAGTTACAGAATTATTCAAAGTTTTCAGATTGCTACATATTGTTCTGTTTTTGACAGATTCTGTTTTCTTTGTGTTGTTTGCTTATTTTGACGAATCTATGGATAGTATCGGGGGGTATGAAACATGGAGAAGTTGGAATATAGTAGATATTACACCAATATAAATAAAGAATAAGTTCACAATAGTACCAAAAAGTGGTGATTTATTTTCTTATACTAACGGATCTCATGAGTTTTCTTGTTGAGTTTTGTGTTGTGAAATTTTCAAGTTTTGGGTAAATATTTGATGGACTATTGAATAAGGAGTGGCAAGAGCCTAAGCTTGGTGATTCCCAAGGCACCCAAAGGTAATACTCAAGGAAAACCAAGCATCTAAGCTTGGGGATGCCCCGGATGGCATCCCCTCTTTCATCTTCGTCTATCGGTAAATTTACTTGAGGCTGTATTTTTATTCACCACATGATATGTGTTTTGCTTGGAGCGTCTAGTATGATATGAGTCTTTGCTTTTTAGTTAGCCACAATCATCCTTGCTGTATACACATTTTGAGAGGGACACACATTAATCGTGAATTTATTAGAATACTCTATGTGCTTCACTTATATCTTTTGAGCTAGGCAATTTGCTCTAGTGCTTCACTTATATCTTTTTAGAGCACGACGGTGGCTTTATTTTATAGAAATTGTTGAACTCTCATGCTTCACTTATATTATTTTGAGAGTCTTTCTAAACAGCATGGTAATTTGCTTTAGTTATGAATTTAGTCCTATTATGATGGGCATCCAACAGGGATATAATAAAAACTTTCATATAATGTGTGTTGAATGATATGTGAAGTTTGATTCCTTATGATTGTTTTGAGATATAAGGATGGTGATATTAGAGTCATGCTAGTGAGTAATTGTGGATTGTTAGAAATACTTGTGTTAAATTTTGTGATTCCCATAGCATGCATGTATGGTGAACCTTTATGTGATGAAGTTGGAGCATGATTTATTTATTGATTGTCTTCCTTATGAGTGGCGATCGGGGACGAGCGATGGTCTTTTCCTACCAATCTATCCCCCTAGGAGCATGTTTGTAGTACTTTGTTTCGACGGCTAATAGATTTTTGCAATAAGTATGTGAGTTCTTCGTGACTAATGTTGAGTCCATGGATTATACACATTCTCACCCTTCCACCATTGCTAGCCTCTCTAGTACCGCGTAACTTTTGCCGGTGCATTAAACCCACATGTACGCTTCCTCAAAACAGCCACCATACCAACCTATTATGGCATTTCCATAGTCATTCCGAGATATATTGCCATGCAACTTCCACCATTCTGTTTTATTATGACATGCACCATCATTGTCATATTTCTTTGCATGATGGTTAGATAGCTAGCATGATGTTTTCATCGCTTGTCCGTTTTTTGATGTCATTTGCTATGCTAGATCATTGCACATCCCAGTACACCGCTGGAGGCATTCATATAGAGTCATATTTTGTTCTAAGTACCGAGTTGTAATTCTTGAGTTGTAAGTAAATAAAAGTGTGATGATCATCATTATTAGAGCATTGTCCCATGTGAGGAAAGGATGACGAATGCTATGATTCCCTCACAAGTTGGGATGAGTCTCCAGACTTAAAAAAAGAGAGGCCAAAGAAGCCCACCAAAAAATGAGAGAAAAGAGAAAAGGGACAATGTTACTATACTTTTTCCACACTTGTGCTTAAAAGTAGCACCATGATCTTCATGATAGAGAGTCTCCTATGTTGTCACTTTCATATACTAGTGGGAATTTTTCATTATATAACTTGGCTTGTATATTCCAATGATGGGCTTCCTCAAATTGCCCTAGGTCTTCGTGAGTAAGCTAATGGGATGCACACCCACTTATTTTCGTGTTGAGTTTTCATACACTTATAGCTCTAGTGCATCTGTTGCATGGCAATCCCTACTCACTCACATTGATATATATTGATGGGCATCTCCATAGACCATTGATATGCCTAGTTGATGTGAGACTATCTCCTTCTTTTTGTCTTCTACACAACCACCATATTCTATTCCACCTATAGTGCTATATCCATGGCTCACGCTCATGTATTGCGTGAAAGTTGAAAAAGTTTGAGAACATCAAAAGTATGAAACAATTGCTTGGCTTGCCATCGGGGTTGTGCATGATTTAATACTTTGTATGATGAAGATGGAGCTTAGCCAGACGATATGATTTTGTAGGGATAACTTTCTTTGGCCATGTTATTTTGAGAAGACATGATTGCTTTATATGCTTGAAGTATTATTGTTTTTATGTCAATATTAAATTTTGTTTTGAGTCTTATGGATCTGAACATTCATGCCACAATAAATAAAATTACATGGATGAATATGTTAGGTAGCATTCCACATAAAAAAAATCTGTTTTTATCATTTACCTACTCGAGGACGAGCAGGAATTAAGCTTGGGGATGCTTGATATGTGTCTCCAACGTATCTATAATTTTTAATTGTCCCATGCTATTATATTCTCTGTTTTTGGATGTTTTATATGCATTATTATGCTATTTTACATTATTTTTGGGACTAACATACTAATCTAGAGCCTAGTGCCAGTTTCTGTTTTTTCCCTGTTTTTTGAGTTTTATAGAAAAGGAATACAAAACGGAGTCCAAACGGAATAAATCTTTCACGATGATTTTTCTTGGACCAGAAGACACCCACGGAACTTGGAGATGAAGTTAGAAGAGTTCTGAGGGCACCACAAGCCCTCAGGGCGCACCCTAGGGGGGTGCGCCCCCTGGCTTGTGGGCCCCTCGGGAGTTCACCGACCTCCCTCTCAGCTCTATAAATTCACAAATAATCCCATATCCACAGAAGCGTCCACCAAAACACTTTTTTGCCGCTGTAACCTTCTGCACCTGTGAGATCCCATCTTGGGCCTTTTAAGGTGTCCTGCCAGAGG
This sequence comes from Aegilops bicornis, assembly GCA_021605145.1. Lineage (NCBI taxonomy): Eukaryota > Viridiplantae > Streptophyta > Magnoliopsida > Poales > Poaceae > Aegilops > Aegilops bicornis. The sequence goes on from CM038674.1 coordinate 274,571,861, forward strand.
GGGATTTGATCATGGAGGGCATCTACATAGACTCTATTGCCCCTCCGATGAAGCGTGAGTAGTTTACCACAGATCTACAGGTCCATAGCTAGTAGCTAGATGGCTTCTTCTCTCTCTTTGATCTTCAATACAATGTTCTCCTCGATGTTCTTGGAGATCTATTCAATGTAATCTTCTTTTGCGGTGTGTTTGTCGAGATTCATGAATTGTAGATTTATGATCAGGTTATCTATGAATGTTATTTGAATCTTATCTGAATTCTTATATGCATGATTTGATATCTTTGTATTTCTCTTCGAATTATCGATTTGGTTTGGCCAACTAGATTGGTTTTTGTTGCAATGGGAGAGGTGCTTAGTTCCGGGTTCAATCTTGCGGTGTCCTCACCCAGTGACAAAGTAGGGGTGGCGAGGCACATATTTGTATCGTTGCCATCAAGGGTTAAAAGATGGGGTTTTCATCATATTGCTTGAGTTTATCCCTCTACATCATGTCATCTTGCTCAAGGCGTTACTTCGTTCTTATGAACTTAATACTCTAGATGCATGCTGGATAGTGGTCGATGTGTGGAGTAATTGTAGTAGATGCAGGCAGGAGTCGGTCTACTTGACACGGACATGATCCCTATATTCATAATCATTGCCTTGGATATCATCATAACTTGCGTTTTCCTATCAATTGCTCGACAGTAATTTGTTCACCCTCCGTATTATTTTCCTTCAAGAGAGAAGCCTCTAGTGAAACCTATGGCCCCCAGGTCTATTTTCCATCATATATTTTCAGATCTATAAACCAAAAATACCAAAAATACCTTGCTGCAATTTATTTACTTTTATTTTGTTTTACGTTTTAGTGATCTTTTATATCTATCTCTATCAGATCTCACCTTTGCAAGTGACTGTGAAGGGATTGACAACCCCTTTATCGCGTTGGGTGCAGGTGTTTGTTTTTTTGTGCAGGTGCATAGATTGGGACTTGCTTGTTTCTCCTACTGGATTGATACCTTGGTTCTCGACTAAGGGAAATACTTATCTCTACTTCGCTGCATCACCATTTCCTCTTCAAGAGAAAAACCAACGCAAGCTCAAGAAGTAGCAGTGACATCGTGCAGAGGTGGGGATCGAGCAGGGTGGTGTGGATGTCGGATACTCCGACACTTATCCGAATCCACCCCCTCGCCTCCTCTTTCTTATGCGGATAGGCCAATGGGCAGAGGTGGAAGCAAATGGGCCGACCAAAGGTAGTGGCGGCCCAGGCCTAGGCACTGCCTGCCCCCTTCAGGAATTGTTTTTTTTATTTTTTTTCTTATTCTCTTTTTTAGTTAAACATTAGTACTAATTATTGTATTAGTGCAGTTTTACACTATGTTTAGTACTGTTTAGTACCTAGTTTGACTACTACTTACATTCTAGTCTAATTCTAGATTTAATCTAGGTTAGGACCTGTGTAATTATTAGTGTGTTTATATTAAGCAATGGATTGATAATATAAATAAAGTACCGGAATTCATCTAGGAAGAATGACATGTTCCATGTGTTTACCACATATCCAGTTCTCTTGAATATGTTTTTGCGACCGAGATCATCGTCTCTCGCATACCAAACTTGTAAATTTTTGAATATTTGTCCCTCATTATATTTGGAATCACAAGGTAACGAGTTGCGATCTACTGCTCATTTACAGATTATCCCCTCTTACTGTAAGGTCTACGCTTTGTCATTCTCGACAAGTGATTACCTCCAACGTGTATTCCTTATATCTGAATTGTAGCATACACAAGGTAATGGCAATGTAGCCTATTTCTGTGAGATCTAAGTGATCTTCAAAGTGTTATGTTCACACAATTGTGGTTGATTTGTTTTTCAAGGTTTTCACTTGAGCATCAAATTTTTGCATTCTTATTACAGCACCATGATGGTTTTTAATTTACCACCTGTAAATTAATTATCTATGGTTCCTCATGTAGGCAAAGATGACCGCCAAAGAGTTTGAGGAGCTTTATTTCAATGGCCACAACTACCTGTTGGTGCAGTGATAGTCCCCTTATGTTTTGGAGTTTGTTGACATAAACAGTATGGGACATATGTGTTTGCTAGTGCACACAAAGCAACAAGTCCCTGAAGTATTGAGGAGTTTGATGCAAACGACGAAGATAATCTCCCTGCGTGGCAGCGAAGGTTATCACTGAAGATAAAGCTAACAAAAGTGACCCCTAAAAATTGTTGAAGCTCAAGCAATTGGTTCGGTGTCTGTTCGAAGAATTTGACTGCGTTCGAGGAAGAATGAAGACAAAGTGAAGACGTAGCATTTGTTTCTTCATTCCTCTTCTTTGATTGAGTCGCAGGATCACCGTACTATTAAGAGGGGTGTGGCGTTCGAAGCTTTGATTCTCTGATGCTAAACCCAAATCCTATGAAAGCTATGAGAGAATTTTTTTTGTGTTTCGAGCAAATACTTGCCAGCAAGAGACTGTAATCTTCTTTGCTACGAGAGATTTCACTCGGACTAAGGAGTTAGCATTACTTGTTCCTCAAGTAATGTTACCGTTGCTCCAAAATCCGAATGTTGTGAATGTGTCGGTTGGCCATTGGCTGGACCTCGTGTCCAAAATGGTCATTTCCCGTCTGGGAAGGCTGCGGCTACAAATAGCCACCCCACGCTGGCTTTGTCCGATGGCTGCTCCGTTTGATTATGAGAAGATTGTTGAGCAACCCACTCCCTGAGCGATTTGAGTTTAAAATCCTCCAAGAGAAAAATCCTAGAGCCAAAGAATTAGATAGTGGTTTTGCATCACTGGAATCTAAGTTTAGTACGCTCCGCCTATTACTCTTGAGAGCTACAAACTCTCTAGACGGTTAGGTGTCAATTTCTTCAGAGACCAAGAGTGATTGTGGTTCTCGAAGAAGTCTGTAAAGGTTCAGAGATCACCTTCAAGTATCTACCACGAGTAATCAGCATCGGTTGACGAATCGATTGTCGAGGAGAATAGGGTGAAGAGAGTTTAACTTCCGTGTTAAGTCACAGCCCCTCCAACCAGACGTAGTCTTGGTGCAGAAGGACGGACTGGTCAAACAAATTCCTTGTCCCCATCGAGCATCATCGGTTATCTCTGTCACTCATGTTTACCTTTGATGCATTTTCATTCGTATGTTCAAATCGATGCATGTCTTAGTTCTCCTTCGGTACTTTGTTCTAGTTCACTGTAGTTTGCTTTTCATTCATTCCGCTGCCGAGTTATGAGAGATTTAAGTTTTCTGAAGAAAATTTAAAACTCCCATTCACCCCCCCCCCCCTCTAGTAGACATACTTCGTTCCTACAATTGGTATCAGAGCGAGGTACTCCTTGACTCTGCTCATTTTAGTCTAATGACTTCGGAGTTTAAGTATGTCTTCAGTGAACTACAAGTCTCATCTCAAGATTCCCATATTCGATGGGACGGACTACCCCTTCTAGAAGGAGATGATGATGATATGTGGAATGTGGTGCTATTCGGGCTCAACATTGTTGTACCTCAAGCCCCTTCCAACGAAGAAAAGAAGCTCATTCAGCTGGATGCTCAGGCCAAAGATGAAATTGGTGGCCATCTCAACCAGGCACAATTTCTTCGCTATCGCTAGTGTCAAACTGTGAAGGAATTGTGGGACATCCTCAAAAAGATCAATGAAGGAGTTTCAACCCATAAATAAGCTAGAATTGATACTCTTCGAGTCAAGTTCAATCATTTCAAGCGCATTGGAAATGAAAGCCGCCAACAAACCTTCAATCGCCTGAGTGATATCGCGAATGAACTTCAAGGTCTCGGCACCAAAGACATCACTGACCATGAATTCATGAAGAAACTGCTTCGATCTCTTGATGGTTCTTTCGACATACTAGTTCTGATGATACGTGAACGACCTGACTTCAAGCACCTTCACTCTACTGATATCATGGAGAGACCGAACACTCACGAGGAACAGGAAGAAGAGAAAAAGGATCTGTATGGCTCAATTTTACGTAAAAACATGCTCTCAAGGCAGTGGCTGATTCCTCCTCTGATGGAAATGCTGAAGAAGATTCTGATGATCCAGAAAGATTCAGCAAAGATCTCGCACTGATCACAAAAAGATTCCAGCACTTTCACAAGAAGAGCCAGTTCCAGAAAAATAAGTTCAAGCAACTCTGGGGGTTCAAAATGTTCATCAAAACCTGCCGGAGAATACACCTGTTTCAAGTGCAGAAAGCCTGGACACTTCATTTCGGACTGCTCTCTCTGGGGAGCTGAAATCCGTGCTAGTGGGAGAAAGAGCAACCATCGAGGCAAAATCAAGAGCAAGAACTACGACTCCGATGAAGAAAATAAAACGAAGAAATTCTTCAAGAAGAAGGACAGCTCCACTTCAAAATCTTTGACAAGATCTTCATCGAGGAACCTCTCCAAGTCCTCCTCCAACCGCAAGAATACTTCTCGCAAGGCCAAGGCGTACATCGGCAAGGAGATGAATTCTGAAGAAGAAGAAGAATCATCTGCCTCCGAAGAAGCTAATGAATCCGATGAGGATTGCGATTCGGGCATGGCTGGCATAGCATGCGCCTCCACTTCTTCAACCAATTTCTTCGGGAACCCGTCAAGCGACGATGAATCTCTTGCCTACTACTTCATGGCCAAAGCTTCAAAAGAACATGTATCCTACAAACATCACAAGTCCAGTGATCAATATTCTTCTGATGAGGATGACCATGCTAAGTTGATCAAAATTGCCAACACACAAAATTATCTTGAGAAAATTGAGAAAAAAACTCAGAAAATCTGAAGGGTTGTTGGTTGAGGAGATGGTGAATAATCAGTCGTTGACTGAAGAGTATTCTACTCTCAAGTCACGAATGGATGAACTATCAACTCGTCATGATTTTCTCTCAGTAGACCACGAAATATTGACCTATGATTACCTAAAAAGGAAACAAGAACTCGAGGCGCTGAGAGAGGCTCATGAAGATTTGATCAGAGAAAATTCTCTTCTCACCCAACAACTCAAGGATAAACTTGAGGTGTTTGAGCCACCGTGTCTAAAATGCCATGAACGAACCAATGCAGAATCAAATGTTGAATCATCTATGAATGCTAACCCCTCGATCGAGGAAAATGGTTCTGTTTCTAATGAGATTGGTAGGTTGAAGGATCTTCTTCAGACAAGAATGTTCAAATCTCTCAAAGGGCATCAAACCCTCTGTGATGTTTTGAGGAAACCCATCCTTCACAAAAATCCCAGAAAGGAAGGTATCGGTTTTGAAAGGAAACTGAATGAAGATGGTTCTTACTGGGAACCACATCAATATCCTCAAACTGTGTAGGTTCCTGCAAAGAGCAAAACGCTCGATCCAGCATTACTTTCAGGATACAACTCTCCTATTCCTGAATATCTTGATGATGATTCCCTGGACAATTATAAGTTGTTCAAGAATCAACATGGTGAGACTGTGGCTTGCTATGTTGGACCTAACAACAGAAATGGCCCCCCAAAGAACGCTATTTGGGTGCCTAAGAAAAGTGTTGATGCTTTACATGTTTATGCTTGACTAACCATGCAGGCACAAAGAATTCGATAGAATGATTATATGCATACTGCATACAATCACTATGCTCATTCATTTGGAAAGAATTTCAATGCTTGTTCTTTTAATTATACTCGCACCTCATCTAATAACAACTATGCTTATCGAAAGAAATAATATCCTGCGTTCTTTTCGAAGCCACCTGCAAAGATGTGGGTGGTTAAGAAGTTCTTCTGCAGGACTATGTCTCCGGGTGCACTGAATTGATTATGGACTGTGGATGCACTAGTCACATGACCGGAGACAAATCGTTGTTTGTCGAACCCAACTTAACTGCTTATCCTCTGAAGCATATCACTTTTGGCGACAACAACAAAGGAAAGGTAATTGGGCTAGGTAAAATTGCCATATCCAAAGACAAGTCCATTGATGATGTTCTACTTGTCCAGTCTCTTGGATTCAATCTTATGTCAGCTGGCAAGTTATGTGATCTTGGCATGCTAGTTTTATTCTCGATATCCAAATGCATTGTCTTCATAGCCTCTGACAATTCCTTCGTCTTTGAGGGAATTAAGAAGGGTGATCTTTATATTGTGGATTTCTCTAAGGGTTCCTCAGTCCAAACTTGTTTGCTTGCAAAAGCAACCGAAGGTTGGCTGTGGCACCGAAGACTTGGTCATGTAGGTATGAGAAATTTGCAGACCCTAGTGAAGAAAAATCATCTCCGTGGCATTCCTGATGTGAAATTCGACAAGAATAATCTTTGTGCTACTTGTGAGGCTGGTAAATTGGCTAAGAAGCGTCACTCTTCAAAAACAGTCACGACCACTACAAGACCTCTAGAAATTCTTCATATGGATTTATTTGGTCCCAAAAATTATGCAAGCTTCAGTGTAGTCATTATGGTCTGGTTATTGTTGATGATTTTTCTCGATACACTTGGGTATTCTTTCTCGAAGACAAGACTTGTACTCAAGATATCTTCAAAAGCTTCGCTAAGAAGGCCCAGAATGAATATGATGTGCGCATTAAGCATGTTAGAAGTGATAATGGAACTGAGTTCAAAAACGCTCATATTGCTGAATTTATCGATGAACATGGCATTACTCATGAGTTCTCTGCTGCTTACACTCCCCAACAGAGAGGAGTTGTTGAACGAAAGAACAAAACTCTCATTGAAATGGCAAGAACAATGCTTAGTGAGTACAAAACTCCCATTCACTTCTGGGCTGATGCAATTAACACTGGTTGTCATGTTATCAATCGTGTTTATCTTCACAAGTTCCTTCAGAAAACCTCTTATGAGCTTATCACTAGCAAGAAGCCAAATGTTTCTTATCTACGTGTTTTTGGTGCACCTTGTTACATTCTTGATATGAACCACTCTTCCAAGTTTGCACCTAAGGCACATGAAGGTTTTCTTCTCGGTTATGGCTCAAACTCGCTTACGTATCGTGTCTATAACTCTCACCACATGAAAGTTATGGAAAGATAAATGTGTGGTTTGATGAATCTAATGGCTCCCAAAAGGAGCACCTGCCAAATGTGATAAATGAACCGTTGATATCGAATGTTATTCGGCAAATGGCCATTGGGAGCGTCAAGCCTGTTGAAGGAAATGCACTTGAGTCTTCTGTTGGGGAACGTAGTAATTTAAAAAAAATTCCTACGCACACGCAAGATCATGGTGATGCATAGCAACAAGAGGGGAGAGTGTTGTCCACGTACCCTCGTAGACCGAAAGCGGAAGATTTAGCACACCACGGTTGATGTAGTCGTACGTCTTCACGATCCGACCGATCAAGTACCGAACGCACGGCACCTCCGAGTTCAGCACACGTTCAGCTCGATGACGTCCCTCGAACTCCGATCCAGCCGAGCTTTGAGGGAGAGTTCTGTCAGCACGACGGCATGGTGACGATGATGATATTCTACCAACGCAGGGCTTCGCCTAAGCACTGCTATGATATTATCGAGGTGGATTATGGTGGAGGGGGGCATCGCACACGGCTAAGAGATCAAGAGATCAATTGTTGTGTCTATGGGGTGCCCCTGCCCCCGTATATAAAGGAGGGAGGGAGAGGCCGGCCCTAGAGGGGGCGCGCCAAGTGTGGGGAGTCCTACTAGGACTCCCAAGTCCTAGTAGGATTCCCCTTTCCTTTCCGGAGTAGGAGAGAAGGAAAGAGGGAGAGGGAGAAGGAAAGGGGCTGCACCCTTGTCCAATTCGGACCAGAGGTGGGTGCGCCTCCTTCCTTTTGGCCTCTCTCCTCTATCCCGTATGGCCCAATAAGGCCCAATACTTCTCCCGTGAATTCTCAGAACTCCCCAGACCAACCACTCGGAACCTTTCCAATGTCCGAATATAGTCGTCCAATATATCAATCTTTACGTCTCGACCATTTCGAGACTCCTCGTCATGTCCCCGATCTCATCCGGGACTCCGAACTTCCTTCGGTACATCAAATCACATAAACTCATAATACAATCGTCACCTAGACTTTAAGTGTGCGGACCCTACGGGTTCGAGAACTATGTAGACATGACCGAGACACGTCTCCGGCCAATAACCAATAGCGGAACCTGGATGCTCATATTGGCTCCCACATATTCTACGAAGATCTTTATCGGTCAAACCGCATAACAACATACGTTGTTCCCTTTGTCATCGGTATGTTACTTGCCCGAGATTCGATCGTCGGTATCTCAATACCTAGTTCAATCTCGTTATCGGCAAGTCTCTTTACTCATTCCGTAATACATCATCCCGCAACTAACTCATTAGTTACAATGCTTGCAAGGCTTATAGTGATGTGTATTACCGAGTGGGCCCAGAGATACCTCTCCGACAATCGGAGTGATAAACCCTAATCTCGAAATACGCCAACCCAACAAGTACCTTCAGAGAGACACCAGAGAGCACCTTTATAATCACCCGATTACGTTGTGGACGTTTGGTAGCACACAAAGTGTTCCTCCGGTAAACGGAGTTGCATAATCTCATAGTCATAGGAACATGTATAAGTCATGAAGAAAGCAATAGCAGAATACTAAACGATCAAGTGCTAAGCTAACGGAATGGGTCAAGTCAATCACATCATTCTCCTAATGATGTGATCCCGTTAATAAAATGACAACTCATGTCTATGGTTAGGAAACTTAACCATCTTTGATTAACGAGCTAGTCAAGTAGAGGCATACTAATGACACTATTTTGTCTATGTATTCACACATGTATTATGTTTCCAGTTAATACAATTCTAGCATGAATAATAAACATTTATCATGAAATAAGGAAATAAATAATAACTTTATTATTGCCTCTAGGGCATATTTCCTTCATCTTCTGATGATGATGCTCCTATGACTCGAAACAGAACTCGTCAAGCCATTACTGAAGCAAATTCTCCTCTAAATGTAAATGGCAATCAAAATTCAAATGCCGATCAAAATGGCAACCCTGAAGGAAATGATGATACAAATACAGGTGTTGATGAAAATGACAATGATCATCACGAAGAAAATGCTCATCCTCGTGTGGCAAATCGACTTGATCCTTATTAATTCTCCATGAAATTGAGAATCCAGGTCATCGACCCACAACTCGCTCACGCACTCGTTTGGCTAACTACTATGGAAGTTTCTCCTTTGTTTCATTAGCAGAACCTACCAACTATGAAGAAGCCATGAATGATAAGATTGGATGAATGCCATGCAAGAGGAGTTGGTGCAATTCGAATTAAATGATGTGTGGGAATTGGTTGACAAACCGAATCCCAAGAAGCACAATATCATCAGCACAAAATGGATTTTCCGCAATAAGCAAGATGAGAATGGTATCATGGTGAGAAACAAAGCATGACTTGTTGCTCAAGGATTCACACAGGTAGAAGGTATTGATTTCGGTGAAACATATGCTCATGTTGCACGCCTTGAGGCAATTCGTATTCTTCTCGCTTATGCAAACTACAATAATATCTTGCTTTATCAAATGGATGTGAAAAGTGCTTTCCTCAATGGTGAAATTGATGAGGAAGTTTATGTTAGACAACCACCTGGCTTTGAACATCTTGAGTTTCCTAAAAAAGTTTTCAGGTTGAAGAAAGCTTTATGGGATAAAGCAAGCCACTCGAGCTTGGTCTGACACTCTGAAGAAGTTTCTGCTCGATAAAGGGTTCAAGCCAGGATCCACTGATCCCACACTTTTCACTCGTGCTGTTGACAATGATTTATTCGTATGTCAAATCTATGTGGATGATATTATCTTCAGGTAAATGATGTCCGGTAAATATCAAATGTCCATGGTAGGTGAACTCAAGTTCTTTCCTGGACTGCAAATTCGTCAAAGCAAATGGCATTTTCATCTCTCAAGAAAAATATCTAAAAGAGTGCCTGAAGAACTTCAAAATGCAAGATTCCAAAATGAAGGGTTATAAAGCTCCTATGCCCACGAATGGTAAGCTGGTTGTAGATGTGTATGGTAAGGATTACGATCAGAAAGCTTATCATTCGATGATTGGATCTCTTCTTTATCTATGTGCATCCAGACCTGACATTATGTTGAGTGTTTGCATGTGTACCCGCTATCAAGCTGCACCGAAAGAATCGCATCACCAAGCGGTCAAGCGCATTCTATGATATTAGGCTCACACCCCCACCTTAGGTTTATGGTATCCTAAGGGAGCACAGTTTGATCTCATTGGATATTCAGACTCAGATTGGGTTGGTGACTTGGTTAATGGAAATCTACTTCGGGGACATGTCATTTCCTCAGTAGATCATTGGTTTGTTGGTCATCAAGGAAGCAGAATTGTGTATCTCTTTCCATGGCTTAGGCCGAATATATTGTTGTTGGCGCTTGTTGCACTCACTTATTGTGGATGAAGCAGACATCAAAAGATTATGGTATCAACGTCAAGCATATCCCTCTGTATTGTGATAATGAGAGTGCCATCAAAATTGCACACAATCCTGTGCAGCATTCTCACATGAAGACAAATTGCCATCAGACATCATTTTATCCGTGATCATGTTGCTCGAGAGGATATTGTTATCAATCACGTCAAGACCGAAGACAATCTTGCTGATATTTTCACCAAGCCTCTCGACGAGAAAAGATTTTTTCCGTTAAGGTGTGAGCTAAATATCATGGATTTCGCAAACATGCAGTAAGATACACTCGACACCCGTCTAACACTTCAACATCTTTAAAGAAATGGGTGCATAACACTCGAAGAGTCTGAAAATTTTGACGAAGTGAATTTTTTTCTTTCTGAGAGTGAATACATTAATGAAGAACTAGATTAATTGGGTGCCACGATAACTGTGCGACGCCCAGGGTCATATAGTTCTTATACGATAGGTAACACCACCACAATTTTCTTTCATTGGATTTTTCTTCGATCGATAGTTTTTGACTTCGTTCGAATGCATTTCATTCATAGCTATTTGCTTGAGTGTTTGTGTTTCTGACTCAGTGAAATGCCTAGGACCCTGTTTCCCTCTATTCTATCTCTTCCAGTCTATGCTGATCCGTTACAAATGCTCAAATTTTATCTGGAACGAAACTTCATCTCGTGTCCTTGACCACGATTAAGATTCGATCCGAACATTAATCTGTTTTGGCGAAAGTTGTCCAAAATTTGGGGTTTCCCGTGCAAGTCAGGACCACGATATTTTATGATGGTTGCCATGTGCAATACATTATCTGTCATTCCATTGTGTCCGTTGAATCACAATTGTCTCCACTTAAAGATTGTCTGATAAAAATCCTCTGCATGTGGTTATTTCCATTCGTCTATATAAACTATATCGCTCCCTTCTTCCACCTTACTCCTCTTCTCCTCGCCTTCACTCTGACGAACCCTCGCCGCAACACTCCTCCTTGAGATCGACACCGACGACCCCTTCGCCGCTTAACTGTCGTAAAGAGGTCACCGGAGTCCTTCCACGCCACCGCGGGACATCTTCTTCCTCGCGCCGCCGTAGCTGCTGCACGTCACCGAGCTAGGGTACATGTGGTTCAAACTCGGGTTTTCTTCTTACTTCTTTAGTCGAGTTCGTCTGCGGTTAATAATCTCCAATTTTACTGCATATCTTATATCTAGGTTTTTACCCTTCTAGTGCGGATGTGGTTTGTAGTTGTTCCTCGCATCCAAACTCTTCCAGATCTAGGGTTTTTGTTATGTTTCGCTCGAATGGTATACCTAGCTCGATGTCTAGTATTTTCTTCAGACATACTAGCTTGATCTATTTGTTTCATTCACTCAAAACATCTCTCAAAATATGTATCTGACTCTTCCTCAAAATGCTTTTTGTTCGGAAAAACATTCGCCGAGAGCATTTGTAACCTTGTCCCCATTTCCCTCGTACCTACTCGGTTTCACACGTGTATGCAGTTTGTTGAGGATTCTGTCAGACTGCACAGTATGGCTAACGAAGAAGAAGCATTCATGGGAACAGCTGATGAATCCAAAGCACCAAATGAAAATGGCCCAACAGTAGGCCCATCTACCAGCAAGAGAAAGAGATTCGAACCAAATGCAAATGAGCAAGAAGCAGATGCTCCGAAGAAAAGGAAAGGTGGTGGGTAACCCTTCACAAATTCAGCTCAGTATATCTCTCATGATAAACACAACACAGTTCCTGGAGAAGATTCGACTCAGAGAAAAAGGAGTGTGCAAAAGATTTGGTGTCAATGGGTATGAAAGTGGTTCAACTACAAAATGGTTCATCGATATGCCAAGAACTTTGATTTCATCCCCCATGGGATGACTGTCATGAAATTGGACTCATCCGTCCAGGTGAACCCCAGGCAAGGCCTCCAGCACCTCCTGACGCTGGTGATTCATCTCTTAAGACTCCTGATTCTTATCCCGAGGAAAAGGCCAAGCGCCTCAAGAATGCTGAAAAGAGAGCCAAGAAGGCTGAAAAGGAGCAGGCTAGAGAAGAAGAAAATCATCGTCTCATCAAATCAAACGTCGAGAAGAAAAAGGCTGAAGGAAAAGAAGAATGTTGCACGAAGAACAAACATGATCCAAGATTTGCTGCTCTGAAGAAAAAGAGCGCACCAAGGAAAAGACCTGCTAAGCCAGTTGAATCTAAAAGTGATTCTTCCGATCAAGATGATCCTCCACTCACCAGAGAAGAAATTGATGCAACTCTCTCAGAACAAGTGAATATCACCACTTCCACTGTTTTGCCTGATCTTCGAGCAAGTGCAGTCCCAATTGCACCTCCAAAGAAGAACCCCTTGAAAAGAAAGACTCCTCCTACCACTATCACAATGGTTGACAAAGTGAATACAGATCCTCATCCTGATGCAATAAACTTGCAAGATTCGGTAGTTGATGCCCCAGATGGCACAGCTAAGCCAGGAGAAAAGCTCCCGACGCAGAAAGTGAAGCAAATCAAAGCCCCGGCTGATAAGAAAAATGTTCCAAGTGTTGATGTTATGAAGGAAAAGGATGCGCAGTTTGCTCCAAAGCTGACACAACCTTTGGCTTCTATGCCTTCGACCGAACAGAATGTAGCACAAGATGCTCCTGCTGCACAGCCTCAAGATGATTCTAATGCACCTCATTACTTCAATCAAGTATTCATGATGGAGCAGCTTGACAGATTTGTCAAAAACCTGTTTGATGGAGAAGTGGCATCTTTGCCCATTCCCTCTGAAGTAATTTCTCAAGCGTCTGATCTGGTCCATGACATGAGAAATGACTTTGTTGAGATCAATGACCTCATTGCTCAACTCAAGGAGCTTAACAACCGTATGAAAGATACCAAATCTAAGTTTGCCACCGAGGAACTTGAAGAATCTAATGTGGATATCAATATGGCTTTGACTATCCTTTGGCACAGAAGATTGGAATTCCACTCAGATCTAGATCAAATTGTTCAAAAGATCTGCCTCGATCATCAAGCCAAATTTACTGGCTACAATGATCTTGTAAAAGGGCACATTGATCCGTCGAAGCAAAAGAAAAAGAAGAAGATAGCGAAGAAGGATGCTCCTCCTCCACCAGATGCTGAGACATAGAAAGAAAATTATCCTGACCAAGCAATTCCCTCGCCAACTCTTGAACCTGGTGCAGGTGTATCTGCTTCGCCAAGGCCAACTGAAACAGTGATTGTGGCCTCCCCAACTCATGAAGAAAGTCCTTCACAGCACCAAGTATCAGAAGAAGGTGAAATTCCTTAGTCTGAACGCCAGGCTTCTCCAGCTCGTGTTGAACCCAATGATTCGGTTCCTCCCTCTGCTCCTCCAGTGACTTCAGAAGCAAGTCCTCAACCTTCTCCAATGGCTGATAAAGATTCAGTGCCAGATAAAGGCTCAATTCCTGACAAAGTGTCTGATCCCTCCCCTCTTACAATTTCACTCAACACTGCACGAAGAACCTCAGATATTGATCCTTCTGCAGCAAAATCAGCTTCTGCTCATCACTCAGACTCAAGTCATTTACGGCCATGAAGCGATTTCCGTTGAAGATGAACTCAAGTACCCTTATCCTCCCGAGCAACTGTCATTGTTTTAAATCGGCGTCAGCGTCAAAGGCCCTCTTTTCAACAGGAACACTCATCTGGTTTTCTTTCAAGAGAGTCCATACAGCAAGCCCCGCACGTTTGAATCTCCTCATTTCTGGACTCAGGAACATGCAATATACTATCCACAGATTCTTTATGACATCCTGAAGATGTTCCATCATGAGTTCCTAGATATTGATGCTATGAAGAACATCGGCTGTTTCAACCAAGTATTGCAAGACAATGAAGACTTTGGTCTCACACATGTCTTTGCATGCATATCAGCATCCATGGAACAAGGAGATTATTCTTCAATTTTATGCAACACTATATATCTCCGGCGATGAATCATATAGCACAAAATTGGTCATCGAATGGATGATCGAAGGGAAGAGAACAAAATGCTCTGCAATGGACTTTGTATCTCATTTTCATTTCCCTCGGTTCGAACATGGCAAGACAGAAATTTGAGTTCATAACATTGATGCAATCTCTGATGAAGATTTCCAATGCACAATGGATGAAGATAAAATTCGTGAATACAATGGTCCTCCCTTGCCTGAGCACTTGACATTCGACAATCAAACTTTATACCATTTTATCACATACACCCTCTGTCCACTGGCTGGGATGAACACAGAGAACGTGATATCTTGTGTTCTTCGCAACACCATCCATGCCATCTCACAAGGTTTTATCTTCAATGTCGAAGACATGTCCCTGTGCATATGATGGATTCAGCTCAGCACCCAAAAACTATCAAGGTATTTGCACCCTGGATTCAAAAGGTGGTTGACTATGCAATGAAAACCGAATATTTTTCTTTGGGGAGAGCTCCAGTGTCTAGTCCTCCTGATTATCATAACACTTTCAATGGACCAAAGCTACCTCAGCGTGATCGTTAACTGAACACTCAACCTCCTTCACATCTTGAAGTGAGCATGAACACTCAACAGCTTCTGCTGAAGCATATGGCCGAAGATCGCCAAGAGAAAGAGCACCTGGCTGCCGAACTTAATGCAATCCACAACCAACAAAAGTTGTGCACATAATCATAGCTGAAAACAAGAAGTGTCTCTAGGAATTGCTTTAGAAGTTCTTCTCTAAGAAGCAATTGAGCAACTCTCATCTCAAAGAACTCTATGAGTATATTGATCATGGGTTCTCAGGTGAAAATTTTGAATATCGGGTCACTCCGCCTTTCCCAGCTCGTGAACCAACAACCAATCTACTCCGAATTCAGCTGCGCAAATTGCTTTACGAGTCAGAAGCAACCTCGCCCACTGAGAAACCCGCTAAAGGAAATACTCTGTCTCGCAAGAATCAACAGGCTGGTCCCAATATGCCTTCGTCTTCTCAGCACCACGCCAGTATTGAAGGATCTGCAGTTGATGATGATGTTGAAGATTTACCAGCCACCTCTGAACAAACGTCTTCGGGAAGTTCTTCGGGTGATGCCTCAGAGTGAATCAGATTCACCTATTTTTCGCACTCATGTTTTTCATCACCTTTTTTACACTAGTTGACAAAAAGGGGAGAATTACATCGAGAGTTTCGATAGATTTGCTCTGTTGGATTTGTTCTCCATGTTTATTTGCTCTTGTTTATGAGACTTTTGTGTTGTATGCTTCAAAGACTTTTTATGCCACTTGATATGCTCTGAGGTAAAACTTTTGATTTGAGCTGTAATATTAATAACCCCGCCTGCTGCACTATTTTCTCTCAAAGTATTTGTTTTGCAGGTGGAATTATTGTCAGGAGTCATGAATGATTGCACTATATTCTCGTTGGTTTACTTATCATCAGTGTGACTCATTACCTCGCTTGATTGAAAAATCCTCCTTATAAGTAAATGAATTGCAAGGAATTTCATTGTGTATCAATTAACCTGCATACATATAGGGGGAGTATATTTCATCATCAAGTCAAGTAACGCAAGTTCACTCTTGTTCGATTTACATTTCACTTATCTATCTTCACTTAGATGATTATCTGTTTTGTCAACAACCGTCCAAAAAGGGGGAGATTGTTGGTGCAATGATATTCCCCTTATGTTTTGGAGTTTGTTGACATAAACAGTATGGGACTTATGTGTTTGCTAGTGCACACAGAGTAATAGGTCCCTGAAGTATCAAGGAGTTTGATGCAAACGACGAACATAATCTCCCTCTGTGGAAGCGAAGGTTATCACCAAAGATAAAGCCAACAAGAGTGACCCCTAAAAATTGCTGAAGTTCAAGCAATTGGTTCGGTGTTTGTTCGAAGAATTTGACTGCGTTCGAGGAAGAATGAAGACGAAGTGAAGACGTAGCATTTGTTTCGTCATTCTTCTTCTTTCGTTGAGTCATAGGATCACCATACTATTAAGAGGGGTGTAGCGTTCGAATCTTTGATTCTCTAATGCTAAACCCAAATCATGTGAAAGCTGTGAGAGAAATCTCTTTGTGTTCCAAGCAAATACTTTATAGCAAGAGACTGTGATCTTCTTCGCTTCAAGAGATTTGACTCGGACCGAGGAGTTAGCATTACTTGTTCCAAGTAATGTTACCATTGCTCCAAAACCCGACTGTTGTGAACGTATCGGTTGGCTATTGGCTAGACCTCGTGTCCAAAATGGTCATTTCCCGTCTGGGAAGCCTGCGGCTATAAATAGCCACCCCGCGTCGGCTTTGTCCGGTGGCTGCTCCGTTTGATTCTAAAAAATTTGTTGAGCAACCCACTCTCTGAGCGATTTGATTTTAAAATCCACCGAGAGAAAAGCCCTAGATCCGAAGAATTAGATAGTGGCTCGACATCACTAGAATCTAAGTTTAGTACGCTCCGCCTATTACTCTTGAGAGCTGCAAACTCTCTAGACGGTTAGGTGTCAATTTCTTCAGAGACCAAGAGTGATTGTGGTTCTCGAAGAATAAGTCTGTAAAGGTTCGGACATCTCCTTTAAGTATCTACCACGAGTAATCGGCATCAGTTGACGAATCGATTGTCGAGGAGAATAGGATGGAGAGAGTTTATCTTCCGTGTTAAGTCACAACCCCTCCAACCAGACGTAGTCCTTGTGCAGAAGGATGAACTGGTCGAACAAATTACTTGTTGCCATCGAGCATCATCGGTTATCTCTATCACTCATGTTTACCTTTGATGCATTTTCATTCATATGATTTACATTGATGCATGTCTTAGTTCTCTTTCGGTACTCTGTTCTAGTTCACTGTAGTTTGCTTTTCATTCTCCGCTGCTGGGTTTCTGAGAGATTTAAGTTTACTGAAGAAAATTTAAAACTCCCATTCACCCCCTCTGGTAGACATACTTCGTTCCTACACTACCCTACATGGGCTATGGACATCAAGATCAGTCTTGCGTGCAATCTAGCCCCGAGACTCCTCTCCCGGCTGGAGCCACGCGGCTAACAGAACAGCAGAACTATGTTGCTTTATTCATCATAAGGCACCATATTCATCCAGATCTCAATTCTGAGTAATTACAGGAGGAATCTCCTAGTACTCTATTTCTGAACCTTAAAACGAGGTATGAACAGCAGAAGGCAATAGTCTTACCAGAAGTACTCCATGATTTGACTCATCTCCGTCTTCAGGATTTCAAGTCCATTGGTGAGTACAATCATGATGTTCATAAGATATGTTCCAACTGCGCTTTTGTGAGAAGGAGCCTACTAAGGGAGAGAAGATAGAGAAAACTTTGTCTACTATGCTCCCTTCAGATAGATCCTCCAACAGCAATACCGTGCTCGTAACTACACTGTCTATTTCAAGCTTATTCACATGTTACTTCAGGCTGAAAAGCGTGATGGCCTACTCGCTAAGAATGGCTCTCAGCGCCCAGTTGGGGCACAACCTTTACCTGAAGTTTAACTAAATGTCGCAAATAGACAAAAGTTTAATGGTACCTTTCAGGCTAAACAATTCAATTTCGACCATAAGCGAAAGCGCAACGGGGACATGAGATCCAGAAACCCAGGCAAGGGCACTTCAAAGCCCAGGTTTGATAAAACTAAGATTTGCAACAAGTGTGGATGCTACACGCATTCTACTGAAAAATGCACAATGCCCAAGCATCTGATTATGTTGTACTAGCAACCTCAGGGACGCAAAGCACCTCAAGGGAAAAGGTTTGAAGCCAACTTCAACCTTCATCCACATAGCGCAAAAAAGGCGGTGGTTCGCACGATGTTCCTCCCGGACCGAGCAACGCCATGATTCCTTATCCGCCTGAGGATCCTGCTGAAACGGAGAACATGTTGATTGAGTACACTGCAAATAACGTGTTTGGCGGCTTTGACTAGTCCCTCAATTTCCTTAGTGATCTACTTGATTATGTCCATTTGTGATGATTGTAACAAGAACATAAGTTTGTTGTTGTCTTTATATTGTATTGTATCAGCACATTTGATATAATAAGATTGTACTCTATATATTAACATGAGGTTTTCTTATTGAAAATTCTTTGTTTTATATAGTTCTCTACAGGGACAATCCGATGGAAGAGGAATTATGCCTTGTGGACAGTGGTACCACAAACTCCATATCGAGGGAGATGAAATATTTCCGAACTCTAAAAAAGATGAATGGAGATATTTTAACTATCACGGGACGTGATACGGTGATTGTTGGCACTGGACGTGCCATATTTACCCTCCCAAGTGGTACACAAGTGACAATTGAGGATGCTTTATTGTATACCGATTCTTCACGTACCCTGATCAATTATCGAGATATCCGTAAAAATGGTTTTCATATTGAGACCCATGAAGACAACAAAGTGGAGTATGTACTACTAAAGATCACGAATATGGCAAAAAGGTACATGAGAAAATTACTTCTCTATCGTCTGGTTTGTACTATACGTACATCAAACCCGTGGAACATGTTGCATACAAAGTAATTTTTCAGAATGTTACCACATTCCAAACCTGGCATGATCGCCTAGGTCATCCCGGAATTGGGATGATGAGAAAAATTACTAGCAATTTCATTGGTCATAATTTGCTTGAGTCAAAATTTCCCCAATCTTCAGATTTTGTGTGCACATCTTGTGCCACGGGAAAGCTAATTTTGAGGCCCTTGCACCTCAAAATACAAGCTGAAGCACTTCATTTCCTTGAACGTATTCAAGGAGACATTTGTGGTCCCATTCAACCATTATCTGGACCTTTCAGGTATTTCATGGTTCTGATTGACGCATCTGCATGATGGTCACACGTGTGTCTTCTACCCACACGGAACCATGTATTTGCTAAGATAATGAGGCAAGTCATTAAGTTGCAAGCCAATTATCCTGAAAGTCGAATTAAATCAATTCGAATGGACAAAACTGCAGAATTCTCCTCGCGTGTTTTCAATGATTATTGCATGGCTTTGGGGATTGAAGTTCAGCACTCTGTTCCATATGTCCATACACAAAATGGTTTGGCCGAATCATTGATTAGGACGATCAAACTCATTGCAATACCTTTGTTGACGAATTGCAACTTGCCAACCTCTTGTTGGCTCATGTTGTTTTACACGCTGCTGACTTGATACAATTGAGGCAAATTGCATATCATAGTTCTTCCCCTCTGGAATTGGTATGTGGAAATCCTCCTGGCATTTCCCATCTACGTAAGTTTGGATGTGATGCATGCATCCCAATCTCGCCACCACAGCGGACATCTATGGGCCCACACAGGAAGTTGGGGATCTATGTGGGGTACAAATCACCGTCGATTATCAAGTACATGGAACCCCTGACTTGGGATCTGTTCACAGCCCGTCACGCTGATTGCATATTTAATGAGGAACATTTTTCAGCATTAGGGGGAGATTTCAAGTACCAGAAAGAATGCCCGGAAATTGATTGGAATGCTCACGACATTTCATCCTCTGATCCACGTACACAAGAGACCGAATTTCAAGTTCGAAAGATCATTAATTTGCAACATCTTGCAAATAATCTGCCAGATTCATTTACTGATCTGAAAGGTGTTACAAAATCCTTAAATCTGGCCAGAGATGCGCCCGAAAGAGTGGAGGTACCAATAAAAACCACTCAACTCCCTATTCCTAAAAGAGGGGAGTAGTACGGCCTTTGGCCTGGATCAAGCTCCTAGCAAGCAGCAAAGGAATCGAGGAGAAAAACGTCGGAGTCAGTAAATGCGGGTCAACTCAACGTTGACAAGCAACTGATGGGTAGTATACACCAAGTGGGAGGGCAACCTCCACAACGCAGCTCCAGTGTGCACAAACTGACTGGGACATCGGAACACCCAGACTCAATCGTATTGGGAAATCACGAAGAGTCACTAGGGGTGCAGGAAATTTCCATCAACTATGTTGATTCTAGAGAATCATTTGACCGTAAGACTACGACTGTCGACATATATTTTGCTGAAAAGATTGCAGATACCCTTCTCATTTATCATGATCCAAGATCTACTATTGAGTACCAAAAGCGCTCCGACTGGCCTAAATGGAAGGATGCAATCCAAGCAGAAATTGCATCGCTTAACAAAAGAAAGGTACTCACTGAAGCAATACCCACACCTCCCAGTGTTTTCCCTGTGGGATTCAAATGGGTTTTTCTCCGGAAATGGAATGAGAACAATGAGGTGGTGGGATATAAAGCGAGGCTTGTAGCACAAGGTTTCACGCAGAAACCCGGCATTGATTTCAACGAAACATATTATCCAGTAATGAGTGCAACCACTTTCCGATATCTTATATCCTTGGCAGTGCAAAATCGTCTATCTATGCAGTTGATGTACGTCATGACCGCATATCTTTACGGGTCACTAGATTCAGACATATATATGAAGGTTCCTGACGGAATCTCTGTCCCGAATAAAAGTGCAAAATGCAACATGTATTGTGTAAAGCTGAATAAGTCATTATATGGCTTAAGGCAGTCGAGACGGATGTGGTACAACTGACTCAGTGAGTTCCTTCTTCAGAAAGGTTATTCTAATAGTGTTGATTGTCCATGTGTCTTCATCAAGAAGTCCTCTACATGATTTTGCATCATTTCTGTGTACGTTGATGGTCTCAACATCGTTGGCAACACACCAGACATTGATGAAGCACACAATCACCTAAAGATGGAATTTGAGATGAAGGATTTGGGTAAAACCAAATTTTTCTTAGGTATTCAACTTGAGCACCTTCCCTCAGGAATCATGGTACACCAAGCTGCCTCTATCCAGAAAATATTGGAGAAATTCAATATGGACAAACCCTATCCATCTAAAACTCCCATGGTGGTTCGATCTCTAGACGTGGAGAAAGATCCGTTCAGACCAAGGGATGATGGAGAAGAGGTGTTGGGACCTAAAGTTCCATACCTCAGTGCTGATCGACTGCTTATCTATCTTGCAAATTGCACAAGACCTGATATTGCATTTGCGGTGAATCTACTTGCTAGACATAGCGCAACTCCCACCAAACGTCATTGGTCTGGAGTGACGAATATCTTTCGATATTTCCAAGGCACAAAGAATCTTGGCCTATTTTTTCAGTTCTAGAGAAATCAGGACTCTGATATGATTGGATATGCAGATGTCGGCTATTTGTCTGATCCCATAATGCAAGATCACAGACCGGTTTCGTGTTCCTACATGGTGGCACTGCTATATCATAGAAGTCTTCAAACAAACTCTGGTGGCAATATCTACCAATCATTCTGAAATAATTTCATTATTTGAAGCAACATGCGAATGTGTATGGCTTCGCATAATGATAAACTTCATACAACAGTCATGTGGAATTGGTTCGATAAAATCACCAACCATTATCTATGAAGATAATGCGTCATGTGTTGCATAAATGCAAACAGGATACATCAAGAGTAATATCACTAAGCATATTCCTCCTAATCGGGTTGTCCCCATGATCTTCAGCAAAGCGAGGAAATAAACATCTTGCATGTCAAATCATGCGACAACCTTGCTGATTTATTTACCAAGTCTCTACCAAATTCTACATTCCAGAAATATGTTAATGGAATTGGTCTGCGACGACTTAGGGACTTGCAGGTGTCAGGGGGAGTCTCTTCTTGAGATATCCTTGTTTAAAGACATCACATTATGTTATCTCTTTGTGAGTTTATATGTTTCAGGATCTCATCAAAAAATTATGAAGAACTTTTGGAGGAGGAATCTTTTTGAGATGATAGAACTTTTCGGACAATCATGAAGATGATTCTACATGGTCAAGCGTAGATTAGGGGAGTGTTAAAAATTAATTATGTAATTAGGGGGAAATCTCCCCTTGCCTGACCGGTCGTGCGCTTGCTCCCGCAACCGCCGCCTCTCTCTCCTCTCTGCCTGGAACCGATGCATCCCTCGTGGATCGTCGCGTCTCTCCAGTGTGTATATATTGTAATTGTTAAACATACAATGTATCTGGTCATATAGGAGATATTCTCTTGTTGTTAGGAGATAGATAGAGATAGGTAGGCGCATGTATTTATCTCATGTTCGGTTGTAACCATCTCCTTATCTCATGTATTTCTTCTCCTCCGAGATTGTAATCTCCAACAACATTGTATGCGTATCAGGTCTCGCACGCCTCCTATTTAACATGCAACACGTCGCCCACGATAGGGTAAGACGTTTCCGCTCTCGCACATGGTATACAGAGCCTTCCTCCTCCAAACATCTAAGCTAGCTCATCTCCATTAGTGCCCTAGCCATGTCTTCCTCCGGTTCCTCCCACCCAAACCTCAACCAGCAGGTCACGGAGAAACTCACCCGCACCAACTACGTCTTGTGGCGCGCCCAGATTGTGCCACAACTGCGGGGTGCTGATGTCTTCGGCTATGCCCATGGCACCACATTGGAACCGGCCCGCCTCCTCATCAGCAAGGATAAGGACGGGAAAGAATCGTTGGTGCCCAACCCTCTCCACCCCATCTGGGTTTGGGAGGACCAGCAGGTACTAGGTTACTTGCTGAATAACCTGTCAAAAGAAGTGCTCGTGCAGGTGACCGCGGTCACCACGTCGCACGCGCTCTGGGCAGCCTTGCAGGGGATGTTCTCGTCCCAATCTCTGAGTCGGGTGAATAACATCTGCACGGCTCTCATCAACGCGCAGAAGGGGACTCAGTCCGGCGCCACATTCTTCGCCCACATGCGCGGTCTGGCGGACGAACTCGCCGCGGCCGGCAAGCCTCTTCAGGATGACGACTCGTCTCCTACATCCTCCATGCGCTGGACATGGACTACCAGCCCCTGGTGTCTGCCCTCCCCGCATCACGCCGGTCTCCATCGACAAACTCTTCTCCATGATGAGTAACTTCGACCAGCGTGTGGCGCTCTTCCAGTCCATGGGCGGGTTCAAGTCGTCGGCCAACGCTGCTTTCCGCGGCTGCGGCGGCGGCTCCTCTCGTCAACGCGGATCGCCGCGTCCCAGGGGCAAAATTCCGGCGGGGGAAACGGTGGCAACAGCAACCGCGGCGGTGGCCGACCCTCCTACACCAGCAACGGGGGCCGCCGAGGAGGCTCCACCAGAGCACGTCCAGATGCACCTCACTGCCAGATATGTGGCAAGCCAGGGCACATGGCCAGGGACTGCTGGTACAGGTATGAGGAAGATGACGACTCCTCTCAAGATGAAGAAAAAGTTGCTGCTGCTGCGGATGGTGCCTATGGTATCGACACCAACTGGTATGTCAACAATGGTGCCACTAACCACATCACCAATGAAATTTAAAAGGTGACTATGGAGGAGAAATACAGCGGCAAGGATCAAATTCACATGGCTAGTGGCGAAGGTATGAGGATAAACCACATTGGTCACTCAATTTTCAATACCCCTAGTCGTAAAATTCGTTTTAGGAAAATCTTGCATGTTCCTAGTGCCAACAAAAGTCTTCTCTCTGTTCATAGAATTGCTCTTGATAATAATGTTTTCCTCGAATTTCATCCCTATTTCTTTTTTATCAAGGATCAGGCAACGAGGAGAATCCTCTATCGAGGTAGATGTGTTCGAGGGCTCTACCCATTGATTCCGGAGCACACAAGATGCAATAAATGAGCTTTTGGTGTTGTCAAACTTTCGTCAACACGGTGGCACGATCGATTAGGACATGCTTCTTTTTCTTTTGTTGAAAATTTGCTTAGGAAAAATAAGCTCCCGCGTGTTGGTGAGCGCAATGTTGAAACTATTTATGATTCTTGTCAGCGAGCGAAAAGTCATCAATTACCTTATCCAATCTCCACTAGTGTCTCTACCAAACCATTGCAATTGATTTTTCTAATGTGTGTGGGCCTGCCCCTAGTTCAGTCGGTAGACACACCTACTATGTGAGTTTTATTGATGACTACAGCAAGTTTTCTTGGATTTATCTTCTTAAGAAAAGATCTGATGTTTTTCAAGTGTTTCAAAACTTTCAAGCACCTGTTGAACGTAAGTTTGACTCTAAAATCATTGTTGTCCAGTCCGACTGGGGAGGGGAGTACGAGAAATTGAACTCCTTCTTCCAAACTCTTGGCGTCTCACATCTTGTGTCATGCCCCCACGCTCACCAACAAAATGGCTCTGCTGAACGCAAGCATCATCACATTGTCGAGGTTGGTCTCGCTCTTTTAGCACATGCCTCCATGCCCCTCAAATTTTGGGACGAAGCGTTTCTTACTGCTGTCCACATTATCAACATGCTTCCTAGCCGTGTCATAAATAATGAAACTCCAGTAGAACGCCTCCTTCACACAAAACCGGACTACACTACACTTCGTGTCTTCGGTTGTGCATGCTGGCCAAACCTACGTCCCTACAACAAGCGCAAACTAATGTTTCGCTCTAAGCAATGTGCTTTTCTTGGATATAGCGCACAACACAAGGGTGTAAAGTGCCTTGACATCTCCACGGGTCATGTTTATATCTCACGAGACATCGTTTTTTATGAAACCAAGTTTCCTTTCTCAGATCTTCATCCCAATGCTGGTGCCCTACTTCAGAAAGAAATCCTTTTGCTACCTCCTAATCTCCTTAGCTATGATCAAGGGGGCATTAACAATTGTGATGATCATATGTTGGCTAACCCTCTAAACAGTGCGCATGAGTCTTTTGCTGATGTTAAAGGGGAGGCAGGCGAGCAACACCGTGAAAACGGTGAAGAAACTTGTGAAGAAATCGTTCCGGGCGAGTCATATCGCATGTGCCATGGCGTGGGGAACATATCCTCCTCGGGATTTCCGTCGCAGAGGCCCAGGCAATCGTCTCCGAGATCGGCGCCAGGTGACAACTGCGGATCCGCGGTAGATCAACCAGACGCGCCAGCTACGGTCGGCCGCACACGCGCCTTCGACCCGCCGCTCGACACGCGGCCACCTCCGACCGGGCGAGGCGCGCCCTCCGGCCCGCATCAATCACCGGCTGCCACGCGGCAGCCCGAGAATGGCCAGGGACGCACGCACTTCGCGGCCCAGCCCGTGTGCTACAAGCGGCATCCCGCCGTTCGCCAGGCGGACGTCGAGACAGCCCCTGACTCTAGTGGGCATGTGGCATCATGGGCTCATGATGAGTCTGCCAGCCGCCCTAGATCTTCTGTGGCTCCACTCTCACCAGCGCCTTGGCCCGCTGCCACAGAAGATCAGGATCGCCCTGAACCGGCTGCTGCAGGCGGATCCGCCTCAGATTCCGTCGCTGATCTGTCCCCAGAAAGGGCTACAGGATCTTCTGCGGCTACGAACTCTCCTGCACCTCAACGTCGCACAAGGCTACAACAAGGGGTAATTCAACCTTTAAATTACAAAAATATAACCAAGTATGGGCTGGTCTGCTCTACAGGTGAACCAGGCGAGCCCATCACTCTTGAAGAGGCCCTTGGTGATGAAAAATGGAAAAGGGCAATGTGTGAAGAATACAAAGCTCTAGAGAAAAACAAGACATGGCACTTGGTTCCTCCACAGCAAGGTAAAAACCTTATTGATTGCAAGTGGGTGTTTAGAATTAAGAGAAAATCTGATGGACCTATTGATCGTTATAAGGCTAGACTCGTTGCAAAAGGCTTCAAGCAACGGTATGGTATAGACTATGAGGATACCTTTAGTCCAGTTGTTAAAGCTGCTACCATCCATATTGTTCTTTCTATTGTTGTTTCCAAAGGCTGGAGTTTGAGGCAATTAGATGTACAGAACGCGTTTCTTCATGGTGTTCTGGAAGAGGAAGTGTACATGAAACAACCTTCTGGGTTTGAAAGCAAAAGTGCTCCCTCTTATGTTTGCAAACTTGACAAAGCATTGTATGGACAAAAGCAAGCTCCAAGGGCGTGGTATTCTCGTCTCTGTCATAAGATGCAGGCACTTGGCTTTATTCCATCTAAGTCTGACACCTCATTGTTTATTTACAACAAGTCCAACACATGCATATTTGTTCTCATATATGTTGATGATATTATTGTGACAAGCTCGTCTGATGAAGCAACCACAGGGTTGTTAAAGGACTTGGGTGCAGATTTTGCGTTGAAGGATCTTGGAAACTTGCATTTCTTCCTTGGAATTGAGGTGAAGAGACACAAGGGTGGGCTTCATCTCTCTCAGGAAAAATATGCAACTGACCTGGTTAAAAAGGCTGGTCTACAAGGTTGTAAACCCTCACCTACTCCTTTATCCAGTTCAGAAAAATTATCCCTTACAGAAGGAACACTCTTGGATCAAGAGGGAAGTACAAGATACAGAAGTTTAGTAGGAGCATTGCAGTATCTCACTCTCACTAGGCCTGACATCTCATTTACTGTTAACGAAGTATGTCAGTTCTTGCATGCACCTACTACTGTTCACTTGATACCGCTAAACGTATAGTCGACACGCTAAAAAACACATTGAGCATTGGTCTAAATTTTAGCAAGTCACCCTCTACTCTTGTCAGTGCTTTCTCAGACTCTGATTGGGCAGGATGCCTGGATGACAGAAGGTCAACTGGTGGGTTCGCAATATTTTTTGGACCTAACTAATCTCATGGTGTGCACAAAAACAGGCTACTGTCTCTAGGTCAAGTACAGAGACAGAATATAAAGCATTAGCAAATGCTACAGCAGAGATCATATGGGTTCAATCCATGCTGAAGGAGCTTGGCGTGAAAACCAAACAAGCCCCATGCCTGTGGTGTGATAATCTTGGAGCCACCTATCTTTCTGCAAATCCAGTCTTTCATGCCAGAACAAAGCATATAGAGATTGATTTCCATTTTGTCAGAGAGAGTTGCTCAGAAGAAACTTGACATCCGGTTTGTGCATTCCAGAGATCAAGTTGCAGATGGATTCACAAAGGCCTTACCTGTAAGAAGCTTTGAAGATTTCAAGCATAATCTCAACTTGACCAAGTTGTGATTAAAGGAGGGTGTTAAACATACAATGTATCTGGTCATATAGGAGATATTCTCTTGTTGTTAGGAGATAGATAGAGATAGGTAGGCGCATGTATTTATCTCATATTCGGTTGTAACCAGCTCCTTATCTCCTGTATTTCTTCTCCTCCAAGATTGTAATCTCCAACAACATTGTATGCGTATCAGGTCTCACACGCCTCCTATATAACATGCAACACGTCGCCCACGATAGGGTAAGACGTTTTCGCTCTCGCACAGTAATCTCAACGGATCAATAGACAAAAGTTTCCATTCACTTCGGACACACCGGACGTGGGAGGTGGAGGATCGACCCAGCGTCGCTCCCACGGGGCGACTCGGGGGAGACAACACCGCTGTCGCCGGTCTCCCACCCGCCGGCGCCCTCCTCTCCGCCGCTACCGCTGGCTTGGCCGCGGTGGCGGCGGCCCCCCGTCTCCGAAGGTGGCATGGGGGAGACCCGCGGTGGACGCTGGGGCGCCCGATGGGCGCGGGACAAGATGCGCCGTTCGGGGCGGCGGGGAAGCGCGAGCTGCGGCCCAGCTGGATACGTGGCCGGCGGCGGCCGACGCGGATGCGTCGGATCTGCGCGTCTTCAGTTCCCGGGGTGGATGGTGTGGGAGTGGTAGCTGCGTCCCGTCGGCGGATCTGGCCGGCGCGCCTGTGTGACATCCCAAATTTTCAATTTGGCTTGTTATACATAGGTCATCCATGCATATCATATTTTATTGCATTTCGTTTGCAATCCTCGAAATCCTAAGCAACTCAAGGACCCTCGGAGAGAGTTGGGGATTTTCCGAATTTTCATATTTGAATTTTATCAAATAATGAAGACGAGGATTTTGATTTTAATTATTTTCTCTCCGGAAAATATTTCATTTTAAAATAATAAATGAGGGGAGATAATATGACTTCTCCAAAATAATTGAAATATCGGAGGAAAAATGTTAAAATCATTATTTGGTTTTTATTTGGTTTTATTTGCCCTAGAAAAATTTGCATGTTTTAAAAATTGCATTTTTATGGGCCAAGAAAAGTTCATCTTCTTCTAAATATTTCATTTAGACGGAGAAAACTTGTTTTGGTATTTTTTAGATTTTTATTTATTTTTCTGGGATTTTTCTAGGTTTGTGAACGTTTAAAAAGAGGGACCAGCGACCGGGCCTAGGGCCCGGCAAGGTGTATGCCCATTGCCGCCGCCTGCCTCTGTGGCCTCACGCCTTGCCCCCTCCTCCAAGTCGCCCGCCCCCCTTTATATACGCCACCTCTAGCCACCACCGCCGCCTCCGGAGCCAGGCCGACCCGGCGAGCAGCCGCGCCGCCCTAAGCGCCGTCGCCGCCTCTAGCCGCCGCCCCTCCCGCCGCCACCCCACGCCCTCGCCGAGCCCCGCCGCCCCTCACCGCCCGCCAGAGTCGCCCCGCCTCGCCGGACGACCTCGCTGGAGGTAGCCGCCCCGCCGCCCGTTTTTTTTAAGAAAAACCCCTTCGGTTTTTTTAGAAAAACCCTAGTTCGTTTTTTTATAGATCGGTTTTATTCTGCGGTTTATTTACTTAGCGAGCGTTCGCTCGTTCGTTCGTTTTAACGAACGTGTTCGTCGTTTAGTTTCTGCCAACGAATGTTCGTTCGTTAAGCCGTTCGTCGTTTTTCTTTCTATCGGATTTATTCCGCGATTTTCCTGATCGCGATTTCTGATCCGATGTTCGTACTAGTATAACTTTTCGCTCGTTTATCAGAATCAGGCGATTCAAGGGCCTGGCGTTTCATTGCGAAACCCTCTTTCTGAATAATCAACTCAAACAAGTTTTTGTCTCTGTAAAATTTGACCCTAGTTCAGATTAGTAAACGGATTGTTTTTCTTTCGTCGTTTGAGTTTCATTGCTCCGTTTGGTTTGATTCTTTTTGTGAACCGGAGTTCTTAATTTGAACTTTCTGGTCGGCCTCTTTCAGTTGAAGTTTCGTTTGTGCATCTTTGCTTGTTGCTTATGTATGTATTGTTTGCTTGCGATAGAATTCCCGGAGTGCGAAGCGTGTTACTCTGAGTCTCTAGGATTCACGGATCGTCGACAAGGCAAGTAACACTTTGATCATACTCTTTTCATACCCGCTTTATGCATTAGTTTCAACCCTCAAACATTGCATGGTTAGGATGTCATTAATTTGTGGGTTGGGAAGTAGATGATGAGGTAGGAACCTATTGCCCTGTTACTGTCAAACCCTTGGGAGTTACTTCTATGTGTTGCCTATATTGCTATGCTATGCTCGTAGACGTGGATTGGGCTTGAGTGTTTTCCATGACAGATGTGAGATTGTTAATTAAAGGTTTAACTTAAGGTGGCAACTCTAATACACATCTGGGTGGATTGAGGCACCTGGGGAACCCAGTGTTGTCTGTTTTATTTTGGAAATCCCAGGGAAGCCGTGTGATCTTCCTATGGACCGCCACCCAGGCTCAAAGGGAACTGAGATTATTCATGCTAGAAACTTCCGTGTGCAGCCACAAGCTATTATGGGATCTAGCATAGTTGAGTAAGTTACGTGAAGCTCTTGAAGAGGTAGATCAGCGGTAGTGGGTTTTGTAGGTTTGGTATGATCTACCGAGTAGAGAGTTAATGTTTCTGAAAGACTATGTCTCGATCATCCGTTTCTCAAACACCATTTAGTGCGAGAAATCAACGGAGGCGATCGAGTCTTGTGGGGAAAAGTGCGCAAACCTCTGCAGAGTGTACAATCTAATCATGGTTAGCCGTGTCGCCAGTTATGGACAATTTTGAGTATCTAGTACCGAGTATTCACATGTATCTCATCACTCTTAACTAATATTGCTGGGATGTTAATTACCTTAATTGGGATTGAGTTGGGGTTATACCTTCTCAATGATGTTTCAACCACCATGATAGTTAAATTAAAATTTACTCCTTTGTTGTAGGGAAAAATTGGCTTTTATAAAAGCGTAACCATAGAGCTTTCCACCACCAAATATGCATGTAGTGGTAGCATTATTACATTATTGCTCTATTGTGTTACATTGCCAAAGATATTCCATGTCTTGACCCGTTCTCGGGCTGCAACGTATTATGTTGCGGACTTTTCGAACGAGGAGTAAGGTTTGATAGGTCGTTGCCGTGCAGCTCAACTATGCCGTTGGAGTTGATGGACTCACTTTATCTTCCAAGCCTTCCGCTGTTATCGTATTAGATGGCCTTAAGCCATATTATTGTAATAAGTTCTCTTTTGAGACATTCGATGTAATAAGTGTGTGATTGCTACTCTGTTATAAATCCTTCGAGTATGTGTGTCGGCATTACCGATCCAGGATGACACGGAAGCACAAAGACTTGACCACCGAGGTCGGGTCGCTCTGCTGGATCCGTCGCGCTGCCTGCCACGGGCGCCATGCTGGACCGGTGGTCTTGGAGTCTTCTTCTTGTGGCCGGGCTGGCCTTGGTTCTCTCCGACCGGATGGGTGCGGTATCGACCTTGGCGCCTCCATTCTGGCGTCTCGAGGCGCGGTGGTGGCTGCTGCTCGGCAGTGAGGTGGCGGCTCGCTGCTGGGAGCTTAGGCTGTGTGCAGCGGACGGAGGGTTGGGCATGGAAGGACGACTTCTTGCCTTATGTGCATCGGATCTGGTCTCCAGCAGGCACACAGTGGTGCGCGTGGTGCGTCTCAACGCGACTGATGTATGGCTGCAGCTCGGAACCATGGTGGTTCTTGGCCTCGGGTAGCGTTCCTCTGCTCTTTGTCGGCATGGTGCTCGGCAAGGCACGGCGGCTCGCACCGCGTCCGATGGCCCTGCGTCCGGACGACCCCTGGTGGATCTGGCGTCTAGTGTCAAGTTTGGCCGTTGGTGGTTGCCGTGAGGTGCGGTTGGCTGCTGCGGCTCGTGGTGCTTCCTCGTCAATGGATGGACTCGATGAAGTGGTCTAGATCTGGCTATGTGCAGTGGTGGCGGCGCTGCAATGGCCCTTCGTGGTGGTGTAGGTGAGCAACCCTTGTCACTCAACCGGTCCGTCGAGAGGTTGTCAGATCAACTGTGGCGAAAGCCTTGCTCCATCTGGAGCCGGCGATGGCGACACCTGTGGGCGCCACTAATCTTCTTGGAGACATCGCTGTCATGTTGTTTTACCCTCTTTGCCGGCTCCACGGGAGAAACCCCCTAGTCCAGGTTCTCCTGGTACGGATGATGGTGGCGCAACCAGCGTCGCAACCCTTCTTGAAGGAATCATCTTGGGGTTTGCATGGTTGTTGTGTGTGTGTTGCTCGCTGTGGAGATGGTGGTGGTGGTGGTGCGGCCGCTTGGGGTCGACGGTGGCTGTTTGGTGGTGTTCTTTGGGTTTCGGCGGCGGTACTTTGGCTGTCTGGTGGTGTGTTTGTGCGGCCGACTGGGGTCGACGTGGTGTGTGATGTGGTGGTGGAGTGGTGGTGGCGCGGCCGGCTTGCGCTGGTGTGCACGGTGAAGCGATCCGGGTGTAGACTCGGCACCTTGATGCCCTTCGGCTTCGCCGGCGGTGCCGCTGTTGTGTTGTAGCCTTGGCTGCGTGTGACTCTTCGTCCGGGTGTGGACTCGGTCGCTCATTGCCCTTCGGCTGCAGCAATAGCCTTGAGGCACCATGGATGGTCTCGGTTGATTGGAGCTCTTCGTCTATGGTGGTGGTGTTCTCGTGCAGCTCAGGTTGGTAATGGTTGCTCAAGATCCTCTCATGGTTGCCATTGTGTTGCGGCGAGCTTCGTGCTCTTGGTGTTGTCTCAGCTCATCTTTGCTCAAGGTTGGCGTAAGATGCCTTTCAAACTTGCTAATCGTTCTGATTTCCTGTGGCGGAGCCCCAGTCAAGGTTCGTGTCTGGGATGACACTCTTTGATTGTAGATGCTCCTCAGTTGTGCCATGGGGGCTGGTATGCTCGCCGATGCGTTCGGCTGTTTGCAAAGTCCTGGTATTGTGATCTCCCGATGATACCCCACATCTACTTGCATCTCTCGTGGTGATGGTCTTATGCCTCCTAGCTTGGTCGTGCCTTGTACGGTTTTCGGCCGGTTTTCCTTATAAACGGGTCAATTTGTTCAGGTTTTCGATCCGGTTTTCCTTATAAACTGGATCACTCCTCTGGCATTTTAGCCACTTTGAGTAATATATTCAGGTGAAGGAACTCTTCCCCCGGTGATTCTCAAAAAAAAACTTCGGAGACACGGAACAAGGGTAGCTACCATGGAGTTCTGGGATGTGATCGGTAAGCAAATTTCCCAGAGCCCATAAGAGAAGCAGACATGGAAACCTCCAGATGTGGACATGCTGAAACTGAATATTGATGGAGCTTATACATGGGGTGTTGTGGTCCGTGATCCCACGGGTGATGTGGTCGCTTGCATGGCAGGGAAATATGAGCATTTTCATGATGCATTTGCAGCTGAGCTACAGGCAGCCGTCTGCGCGGTGGACTTGGCAACCCAGCTGGGGGCTCTCCGCATATGCATTGAAACAGACTCCCAGCTTCTGCAAATGGCCTTGTGTCGTTTACGAACCTGACTATTCCAAGTATGCAATGGCAATTGATGATTTGAAGGTTCAAATGAGACTCTGGTTCTCGAAGTGTGACGTTACTGCATGTAGGCGGGAGGCAGATTATGCAGCTCACGAGCTTGCAAAGCTGGGCTACGAGTGTGATGTGAATGTTCCCAGGATGTGGGAAGTTCATGTACCACCCTCCGTGGCCACAGTTGTATTGGGCGAAATGCCTAACTTGTTCCCGTAACAAAGCTATGCTTTAACCCTCAAAAAAAAATATTCGTACTTCACACTGGAGCTTGGTACTTGGTTCCATAACCAATATTGGACTCAATTCAGCTATTTTACAAATATTGCCCCTGGATTTATTGGTGCTACACTTTTTGACCGCCTGCTGGCTGCTGGCTGTTCTTATCGCCCATTTCGCCGCCTGCTGGCTGTTCTTGTCGCGGTCAAGGCTGTGCTGCGGCGAGGGAGGGAAGAAAAGGCTGTTGGAAACAGAAGTTCATGGTGCAATGATGGGAGCTCAGTTAGCCTTGCAGCACGCAGACCAATCAGGCATCTCGTTGGACCGAGCAGATGCTGGAAATTCGGTCAGGCAGATGCGAAGCTTGTACTCCGGGGACAGGGAGCTGGGTCTCATGGAATTAATTAAACCCAAACCAAAACAGGGCTGCAGATTTGTTATACTAGCAAAATTTGCACAGGAGATTCAGAAAGGAAATTCAGCAACACCCCTGTCTGTCACCTGCTATTCTTAGAAACAAGCAAAAAGGTGGCATTGAACAGGTGGTCCGCCCGCCTACACCCCTTGCTTAAGAAGCGGGGAAACAGGAGCCACAGAAAATTAAGAAAATCCTCACGACCACACTGCATCCAAACTTGGCAAAAACAAACACAAGCTCCCTAAAACAACATCGCTGTTTCGGCCGGGTTCGGCCGCGACAGCAAGGGACGAGGACACCCCGGCCAGGCAGGGCAGGAGAGATAAGCAAAGGGGGAGGAGGAGGGACAAAATTCCCCTTTTGTCTCTCTCTCCCTTCCATCGGTCGCTTCGTTGGCTGGTCGGAGAGCTGAGAAATGTACCTCTCGGCATTCTCCACAGCGTCGCACAGCGGGGAGCCCGAGGCCGGGAAGGACATCTCAACCATCGTGGCCGTCGACCGGGACAAGAACAGCCAGCAAGCGGCGAAATGGGCGGTGGATCGGCTCATGGCCAGGGGGAGCACCCTCCAGTTGGTCCATGTCAGGATCAACCAAAGTACCCAGACCGGTTGGTACACTTCTCGCTCTTTATGGTAAGAGGTATCTGCATGAAAAAGGAAATGAAAATCAGAAGCGACCTTTTCCTACATCTGAACGCCGTCAAAATCAGGCTGACTGAAGTTATGATCGCTAGGGTCTTCAGTTTCCACCCGTATTTTTGTAACCCGTTCACCATCACAGCAGACTGATTTACCTGAAATTAGAGGTTTGGCGATGAGGTAGCAATAACTTCATAGATGACAAACGAAACGTCCAATTTCCAAGATTTGCGTTATTCTGTGACAATGTTATTTGCATAATGTCATCATGTGATGAACAGAGAATGCTACACAATCACAATTTACAGCGATTTTGTAGGATGATGCAGATTGCGTTGTTCCAAAACGAATTTGACTTACTGCATAGTTTTAACACTTGGCATATTCACTAGTCCCCGCAGCTATTGATTACATAAGGCGACTAGTAAAGGTTTTATTCTTCTATTTAACATGGTTTAACTTTCCAACACTTACTCTACTTTATTTTGCTATGGCCACATTACAGGGGAAGCAGGCCGCGGAGTTGACACAGATGCAGAGATGTCACAACTGTTTATCTCATACAGAGGCTACTGTGCTCGTAAAGGGGTGAGTGCCAATTGAATACTAGAACACTGCCTTCTCGCATCTTGTAGATGTTAGATCAAATTGCCATACCGCTATAGAAGGGCAGACAGAAAAAAACATTAGAGTGAACCATCTATAATAGCTGATACATACCAAGGATTCATGAAATAAAAAGGTTTTTGTACTAAGACAGGGAAAATAGTAATAATAACAAGACGAAGCAAATAGAATCAAATAACAGAAGTAATACTGACATATACTGCCACTGCAAATCACAGATGCATCTAAATGAGGTGATCTTGGATGGCAATGATATCTCCAAAGCAATAATTGATTATGCTACTGGTCACGCCATCACCGATATCGTAGTTGGAGCATCCACTAGGAACACATTCATCAGGTACCTACCCATCCATACTCCATGATTATGCACCATTACATACCTTTGATATATACCTATACTGAACACAGGCATGGACTTTACACCATGCAGAAGATTTAGAAATCCTGATGTGCCAACATGCTTGATGAAGATGGCTCCTGATTATTGCACAGTGCATGTAATACATAAAGGGAAGGCCATCCAAGTGAAGGCAGCCAAATCTCCGGCACCCTTTAGTATTCTCCCTCCGAAGCAAAACTCCCAACCAAACATCGAACCCGATGCATTCCCAAGGTAAGTTTGTGAAGATACATAGCACTTCGATAAATACATCGCATGTTCCTGAAGCTAAATGGTCAGCAGAAATTCACTTATACAGTTAAAAAATAACTTGTCATTTACCGGTTAGATGGTCATTTGGTCACTATGGTTATCTTCAGCAGTTAGCATCCATGTGTTTAATTAAATACCTAGGCAATGTGAATGTAAGCAATATCTCATTTTGTATAATAGACCATCAAGAGAAAGGAGAATGGTTTCTAACCCATCGTCACCGAGGACAAGTAGAACATCAGTAGAACGTTTATCTGGCTACATAAAGGTCCCAACAAAAGATAGGCATCTCCTCTCTGGAAGGCAAGCACCTCAAAAGGATTTCGACGACTACATCGACTTCATTGCACCACCAAGGCCCTCCGTGACTCGCAGCTCCTTTTCAGATGACGTTGATTTTCCCATGAGCATGGAGTTAAATTCTGTGGACTACGCTGAATCTATAGAACTATCATCATATGCATCCTTGGAAAGCCTAAGTTCAGCCGGGGTAAGAGCATTGTAACCATTAAGTTGCTACAGTGGATCAAAACTTTGCAAGCTGGACATTGGTTTGAAGTTATTAGGTACTGGATCATGAATTCTCATATTTTGCTTCGCTTGAATGCAGAAGGATGTAGAAGCTGAGATGAGACGACTGAGACTAGAGCTGAAGCAGACAATGGAAATGTATAACTCCGCATGTAAGGAAGCACTTGACGCCAAACAGAAGGTACAGTTTACATGTAAATAGATGGACCTGAGTATAATGTCAAGCAGTTCCTAAACCGACCAAACTCTCTTGATATAGTGAAATAAATAATCTAACTGCAGGCGGCTCAGCTGTCCCAGATGAAGGTGGAAGAGTCTAAATTGTACCAAGAGCTAAGGAGTTCAGAAGAAGACGCTCTTGCGCTTGTTGAAATGGAGAAAGCAAAGTGCAAAGCTGCGCTAGAGGCAGCAGAAGCTGCCCAAAAAATTGCAGAGCTCGAGGCGCAGAAGAGACTAAGAGCAGAATGGAAGGCAAAACGCGAGTTCGAGGAGAGAAGGAGAGCATCGGACACGGATCTCCGGTACAGAAGGTATTCCATTGATGATATAGAAGCCGCCACACATAAGTTTGACAGGGCACTCAAGATAGGCGAAGGTGGATATGGACCGGTATATAAAGCTGTATTGGATCATACTAATGTCGCTATTAAAATCCTAAGACCAGACGCATCACAGGGGAGGAAACAGTTTCAGCAAGAGGTAAATACGATACAGCATTGCAAATCGTAAGACCTTCATAGTTATGCAGTTATAGCTTCATTATTTGTCAGTCTATTAAGGGCTGCTTTCAGTACTTACATATTACTAGAGCCATGTAAACACCATGCGCATTCCTTCTCTTTTACTGGCAATAAATATGTTCAACATCAGGAAGCAGGTTTTCTTTTATTTGTTTCAGGAGACCTCATTTAGCTATTGAGTCTTTAGCAGCATTTTCATTATGCAAATGAAGCCATGATCAACCTGTATTGCATGCTTATCAATGCTTTGCAGATTGAAATACTTAGCAGCATGCGGCATCCAAACATGGTCCTGTTGCTCGGAGCATGCCCGGAGTATGGCTGTCTGGTGTACGAGTACATGGACTACGGAAGCCTAGAGGACCGGCTCTGCAGAAGAGGCAACACCAAACCAATCCCATGGAACATCCGCTTCAGGATCGCCGCAGACATCGCTACCGGCCTTCTCTTCCTCCACCAGGCGAAGCCAGAACCACTTGTCCACCGAGACCTGAAGCCCGGCAACATCCTCCTCGACCACAACTTCGTCAGCAAGATCAGCGACGTCGGCCTTGCGAGGCTGGTGCCACAGTCCATAGCTGAAGTCACACAGTACAGGATGACGTCCACAGCCGGCACATTCTGCTACATCGACCCTGAGTACCAGCAGACGGGCATGCTGACCACCAAATCCGACATATACTCGTTCGGCATCCTGCTGCTCCAGATCATCACAGCCAGGTCCCCCATGGGCCTCACGCACCAAGTCGAGCATGCCATAGAGAAAGGAGCCTTCCAGGAGGTACTTGACCCAACGGTGACAGACTGGCCGGTGGAAGAGGCCCTGGCGTTCACGCAGCTGGCTTTGAAATGTGCGGAGCTACGGAAGAAGGACCGACCAGATCTAGGGAAAGAAATATTGCCAGAGTTGAACAGGCTGCGGACTCTTGGACAGGAGTATGAAGCTGCCCAGGTCAGCAACACGAGCTACTCGAGCGCCACTTCATACAGTTTCAACAATGATGATGTATCGTCGCCATAAGAATGAATCTTCCATGGTTGTAATCTGGAAAGTCAAGCATGTACATACAGACAGACAGGAGAGCTGCCTTCCGAGCCTTGGAAAAAAGGCACTGCTGCTTTTGCTCTGCTCATATCCGGACTCAGATGATATGAACATGGATTGCATTGCAGCAGGCGATGAAGAGGCCAACATAGTCTCGGACTTTTGGAAAACCAGAAGAGGTTATTAGCATGTAGGAGAAGATGAGCGTGTAAAGGAAACTCAAGGCAATGCTTGTATATAACATACAAAAAATAACAATTTGTAAAAGCAGCCTCAAGTTTTCAACTATGTTTTGCCTCTATTTTTCATCGATCACCAGGTCACCACACAAGGTCCTTGAGAAAATTCCTCACCACAATCAACAGCACGACGAAGAGTTATCGGTTATGACGTAATCAAACCAATTGAACAAAGTTGTTTAGTTAGCGGTTATGACGTAATCAAACCAATTGAACAAAGTTGTTTAATTACTTCTTCTGGTGCATACTGTTGGGTATGTAAACGAGATGCATAAGGTCTCAAAATATTGTGGAAGAAAAGTGGGGCATGTTGAATGATGAAAGTGGATTTGCCCATTGTCGCCAAAGCAGGAGCTAGCAGAGCTGATTAAATGTGGAAGAAAATGTAACACCGTATAAATCCAGTTGCCCATGAGCAAATAGAAACCGAAGACCACAGAACCATGGCCTCTGCACCAGTGGAACCATGCGCTCACTTCCCCCACCCCCAACCCAGACCTATGGTGGCGCCATGGCCAGGCCACACCGCAGCGCCCGACGAAACCCAAGGCTAACGGGTCAGAGGGGAAAGGATTGAATGCTAGTAGGCCAAGGGAAAGGGGGGCGCGAGTGGGTGGGGGGTGACCTACCGGAGGGATCCCAGCGAGCGGCGGCCGAGCTCCTGGCCATGGCTCCCGCGAGGCGGGGCGAAGACTCTTTGGGTCCACCGGTTTCAGGCGAGGCGGGGCGAAGACTCTTTTGGATCTTTAACATGTGATGCTTGTTTAGAATACTTTGCTACACAAAATTCATAATAACTAGAAATACTATTTATGCATTCCGAACCCTTACACCTAATCTTTTATCATGAGAGTTTATTATATCTACCTATGAATTAAATAAGATCCTTTAAGTACATTCAAAACTCTTAAACCTAGTCTCTTGTCATGAGAGTCCACTATATCTACATATGGATTGAATAAGATTTTTCAAGTAAATTGTTATGGATGCATAAAGCAATAAAAAATGCTCCTAAATATGTGTGATCTTTTATTGAAAGGAAAAAATTAAACTTTTTACGAACTTGTGATGGTGAAGAAATAAAAACGACGGACTGCATAATAAAAATCGCTATGATGAGTGTTAATATAAAGTGACATTCCTTCTCATTATGAGTTTACACATCAAAAAATAAAAAGCGTATGACAACCTCTGCTTCCCTTTGCGAATGGTCTATCTTTTACTTTTTTGTATTTACCTTTATGTAAGAGTCAATAATGTACATCTTCTATTCCCCTCTATTTATTCTATAGTTGGCAAGCATCATGTGTTAATTAGCATTGATTTAGTTCCTGTTTATCAATTACAGGAAGATGAACTGGCAAGATAAAATAAAGCTACTTTTGCCAATTCAGCCAAACCCAACTCTAAAGAACTACCAATTGTGGAATCCTAATTTTTACCCTATTTGTGAAATCTCATAAAAGTGCGTTATATCGACTAGAGGGAGAGTGAATAGGCGATTTTTATGAATTCTTCACTAAGGAATTTCAGGGTGAGGAAATTACTAAGCGAAGAACTACTTGCAGCAGAATAAGTACTCAGATACAAACATAACATAACATAAGCATGGTCATCATGATGAAATGTAAACACGTACAGAGTACAGAAAGCGTAAGCACATGATAGAACAGGATGAAGACAAACAGGCTGAAGAAATTGAACTGAGGAAATTGAGAAAGTCTTCAGTCAAAGTCTTAAAACAGATATGAACAAGCACACAACAAAATAATAAGGAAATGAAAGAGTTGAGGAAATAGAACCAGTATGCTTGGTGAAGACAATGATTTGGTAGACCAGTTCCAGCTAACGTGACAGCTTGTACATCCAGTTGGAGCGGCTAGGTATTTAAACACGAGGACACACAGGTCCGGCACACAGTCCTCACCGTATTTTCCTTGAGCTAAGGTCACACAGACCTCACCCAATCACTCGTGGTAAGTCTTCAGGTGACTTCCAAACCTTCACAAACTCGGTCACTCGGTGATCCACAATTTTCTCTTGGATGCTCTAGACCATGACGCCTAACCGTTTGGAAGATGCACAGTCTTTAGAGGTAACAAGCGTCGGATCCACGCATGATCAATCTCTTCAGTGATGCTCAATCACTTTGGGTTTATAGGTGTTTGGGTTTGGGTGTCCTCATTTGATGATTTTTGCTCAAAGTCCTCGGAGGATGGGATGCTCTCAGATGACAAGTGTCAGTTTCTCTCGGAGCAGCCAACCAGCTAGTGGTTGTAGGTGGCGGCTATTTATAGCCTAGGGAGCAGCCCGGCATGATAAGACATAAATGCCCTTCAATGATATGACCGTTAGGTGGGTAGATATTTTGGGACAGGTGGCGCAAGATAGCGAATTCAGTCGAAAATTTGACTATCAAATTCCTCACGGCTATCATGTTCCTCACTTGTAGGCAATCCGCACTGACGAATTCCTAAATTCTCAGTCAGAACAAATTCCTCAGAGACCAGAAGAACTTTGTCTTTGTCACTGAAGAAATTTGACTGAACTGTATGAGATTTTCAATGGCTTCACTCGAAGGGATTGGTAGGTGTAGGATTTTGAGTTGAGCATCACATGAAAAAAAAATCTTAGTATTTCCTCGACCCCCTTTAACAGTACGGTGTTTCCTATGACTCAAGAAACAGAAAATGAAACTACGAAAACAGAAGTCTTCACGCTTCATGTTCCTCGAATGAATATCAAGTCTTCAAGGTCACATCAATTTCTTCACTTTCAAAGTCTTCAGAAATCCAAAGTCTTCAATCGAAGAACTTCATTTTTAGGGGTCGACTTTCTCTGTAAATATCAAACTCCTCATAGACTTATAGACATGTGTACACTCATAAACGCATCAGTCTCTTAACTATAAGTCCTCAATACACCAAAATCACTAAGGGGCACTAGATGCACTTACAATCTCCCCCTTTTTGGTGATTGTGCATTTTTTCTGTTTATTCAGTGCATTTTACGTAGTATGATTATCCTCAAAAATGTTTTGCACTATTATAAAAATAGAAAATTTGCCAGAAAAATGATGTTGAAAATTACGTTTTAGTTTTTGAATAAAATGGAACCAACGAGAATTTTATTTAGAAAACTTTTATAAATTAATGTTTTTATGGCATATTTATGTTCATCTCATGGTAATATCATGTATAATTAATGTTGGAAAATTGATATTACACACGAGGTTAATGTGATCATTTTTGTAATACAGACTAACGTTGTTTTACTTGTTTGAATCCCCCCGTTAATTCCTTATAATTTTCTGCCCAACAGTGATATAATTTGGAGTTAATTTTTTGCATGAAAATTGATCAAACCAACGTAGGTTAATTTTTGTGCAATTTAATTCAGTTATGATGTTCTTTTCCTTTACATATGATATTTTGAAATGATGACAGCTCCCGATCCTCGTGGTCTCGAGAACATCGATCCACTCACGGGAAACAACTTCCAAACATGGAAGGACTCATTGCTATTGCACTTGGGATGGCATGAGGTTGATCTCGCGCTGATAGAAAGTAAACCAGTGGAACCTAAAAAGGATGCCACTGGGTATGCTGAGCTTAAGAAAGCCTACGACACTAAAGTTGAGAAGTGGGAGAGGTCAAACAGAATGGCACTCCTAATTATGAACTTCTCCATCTCGATTGAGATTAAAGGGGCTATTCCCGCTAATGAAAGTGCCGCCGAATATTTGAAATCGGTGGAATAACAGTTTAAGGGCTCAGAGAAAGTGTATGCAGATGAGCTTTTGCATAAGCTACTTGCAAAATATGAAGGAAATGGAAATTTGAGAGAGCATATTTTGAGCATGAGCAGTGCTGCGGCAAAGCTTAAAACAATGAAGTGTGACTTGAGCGAAGAGCTTCTTGTGCTCCTAGTTTTTAGGTCACTACCCTCATAGTTCAATCCATTCAAGATAAACTATAATTCTCTTGAAATCAAATGGAAACCACCTGAACTCATTGCACATTGCATTCAGGAGGAAGAGAGAATTAAGAGTGAACAGAAAGATCAAGCTTTCCATGTTAACTCTGGGAAAAGGAAGCATGAGGACAATGCTCATAGCAATAATGTGCCCAACAAAAAGCAGTTTTTCAAAAAGAATCCTCAGAAGCCTAAGCAATGCAACGAGGGAAGTTGTTCATGTTCCGCTCCTTCAGCGGCTGCTCCAGTTAATCTTACAAATGCCGCTGGAGAAAGACTTTGCAATTTCTGCAAACAGCCAAATCATGTCAAGGCGGACTGTCCAGGTTTTCTTAAGTGGCTGAATAAAAAATGATAAGGATGAGATCACTCTTGTAGATGAATCTCTATATGTTGATTTTTCTGAATCTACATGGTGGATTGACTCAGGTGCGACTATTCGTATCGCGAATTCTTTGCAGGGATTCCATATAAGCCATACCCTAAGAAGGGGTACAAGAATACTTAATGTCGCGAATGGGAAGGAGGCTGAAGTTGAAGCCATGGGCTCCCTCACCTTGAAGTTGCACACTGGCTTTCTACTTCAGCTCAAGGATATTCTTTATGTGCCTACATTGAGTAGGAATTTGATTTCAGTTTCATGTTTAGATGATTTTGGATTTCATTGTACCTTCGGGGGAAACAATGTTTTTTAAAGTATTGTAATAAGGATGTTAGTCTCGCCGTCCGACGAGGAAAACTTTATATGTTAAATCTTACCAGTTATCCTATGTGTGTGAATCTCTGCAAGATGAATATGAATGAACGCAAACATGAAAAGAATGGGAAAAGTATCAATCCTTCTTCAAAATTGTGGCATCATTGCTTGGGCCACATTTCGCGCGGGGGAGGGGGGGTATGGAATGATTGATTAACGAAGAAATACTTCATCCGCTAGATTTCTCTGATGCAGGCAATTGTATTGACGGTATTAAGGGAAAATACGTTAAAACAATTAAGAAAGGAGCAGTAAGAGCCACAACGGTCCTTGAACTTATTCATACTGACATATGCGGACCCTTTAACATAAAGTCTATGGACGGTTTTGATTCATTACCTTCACAGATGATTTTTCTCGCTATGATTACATTTACCCTATACGTGATCGATCCGAAGCTTTGGACAAATTTAAGATTTATAAAGCTGAGGTTGAAAATCAACTCAACCTAATGATCAAAGTAGTACGGTCTGATCGCATGGGAGAATATTATGGCAAGTGTCGGGGATATACCCCGCGGTGTAACCCGGCCGGAAGTATAACCCGGTCGGACTTGGTGACTCACTAATGACCCGCCCGATCCTGGCGACTTATGGGTGACCTGGCAAGCGGATCAGAGGAGCGACAAGACCCGGGGGCCCAGGAGGCTCAAGGCCTAGAAGGCCGGCTTACGTTATGATAGGCCGGCTTAAGAGGGAAGGCATGAGGAATATGTCTTTTACAAGGAATCAAGACCCGGACTTGTATCCGGCTTGTAGTACAAGATAGGCTAGTCCTAATCCTATTTGGACTCCACATGTAACCCACCCCTCTAACTTATATAAGGAGGGGCAGGGCTCCCCAAAGAGGGACATGCAACAAGAACAATCTCTAGGGCTGGACACAAAGAGCCGGCTTATCGGCGACTCTCTCATGATCATAATGAGACCTAGCCACAAACAGCATGTAGGATTATTACCGGATGATGTTTCCCGGGGCCCGAAGCTGTCTAAATCCTTGTCTTGTGTGTTGATCCGCCTCGCATCTCTCGTCCCGATCAACCCCTCTCAAGCTACCACATAGATACGTTGGCCTCGCGACTAAGTCCTGACATCAAGGACATTTGCCGTGACAATTCCACGACAGTTGGCGCCCACCGTGGGGCTCGCGCACGGTGGTGTTGAGTTCTTGGAGGGTTTTTTCCCAGGGATCGAGAAGCTCGCGATTGGTCTGATGAAGAAGAACTAGCACGGGAAAATCATGCACGATAACCCGTTATGGACAACATTGGGACTTCATTGGATTTCAGTCCAATCGTCATCAACAAAATAACAGTGGCTCCATCGCCGCACCGAATGGCTTGTATGTTCGTACCTAATGGAGGTATGGGATTTTTCCGGCGAGCGTTCAGAGATTTGAATCACCCGGAGTCGAGATCGACAGAATCATCGTTGTCAGGGTCGGTTGTCTCCATTGTTTTTTGGTTGTTCGTATCGTTGCCAACTCCATCGGCTCCTGGGCAAACTCTGCTTTGATGAGTACATGCAATGAAAGGAAGTCCGAGTCTTACAAGGGAAGCAAGTCCCGATAGAAAGAAAAAAAGAGGGAGGCAAAAAATCATCTACCGGCCAAAGCAGCTGGTCACGTGGCCAAACCTCAAAAGAAAGAAAAAAAAGGGTGGTCCAGATTCGTGTTCGAGGAGGAGCCAACGATGGGAAGTCACGGACTGGACCTCCGCCCATCTCGTCTGCGCGGCCTCGCCCCGCCGCCCGCTTGGG
Source organism: Aegilops bicornis (assembly GCA_021605145.1). NCBI lineage: Eukaryota > Viridiplantae > Streptophyta > Magnoliopsida > Poales > Poaceae > Aegilops > Aegilops bicornis. Next base: position 274,616,378 of record CM038674.1, read on the forward strand.
CACGCGCGGCCTTACTCGCCATCGCCGCCTCGCCCTCACTCGGGTTGCCGGGGGACCCACAGCGGTCGCCGTCACCGCGGCCTTCCCCGCCGCGCCGAGCCGCCGTGGCCGGCGTCGAACCGTCCGGCCTCGCGGCCGCCTCAGCTGTGGCCTTGCACCTCCGTCTCAAGCGCGGCCCTGCCACCTTGCTATTGCTGCAAGCCGTCGTCGCCCTCACACTTGGCCTCTCCTGGGGACAGCGACAAACCCGCCTGTCCGAGCTGCGGTCCTTGCTCGAGTTGCCTGGTCTCCGCACTTCGTTCAGCCCGCGGCTATAGTTCCACCCCGCGCCGTTTGGCCGCCGCCGTTGTCTCGCGCCTCGAGCCGGTTCTAAGCCGTTTTGCAAGTTGACCGCCTCAAGCACCGCCGGTCCGCCGTTTGCCTCTGCTCCTCCGGCCGCTAAGCCGCCCGACTCCTTTTCCGCTCTGCCACCGCAGTTGTTGTATGCACGGTCGTATGTGTGAGGGAAGAAAGCTCAATGAGGGATTTTTCCAATCTACAGACTCTTAATCACGTTGTCAATAATCAGAAATCAAGGGCTGTTATACGGACATATTGGTGTCATCATTTTCAAGCTTTCTAAAAGATCAAAACTTCAGTTTAAGATAGACTGAAATTTTCTGCTAGTCATTTGGTTTGATTCCCCAAGACAGAGATAAGTGGTTACTACTGCTACTGTACATGCGATACATGCCGAAGTAGTATCAGAAGAGGAAAAGTGTCGATTATTGCTCTCCTAAAAATAATTGATAATGACATCTACTGATGGACAAGACATTTGAAGTGGATACTGCAGAGGAGGCAGCACAACGAGCTGTCAATTCTACATATATTATTGCAAATTTTGCATTTCATAGCATCAGCTAAGTGGAGCTGATGGAAACAAGTAGCGGATTTCTCACAGTACATGCTTCCCTGACAAGCAGAATTCTTCGGCACCTTTAGCGTTTGGTAGAAACCAAGGGATTTGTTATCATGTTTGCGCTGGATAAGCCGCAATGTTACCAGTTTGTCCATGGATGATGTATACGGGTCATCAATCATCAGAACAAATCAGGTGATATTCATTTAAGTCTATTTTGTAGTACATATTGTTTTTGTCAAAGAACAATTACTTTGTCTGTATATTTTTATATATACAGGACAATGATTCATCGTTTGCTGTTGGACGGGTGTGCGCAAGCCGGCGCCCGTGCAATTCAATCTACATCAACTCGCTAGGATCGCACCCACGATTGACTGGCCGTCCGCGCGGCTTACCGCGCCCGAGATTGACTCGCCGTCCGCGTGGTTTTTTTTCGCCTGCGATCGACTCGCCCGTCTGCACCGGCTTACAACGCAGCGGCCGACTCTCTGGTCCACACCGGCTTACAACGCCGCGGACGACTCTCCCCGTCTTTACCAGCTTACAACGTCGCGTCCGACTTATCTTTCTGCTCCCTGGCTGACTCGGTCATGATTGATTTCAACTCCACCGGAGTCATTGTCAACCCTTCAACTGATATTTTCGGACAAATATATCAGCACTCGTCCTGCACAAGTTGCCACCCCCGCTACATGAACTTTGCCCGTCTGCGAGGCTGACCACGCATGCGATTGATTCGACTGTCCACGCGGCTTACCGCGCCTGCGATTAACTCGCCTGTCCACACCGGTTTATAGTGCTGCAACCGACTCATCTATTGTCCGAGCGAATCAGGTGATATTCATCCAAGTTTGTCAAAGAGCAGTTTATCTTTGCCTTGGTCTGCAATATTGTTTATGCAGGACAATTGTTCATTACAAGAGCGATGGTCGAACAAGATGCTTGACGAATATATATGTCAGCCGTCGTCTCTACGGCTCAATTTACATCAACACGATGCGGCTAACTTGTTCGTCCGCACGGATTACAACGCCGTGGGCATCTCTTACGACCACGCCGGCTTACAACAAGGAGGACAATTTACCCGCCCGCACCAGTTTACAGTAGCACGGTTGATTCATCTGTGTGAGCCGCCTTTGATTTTGCGGTCGTTTTTACGGTTCGTCTCTCGCAGCCTGATCTACATCAACACACCGGGCCGCATTTTTCTGGATGAGCTGTTTATTGAGTATGAGCAAGTCACTACTTGGGAAGCCCGGTTTCTCTTCCAACAAATTGGAGGCAAATTATCATATATTATCAACCGCCGTGCACCTGGATGGCTCAATGGATAGGTGCACAAGTCGCCGGCACTACGGTTTGGTTAACTTCAAACAACCAGTTGGAAGGAACCATTGGCTGAGTTGCTGACACGGTTCATACGGGATCATTTTTAACCCGCCGCAATCACCTCAACCTTCTGTGGATAATCACTAGCCTACCATATCAGGTGAAATCCATTTATATTACATATTATTTTCTTCAAAAGAGCAATTACTTTGGTTTGCAAGATTGTCCCATGCAGGATTCAAACCGGTCTATATCACGGTTAATTATGGAGAATCTCAAGCCAACTCCTCAAGTCGCCTTGAGACTCGGGGCTACAATGATATGACTCGACAAAATTAGCCGGTTTCAATGAATTCAAGAACTCCAGATCATTGAAGGGAAAAATAACCCGGGCCCCGGAGATTACTGCTAGATCGATGAAAATTTAAAAGCCGTCAGAAGATTTCCGGCTCAAAATAAGGACTCTGGTTTAAAATCCGGTTCAAGAGACATCTTTCTCCCACAAAGCTTGAAGCTCTTAAATCCGGTTCAGAAGCCGGCCCAGGGTAAATTTGTCCCTCACAAATTTTTGAAGCTCTCAAATCCGGTTCAAAATCCTGCTCAAGGTAAATTTTTCCCTCACAAATTTTTAAAAGCTTTCAAATCCGGTTTAAAGTTCCGGTTCAAAAAGCATTAATCTCTCGCAAGTTCGAGTTCTCAGAAAAATTAAAGGTTGCCAAAAGAACTTGCTGCCATAATGCGCGGTTCAAACTTGGGTATCCTGCCTTACGGCTTATCTTGTTATGATCACTTGGGGGCTTCCTGCTCGTCGAGCATAGCTATCAGTACCCTCTTGATCGGTGCAACGTCAAAACTTATATGATCACTTGGGGGCTTCCTGTTCAAACATAGCTCGTATTCGAACCAAAGAAAACATAGCTGTCAATACCCTCTTGATCGGCATACTGCCAAACCCACCAGGGGGCTTCTTGATCATATCTGAATCATAGCTTAACCCCTTTGGATTACGGCGTGGGTCGTATTGAACCAACATCATTAAACAACTCTTATGGTCACCGGGGCTTCTGTTCAAACATAGGTCGATTCGAACCAAAGAGAACATAGCTGTCGATACCCACTTGATCGGCATCGCCAACGCCATCGGGGATATATGATCGTATTCGAATCTTATCTTAACCCCTTTGGAGCGGTTTCTTGATCGTATCCGAATCGAAGCCTCAAAAAGTTTTATTCTATCTCGGTAAAGTTTATTGCAGCCTCAATTACTTAACTTGAGACCTTTTGGGGATTATATCTCAAATGTATATAAGTGTTTTATGATTAACCCGGCTTGACTTTTTGACTATAAGTCGCCAAATTTTATGACAACCATCATTTATATGGAAGCATTGGCTTCTAAGGATTGGGTTATCACCCTTATTACACAAGTCATGTAAACCGGCAGTACAAATTCAATATCACAGTGGTCATTTGGGGGTTTCTTGTTCAAACATAGGTCGTATTCGAACCAAAGAGAACATAGTTGTTGATACCCATTTTGATCGGCAACGCCAACGCCACTGGGGGCTATTTGATCGTATTTGAATCTTAGCTTAACCCCTTTGGAGCGGTTTACTGATCATATTCGAATCAGAAGCCTCAAATTTTTTATCTGTTTTTATACAATTGCAAGTATTTGAGTTGTCACAAATATCATATGTGCCGGCTCTTACAGAGTTGAGTTATCAACTTCACTGTCCGGGTCACATAAGCCGGCGGTATCATTCAAAGGATCATAGGGATCTTGTGATTTACCTGTGCGAGGATAAGACTACATTTGGTGGTTACCATACGGTTTTTGACGTTAAGTCGCCAGGGCATATGTTGTTTAAACTCTTTGCAGGATTTGCGTAAATATGACATATAAATGATTAAGTTCAAGCTCATTACCAAAGTTCATGCTTCAAAATGATGATCCGCTCTGGATTTTTCTCAAAGGCTATAAGTCGCAGGTTATAAAAATTCGACTTACAATGGAGGCGTATTAACTCGCCATCGGCCAAGAGCCGCCAGGTATTTAAACTCCGGATTTACTTGTCAACCGATGAGGTATTCAAACCTTTAATAGCCAAACTGGCTGGATTTTCATGATGACATAGATGATTGAGGTTTTCATACCGGGTTATATTATTCAAATCTCGAATAGCCAACATGGCTAGATTTCTATTGTGATTATCAATAAACCAGTGCCATGATTGAGGTTTTCAAAGTCGCTTTAGCGTGATGGCTATTATTTTTATCAATGGGTATGATTTATATTACAATGGAAGGAATAGTCCCGAGCCGCTGCAGGCTTACGACCCGGCACTTGGGGGCTATATTATTCAGATTGGGATTATATCAAATATGCAAGTCCCATGTCACTGCCAGCATGCACCATGGCGCTGGTTGACGTTTTCATGAGCATAAAGCAATTACAAGTCCCAGGTTGCTGCAAGCATGACAACCCGGCACTTGGGGGCTACATATATGGAGTATTCAGTTTTTACTAGTGACTGAGATGAACATGGATTTCTTCAAAGTGGCAGTAATTATATGAAAACAAGTCTCAAATCATCACTTTGTTCTGTTCAAGACTTGGAGGCTACAGGTAATATGGATATAAGGGAGAAATATCTTCCAACTTTCAGTTTTGAGCAAACCAGATTGACCCGGTATCACCAATCATTATGACCCGGTGTCTGCAACAATCATAACCCAGCGTCATCAATAATCATGAACCGGCATTGGCAACAATCATGAACCGGTGTTGGAAACAATCATGACCAGGAATTATCAGTTTTTATAACCCGGTGATTTTGGAAATCAGAGATCGGCAAGTTCTATATTTTCAAACCGGCTGAATATCATATAAGTATTTCAAGACCAATATTTCTTAAGCCGGTGCTTTGGAAGCTGACTCAAGTGGATTATTCTTCACAATATTTCTCTATGAGACACCAACGTCGACAATTTGAGTATGAAGATGGTTTATTGACCGGATTTTCTAGAAGAAGGAAATGACAAGGACTTAAGGATGTTCAGTGCGGTTTACAAGAATTCTTAACCCGGAGCACAACCTGTCAAATTTGTTCTTGTGTTTATTTTGCAGCATAAGTTTACCATGGATAAATCCAAGCTAAACTTGGGGGCTAATGTTGGGGATATACCCCGCGGTGTAACCCGGCCAGAAGTATAAACCGGCCGGACTTGGCGACTCACTAATGACCCGCCCGATCCTAGCGACTTATGGGTGACCTGGCAAGCGGATCAGAGGAGCGACAAGACCCGGGGGCCCAGGAGGCTCAAGGCCTAGAAGGCCGGCTTACGTTATGATAGGCCGGCTTAAGAGGGAAGGCATGAGGAATATCTCTTTTACAAGGAATCAAGACCCGGACTTGTATCCGGCTTGTAGTAGAAGATAGGCTAGTCCTAATCCTATTTGGACTCCACGTGTAACCCGCCCCTCTAACTTATATAAGGAGGGGCAGGGCTCCCCAAAGAGGGACAGGCAACAAGAACAATCTCTAGGGCTAGATACAAAGAGCCGGCTTACCAGCGACTCTCTGATGATCATAATGAGACCTAGCCACAAACAACATGTAGGGTTATTACCGGATGATGTTTCCCGGGGCCCGAAGCTGTCTAAATCCTTGTCTTGTGTGTTGATCCGCCTCGCATCTCTCGTCCCGATCAACCCCTCTCAAGCTACCACATAGATGCGTTGGCCTCGCGACTAAGTCCTGACATTAAGGACATCTGTCGTGACAATTCCACGATAGCAGGCATGCTCCTTATGGGCAAATCCCAGGGCCGTTCACAAAATATCTTGCTGAAAAGGGAATTATTTCCCAATATTCAATGCCTGGTGAACCTCAGCAAAATGGCGTAGCTGAGCGTCATAACCACACTCTTATGGATATGGTATGTAGCATGCTTAGTCATGCCAACTTACCAGTAAACCTTTGGATGGAGGCATTGAAAACAGTTGCACACATCCTGAATCTTGCTCCAACTAAGTCAGCACCGAGCACACCTTATGAGATGTGGGTGGGAAAGAAACCGAGCTTGAGTTACTTGCATGTGTGGGGTTGCCCATTTGAAGCTAAAGTGTTCAATCCACATATTAAGAAATTGGACCCAAAGACAGACATTTGTGTTTTCATTGGGTACCTCCATAGAGGAAAAGAATATCACTTTTATTGCTTAGGTCATACCACCAAGTTTGTGGAAACCAGGCAAGCGGTGTTTTTGAGGATAATGAAGTTATTGAGGTTAGGGCTATTGATCTTGAGGAGAAGCGGGTGTATGTTCCATCCCCGACTATCCAATAGAACTTTATCCCTATGCCTAATATGTACGAGACACCTAGTGGTGATCCCCGACCTGAAGTGGATCATCAATCCGACGAGGAGCCTCAACATAATGAAGATCCTCAGCATGATGAGGATCCTCAGCCAAATGATGATCCTCAACCCAATGTTAATCCTCAACCTTCTCGGGTAACAAGAAATGCACATACTAATCCAGCGATTATGTCACTTTCATGTGTGAGGATGAAAATGACATAGGGAAGGCACAAGATCCGACCTCATATAAAGAAGCCTCTAAAAGTGAAGACACGTCCAAATGGTTGGTAGCCATGGAACACGAATTGAAATCTATGAGCTCGAATGATGTTTGGGACTTAGTAGAAGTTCCTGTTGGAGCTAAAAGGGTAGGTTGCAAGTGGGTCTACAAAACCAAATATGATTCCAAAGGGAATGTCGAAAGGTTCAAAACGAGACTTGTTGCAAAAGGTTTTACACAGAGAGAAGGGATTGATTATAAGGAGACCTTCTCGCCTGTGTCAACCAAAGATTCTTTCAGAATTTTCATGGCACTTGTAGCTCATTATGATTTGGAGCTGCATCAAATGGATGTCAATACGACATTTTTGAATGGTGGCTTAAAAGAAGAAGTATACATGACTCAACCCGAAGGTTTTTTCATGGAAGGAAAAGAACATATGGCATGTCGTTTAAAGAAATCCATATATGGATGGAAGCAAGCTTCAAGGCAGTGGTACCTCAAGTTCGACGAGATTATTAGAACTTTTGGTTTTAAAGAAATGAAGTGGACAACTACATATATGTTAAATTCAAAGGCAGTAGGTTCACAATTTTAGTCCTATATGTGGACGATATTCTATTGGCTTGCAGCGATAAAGATATGTTGCATGAGACCAAGAGATTTTTATCCTGAAAATTTGACATGAAGGATCTCGGTGAAGCCTCGTATGTCCTTGGCATTGAGATTCATCGAGATAGGTCCAAAGGAACATTAGGACTATCGCAAAAGGCATACTTTGAGAGAGTACTAAAGAAATACAATATGAATAAGTGCTCTTCCTCACTTGCCCCATAGTCAAGGGTGATAAGTTTGGGACATTCCAATGTCTGAGGAACCAAAATGAAACTGATCGGATGAAGTCGGTTCCTTATGCTTCAGTTGTCGGAAGCATCATGTATGCTCAAGTGTGTACATGCCCTGACTTAGCTTTTGTAACCGGGATGCTTGGCAGATTTCAATCTAATCCGGGACCAGACCACTGGAAGGCCGCAAAGAAGGTCTTGTGTTATATGCAAGGTACTAAAAATTTCATGCTTACATATAGAAAGTCCGATAACCTGGAAGTTATTGGTTACTCATACTCTGATTTTGCCGGGTGTGTGGACAATAAGAAATCCACGTCAGGTTATATATTCACACTCGCTGGAGGAGCCATGTCGTGGAAAAGCTCCAAGTAAACAATAGTTGCCTCATCTACGATGATGGCAGAATATCTAACATGTTTTGAGGCCACTGGGTAGGTTGTATGGCTAAAGAATTTTCTTCCTGGACTAAAAGTGGTTGACAGCATTTCCAAACCACTGACATTGTATTGCGATAATGAACCCACAGTTTTCTATGCGAATACAACAAGTCAAGTGTTGATGCCAAGCACATTAACCTAAAGTATCGTGTTGTTCAACATAGAATCCGGGATCAAACTATTAATGTTAAGCATATTAGGATGCCATGTATGCTTGCGGATCCGCTCACTAAAGGCTTACCACCCAATATATTTCGTGAGCATGTAGCCGACATGGGATTATTGGAAGCCTCTTGATTCTGGAATTATGGGACCGCTAATATAAACCACTCCCAATAAGTAAAATGCTTTCCACTTTGAAATAGGATGTGTGCTATGAGTATTAAGGTCCAATGGCTTTTCATCGGATGTTGTAACACCTTACTCTGGTAGATCATTCCTATGGAGAATGGACAAAAGTTTTTGAGCCTAACGATCAAGGGGGAGAATGTTGGTATTGATATAAGGCCCAATGGGCTAATAAAAAAATAGAGGATAAGCTAACGTGAGGGAAGGGGTAACGAACCAACGATCATTCCCCTCGACCCCAACTAAAGCGCCATGATCAAAGGCGACCCAAACTAACATGGTTGAGGTCCCCTAATCGCTAGCGTCACATATAAAGAGGGGGCAGCTAGCCACGCACGATCTGACCCAGTTCACGTGCGTCTACTATGCCCTCCTAAATCCTAAAACCCCAATCCGATCTGGGGGAGCGCTACACGACGGGAAGGCCTTCTCCTACCTCTGCTTGGTGCCAGGGTAGTGCCGCTGGCGCCCGGAGGGACGCCGCTACCTAGAGCGAGCATCTACACCGAGCATGCGTCAAGCCTGCATCGGGCAGGCACGGGACTTCGCATCGCCTACACCAATGGCGTCTTCCATTGGTGGTAAGATCCAATCTATCCCTCTGTTCATAATGCAATTAGGTGATCTAAAGTCTAGGCTAAACGTTCCTGTTAAGTAAATCCTACGGGATTAAAGTGTAACAGAAAGATCCAGGCATATATATATTCGGTGGGATGTAGGTGATCATGTGTTATTATTGTTGACATTATCCTTGAGATAAATAAGTTGGGTGGTGGAAACTATAAACCTCCATCTTCCTATGTGTTTTGACTAAAAATTTTGCTCTATAAATATGTTGTGACTGTCAGCAATCATAGAAGACTAAATGATAGTTGAGTATGTGAACTTGCTAAACAAAGCTCTTACATAGACTCTTTTCAGAAAATATGATGGATTATGATTTTTTCAATGATTGAGATCATAGTTTGTTAGTTCCCAATGAAGTTTATGGTCCATACTTTAGCATGTGGATTAATTGTTACTTTAGCATGATAAGCTTTATGATGATATATTGCTGCTATAATAATGATCATGATGTTTTCATGTGTGTATTTTGTTTTTGTCGACACCTCTCTCTCTCTCTCTCTAAACATGTGGTCATGGTTATCGATTTCGGCTTTCGCTTGAGGACAAGCAAAGTCTAAGCTTGGGGGAGTTGGTACGTCCATTTTGCATCATGTTTTCCTACTGTTATTTATTATGTTTTGGATTAATATTTCACTTTATGATGAAATTCTAATGCCTTTTCTCTCTTATTGTGCAAGTTTCACATGAAGAGGGAGATTGCCGACAGCTGGAGTTCTGGGCCTGAAAAAGCTACAATAGAGATTGCTATTCTGCACAACTCCAAATGACCTGAAAATTTACGGAGAATTATTTTGGAATATATATATAAGTACTAGAAGAAGAATTACCAAAAGGCTGGCCACCAGGAAGCCATTTCCCTAGAAAAAATAAGGATGAGACTTCCGTGACGAAGCGCCGCCGTCTCGAGGCGGAACCTGGGCAGGAGCACTTTTGCTCTCCGGCAGAGCGATTCCGCCAAGGAAAACTTCCCTCCGGGAGGGGAATTCGAAGCCATCGACATCACCAACGATCCTCTCATCATGGGAGGACCAATCTTCATCAGTACCATCTCATCTCAAACCCTAGTTCATCTCTTGTATTCAATCTTTGTCCCAAAACCTCAGATTGGTACCTGTGAGTTGCTAGTAGTGTCGATTACATATTGTAGTTGATGCTAGTCGGTTTATTTGGTGGAAGATTAAATGTTCAGATCCTCAAGCATATTCAATACACCTATGATCTTGAACATGATATGATTTTTGAGTAGTTACTTTTGTTCTTGATGACATGGGAGAAGTCTTGTTATAAGTAATCATGTGAAGTTGGTATTCATTCGACGTTTTGATGATATGTATGTTGTTTCTTCCTTTAGTGGTGTCATGTGAGCGTCGACTACATGACACTTCACCATACTTGAGCCTAAGGGAAGGCATTGTGGAGTAATGAGTAGATGATGGGTTGCTAGAGTGACAGAAGCTTAAACCCTAGTTTATGCATTATTCTGTAAGGGCCTGATTTGGATCCATATGTTTCATGATGTGGTTAGATTTATCTTAATTCTTATTTCGTAGTTGTGGATGCTTGCGAGAGGGGGGTAATCATAACACTACAAGAAAACCACTTCCGTGATGATACGTGTTTGTCACAGTAGGTCACGTTTTCTGTGATGCATGTACATCCATGACGATTTTATGACAAAATCAAGATAGTCATCCCTATGTTGTCGCAGAAGTGTTCCATGACAATACCAAAATTATCATCACGGAAGTGTCCACTTCTATGACGATAAATGGCGCGTCATGGAAGTGCTTTCGTCAAGGGTAACCGACACGTGGCATCCACCATAATAGGTCGCCGTTAACCTATCGGGTTTCGGTTTGGATCCGATAACCCGTTAATAGCCCGGACCATTGGGGATTTTCCACGTGTAAAATTCCCAATGGCCAGAGGAACCACGTGTCAGCTCAGCGTTGGGACAGGTGGCATCCACTCATTGGACGGGAGGCGCCTATGATACGTCGACACGTGGCATGGACCAACAAAGGCCCATTCAGGTGAAAAGGCCGGCCTATTTGACTTGGTCAAAAGGTAGCGGGCCGGCCCACGAAAAACCTGTTAACGACATGTTCGCATATAGCCCATTTGTAGCCCGCTAACTCACGACCCGTTATGGCCTATCCAAATTAGGCCCAGTAGCGTCATCTAGGCCGTCCAATATGATTCCAGCCCGTTGTAACTTTCAGCCCATTTAAGGGCCATGACGTCTTTCGGCCCATACGAGGCCCTTTGTAACTCTAGGCCCATTAAAAGCCCGTGGTGAAACTGGCACATAATGAACGGTGTATCGCTTTATACCCATTAACGACCCATTATTCCGTTGGGCCATTTCCAGCTCGTGTTAAATTTTGGCCTTCTAAGGGCTCATATATTTTTGAGCTCATGTCCAGCATTCAGTTACTTATGGTCCATTACTGGCATGTTTCGCTTGTGGGCCAAATTCAGCCCATGGTTACAGTCGGACTGCTTGTGGCCCGTTAACCCATTGGGCTGTTTTCATAGCGTCATCAAATACGACCCATTAACAACCCTTGATGCCTGTCAATAGAATTAAGCCCGTTATACATTTCGGCCTATTAACGACCCGTTATGGTCGGGCCATAAACAGACGATTTCCACTCTAGCCCGTTTATGGCCCATGTTGCGGACCGTTATTGGACCATGAATAGTACGGCCCATGTTTGGCCAATTGATCATACGACCCGTACAAGGCCCATTGACTATGTGGCCCGTAGAAGGTCCATGGATCCTACGGTCCGTAGGAGGCCCACGGTCACTACAACAGGTAGCAGGACCATGGTTACAACGATCCGTATGTTGCCCATGGTTGTTGTGGCCTACTTATAAAAAATAGGTTATTATGGCCACTAGAAAAACGCGGAAAAAGAACTGCAGTGACTACAAGCAAACAATTAAACAAGACAATAAGGAAATAAATAAGCAAGCAACTAACGCTAGGCTATTACGGCTATTACACATATTACATCCACTAGGCATCAAAGTTCGCCACCAGTGCAAATATAGGGAACAAAGCAGCATATTACATACACTGGCCGTCTAAATTGGCCACCCGTGCAAATAAACACGGCAGCAAAACAAGTCCACAACTGAAACAACTTCAGAAGAGCTTAAGAAATGTTATTCTGGGTATCCACCATGCTGGCAATAAGCTTAGCAAGCTTATTATCTTTCTCCTATTTGGCGCTAAAATCCTCCAACGCTTGCTATTGCACCAGAAAGTATGCATATGAATTCTCAAGTGACTTCCGCGGTCCTTCGGCTTCTTGTCACGATCGATGTCTTTCAGCTTGTAGTTGAGACTCAAGAAACCGAACTGATTCAGACAGTGAGTTCGAAGAGCTTGTGCGCCGTGATAGTGGCGATAACTCAAACACTACACCAAGACGGGAGTTTGGGGTTGTCTCACGGTCTTCAAGATAGTTTTCATTTGCTGTTGTATCAGCTTTGTTGGAGACCAACAAGGATGTCTCACTATCCTGAACCTTATCTGCATTACTTCCTTTACCATTGTTTAATAAGGTACTCTTCCCCAATATTCTATTAGCATTCTAAAAGAAGAAACAAGCTGACACATAACAGGTTTAGCATGTAGTATATGAAACTCATTTTGGTAAACCAATTCAGTAGTAAGGTGGACAGGATTAAACTACCAAGTCTTCTATTGCCAAGTAGTACATAATAAAAGCATCAAACAAACATATATCTATGTCCTATGGTCACTGCATTGTCTTGCCAGATCAAAATAGAGACTTGGTTCAAATCATATCAGTTCAAGACAAAGCAGCATTGAAAGAAATATTTACAACAACACTATACATGTACATGTACAACAACACTATTGGCTCTGTTGTGATGCTAGAAATGTGCATGATATGAGAAGTCAACTGTATGCACAATTGAAATTGAAATCAATAAAGCAATTTAGAAGAGCAAACCTGTTAAAGAAACATGTTTAAACATACCTATTGTGCCATTGGAGTTTCGATTGGATCCTTCAATTTAAAAATAAGTTTGGATTAGTAAATACAGTGATACAAGAGCAAGGTTGTATGCACCATAGCAATGTAATCTTAAATGAGAACAGTTCTTCTTCAGGTTTAAGAACTTGTTCTACACGGAGTACAGTAAGACGCAGGCATATCGTACTTCAAAATAAAAAATGAGCTCATAGACCTTACCACATACTTGGTTCGGGACCAGTACTGAACAAGGCATTCCCAATCATCTGTCGTAAATGTGTCGTACGAGAAAGTAAGGGAATTTGATGAGTTTCTTTGCAAGTGAAGTATGTTTTCTTCAAGTAATTCCAGTACTGCCACCAAGCATTCTTGAAGATAGCAGAGGTATTAGCACAGGTTACCTCATCCTGAGTTTCCAAATCAGTCCTTCTCTATAGAGAAAAGTTGGAACATTTGCTGTATTATAACCAGCATGGAGGTAGAATGTATGGGACAAAGCAAAGTATTTGCTATGAATAACATTACTTACACATAACTCCTGGATGAACACAGAATCGGCTTTTTCCTTCATCTTCAGTATAATATTTCCATGATGGGACGATACGCACATAGGATTTAACAACATCAAATGTGATAGATGCTAAACTATGAATGGCTGGTTGTGCTTCGTCCATAGGAATATGTGTACTAACTGGTGGAGTTGGGGTTCGCTGTGGTAGTACTGGCGCTTTGAGCACTGGAGCTGCCATACTAACTGCTCTTGTTTGGAGCTCTGTGCTGGAGATGGTGTTGTGTCAACTGGAACTGGGTTACTATCTGCTGTGGTTGGGGTTAGATTGGGTGAAGCTGAATCTCTGTCCATTGGAGAAGGGGTACAATCTGCGAGAGTTTGGGTTATGTGTGGTAGGGCTGGTTCTCATGCATGTACAACCGGGGTGCTATCTCCACCAAGAGGTAGCACTATTATATTTGAAGACCGTGTTTTTACTCTGCTAGATACTGCCATCACCCCTTCCAATTCAAATGGTTGATAAACAAGAAAAGTAGTTGAATGTACATACCTTGTATGAGAGACAGATGCAATAGATAGTGTGGAAAAAAGAGTGCATGAAATAGTTGACATGTATATTGTTTAACTAAAAAGGATAGCATGACATAATTTCACATATATGATGTCTACCTAAACTGGATAGCATAGCATGACATAATTCAAAGATATGATGACTAACTAAACATGATGGCATGAGATAATTATATGGTGTCTTTAGTAAACAGGTCCGCATGACATAATTCACATACATTTTATCTAAGTAATCAGGATTGCATGATATAATTCATACGTGTGATTTATATACTAAGCAGAGTTCGCATATATGATGTCTGAACTAAGAACATGGTGTTGAATATTGTCTGTATGATGTCTAAACTATGCAATGCAACACATCATATGCATGATACGAGCGGTATAACCGTGCCAACTTAGAGCATACACCTCGGTGGGGGAATAGAATTGGTCATCTGTCTCTGAATCCATCTCCGAGGAGCCATCGGGACCCAACAAGAGATCTGCTTCGACATGTAGCATTGTCTGCTCTGAAGTCCTTGTTTTCACTCTAGATTTTTCCATCACCCACTCAAATGGCTGATTCACAGGAAGAGTAGTTGAATGTACAAACATTGCCGACAAATGGAAATATAATGAAGAAAAGGATTGGAAAGACATAATTCAAATATATGATTCCTGATTAAATAGGATGGCATTGCATATTTCACATATATTATGGCTGGCTAAAAGAGATGGCATTGCATAATTCACATATATGATATAGAAACTAAATAGGCGGCATTACAAAACATGTCTAAACTAAGCAGATGACATATATGATGTCGAAAGTAGGCACTGCAAGGTAACATACGCATGATATGGCCAACATCATCATGCCAAGTTAGAGCAAACACCTCAGGGGGTAAATAGGAGTTGTCAGCTCCGTCTGAATCCGCCTCGGAACAAATATCTTCCCCTGGATTACAATCTGGAGGGTGGAGGGTTTGCCATTGCACCCACCATGGAGCGATGTCTGCATGACATTGTATTACCGCGCAAAACTCTTCTCTTTTTCTCTACATGTTCAGCACGATTGTGTACTATATCTGACATGCATACAAAAAAATGTTGTGAGATTATGTAAGGAGAGCATGTAGAAATCTAGTGTGATGGTAACAAACAGTGGATAGATCCAAAAATAATGATAGCAGGCTGATGATAGCTTTACTTTAATAAAAAGACAGATGATGATTGCTTTACTGTTTGTTTCCCACCCAAGATGAACAACATAGACATACCCTAGGTGAACCAGATAATAGACAAAGATAGTATTCATTGTTGCCTCGATATGTGCCCCACAAGCATTTTAAAACTCAAGTTTGAACATTAATTTGGACCTGACTTGGAGTCTAAGAGGTGAACAGGATGATAAACTAGCTGGTAATATTAAGCAATGCATAACATAAGGTAAATGTAAGAGTGTGACCTCTCTTGTGGACCCGTGTACTCCTCGAGTTCATCTGCTGAGTCGATGATGGTGATGCGATTATGTGGTGCCAAGTGCGAGGAAGGAGATATGAGGTGGCGAAAGATGGTCGGGAGTCGTGATGTCTGGTACGGTGGACGCTTCTGTCGATGGAGCAGCTCAAGTGAGGTGGGCGACGTCGCGGCAGGAGCAGGACAAACCACACAAAGTTTTCTTCGACACCTATCTGTAACTGAAGTAATTCTGTAAGGGATCCTTTGGCTTGAAGGATTCTAAAAATGCAGGGATAGGAATAACACCGGAATAGGATAGGAATGCACATGGAATACTGAGCATTTGTAAACACAGATTTCTGTCAAATTGGGTGTTTGTTCACGGGAATTGGAAGTGCAGAGGAATGCAAAGAAACATGGCCAAATTAAAGTGAAATCATATGAAAGTGTGTACAGTTAGAATGTTATTCTGCCACTAATGCACTTAGTCTTGTTTTCATGCATAGGAAAATTAGGTCCAGGTGGATGTTTTGCTCCATTGCTTTGAACCAAATGCATGAATAATTGAATAGTAGAGTACTATAGGAAAATTTCCTATTGCTATGTTTTTCCTTCACTTTTACCTTTGAACCAAAATAGACCTAATGGATCGACATGAATGTAGAGTAATAAGTGATGTGACAAGTGGATAACCTCTTTGGCATAGCAGTGTCGACCTCAGCATCATTGGGTTGGTCGCTGAAGAAGTTGCGGCAGAGGTGGCTGTCGGAGGTGTGGTGGAAGATCTGAGGCATCTGTAGACGGCGTCCAGGGTACTGCTCTATTGTGATGGATGGTTCCGTCGTTGGAGCATCTCCGGCGAGCCATAAGATGTTGAGGCTAAAGCAGCACAAGACAAACATCATTAATCTAAAGTGGGATTCTAATAGAATCTCCAATAGATGATGTAAAATACATCACCAAAAAGTGGTAGAGAAAAATTTACATCACCAAAAAACACCAGAGTACAATAGATGAGGTAAAACTGTTGACTCTGAACTTAACTGTTGAAACTGAAATTTACTATGGAATCTGAATGTTACTGTCGAAAATGAACGCACCGGTAGTAGAGAGGCACTTCACATGTAGTTTAGGCCGCTCGAGCACTAGTAGTAGAGAAACAGTGATCTAAATCAGTAGATGATCAGCTGGGAACACGATGTGAGATAGCATTTGGAGTAGCGGCGTGAACTAGAGCCGAGCAAAGCAACTTCGTGTAAGTCATAGAGCCGATGTAGCAAAGACATCGGCGGTCTGGTGAGAGCAAGAGCAAAGCAGCAACACAAGCGAGGGGAAGAGCAGACCAGCAACATGAGCGAGCAAGAGCCGTAGCAGTAGCGGCGGCTCCGGCTGGTATGGCCGCCGCCGCCAAGGGAGACTCGCAATGGGGGAGAGCCGCCGTGGAGATGTCGCCGGCGGCGCTGACTATGAGGTAGCCACGCCATGGGGAGCGGGATCGAGCACCAACGGCGCTGGAGGTCAAGTGAAGGAGAAGGGTGCGATGTGATGAGTGTACAACCTCTTTGGTGGCGTCGAGTAGGCCTCGGCTTCGTCCAAGGAGTCGGTGAGGATGCTGCGATTCCGGTGGAGAAGGTTAAGGCAGCGCTGTGGGGATGGAGAAGCCGCCATAGACGAGGCGACCGTCGAAGCAGCTCCTTGGAGGTGGAGGACAGGGCGGCTAAACCAGCGGGACGACGAGATCGACGACAGATCCTCATCCGGGGCGGTGGATGAGGTACGTCGAGCTGTTGCGGTGGACGACGTCGTTGGGGAAGAGGCTCCGGCTGTGCAGCGGTGGGTGACGGACGGCGGAGGGTGGGGTTTCACGGCTGGAGTAGAGAGGTTATGGTGGCCTGGGTTTTCGAATGGTGAAAAGGAGGTGATGGGAGGGGGGAACCATGACTTAGGGACGCGCTTGTCCAAAATGTAGGCTGCGTTATGAAAGTACCCCCACCGATTTGAACTAGCAGCCGTTTTGGCTCAGGGATAGAAGGGGGATTTTGCGTCTCAATTTGGTAGCTGGAGGAAGTTTTCGCGTGTGTCGTAATTTTAGGATAGCAAGGAGCGAGTTTTCGGAGCACAAACACACAAAGAGATATCTCAATTTTAAGGATAACAAGGCGCGGGTTGAAATTTCGGGACAAGCCTAACGTGTAATAATGTATGTACAAAATCAATTCGCACTTCCCTCGACGAAAAAAAAACAAAAACTATTCGCACCACACAAAGGGAGAGTCTTGTCCCATTTTACTGTACAAATGCTATTCAAAACTATGAATCCATGTTATGTCGAATTATATTTTTTCGCTACCTCTATAATGGATGTAACCTACTCATACGAACATTTTAGTGCATTCCAAATGTATATACTACCGCTGCAATTCGAACTATATTTGAATTCGTTTCTCTATTTGAATAAGAATCTACAATCATGATTGTTGCCAAGTTAAACCATCATTTTGTATATTATCTTAACAACACACTGCATGATTACTATAGAGTTAGATATGAACTATGTGTACTATATAAATATATGAAATCAAGTTCAAAATTTTGAATACACTTCATGTTGATTCCAAATAATAGTACATTCGATGTACTAACTAGATCTTCATACTAAACCATGTTTCATATGTACACTGTGTTTATCACACAAAGTATAGTGCCCCGCCCCCTACATTATGACAAGTACTTAGCCCTGAGCTACAAAAGCCACACATTATCACAAATTCAAATAAATTATATATATATATATATATTATATGTAGTATAACATGTTCATAACCTCGACATGCATATCAGCATTATATTCATGCATGAGTCTGTTTAAAACACTATGAACTCTTGTTCAAATATCTGAATCCACTTTTATCTCTACTCTTACTAGCAAGATGCCCGTGCGTTGCACGGAACATGAAGATGCATTTGTATGAGTAGTTTATCTTTTGGGAAAAAAGGATGAACAAGGAAGGCCTTAGCGCAAATGTGGAGAGGAGTGCGGGTATATTGTCATAGTTTCCTTCCTATCCATCAGATATAGATCGGACGGCCTATATTGCAGGATGGCAGGCAGACCATCATCACCAACTTTTCTTTTTATCAGAGTAGAGATAAAAAACTGAGTTGGTGATGATGGTGTGCCTGCCATCTTGCAATATAGACCGTCCAATCTATATCTGATGGATAGAAAGTAAACTATGGCAATTTTGCAAAAGGATACCCACACCTCTCTCGTTCATCCTTATCTCCCACAACTTCATTGTTGAGTAATTAAAAAAAGGAAGCCTCTGAAACAATCTGGAATGGTGGCCACTACCGGCGTCGTCCATCCCGATGCCTCCGCTAAGTCCGACCACCAATTAAAAAATACATCTTGATGTTCCATGCAATGCATGGGCATCTTGCTAGTAAATAATTATGATCTCTGTTTGTCTTTTATACCCACATAATCCTCTTCTCTTCGTAGCTACCGCTAACTTTCTCTCGTGCATGCACACGCCCGCCTCCCTCTCACCCTCCCTCGGCATTCTCTAGCTCCATCGCGCACATTCCTTATTTCTCTTTAGGTCGTTCACCCACTATGTGTGTAGGCCCCCAACTCCTTCTTTCCGGCACACACCGATCGAGATACCTCTCTAGCCAGGTGTACGTACCACAAACACATGCTTTTCCTCTTCTCTTATCACCATCCATGCCCCCCTCTGTCTAATACAGTTCCACGCACGTGCACACTCCCGCCCCCCTTTTCATCGATCTCATACTCCCACACTCCTTCCCCCTCGATATAGTAGGCCTCTCGAACCACCTCCTAGTCGCATCCCTCTCTCTCTATCCGTTATCTCCGGACCTTATTTGCTTATAGCACGTGCATGCATGTATAGCAATTGATCTCCCTACATATAGCTAGGTCGACTATAACTCTTTTTCCCCATGCACCAATCGGCGTACCTCACAAGTTATGTCTCCCCTTTCTCCATCACACGATGATTGATGTTCCTATGTAGTTACATCTGCTTACCACAACCATATCGTCCCCTCTCATCATTCGTGCATGCCTCCCGACCCGTCTCTCACACACACGTGCACAGATAGGCAGGAATACCCTCTCTTATTGATATTGCAGTCGTACCCTCCGTTTGTCTTGCAGGCCTCTCCCATCATTTGTGAGAAGCAACTCCACCACCAACCCTTTGACGCTCTAGCTCTGTCTCTCTCCCAACCTTATTCCTCTCATACACATATGCATGCATGGATGCCGATCGATCTCCCCCAATACATAGCTAGGCCTCTCTCCTTCTCCACAAATATATACCAGTCGTTCTACCTCTATAGTTAGGTCTCTGCCCCCCCCCCCCCCACACACACACACCGATAGTCAAACGTTGTAGGTAGGTATCCATGCCATAGAGACAAACTGCATCTCTTCCCTCTCACGTGCCAGCAAGCCAACCGCCCTATATATTTGATGTGGGCACACACAAATTCGATGGCACTCTTTATCGATCGCGCGCACACACACTTCATCCATCTCTTTGATTATATGGATATATCACGCTGATGATCCCTCCACTCTCTTCTCGTGGATCGCCTCCTCTATATATGATATATCCAGGCATCTGTTTCACACACATTGCATATGTTACATTTTTTGTTTGAGATATCATCGACAAATATTCCATGTCTATCTCTCGCGCACCCCACAAAAAAACACTCACGAACCCACACACACCATCTCTCTCTAGGTTTGTATCTCTCTCACACACACCCACGTAGGTGGTGTACATACACAAAGACAATAGGTGCACGTACTGACACCTTGTTCCCAGCCACACCCGCGCGGGTACACGGGTGGAGCTACTTTGTGTACGAAATGGCAACCCACGTGCTAACTTGAGAGCGTGTAACGGTTGTTTACTTACGGAGGTCGTGTACCACGCATGGACGAAAACAAGTTCGACTTGACGCGTTGGCACGTTATTTTTAAATAAAATTATATTGCTCAATGGCACATACAGAATATAAAACGATTTATTGAGAAAAAAGTAATCCGCTCCACTATATAAAATGGAGCTTGCCTGTTGGGGTTGGTCTGTCTTCACACTCTCTCACACAAGACAACGGTGACCTCTCTCTCTCTCTGTCTGTCTCTCTCTCCCTCTCTCTCATCGCTGGTCACTGATCCAGCCCGATCTCATCCGCTGGCAGAAAGGGAGGACGTGCATCATTGCTTCGTTCGACAGCTTCGAGGTAGCACGTCCCGATCTGCGGCACCCATCGTTCTCTCTGACTAAGCTCCGACGCGGTAGGGAAGATCCCGCCCGCCGGCGGCCCGGCGCCCTCATAGTTACATCCCTATGACCCCCAGGTACAGCTTCCTCCCCTCCGGCCTTGCTCCACTGACCATCTTCCAACATCGCTACATGTGGATCTTCCCTAGTACTTTGCCCAAAACGTAGCTCGACCGACGTACTTTCCATGTTGCAATTTCGTCCTCACACCGTTTTACATAAACAACCGTGTTGCATCTTCCCTTAGGACAAGGAATATGCTTATTTTTTGTCGGCCTATGTGTCATAAACTATTATTGGCCAGTAATTGTTTTCTTTCTACCTCTTTTTTTGCAAACAGGGATATCCATCTCACCTCGTCTCTATTGTGACCTTTTGGTGAACTGCACAAATCACTTTTTTTTCTTAAGAGTGTTTTGTGCAGTTTTGCTGAAATGTCACACGACAACGTTTCTACATTTCAGTGGGACTGCACAAAGGGAGATTGGTTTTGCTATCCTCCTTATCCAACTCTGAGCCTAATCTTTTCCAACAAGTAGTTAGTCTTAAAAAGAGATTGCAGAGGTGATCGGCTTCTATTTGTATGTGTTATGTTTCATCATCTAGTTCCACTATTATTGTAATCACATTGATTGAATATCTTTGCATGGTTGATCAGCTCGATTTTAGTGGAACTGCACAAAATGATCGGATTGTGATGTGCTCCATACACCTCTTTGTTGGGTACAGAGCTGTGTGAAACTAGCTGCCAACCAATGAACATCGTGGCCATGAAATGGAGCCATGCCTACGAATAACGTAGATCAAATATATATTTTTCTTTATTTGCACACCTTCTCACAAATTTGTCTTCAGTTTTGATGTGAATATTGGTGATGATCTGTGAATCATGGAGATGCATTAGCAGCCATGGTAGTTTCATTTGTATTTGATGGAATGTTGTAACGAGACAACCTTGAGGCAAGAGGACACATGAATCCTACAAGTTGAAACTTTTTTTTGCGGGAAACAAAGTTGAAACCATCATAGCATTACGATAGTATTTCATTTTGATGGAAAATTATGCATACATATAAACAAATCCTGAAAGATTGATAGCAATGTTAGAAACCATTCAACTTCGTTTCGCTGACATGTGTGACATCCTTCATCCGGCTCCACCTGCCATGCACCAATATTGAGTGCACAACTGCAGGGGATATTCACCTTGGTCGTTGCGCCGTGGTAATAATGACTAGTGAGCAGTCAAATCATAGAGCCCCACCTTCGCCACAGTAAGTTTCTCAGACGAAGCAACCATAATTTCTCTCTTTGTTGAATCCGCTCGTACTCTAATATTCCCAGGGTAATAAGTTGCTCGGACGAAGCAACCATCACTTCAGCTTTACCACAGTAAGTACTACCTCCTTTTTATTCTATAAACCACCACACACGAATATTGGATGGTAGCAGCACAACATCAAGTGTACTAGCACTACTCAATTCAAAAATCGAAACCAACTAATGAACTACTAGATGGTGAGCGATTCTTTGTATCATGTACTCCATCTATCCATGTATATAGGGCCTAATGAGTTTCGAGAGACTAACAATACATGACATGCAAGTTGCTCAAAGCATACTGTTAATTTCGTACGTGAAAGGATCTTCAAATGATATAATTTTCAAAATATATAAAATCTTATCAATAGTCAAAGGCAACCTCGAAGAATACATTAGGCCCTATATATATACGTATGGATGAAGGGAGTAGTAATTTGAGAGAAACGAGAAGCGATACGGGCTGGTGGGTTACTAGAGCTAGGTGTCGCACGGAGGCCAAGAAATATGGTGATAGCGTGAGGTGGGTCATGTATGATGTAAACTACACTGGGTGCCGTGTTTCGGAGGTCTACTAGATGTGGAGAAGATTGGGTTGACTTTATATCTCTAAATATATAAAATATATTAAGAGTCCAGAACGCTCCACTGCGAGGTTCCTTGCTCCTTCTCGGTCGTTGGAAAGCGTTCTTCTTTGTTTTTCCGACACGTTGGACATCCAGCATCCAGGTCCATGGGTCATGCAAGAACTTTGTAGAAAAACATCCAGCATCCAGGTCCACAGGTCCTCCGTTTCCTTTTAGTCATCATATAATATCTGGTCAAAGTCAAACTTTGTAAAGTTTGACCAACTTTGTAGGAGAGACTCACCAATGATCACGAACGTAGGTGGAGTTTTCTCTTAATTCTTGCATGCAATGTTTTAATGAAGCTTGAAATATGAACATGTCAATGGGAGGGAGTAGAAGCCTCATGCATGCATGCATGCATGCATGCAACACTCACACGTACACATGCACGCACGCAACACTCACGCATCCATGCGGCATACAGCACACGGCGCAACACACACGCTCACGCTCAAGTGCTCAACCTACTCCCTCCGTCCGTGAAAGACTGTACATATAGAGATTTACACATTGACCAAGAGGAACCGGAACTCCACATCATTTAGAGCAAGTACTCCCTCTGTTTCTCTTCTTTGATTCACACATCATTTAGAGCAAGTACTAGGATTCTTAAAATGCAGGAATAGAAAAACAAAGGATTCAAGTGGCATGTCTACTTGAATCCCATAGTATTAACACTGAATGTTTAATGCCACGGGAGAAAGAAAGGAAGTGAAAAAAAAAGTTGGAGCGGATTCTAGGGGTCTCTTTAATTCGTAGGATTGCAAAAACACAGGAATAGAAAAAATGTAGGGTTGAAATGGCATGTCCATTGGATTCTTATAGGATTTGAGTTTGTTTGATTATTTCATGGAAAAGCAAAGGATTTCTTCCAAGAGGTTGGAGTGGATGTTAGAATTGATGAGAAATGTAGTATAAATAAATCCTTAGGAAAAAATCCTACAAGATTCAATCCTACGAATCAAACGACCAACGCATTTAAAAATTCCTACGGATTCTAATCCTTCAAAAAAATCCTATGGAGATCCTTTGAATCAAAGAGACCCTAAAATCCTATGAAATGTTGTAATAGTACACATGATTCCATACTATAGGTAAAAATTCCTATAGGATTCAATCCTATGAATCAAACGACTAATGTACTAAGGTCCACGGTCAAGGCGGCACAGGGTGGACGTGACCTCTCACTGGCGTCCGCCATTGAAGTGACGCGCTGGCCGAGGGCTCCGCCCGCTGCACGCTTGGCTGAACGAGCCTCCTTGTAATAGCCTGGTTTTTGGCCCTTTTCTTTTTCCTTTGAGTTTATTGGTTTTTGCTCTGTTTTTCTTTTTGGAGTGGTTCTGTGGCCTTGTCACCTGGGAAATCATCATTATTTCTTCTCCCAAGTGGCTCATCATGGCCAAAACTTTCCCAAGATCGTCCCATTTCAATTCTAGCCCAACCCCATAACTCTTTTTCTTGGGGAAAATTCCTTTTCTATTAAAGGAATAACCTCAAGTGCCTTAGGTTGTGAAGCAACCTATATTTATGTCCATCCAAAAATTCCCAAATAATTCTCATAATTTATTTGGGTTATATGTTGATCAAATATGCCCAAACTTTCCTGTCCTAGCCCAAGAATAATTCCCCAAAAATTATTCTTCATTTCTGTCCAGTGTGGCTTTCTGTGAAGGAAGTGCCACCTATCCTTTCTTGCTTGCTCCCAAACTTTTTGGGCATGCTATTTCCTCCAAATAATTGTCTTATGCAAAAATTCAACTTTATTTTCCTAGCCAACCTTCCTCAGCAATTTTTCAAAGTTTCTGTCAGACAGAAGGCATTGTGAAGGAAGTACTAGCTAGGGTTATCCAAATGAGTTGAAATTTTGCACAGCTCTTCATGTGGTCATATCTTTACACTCCTCCAAATTTTCAGCTTCATCTCTTGATCTATGTGAGCACAGGATCAAATCTTTGCTTTTGTCAATATTTTCATGTTGTGAAGCAAGTATAATTTATATTGCTTCATTTTGGCTGAAAATTTACCAGAGCATTCTCATGACCATAAAACCTCTCTCCACCAACTTTGGGATCAATTTATGAAGCCCATATTTCCCTAGAATTATTTCTAGTTTATGGACAGAGGGGATGTGTGTGAAACAAGTACCATTTTGGCTTGTCCATTTGGTATGAAAATTTTACAGCATCTTCATATGACCAAATAATTAGTCCTTGCCAAATTTCATCCCAAGTGGCATCACCATGTAAGTGCATCATCCAAATCTCAATTCTAGACCAAATATGCAGTTGTGAAGCAACTAGGATTTATATTGGTCCATTTCCCCTCAAACTTAACAGGATCGTAGTCCTTCCTATCCTAATCACACCAGACAACAACACTGGCTCCAATCAATCCCCTGTTGATCGCCAGTGCACTGCCAAGTTTGATACAACAAACTTTAATCAAAGACTAGCTCAGCTTTAGAGCTTCTTCTGTCGATCCATCACCTCCCTCAGCCTCTATGATGTAGGGACTAATCACCAGACATGTCACGGCAGTCTCGTGCGTCCCCTTCTTGCCGGGCACAATTACTACAAAAAAATACACTTCCGTGATGATACGTGTTTGTCACAGTAGGTCACGTTTTTTGTCATGCATGTACATCCATGACAATTTTATGACAGAATCAAGATAGTCATACGTCTTTGTCAGAGAAGTGTTCCATGACATTACCAAAATTATCATCACGGAAGTGTCCACTTCCATGACGATAAATCGCGCGTCACAGAAGTGCTTTCGTCAAGGGTGACCGACACGTGGCATCCACCGTAACGGAACACCGTTAAGCTATCGGGTCCGGTTTTGGATCCGATAACCCGCTATTGACCCGACCAATGGGGATTTTCCACATGTAAAATCATCATTGGCCGGAGGAAACACGTGCCGGCTCACGTTGGGACAGATGTCATCCACTCATTGGACCGAAGGCGCCTATGATACGTCGACACGTGGCACGGCCAAATAGAGGCCCATTCATGTGAAAAGGCCAGCCCGTTTGACTTGGTCAAAAGGTGGCGGGCCGGCCCATGGAAAGCCTGTTAACGACCTATTCGCATATAGCCCATTTATAGCCCGCTAACCCAGGACCCGTTACGACCTATCCGATTTAGGCCCAGTAGTGTCATTTGGGCCATCCAATATGATTCCAACCCATTTTAAGTTTCGGCCCATGACGTCTTTCGGCCCATATGATGCCCTTTGTAACTCTTGGCCCATTAACGGCCCGTGGTGAAACTGGCCCGTAATGAACAGTGTATCACTTTGTACCCATTAACGACCATTAATCCATTGGGCCGTTTGCAGCCCATGTTATCTTTCGGCCTTCTCAGGGCCCATTTATTCTTGGGCTCATTTCCAGCATTCGGTTACTTACGGCCCGTTACTGCCATTTTTTGCTTGTGGGCCAAATTCAGCCCGTGGTTACAGCCGGCCCGTTTGTGGCCCGTTAATACGTTGGGACGTTTTCATAGCGTCATGAAATAGAGCCTATTAACGACGGCCCGTTATGGTCGGCTCATGAACGGACGACTCCAACTCTAGCCCGTTTACGACCATAATGCGGTCTATTTTTTGCCCATGTTTGGCCAGTCGATCATACGGCCCGTCTAAGGCCCATTGATGATACGGCCCGTAGAAGGCCCATTGTTTCTACAGCCCGTAGAAGGCCCATTGTTTCTACGGACCGTAGAAGGCCCATTGTTTCAACGGCCCGTAGGAAGCCCAGTGTCACTACAGTACATATGTAGCCCATGGCCTGTTAAAGGCGGGAAACTACTATAGGTTTAGACCTGCTAATGGTCCAAGATGATTATAGGCCCACGTTTTGGCCCATATGAGTAACGGGCCGGCCTGAAGGCCGAAAACACTGAGATCCACTGAACCTTCCGGCCTAAATTACAGCATACCGACCAAAGAATAAACCTAGACTATACAATAAAGAAATTATGACATATTACATCCACTGGGAATCAAAGTTCGTTACCGGTGATAATAAAGCGCAACATGACCGCGGACTACATACACTGGGCATCAAAGGTCGCCACCAGTGCATATAAACGCGTCGACAAAAGAATATACAAAACTGAGAGCACTTCAGAAGGCACTAGACCTGGCAAGCTCGGGCCCTGCAAGCAGCCGAACAAGCTGATGAGACCTCGCCAGTCAACGATAGATGCTTCATCCCTAGCTGTATGGCACCATAGTGCGCAAGGCCGTCCCCTGACATCTTCATTACATCTTTGACTTCAAGTCGAAGCTGAGCCGAGGCAAGCCTTTCCGCTTTAAGTTGAGACTGAAGAAGTCGAACTGATTGAGGTAGCGACTGCACAGAGGTTGTCTCACACCTGCTGGTGAGTAGCTTCAACTCACTGTCTTCATCAAGACAGGACCTTGGGGTCATCTCGCTGTCCTCGAGATGGTTTGGCTCACTATCTTTCCTAAAGTTCTGCCTGGCATAAGACATACGACTCTGAAAGAGAAATAAGGAGACACGTAACAGGTTTCACAATTATATAAGCAAATAAATGGATACGTTTCAAGATAAGGAACATGTTTTTACAACTACAATTTAAAACTGGTAGTTGTTGCAAACATCCAATCAGATGTAAACAGCAGTGGAGGAAATGATGCCTATCCAAATCTATACTAGAACAAAGTTTGAGGGCTTGAGAAGGATGAACTTACATTAGATGTTAACACGGGCTGGTCAAAGCCCTACTCCATGTTGATGGAAAGATAATTCAATAAATTCCCCAAAGAAAATTCTTTATAAGTGTTGCCATTATTCTACATTTTGCAAAGAGTAAATATAGATCAAATAATATTGGAAGAAATAGAGGATAATGAAGCTTAGGTGCAGAATGATGATACATAATCAAATAGCAATTAGTTAAGTACATCGTTACAAGGCAAAAGGTACTGACAAGAGGAATGCAGACATCAACGTGTGCAGTGGCATTGGCTTTATTCAACATTTTGGTAAGAGTAAATGTAGATATGATAATTTGGAGAAAGTGGAGGGTAGAGGCGAGATAAGATGCGAGTAATGCTAGACAATCAACTATCTCGCGATGCATGTCTGATAATACCACCACTGCTCTGTTATTAGTTGTCGCTCAAATGGATGTATCTAGCACTATTAAGTTCTAAATACATCCAATTGATCAACAATTAATTCGACATGAGGGAGTACATGACAACAGGTACTTACATGAGCAATCCAAAACTTCATAACCATTGTGTTAATTCTACATTTATCTAAGAGTAAATATAGATCTTATAATTTCAAGCAAAGGGAGGATAAAGAAGCGAACATTTACAGTGATGCTACATAATCAAATAGCAATGAGTGTAAGTATGCTGACAAAGGGCAAGAGGTACTGACAAGAGCAATGCAGAGCCCAAAGATTGTCGTGAGATCCTATGATCCTTTGAGCAAGGAGATTCATCTGAAATTAGTTTCCATACAAGAGAGAAGGTAAGGCACATGCAGAAATTTAGGAGTTCAAATTTTGAATTGATATCATAGATGTGACTGACGCTGGGCCGTGCCAGTTCTAATAGGGGTTTGGCCACCGGAGTAGGGGTAAAGTGCAATACAGTTGGGCCTATGTTTTCTCGTGGGTCACGATCTATCTCGATTTAACAGTATCACTACCTTTTCCAAATACCTAGTTTGTACTCCTTGAGGATCTGCAATCACCCTCTTCCTTTTGGACATCTATTACGAAAGAACAACATTTATTTGGAAAAACATAGTATGAAGACACAGGGAATAGGTACAGAAAATGGATAGGTATGGCATATACTCATATATGATGCTTAAACTAAGCAGATGGTGTAACAAAGTAGAAGTAATGCAAGAGGTCAGATGCAAAATATGTGCGACCAATACAACCTTGCCAAGTTAGAGCATGCACCTTGATGGGTGAATAAGATAGGCCATCCTCCACCATGCCAAGTTTGTTAGCCAGTGGATTGTTCCACAGTATTCCTCTCGTGCACCCATTCACATATTCACTTTTATAATGTTCAATACCTGGCATGCTTGAAAACATAAAAACAAGTGAGATTATCTTTGTAATGTAGAAGTGATTCTAATCCAATACTTCCTCCCTGTAAACCCCTTTGTGCTATCTCTGCAATTCTTCTAAGAGGTGCCATGCATGCTGTAATTTGGCGTGTGCATTAATATAATGTGGCCTGCTACTCAAAATATGAGTGCTCCAGAAGTGATGATACTTCACAGATGGCAGCTTCAACATATAGTAAAGAAGAACAAGTCGACCTGACCTGATAGATTCAAAATATACTAAGGGAGAATAACTCGACCTGACCAGTCGACCGCAAGAGAAGAGGATCATCTTAAAGAAGAGCAGAAGAGCAAGCAGATTGAAGATATTACAAGTCTTTCTATACAATGTCGGTTGGCCACCCATGATGAACTAGAGTGCACAGAGAAATACTATTCCTTCTGGTCTCTCCATATGTGGCTCACATGCATTTCGAAACTAAAGTAGGAACATTTAGTCAATTAATTAAACATCTCTCGCTTTTACTAATATCAGCATAATATCATATTTGAATTTGTACAACTAAGCTTGTTTAGCTCGATGGGTGGAGCAGTGCTATTACGACCACGAACCACGAGGGCTGATCGTGGTCATCATAAAATGGGGAAACCGTAAGCATGATGAGTATAGTGTTGACCGTGGCAGTGGGATGGCAGATCTGAAGCTGCAAACCGCGCAAAGGATAGTTAGCAACCAATATTTGCTTTGAAATAACAACTAAGATTTGGTATGGACAAGAAAGTACAGTCAACAAGTGACAAAGAAATGCAATTATGTTGTCTCTCTATATGTCGCGACATGCATTTGGAAACTCAAGTGGGACCTTTAGCTAACCAATTAAATGTGTCTGTTAACTAATATCAGTATCATATCACAATCATATTTTAACAACTAAGCTTTGGAATTTTGAGTGTTGTGTTGTTTAGCTTGAAGGGTGGAGTAATGCTAGTATGACAGAAAGCACCTACACAGATCATAGTAGAGTACATAAAAGGGGGAAAACCTAAGCATCAAGAGTAAAATCAGGAAAGTGGAACTAGCTGGACCAGTGGGTGGAGCACATGCTTTTTGAAACGAATATAGGAACATTAGGTGACCAATTAAATGTTCTCCGTTTTAGTAATATGAGCATCATATCAGATTCGTATTTCAACATGTAAGCTTTGGAATTATGAGTGGCATGTTGTTTCGCTTGATGGGTTGAGGTCTTGAGGAGCAGTGCTAGCACGACACGAAGCAGTGAAGCACCTATGATGATGGTAGTGAATATAAAGGGGGGAAACCATAAGCTTTACGAGTATAGTGACCGTGACATAGCGGATCTGAAGGTGCAAACCGGACAAAGCTACTTCGCAACCAATGTTTGCATTCAACCAGCCACTACGATTTGGCACGGACAAGAAAAGTACAATTAACAATTTAAGATCTATTTTCTGGGTGAGATCAATAACTTAAGCACATATGGAAGAGTACCACCTCTCTTGCGACGCCGTGTAGGCCCTAACGTCGTTGAGGTCTTTGCGGCTGTGATGGCTGTCGGCGGCGGGGAAGAAGACTTTAGATGGCAGACGGCCGGGTCGGGGGATAAATCCTGTTGCCGTGGATGAGGCGGT
The DNA here is from genome assembly GCA_021605145.1 of Aegilops bicornis. Classification (NCBI taxonomy): domain Eukaryota; kingdom Viridiplantae; phylum Streptophyta; class Magnoliopsida; order Poales; family Poaceae; genus Aegilops; species Aegilops bicornis. The sequence continues at coordinate 274,646,997 of CM038674.1, forward strand.
CGTAGGAGCAGCAACGGCAAAGTGGACGACGATGCCGATGAAGCGAGACGACGCGATGAAAGGATCCTGGTCCGATGCCGTGGATGAGAGACGTTCATCTCTTGCAGTGGATGATGGGGTAGGGGTAGCGGCTCCGGCAAGGTGGAGGATGGGGTGGCGGACGGAGGAGGTTGGCCGCAGTGGGGAGGTTGTCGTGGCGTCGACGGTGTATGAATGGGGAAATGGAGGGGGAGGGGGGATCTCAAACTTTGGGACGCGCTTGTCTGAAATGTGGGTAAGTTACGAACTTATCCCCCGTTTAAAATTTCGGACATCACATCGGTTGGGGATAGGACGGTAATCTCGCATCTCCCAAATATTTGCCGGTAACGATTTCGGGCAAGGAGAGGGTGTTTTTCCGCCCACGGTTGGCGCCCATGGTGTATGAACAGGGCTGATAGGTAGGGCGGTTGTGTCACGTCTGAGGGAAGTTACACATCTGCCCCTTGATGTCTACTACACAACCTTCTTCTTGTAGACGTTGTTGGGCCTGCAAGTGCACATGTTTGTAGGACAGTAGCAAATTTCCCTCAAGTGGATGACCTAAGGTTTATCAATCCGTGGGAGGCGTAGGATGAAGATGGTCTCTCTCAAGCAGCCCTGCAACCAAATAACAAAGAGTCTCTTGTGTCCCCACACACCCAATACAATGGTAAATTGTATAGGTGCACTATGGCGATACAAGTGCAATATAGATAGTAGATATAGGTTTTTATAATCTGAAATAATAAAAACAGCAAGGTAACAAGTGATAAACATGAGCGTAAACGGTATTGCAATGATAGGAAACAAGGCCTAGGGTTCATACTTTCACTAGTGCAAGTTCTCTCAACAATAATAACATCGATAGATCATATAACAATCCCTCAACATGCAACAAAGAGTCACTCCAAAGCCACTAATAGCGGAGAACAAACGTAGAGATTATGGTAGGGTGCGAAACCACCTCAAAGTTATTCTTTCCAATCAATCCGTTGGGCTATTCCTATAAGTGTCACAAACAGCCCTAGAGTTCGTACTAGAATAACACCTTAAGATACAAATCAACCAAAACCCTAATGTCACCTAGATACTCCATTGTCACCTCAAGTATCCGTGGGCATGATTATACGATATGCATCACACAATCTCAGATTTATCCAACCAACATAAAAGTACTTCAAAGAGTGCCCCAAAGTTTCTACCGGAGAATCAAGAACGTGTGCCAACCCCTATGCATAGGTTCATGGGCGGAACCCGCAAGTTGGTCACTAAAACATACATCAAGTGGCACATGATATCCCATTGTCACCAAGGATAAGCACGGCAAGACATACCTCATAAAAGACTCAATCCGATAAGATAACTTCAAAGGGGAAACTCAATTCATCACAAGAGAGTAGAGGGGGAGAAACATCATAAGATCCAACTACAATAGCAAAGCTCGGGATACATCAAGATCGTGCCATAGAGGGAACACGAGAGAGAACACGAGAGAGAGAGAGAGAGAGATCAAACACATAGCTCTTTGGTACATACCCTCAGCCCCGAGGGTGAACTACTCCCTCCTCGTCATGGAGAGCGCCGGGATGATGAAGATGGCCACGGTGAGGGATCCCCTCTGGCGGAGTCTTGGAACAGGGTCCCGATTGATTTTTGGTGGCTATAGAGGCTTGCGGCGGCGGAACTCCCGATCTAATCTCTGTTCTGGAAGTTTTAGGGTACGTAGGTATATATGGGTGAAAGGAGTACGTCGGTGGAGCTACGGGGGCCCCACGAGGCAGGGGGCGTGCCCCCTTGGCGCGCCCCCCACCCTCATGAGCACCTCCCATATCTTCTGACGTGGGGTCCAAGTCCATCAGGTGGGTTTCCTTCCAAAAATAACTTCTCCAGTTGATTTCGTTCCGTTTTGACTCCGTTTGATATTCCTTTTCCTCGAAACACTGAAATAAGCATAAAACAGCAAATCTGGGCTGGGCCTCCGGTTTAATAGGTTAGTCCCAAAAATAATATAAAAGTGGATAATAAAGCCCAATATTGCCTAAAACAGTAGATAACATAGCATGGAGCAATCAAAAATTATAGATACGTTGGGGACGTATCAAGCATCCCCAAGCTTAATTCACCTTTCGTCCTCGAGTAGGTAAATGATAAAAGATAATTTTGATGTGGAATGCTACTTGGCACAATTTCAATGTAATTCTCCTTAATTGTGGTATGAATATTCAGATCCGAAAGATTCAAGACAAAAGTTCATATTGACATAAAAATAATAATACTTCAAGCATACCAATCAAAGCAATCATGTCTTCTCAAAATAGCATGGCAAAAGAAAGTTCATCCCTACAAAATCATATAGTTAGCCTATGCTTCATTTTCGTCACACAAATATGTTCCCAACTTCTATACCCTCGATAGCCAAGCAATTGTTTCATACTTAAATAATCTCAAACTTTTTCAACCTTCACGCAATACATGAGCGTGAGCCATGGATATAACACTATGGGTGGAATAGAATATGATGATGGGGATTGTGTGGAGAAGACAAAAAGGAGAAAGTCTCACATTGACGAGGATAATCAACGGGCTAGAGCTATGAATGCTCAACAAAAGAAAACTAGTGGGTGTGCATCCAACTCGCTTGCTCATGAAGACCTAGGGCATTTGAGGAAGCCCATCGTAGGAATATACAAGCCAAGTTCTATAATGAAAAGTTCCCACTAGTATAAAAAGACAACTTATGAGACTCACTACATGAAGAACAAGGTGCTACTTTTAAGCACAATATATGAGACTCACTACATGAAGAACAAGGTGCTACTTTGAAGCACAAGTGTGGAAAAAGAGATAGTAGCATTGCCCTTTTTTTTTGGGCCATTCTTTTTTTTTTGCCTTTTTCTTTTTTTTATTTGGGCAATGCTCTAATAATGATGATCATCACACTTCTATTGATTACCACATAAGGATTACAACTCGAAACTAGAACAAGGTATGACTCCATATGAATGCCTCCGGCGGTGTACCGGGATGGTGCAATGGATCAAGAGTGACATGTATGAAAAATAATGCATGGTGGCTTTGCCACAAATACGATGTCAGCTACATGATCATGCAATGGCAATATAACAAAAGTAATGTATGTCATGATGATGATGATGGAAGTTGCATTGGCAATATATCTCGGAATGGCTATGGAAATGCCATAATAGGTAGGTATGGTGGCTGTTTTGAGGAAGATATAAGGAGGTTTATGTGTGATAGAGCGTATCATATCACGGGGTTTGGATGCACCGGCGAAGTTTGCACCAACTCTCAATGTGAGAAAGGGCAATGCACGGTACAGAAGAGGCTAGCAAAGGCGGAAAGGTAAAAGTGCGTATAATCCATGGACTCAACATTAGTCAAAACAACTCATATACTTATTGCAAAAATTTAGAAGTCATCAAAAATCAAGTACTATGCGCATGCTCCTAGTGGGATAGATTGGTAGGAAAAGACCATCGCTCGTCCCCGACCGCCACTCATAAGGATGCACAAGCCAGGTACACTTCATGTTTCAAATTTGTTACACAACTTTAACCATACGTGCATGCTATGTGACTTGCTAACTTCAACACAAGCATTATTTAAATTCATAATCACTCAACTAGCATGACTCTAATATAACTACCTCCATATCTCAAAACAATTATCAAGCATCAAACTTCTCTTAGTATTCAACACACTCATAAGAAAGTTTTTACTATTCTTGAATACCTAGCATATTAGGATTGTTTAAGAAAATTACCATGCTATTTAAGACTCTCAAAATAATATAAGTGAAGCACGAGAGTTCATCTATTTCTTCAAAATAAAACTACCATCATGCTCTAAAAGATATAAGTGAAGCACTAGAGCAAATGACAAACTACTTCGAAAGATATAAGTGAAGATCAATGAGTAGTCGGATAATTATGCAACTATGTGAAGACTCTCTAACATTTAAGAATTTCAGATCTTTATATTGTATCCAAACAGCAAGCAAAATAAAATAAAATGACATTGCAAGGATAGCACAACTCATGTGAAGAAGCAAAAACTTAGGCTCAACCGATACTAACCTATAGTTGTTGAAGAAGAAAGGTGGGATGCCTACCGGGGCATCCCCAAGCTTAGATGCTTGAGACTTCTTGAAATATTATCTTGGGGTGCCTTGGGCATCCCCAAGCTTGAACTTTTGTGTCTCCTTAATTCCTCTCGTATCATGGTTTCTCTATTTCTCAAAAGCTTAATACACACCAAACTCAACAAGAACTCGTGAGATAGGTTAGTATAAACCAATGCAAAACCTTATCATTTTCTACTGTAACAAATCACTAACATTATTATTCAAAATTTCATACTAAATGTCTCTGCATATTTAATACTCATATCCTTAAATAGAATCATTAAACAAGCAAACATATGCAAACAACGCAAACATAACAGCAATCTGCCAAAACAGTACAGTCTGTAAAGAATGCAAGAGTATCAATACTTCCCTAACTCCAAAAATGATAAACTAAAATTCACACTGTAGTAAATTTATCAGAGCTAATTATGCAAAAAGATTCAACATTATACCACTCTCTGACTTTTCTATGGAATTTTTGCAACATCGGTAAAGTTTCTGTTTTCAAACAGCAACATGTATAGTAGCAAAATAAGCATGGCAAAGGCTATCCTTGACTTTTTTTATTGAAACTAAAGATGCAAAATATTATTCTAACTAACAGCAAGCAAAGCTAAAGAAAATAAAATGACGCTCCAAGCAAAACACATATCATGTGGTGAATAAAAATATAGCTCCAAGTAAAGTTACCGATGAACGAAGACGAAAGAGGGGATGCCATCCGGGGCATCCCCAAGCTTAGATGCTTGGTTTTCCTTGAATATTACCTTGGGGTGCCTTGGGAATCCCCAAGATTAGGCTCTTGCCACTCCTTATTCCATAGTCCATCGAATCTTTACCCAAAACTTGAAAACTTCACAACACAAAACTTAACAGAAAACTCGTGAGCTCCGTTAGCGAAAGAAAACAAAACACCACTTCAAGGTACTGTAATGAACTCATTATTTATTTATATTGGTGTTAAACCTACTGTATTCCAACTTCTATATGGTTTATAAACTATTTTACTAGCCATAGAGTCACCAAAATAAGCAAACAACACAATGAAAACAGAATCTGTCAAAAACAGAACAGTCTGTAGTAATCTGTAACTAACGCAAACTTCTCCAACTCCAAAAATTCTCAAATAAATTGTTGGACCTGAGGAATTTGTCTAGTAATCATCTGCAAAAAAATCAACTAAATATCACTCTCCAGTAAAAAGTTCTAGCTAATCTCGTGAGCGCTAAAGTTTCTGTTTTTTAGAGCATGATCATAAAGACTTCATCCAAGTCTTCTCAAAGGTTCTACTTGGCACAAACATTAATTAAAACATGAAAACACATCTAACCAGAAGCTAGATGGATTATTTATTCCTAAACAGAACCAAAAAGCAAGAAACTAAAATAAAATTGGGTTGCCTCCCAACAAGCGCTATCGTTTAACGCCCCTAGCTAGGCATTATGATTTCAATGATGCTCACATAAAAGATAGGAATTGAAACATGAAGAGAGCATCATGAAGAATATGACTAGCACATTTAAGTCTAACCCTCTTCCTATGCATAGGGATTTTGTGAGCAAACAACTTATGGGAACAATAATCAACTTGCATAGGAAGGTAAAACAAGTATATCTTCAAGATTTTAAGCACATAGAGAGGAAACTTGATATTATTGCAATTCCTACAAGCATATGTTCCTCCCTCATAATAATTTTCAGTAGCGTCATGAATGAATTAAACAATATAAACTGCACCGAAAGCATTCTTTTCATGATTTACAAGCATAGAAATTTTATTACTCTCCACATAAGGAACTTTTTTCTCTTGAATATTAGTGGGAGCAAACTCAACAAAATAACTATTATGTGATTGAAAATTAAGATCAAGATGAAAAGTTTCATGGTCATCATTATTCTTTAAAGCATACGTGTCATCACAATAATCATCATAGATAGGAAGCATGCTTTCATCATAGTAATTTTGCTCATCAAAGCTTGGGGGACAAAAAATATCATCTTCATCAAACATAGCTTCCCCAAGCTTGTGGCTTTGCATATCATTAGCATCATGGATATTCAAGGAATTCATACTAACAACATTGCAATCATGCTCATCATTCAAAGATTTAGTGCCAAACATTTTAATGCATTCTTCTTCTAACACTTTGGCACAATCTTCCTTTCCATCATACTCACGGAAGATATTAAAAAGATGAAGCATATGAGGCAAACTCAATTCCATTTTTTGTAGTTTTCTTTTATAAACTAAACTAGTGCTAAAACAAGAAACAAAAAGATTCGATTGCGAGATCTAAAGATATAACTTCAAGCACTCACCTCACCGGCAACGGTGCGGAAAAGAGCTTGATGTCTACTACACAACCTTCTTCTTGTAGACGTTGTTGGGCTGCAAGTGCACAGGTTTGTAGGACAGTAGCAAATTTCCTCAAATGGATGACCTAAGGTTTATCAATCCGTGGAGGCGTCGGATGAAGATGGTCTCTCTCAAGCAACCCTGCAACCAAATAACAAAGAGTCTCTTATGTCCCCAACACACCCAATACAATGGTAAATTGTATAGGTGCACTAGTTCGGCGAAGAGATGGTGATACAAGTGCAATATAGATACTAGATATAGGTTTTTGTAATATGAAATAATAAAAACAACAAGGTAACAAGTGATAAACGTGAGCGTAAACGGTATTGCAATGATAGGAAACAAGGCCTAGGGTTCATACTTTCACTAGTGCAAGTTCTCTCAACAATAATAACATAGATAGATCATATAACAATCCCTCAACATGCAACAAAGAGTCACTCCAAAGCCACTAATAGCGGAGAACAAACGTAGAGATTATGGTAGGGTCTGAAACCACCTCAAAGTTATTCTTTCCAATCAATCCGTTGGGCTATTCCTATAAGTGTCACAAACAGCCCTAGAGTTCGTACTAGAATAACACCTTAAGATACAAATCAACCAAAACCCTAATGTCAACTAGATACTCCATTGTCACCTCAAGTATCCGTGGGCATGATTATACGATATGCATCACACAATCTCAGATTTATCCAACTAACATAAAAGTACTTCAAAGAGTGCCCCAAAGTTTCTACCGGAGAATCAAGAACGTGTGCCAACCCCTATGCATAGGTTCATGGCGGAACCCGCAAGTTGGTCACCAAAACATACATCAAGTGGCACATGATATCCCATTGTCACCATGGATAAGCACGGCAAGACATACATCAAGTGTTCTCATAAAAGACTCAATCTGATAAGATAACTTCAAAGGGAAACTCAATTCATCACAAGAGAGTAGAGGGGAGAAACATCATAAGATCCAACTACAATAGCAAAGCTCGGGATACATCAAGATCGTGCCATAGAGGGAACACGAGAGAGAACACGAGAGAGAGAGATCAAACACATAGCTACTGGTACATACCCTCAGCCCCGAGGGTGAACTACTCCCTCCTCGTCATGGAGAGCGCCGGGATGATGAAGATGGCCACCAGTGAGGGATCCCCCCTCCGGCAGGGTGCCGGAACTGGGTCCCGAATTGGTTTTTGGTGGCTACAGAGGCTTGCGGTGGCGGAACTCCTGATCTAATCTCTGTTCTGGAAGTTTTAGGGTACGTAGGTATATATGTGTGAAAGGAGTACGTCGGTGGAGCTAGGGGGCCCCATGAGGCAGGGGGCGCGCCCGCGGGGGGGGGGGGGGGGTGGGCGCACCCCCCACCCACGTGAGCACCTCCCGTATCTTCTGACGTGGGGTCCAAGTCCATTAGGTGGGTTTCCTTCCAAAAATAACTTCTCCAGTTGATTTTGTTCCGTTTTGACTCCGTGTGATATTCCTTTTCCTCGATACACTGAAATAAGCATAAAACAACAAATCTGGGTTGGGCCTCCGGTTTAATAGGTTAGCCCCAAAAATAATATAAAAGCGGATAATAAAGCCCAATATTGCCTAAAATAGTAGATAATATAGCATGGAGCAATCAAAAATTATAGATACGTTGGAGACGTATCACCCCTATTTAAAATATTAGCCTACATCGATTTCGGACGAGGAGAGTTTGTTTTGCCGCCCACCGTGGATGAATGGGGAAATGGAGGGAGAGACACATGTCTTTCGGACGAGCTTGAATCAAATGTGTTTTGCCGCCCACGTTTGGCGCCCACCGTGTCTGAATGGGCTCAGAGGCCGTCGTGTCACGTCTGATTGAAGTTACTAGTCTACCCCTATTGACAACAGTGTAAATCCGGTCGATAAGGATGTCAAGTGTCGGGGGTGAGCGATAATTCCATCTCATAAACACTTGCTTCGGGCAGCCCACAAATGATAGTTGGTGTTTAGCCGCTTCATTCAAAACTTGGGAGAATTAGCATTCACGTTTGCCCTGGGCCCTGGCAACTAAATCCAAATCCAAACTTTATTCGATTACGTATATCCACAGATAATTCTATGTTTTGTTATTTATTTCTTCAAAACCACAACAAAGATTTATTCCACCTTTATATAGGATTATGATTTAGAAATGTCGTGATCTTCGAATTCAGTGGGTTGGATACACTTTGAGTCAAACAGTTATTTCATCCAATACAATATGCTCACACGAAAAACAGTTCACCGTATGTCAATCATACAAGTACTAAGGATTACCTCGCCTAAAAAATTCGGATCATTACAACACATGGACAACATAGGGGGTCTTACAACATAATCCATTCAGAGACATGACACAACATGCAAGTACAATAATCTAATGACAATTTCAACTACTATCTAAAGAAGAACTAGGATTACCCTGGGCTTCAGATAGCAGAAGCAGCAGGACATCCTTCATCTTCAAATGCAACATTCTTACTTCCTCCAATTCTTGGGTTGCTTGCATAATGTGTGCAGCTAATTGCATAATTTCCAGCTTCAAGATCGAGATTACCTCATTCATGGCAGCCACACCATCTCTTTCTGTCTCTACTAGAGCCTCAAGAACTATAATATACGTACTCCATCGCTCTCCGGTGGTGTTGCCTCCAACTGCTACCATCTGGTAACATGGATGGTGCCTTGCTTCCACAAATAGATTCTAGGGTTGTACATTGTGTCCTAGTGTGAACGGCATCTGAAAGGTTTCCACTTTGGACATAAGTAAGAGATAGTTATCGCATGACCCAGGCGATAGCTTACATGGTAAGCGACATACTAATTATTGCCGAGCATGGCAAGCTATATTTAAATGGTTCGAAGCAGCATCAGCCAAAAAGAAATTAAAATGATAAGATGAAACTAGGGATGTAAGTGGCAAATAAATGACATCCGCCAGTCCCATCTAGTTAGTTTTTGCTAGCTCCCTGGTTCATTTTACTCAAAAAACAAAAACTCTTTTGAACTATCATACCACTAGTGGACTTTAATCGGGATTAAACGGGACCAAATTGACATCCCTGGTTGAAAGGGATTGTACCACCGCTATATTTAAGTTGCCAAGGCATCTAAGCAGTTGAAATAATCTGAGAAAGCACTTAACAGTGTGGCCTCATATAAACTACGGAGACAGTCTTGTGATGAAGTTCAGAGGAAAAGTTAAGGACTCAAATGAACTAGGCATGCATTTCTTTATGATAGTACAGCGAGCCTTGCGACATATTGACCAACTAAGGTATAGCGTAACAAGTAACAAACAAGCATTGAATCAAGCAATACAAAGCGGAACAATTGAACTATTTGTTATTACAGCAGGATTACAGGTTGAGGGCACAAGCCAAGAAAGCAGCCCACACGCATTACATTTCACATGTACTAAAACACACTGGCTTACCATATGTTGTTGTGAAGCCTCGCTGCCGTTGCAATGTTCTTTGAAGATATCGTTAGCATCCCTGGTTGCAAATCTACTTGTTGTAGTTTATTCTGCACCCTCTATTTAGGTAAAATTAATTTTAATTGCATGCACCGGTTCGAATTGATCATCAATGGTTCATCTAAACTAATGAAAGAAGGGTGAGTGCATACACGACAATATATCTGCTTCCCTTTATTTTTATGCTTGTTCGAGGTGCCAGCCCCAAAAGAACAAATATTTTGCTTGATGGGGTTGGCAGCTCCATAATTAATAGAAGCATCAAATTAGTCATGCAACTTGGGAAGATCAATAACACACAAAAAAGTAATGAACAGAGGCTCGTAGCAATGATGTAATAGCTAGCATCAGAAAATGTAGGGTAAAACGAAAAAAAACCAGCGGAACCACATGCTAGTTTCCTGATGTGTAATTAAACATAGAGAAGATGAAGCAGTCTGATGGAACCAACAGGTAGCATCAGAACAACACCATTATCATAAATATAGCATGCAAGAAGTAAAATAGTAGGCAATGATATCTAGGAAGTACAGTAATACTTAGGACAAAACTAAAGCATATTAACTATATGTGCCTTTGGTATGTAATTTAGCACATGTAACATGTTCACTGCCAGAAGTATGGCCCTACAGGTGCAAGCAGAATAACACGTCTCATGAAAAACGGAATGATGCCCTGAAGAAATTCAAAGGTGTGGTGCTTATGCTAAGAAAGTGAATGTAAGCGCCGACCGTTGGATAATAGTACCTGATTCTCGGCGGTGTATGGGTATCGTTGGCATACTTGATAGCTAAGGATCGTTGATGGTGCTCGTGTTGCGGTTGAGTTTGGGCCGGTTGTCGCCGTCGCTGAAGCGGCTCCGGTGCTACGGTTGCGGCGCCTGTCGACATACAAGAAAGCTCACCTGCGGTAAGTGAACAGTTACACGATAAAGGGAAAATCGAAGGAGTACAGATCCAAATAACCTGATGAGGCTGCGGCATCGGTAAAGCAGGGACGGTGGATTTGAATATGGCGTCCGTGGAGCGGGTCCGGTGCAATGGACGAAGGCTTCGGCGGGCGTGTTTTACAGTGCTTTCGGTGAGGCGGATCTGTTGCGGCGGACGAGGGCTTGTATGAAGGGCAGTGAAGGGGCCAGACGAGGCGTCGGTGAAGGGCCTACACTTGTGGTGGGCGAGGCGCCGGTTAAGCAGATCCGGTGCGGTGGACCATGATGGCGGTCAAGGAGATCTGGAGCGGTGTACAAGCCAGTCGCTGAAGTGGCTCCGGTGAAGTGGTGAGTTGGCAGTTGGGGGTTCCAAGGTGCGGAAGGTAGATCCGTTGGGGTGTGAGGTCCACCGCTGCGGCGAAGGACTAGATTCCGTGGCTTGCCGTGGTTGGGGGGGTCAGGGAGGGGAAGGGGAGGGGCTTTGGGGAAGAATGTTGGGGGCAAAGAGGGGAAAACAATGGAGTTACCAAAGCAGCCCTTTTTCGTTCATGTGGCAGGGGTAAAACAGGAATATCGCAGGGCTAAACTTTCAGGCGCGAGATATTTCGATGTGAGTGGGAAGTTTGAAAGCTTTTGGCGCCTGAAATTATATTCTGCTCTTGTACAACCGACTATGATATCATGGCCGAGAATTTGTTTGTTTTGCACGCAAAAAAGTGCAAGTTTTGAAAATCAATTTCTCTGACTCGAAACTTAGATTGTCCATTCAATTCGAATATGGATCATTGAGCTACCACAAGAAAATACCATCATATGGTCCAATTCAAATGAAATTCCAAATGTGTTTATCCTGAATATGATGACAGAAGCAAAAATGTGTATGTGTATGAATAAAGTGGATGATTATAAAGTTTGAACATGCTCGTATGTGTATATCTCTAGGTTTGATATATGAATTTGAAATCACGAAATCCCGGCTTAAAAATGTACCTCCGTTTAAATGAACTACAAAAGCTAATGATGGAGTCGAATTCCAAAATTCCAATCTTAGGTTTGTAATTCTGGTACATCAAAGTATATGACGCATGTTCAAAAGTATCGTTATCTCATAGTCCAAACTGTGAAACAAATTGATCAACCTTGAGTGCACACACTATTGACCATGTATATCTCAATTGCGCTTAAGTCCCTCAAATATAGACACCTCACTCTTTATCTGAAGCCCCCCCCCCCCCCCCGTCGCCCACCCCCACCCCTCGTCGCCCACCCCCGCCACACACACACACACAGAGAGAGAAGTCATTCTCTCCCCCAAACACCATAACACGAGCACATTAAAACCCTCTCTCTTCTGAAGTCCAGACCCCAATATAGGTCTCTATCACTTTGTCTCTTGGGCATGCACACATCTCTTCCCCCACTCTCTAGCTAGGTCTCCCGGCATCACTCTTTCCCAAGCACACGCACTATGTATAGTGTATCTTTCTCATACACACAAAACGTCGCCCCCAAACGTCTATCTCCCTAGTTATGTGGTTCTCGCACACTCACCTCACACACCACCCCCACTGCAAAACAAGCACACTTTGTCTCCTTGTGCGCCACTCTCCTCGTTCTATCTCTCCCACGTGCGAACCCGCCCCAGCTCCTCCATGTATACATATATGTCGTGACTCTTTCCATAGCTCCCTAATGTATCATCATTCTCGATCTCGCACATTATTCTCTACACCATCTATTCTAGATCTTTCATGAAGTCCCTATCACACACACGATGACTCGCTTCCCTTGCGTCTCCGTACAAAGGCCAATTTCAAACAACATCAACATTGTCTCCCTATCTATACGCCATTTATGGACACAAACGCACCCTCTCTTCCTCTCTCTCTCTCTCTCTCTCTCTCTCTGTCGCTAGCTCTCTCTCTCTCTCGCTCTCACACCCCTCTCCCACACACAATCGATGTCTCTTCCAAATAGTCTGCTCCCCCCGCCTGCACCCATGCTATCCCACTACTACACATGTCACACCATTCCCCCTTCCCTTATACTAGGTTTACATCATTAGTGGTCTCTCTACTCCACATACACACACTCCCTCTCACACACAAACGCGCGCACAAAAACACACAGACACGCACAAACACCCATTAATCTGGATCCTCATCTCTCCCCATGTCCGCATGTGTATCTCGCGCACTCACTCTCTAATTATGTATATGTGTCTCCACGTTACACAACACAAAGCCCCATGTACATGTCTCTCTCTATCCTCCACACACATAGACACAAAGAATCTGTTATCATTGCCTCAGTCTCTAGACATATCACACACGCACTCTCTCTCTCTCTCTCTCTCTCTCTCTCTCTCGCAAACACGCTCAATAAGGGTTTCCCCATGAATAACTTACCGTCTATTCATCAACAGTCGTGGCAGTTCGGCGAACACGAGACGTGAAAAAGATTAAATCTACACGTGCTTAGACCACCTAGTATGACTACTAGGACTAGAGCAAGCCAAAAAGCGCGCCGCCGTCACCCCCTCCTTATCGTGACGGAAAACCTTTGTTTTACACAGTCGAGAAGTCATTGTGCTAAGGCCTCACATGCTGAGGCGTTGAATAGAATGTAGATGCTAGTTTACAGAAACAAGTATCGATAATACGTTTGTATCTCCATACTTATATTTCTTCTCTTATAAAGAACCGAGTTGGTCATGATGGTACGCGTGCCATCTTGCGATATAGACTGTCCGATCTATATCTGACGGATGGAAATTAAACTAAAAGATACCCACACCCCTCTCCACATTTGCAGACAAGGCCTTCCCTCATTCATCCTTATCTCCAACAACCTCATTGTTGAGCAATTAAGAAAGGAAGCCTCTGGAACAAACTGTCCTGGTGGTCGCTGCCGGCGTCGTCAATCCCCATGCCTCTGCTTAGTCCGACCACCAATCACCACCACGCCCCACTCCTCTTCACCTTATCTCCTATTTCTTGAGATATCATTAGTTTTTACACATGGGATTACTCCCGCATGGGTCAATCTGTGAGTGTTTTTATAAAAAAAAATGCATCTTGATGTTTCGTGCAATGCATGGATCTTGCTAGTACTCCTCTGAGAAGACTAAGTTGGTGATGATGGTGTGTCTGCCATCCGTCGTTTGTGACCATTAGATCTACATCTAACGACTGTGGGGTAAGTTGTTGCCTTTTCTCACAAACATCCCACTTGTATACCAATTTGCAGAAAAACCCATAATTAGTATCTTAAAACCAACCACATCCCTCCCTTACCTCACCAAAACAGCCCAAGGAATATATTCTAATTGAAACATAGTATATCTCTAGTGATATATGTATATCAAAATTAGAGTGTTTTGTATCAAGTTTGTGAATAAGTATTATTACGATTATGATTCGTGGCAGCACATGTACATTACTAGTATTTCCAACCATGCAATTTTTTCCCTAGTATTCCATAGTTTGAGTTTTCCATCAAGATATTAGTCACTCATGGTTGATATTTACTTTCAATCATGTACACATATGCACTATATAACTAGCCTTGCTTATTGGGTTCCAAAGCTTAACTTTCACTCCTACTTACAATATGTAGAGTATTTAACAAAAAACTACCACTTTCAACCAGCCCTAGGAAGGATCTATTGTACAAAAAATAGCAAAAACATACCTAAAATTTCTTAATCCACGCCAAAAACTACTACCTACCGATTAGGTTAGTTTAAACCCATTTATGACAGGGTTGGCCCACACATACTGTCTTGTGAGGCAGCTTAAACCAACACATTTTGTTTGACCGTTGACACGAGGGACCCACATCTGACCTTCTATCCTGTTATTCCCCCTCAAATCATTATTTTTCCTGAACATTACTTCAAACAGTACTGATGCGTGTTCATCGGTGGCGCCGGTGATGAGCGAGTTGGCTGCCGCTCCGCTGGACGAGCCAGACGCCGCGTTGGCCTCCGCACGGGTTGGCAGGCTGGCCCGATGACTCACGAGCGAGCAAGCCGCCGCGCTGGCCTTTGCTCGAGCTAGATGTCTGGCCTTAGCACGACGCGCGTGAGCAAGCCGCCGAGCTAGCAAGCCTTGCAGACAAGCAGCTGGACGGAGCTATCTTGGCTAGCTAGTGGCCGCGAGCGCCGGACGAAGCTGGCATCCAGGCTGCCGCAAGATGGGCTCTGCATCGCCGGCGGTTTTGACCTTGCCTTCTGCCGGCGGCGGTAGCTGTGTCCCATGGCCGAGGATGACTAGGTGGATGGGCCAGAGGTAAGAGGTCACTCGGGGATTTTTGTGCAGACTGACATGTAGGTCCCACAAGTCATAATGCCCGGTCGAATAGAAGGCGTTGACTTAATGGGTGACATGGGCCCTATTGGATACTCTAAGTCAGAGGTTAGATTCTAACCCTGAACTAACTCTAACCAAAGTGGTGTTTGGATGGCAGGGTTAGATTGACAACAAATGTATCCAAACAGGGCCATGGGTTGAAACGTGCCTATAACGACACTTTGTAGAGTAGTCGTTTCTTGGTAGGGCTGGTTGGTAAGAGCATGTACAATGGTTGATAAGGTAGTCTTATCTTAAGTCTGCCACGTATGCAAGTGGTACTAGTTTCTTGGCATTATTAGTGGTTTCTTGCATTATTGGGGGTTTCTTGTAAGGAACAATGTACTACTAGCGACAAAAGGCGATTCTAGGTTGCGTTGTACTCCAACGAGTACTACTAGTGGTCGCGGGAGTGTATACCTCATTTTGTGGGTTCGATCCCGGCCGAACACACGACAGCCTTTTTTTAAATAGTAACTTCGCTGCGAGCCAATATTTTACACGGATAGTTTGAGTTTTGAAGTCAAACGAACGTGCGATACCACAATCTGGGTGCACTGGATAGCCTAGACACGTGAACAGGTTTTTCTTCCCAGCATCTCGTGGCTCGCATGCTCGCCCTAGCAGCACCTCGCTTGCAGCTTCCTCATCAGCTAGTAGCATATTTAAACTAGCGCCTCCCAATTAAGCCCGAGGAGCCGGAAAAGCCTGGGCGGGGCATTGGGAACTGTGCAATATGGCTCTGTATGTAAAGTGCTCTACTACTACTCTGTTGCTTGTAAAATTGCACGCATGGACTTCACTCCATTATCGACTCTACTATAAAAGAAATTCCTCTTGACGTGTTTTTTTTTTTTGAAACGGAGGCAAAAGCTTTGCTTCATCTCATTCATAAAGAAGGAACTACTAACAAAGTTCGACAAGATCCATTACACCTCCACAAATGGAAGCGAAAAGCCTAGTCTTGCTGTATCAAATAACTCAAATGTTCTGCCTTGATGGAATCGTTGATAAACAGGCTGCTAGTGTGTGCGTGAGAGGAGGCGGTGAGTAGGCCAGCTACATGAGATGAGCGGCTGAATAGACCACCGAGAGTACCCACTAGGCCACTACGCAGGTGTACTTTCCCTGCATTGATAGTACAGCGATGGTTCTAGAGAACAGTAGTACCTTCCACTTCCAACTGTAGCTCCTTGGCCCTGAGATTCAAGAGTTCAAAACTGGTGCACTATACTAGAAGTACAGTACATCGCATTACTAGTTGAGAAAGTAGTAGTAGTACTGCTACAATACGAGTACGTACTCCTCCATCACATAATGTAAGACGTTTTTTGACACTAGTTGGCGTGTACAAAAAATAGCAAAAACATACCCAAAATTTCTTAATCCACGCCAAAAACTACTAGCTAGTGCCAAAAATTTCTTACTAGTGCTATTATTTACAGTATAATGCAATCCCATAACGTCCCATAATGCTAGTACTAGTAGTAAATAATAGCCTCACCCCTTCGCTATGAGAGCGATCTACAGTTGGAAGAGACGAAGCCCTCAGTTTACTACGCTCTTATCTCCTCCTCGCCTCCCTCCCGAAGAGAAGGCAGTTCGTCGCTGCTCCCATGGATTCGCCAGCGGTTCTCCTCCTCGTCGGTCTTTGGGAGACCTTGGACGACGATCCTCTGGAGAAATCATACGCCCGCTCAAGCGTCCTCACCGCCGCAAGACTAGGTGCTTCCTGCACCAACATTTTCAAGACTGTGCTTAAAATGGCTTGGGAAAAGGCCATGCTTGTTGGTCTTCCATGCGTCCTCGAGGAGAAGGTTCTTCTACGGGACAATCCTTCGAACAGTCCACCGCTGCCTGGCCATGGTTGCACGTTGACTCCGCTAGAGTTGCCGACGTTGAGAGGTAGTCGGATTTTGTCCGATGAGCGGTCGATAATGGAGTTCGATCATGTAGTACTTAGTTATTCCATTTCCATCCCGTAATTTCTCCACCGCCCACCGTCTTATATATAGGTGCAGGTCGGTGCCAGCGAAGATTGGCTTGCATACCTCCGGCGGATACCACCATCATTTTGCACAACATCCACAAAGAAGGCGGCTGTTCGATGAGACCCTTCTCCACCATTGGGATCGGCCTTCCGGACTGGCTGGCCTTGAATACGTATGATCATGCCTACATGAGATTGAAGAAGATAGCAATTGCGGACCCGCCGACAAAGCGACGCGGCTACGACGATTACTATCTCATCACGGTGTTTGACATAAGGATTGCCATCAATGAAAGAGGCAGTAACGGCGGAGGCTGGCGCATGTTGGCGGCGACAGATTTGTACCCCTACATGTTCGAAGACGTTGTGCGCCATCTAGGCCGCATCTTCGCGGTGACAAGCCAGGGGACTTGTTTTATCTGGTTGCCATCCTACGATACGAGAGATTACAAACAGAATGCACAAACCATCATTTGCATCCCTAACGGTACTCCATTATTTTGCAGGGACCAGTCATCCCGCGATCAAAATAAGATCGCCAATCCTGGATGTGCATTTGCATCCGCGATTCGGTCTAACACGGAACCTTGTAGCTGACTTTGGCATATTGGGATCAACTATCTTAGCGATGCGTTACCCATGGTACCACTGATGTGCAACATGATCACACAATCTACCACGATCGGACCGTCACCATCTACCCAGGTATTCCATTTTTTAACCCTCTCGACTTCTCTTTCATTGTTGTACTAGTACTCTACTTACGTACTAGTAGGAGTACTTTTTACCTTGGAGGATGCATATAGCTAGCTAGGCCCTTGAAGACTTGAACCCACTAGCTGCCACCATTTTTGTTTTTCCATGTCTTACTATCTCATCCATGTAGCCAAGAGTGGCTATATATAATAAGCCAGTTATTTTACTTCCTCTATACCGGAGTAGTACTATTTCTTTGCCTGATTTCTGACCGCCATGTTTGAGCACAACATTATTATGCATGGACCTTGACTATGTACGTCACCATGTGTCCAGATCTGAGATGTCGCGTGTACCAGATGAACGGCGCCGAGTTCGACCACCGTGATGCTAGGTGGGTGTCGAGGAACACTCTTGGTGAGTACTCGCTTTTCATTGGGGACAGCTACCCCATTGTGAAGCGGATGCCACCTTCCGTGCACGACATGGAAGGCCTGCCGTTCATGAAGCATGGTTGTGTCTTCGGTCGCATCGCGGATGAGCGACATCTTTGGGACACGCTATCCACGATTTATGCCGCTTGACTTGGATGAGTCTCCATCGTGTGGAACCGGACTATAAAGCTGCGACAATGATTCCCGTTGCCCACCGCTATGGATCGTACCATCCACGAAGAACACCTGGGACTGGAACTTGGAGGAGGACATGTAGCCCATCTATAACGTGTAAGTGGAGTGCAGTAAATTTGAGCAGTGTATTTGTGAATATATGTAGACTAGTCGTGCACAATTTTATCACATGAATTGGAGATGCACTTGTGTGGCATACTGGCATTTGTCCTTTAGAATTTATTACTAGTAAATGTGTTATGCATACGTGCAACTTGTGTGGTTGTTGCGCGGGCTCCAACACACTCTATGAGAAAAAAAGGTGGCACAACTTTGGATATACGTGACGTGGCGGCATCATACAGTAGCATCGTTCGCTATAGCTGTAGTACGCTCCTACTAGGACGACAAATCCTATAAAACCTTGCGCTTGGCTCTTTGCCTCTTCGGGAGGTTCAACAGTTCGTACTTGTGTGAACCTTGCACTTGGCTCTTCGCCTCTTCGGAAGGTCCAACAATGATGATACTACAGTACACATTATGCTTGTGGCAATCTGACACCGATTGAACTGCTGCACATCCACCGCGAGGGCGAGGGCGAGGGAGAGGGAGAGGGAGAGGGAGAGGGCGTTGTAGTCAAAACCCTCTCCTCATCCTGGGAACCACCGCGCCTGTGGGCGAGGGAGAGGCGTAGTAAGCAAGCTTCTCCTTGTTCGGCGAGTTGACGAGACACATCAAAGCAGTACTAGTACTAGTCCATACTGCGTCCTTTCCGGTTAATATGGCTTAATTTGAAACGAGAAAAATAAATGGCGGTCAATGTAACAATATGCTCTTTACGGTCACTATATATAGTTTTGCGGTGATTATACGATCACTAGCTCATCGTAGAGCACCGTATTGCACCCTACTGACCAGCCACATAGTCAAAGTGGCACTTTGTTGACTGGTTAAATTGTCACCTGGTTTCTGGTCCCACACAATGGGTTGGCGAGCAAAGAAATCAGCTAAAAAACAAAGAGTGTAGTACATCTACACTTCCAATGCATTTAGCCTTTAATCTAAATCAATATTGATTGACTAATGCACCAACTTGTGCTCTAGGTATAGGCTACATGTCTATCCTTAATTACAGCATGCAACGATCTTCATTTAATCTTCTTCTCTCAATGGTCGCATGCACACATAAGTCTGCTACTTTTGGGCGTTAATTACGCCCTGGTCAATGTGTAAATCTCTAAATGTATAGTCTTTCACGGACGTAGGGAGTAGGTTGAGCACTTGAGCGTGAGCGTGTTTGTTGCGTCGTGTGCTGTGTGCCGCATGGGTGCGTGAGTGTTGCGCGTCCATGTGTACGTGTGAGTGTTGCATGTTGCATGCATGCATGCATGGGTCTTACTCCCTCCCATTGACATGTTCATATTTCAAGCTTCCTTTGTTCCCTCCATATGGTGATACTCCCTCTGTTCCCAAATACGGAGTAAAATCCTCCCTCTGTTCCCAAATACGGAGTATTTGTCTTTCTAGAGATTTCAACAAGTGACTACATATGGAGCAAAATGAGTGAAGTGAGCGTAGAGGCATAGGGATAATGTAGAAAGGAAGTCTTCGCGATCCATTATTCCCCATCTCGGTTAGACAGAACTATTCAACTAGTCTTCGCAGTGAAGTGACAATACACGTTGTAGCAGATGGGACACTTAATTAATAAGCTGAACCAGCGTGTTGGTGTTACTAAATCAGCCTTACCCAGTACTGCCATCATGTTTGCCTATAGAGCACGCTTCTATCCTCCATTAGCTGACATATGGGCCCTCTTGTGGTAGACCCACATGTCATCGGTGTAACTATTTACACTCCGAAGGACGGTATATCCTGGTAGTAGTAGTAGAATTGAGATTTAATGCACTTTCTTCCCCGTCTTCCACTCTTCTTCCTCCTCTCTTCTTATTCCTCCTCTCTTCCCCATCGCCGGCCGCACACCATTTCCCTCCGCTCACTGCTCGCCCGCCCGCGCTATCTTCCTTGGTAGCTTGCCCGAATCCACTTCCCCGCTGGCTCGCAGGCATCGAAAACCCCAATGGCAGAACCGACTGACACGCAGAGCCGCGATTGGAATTCCCTCCCCGATGTTCTCTTGGAGCAGATCTGTAATCGTATGGACCTACTCAGCACCGTTAAATGCGGCGCATGCTCGGTGTCTTTGTACCATCTACTCGTCTGCAACCGGCCGACTCTTTTCAAGACACCCTGCTTGTTGATGCCCAATCCTCGCAGGTAGCCCAGACACCGACTTGACGATCCTACGGAGGTTGCCATGGTGCCCCTCGACATGCTACCACTAGCCGTCCACATGTCCTTCATGCGCGGCCACTACTGGGCGAGCATGAAGGCCAACTGGATCGTCCTCCTCCACCAATCCGGTAGTCCATGGCGTCTCGTGGATATCTACACCCAGCGAGAGACCACCCTTCCATCTTTGGATACCGCCACCACCGAGCCTTGCAGCCCACCGGACACTCCTGCCTACTACGCACGAGACGTGTCAAGCTTTTGGCTCGACCTCTGTTTGCTGAAGGTTGTAATCTGCGAAGTGCCCACACCATGAGAAGACTACATGGATTACAAGCTCATTGCCGTGTTCAACATGGGATTAGTGTATCTGGAATCCGGTTGCCATACATGGTTATGGCTCATCGTCGATCCTCTTTACCCAACACTTCTGTCTGATGCTATAGTGCAGGATGGCATCGTTTATGCGGTCGGCCTTACGATTGGCTGCCTATCTTTGGTGGAATCTATCGTCGTGTAATTGTTCTATATCATCTCATCTTTACCTTAAGAATCATTTGCTGTTCATTGTTACAAATTTAGAATATATAGTATGTTTATAACCACATCATTGCTATATGTTCCTCTCATTTCCTAGATTTTTATGACCACACATGTTATTGTTAGAGTTGATATGAGAACAATTGGTATCTAATGATTGTTAGAATAGATATTATGAGTATAACCTCATTATTGCTATATGTTACTCTCATTTCTAGGATTTTTATAACAACGCATGTTATTGCTTAGAGTTGATATGATAACTGTAGTAAGTGCTATGGTAGAATATGAGTAGGCCCCGTCAGATCTGCTTTTCCACTCATTGTTACATGATGTTTGAACCATGATATATTGCTAGAATATGAAAGCCATTGGCTTATTTTTTTAATTTGGGGTATGATTATGACCATGACATTGCAATTCTCTGTCTATGATATGTGTCACTGTTATAATAATCTTAATTCCACACATACTCTGAACATGATTGTTTATTTTTGTCCTTTTGGTCTCTAATTTGAATGGTTGCAGCAGACGCAAATGCGCTGGTGATACGTCTCCAACGTATCTATACACTACAAGAAATATGTCAACTTGTGACCTTCTCTCAGTGACCCCGGCTGAATTGGTCGTAAATCCACGGCCATTTCACTTGGAAGGGCTCAAACCCTGAAATTGCCTTACACCAAATGGTCATAAAGCAGACAAGAGTGGTCAATGACCTTCTTTCTACCTAATTACGACCAATATAAATGGTCATGAGGTTGTGAACGTGGATGCATTGGTACTTAAGGTGTCGCTGAAGGTGGGCTTGGCCTCGGTGGAACGAGGCCACCTCCTTTAAAAAAAATCTGTGTGCCATGTAGGCCTCGGCCCATCCAGGAAGAAATGTGGGATGCCCTCATATTACTAAAAACATATATTCGGCCCAACAAAAATGGGAAAATAACAAGTTTTTCATTAGAATAGGAAAATAATGAACTCCTTCGTGAATATTGCTATATGGTTTAGCAATTAGAAAACTAAATGTGTAATTCAAAAAAAATGTTAATGTTAATACGCATTTCAAAAAATGTAATCATGTGTTTAAAAAACTAAATGTGTGTATTTGAAAAGTTTCATGAATATAAGAAATGATAATCATAAATAATATTAGATATGTTTAAAAAAATCATGTGTATGCAAAAATAATCATCAGTACCTATATATGATAATTTTACAATATCAATAATCAATATATATATATGGAAAAGTAGATAACAAAACAAGATTTTTTAAAAATGTTAATCATGTATTTAATTTTTTCTAACCAATATCAATAATGTTTTATATGTATACAAAATTATAGAATGTGTAAAAACAAATATAGACATCAAAACATATGTATGAAAAGATGTTTTTTTGTTAGGAATATATGAAAATATGTTAATCATGCATTTAAAAAAAGTTAAACATATATAAAATAATATGTACAATGTGTCTTAAAAAATATAGACATGTGTTAAAAATATTAGACATCAAAATATTTATTAAAAATGTTAATGATGTAACTAAAAATCGTTTAATATCTATAAAAAAATGTTTCTAGTGTACACAAATTTGTTCATAAAATGTGGTCTAATATTCTTGAAAAATGGAGAAGTTTTTTATTTTTACAACAAATATTTGTACTTTCTTCACAAAAAAAACTCATTTTGTGAACTCCAAAAATGGAAAATGAATATGCGGAAATTTGTCTTTTTCACGAGAGGTGGATCAAAAACTTTTTATACGCAACCATTTGGTCAATGGTGCATTAAATATGGCCTAGTATTTTAGAAATTTGATTTGGTCCAATTTTGCAACAATGGTAGGTTTCTTCAAAAAAAATTGATTTGGTCCAATTTTGCAACAATGGTAGAAATTTGTCTTTTTCACGGGAGGTGGATCAAAAAATTTGAGACCCAACCATTTGGTCAATTGTGCATTAAATATGGCATAGTATTTTATAAAATTGATTTGGTACAATTTAGCAACAATTATTTGGTAGGTTCTTCACAAAAAAGCTCATTTTGGGCACTCAAAAAATGGAAAATGATTTTTTCGTCCAAAGAAAATGAAAACTTGCTTAGGCAACATTATTTTCCATTCTAATATGCACCCTTGTGCACAATGTGAGATCATCTGAACAAACTATGCCATGAATGTGGCCACACGATTGACCATGAACTACGGGCATGACCGTTCCTAGCTAGTGGTTGAATCTTGGAAAACTTTTGTTGTTTCTCTAATTAAATAGATGCTTATGTACCTAGAAATGATTTTTAGAAAAAATAAAGAGCAAACTATGAGGCAATTGCAGTTCAAATTTGACCCGCTTCTAGCTGAATCGGCATAAATTTGTCTTTTTCACGAGAGGTGAATCAAAGCTTGTGACACCCAACCATTTGGTCAGTTGTGCATTAAATATGCCTAGTATTTTAAAATTTTGATTTGGTCCAATTTTGCAACAATTATTTGGTAGGTCCTTCACAAAAAAACTCATTTTGGGCACTCGGAAAATGGAAAATGATTTTTTCGTCCAAAGAAAATGAAAACTTCCTTAGGCAACATTGTTTGCCATTTCAATATGCACCCTTGTGCACAATATGAGATGATTTGAACAAACTGTGCCATGAATGTGGCCATAAGATTGATCATTTGGCTTGAAAGCCATTGATCTTCACACATGATAGTTCGTTTCTGAGAACATTTTTTTAAGAATTGTTTTATTACAAGTTTATTATTTTTTCTGGTAACTTGGTCACATATAATGACACAATGCGAAGCTTTTCCAGTTTTCGGTTTTATTTTTTATTTTTCATGCCCGTTTCAAAATGCGGTCAAAACGGCGGGAATGACCGTTCCTAGCTAGTGGTTGAATCTTGGAATTTTTTTGGTGTTTCTATGACTAAATAGATACTTATGTACCTAGAAATGATTTTTGGAAAAAATAAAGAGCAAACTATGAGGCAGCTGCAGTTCAAATTTGACCCGCTTCCAACTGAATCGGCATAAATTTGTCTTTTTCACGAGAGATGAATCAAAACTTGTGACACCCAACCATTTGGTCAGTTGTGCATTAAATATGGCCTAGTATTTTAAAATTTTGATTTGGTCCAATTTTGCAACAATTATTTGGTAGATCCTTCACAAAAAACTCATTTTGGGCACTCGGAAAATGGAAAATGATTTTTTCGTCCAAAGAAAATGAAAACTTCCTTAGGCAACATTGTTTTCCATTTCAATATGCACCCTTTGTGCACAATATGAGATGATTTGAACAAACTGTGCCATGAATGCGGCCATAAGATTGATCATTTGGCTTGAAAGCCATTGATCTTCACACATGACAGCTCGTTTCTGAGAACATTTTTTTAAAGAATTGTTGTATTACAAGTTTATTAATTTTTCTGGTAACTTGGTCACATATAATGACACAATGCGAAGGTTTTCCAGTGTTTTGGTTTTTTTTTTGAATTTTTCATGCCCGTTTCAAAATGCGGTCAAAACGGCGGGAATGACCGTTCCTAGCTAGTGGTTGAATATTGGAATTTTTTTGGTGTTTCTATGATTAAATAGATACTTATGTACCTAGAAATGATTTTTGGAAAAAATAAAGAGCAAACTATCAGGCAGCTGCAGTTCACATTTGACCCGCTTCCACTTGAATCGGCAAAAATTTGTCTTTTTCACGAGAGGTGGATCAAAAATTTTGACACCCAACCATTTGGTCAGTTATACATTAAATATGACCTATTATTTTATAAAATTTATTTGGTACAATTTTGCAACAAATATATGGTAGGTCCTTCACAAAAAAAATTCATTTTGGGCACTTGAAAAATGGAAAATGATTTTTTCGTCCAAAGAAAATAAAAACTTCCTTATGCAACATTGTTTGCCATTCCAATATGCACCTTTTGTGCACAATATGAGATGATTTGAACAAACTATGCCATGAACGTGGTCATAAGATTGATCATTTGGCTTGAAAGTCATGAATCTTCACACACGATAGCTCGTTTCTGAGAACACTTTTTAAAAATAACTGATGTATTACAAGTTTCTTATTTTTCCTGGTAACTTGGTCACATATAATGACACAATGCAAAGGTTTTCAATTTTTTTTTGATTTTTTATGTCCGTTTCAAAATGCGATCAAAACGGCGGGCATAACCGTTGCTAGCTAGTGATTGAATCTTATAATTTTTTGGCGTTTCTCTGGTTAAATAGATACTTATGTACCTAAAAATGATTTTTTTTAAATAAATACTAAACGATAAGGCAACTGCATTACAAATTTGACCCGGTTCCAACTAAATCGGCGAAAATTTGTTTAAATTACCAAAAGTAGCTAGTAGGATTGGAAATGCATACAAATTGGTGATTATCCATAAAATGTGGTCTAAATTAATTGAAAATTTTAGTGATGCCATTTTGCAAAATAATTTTGGTAGCTGCTTCACGAAACTCCCTATTTTTAGCACTAAGAGATAATTTTAATAAATGTCTCATTTTTTGAACCAATCAGGAAGCAGCCCACGGATCACCCCCACTGTAGTCGATCTGGGCCGTCCACACCCTCCTTTAGTCCCTCGATCCAGCGTCCCTCTCCCACCAACCCGACCACCCATCTGGAACTTTCCCCTCTCTCGCTCTCTCTCCCCTACACTGGCAGCAAACCCTAGCGCTCTCCCCTCCCCTCTCTCACCGCCACCCCCACCCACCCGTCCCCCGCCGCCACCCACCCATACCCTCGCCGCCACCCACCTCCGCCACACCTCCCCTCCCCACCTCAGATCCTCTCCCCACTCCCAGTCCAACTTCCCACCGCCACCTCCGGTGCCCAATCTCTGTCTACAAGGTGGGCGTCCTCCTCAAGTTCCTCTGCACGCGCGACTTCAAGGTGGGCGCCGCCTTTGAGATGATCCGCCGGACGCTCCGGCGGCGCCGGGAGTGGAACAGCCTGGCCGCCACTGCCCGGGCTGCGTCGCGTCGCTGCCGCACGTGATGAACCTCTGCGGCTCCCCCGGCCCCGCCAAGAAGGACCTTCGCGTCGCCATGAAGCAGGTGCTCGACCTCTTCCAGGACATCTACCCCGAGCTTGTCGCCAGGAACGTGAGTACACCCAATCATTCAACTACATTTGAATTGCTTCGAGATTGCCGTGAATACCCCGAGCTCAAAATTGCTTCGAGATCTGACTGAATTTTGGTGGCGCTGCCGTGCTGCAGATCCTGATCAACGTGTCGTTCTCGTACTACATGTTCAGCACTATCTTCTTCCCGTTCCTAACACAGAGGACCAAGAGCAAGCTGGTCGTGGCGTGGCCCTCCAAGGTCACCGAGACGCTGCTCAAGTACATCCCGATCGAGGCCATCCCGGTGAAGTACGAAATTTGAAGCGCGATAAGCGGCAGAAGTTCTTCGGCTCGAGACGGCCGAGGTCGTTGAGGTGGTCGTCAAGGCCAGCGCCACCGAGACCATCGAGATCGAGGCTGCCGAGGTACAAACAACAAAATCTAAATCTGTTCCTTCAGAAAATTTCATTCAGAACTGAAGAGCTGGGTGATTGACTGACTAAATCTGGTTGTGACACAAACAATTTAGGGCGACACGATGCTGACCTGCCTAGGATGTGACGGTGCTGGGGTGGGACATGAGGTACACGGAGGCGTTCGTGCCGGCCGACGAAGGCGCCTACACCATCGTTGTGAGCAAGGGCTTACATGGTTGGTCTGTGTGGTCGTTCTACTCTGCAATCTTGAGATTGGTTAGATTAATATTGTGAAAAAGAGAGATTATATTAGATGTACACAGGGACTGTTCCATGTTCTTGTGATCTGGTATGCTTCACTGTCTACATGTAGCGACCAGACCTCAAACAGTCTGATCTCTGTGCTCAGTGCCATCCCTGGATCAGTAATGCTGACACCACACAGTACTTGAAGGATTTATAACAGAGTAGCAATCACACACTTATTACATCGAATATCTCAACAGAGAATTTAATAAAATAAATATGGCTTAAGGCCGTCTAATAATGATAACAGCGGAAGGCTTGGAAGAATAAGCGAGTCCATCAACTCCAACGGCATCACTGAGTATAGAACCACGACCTAAAAGCACCTTACTCGTCGTCTGAAAAGTCTGCAACATGAAATGTTGCAGCCCGAAAACGAGTCAGCACATGGAATATGCTAGCAAAGTAACACATAGAGAGTAATGAAAGAGTAAGCCTATACTACATGCATATATGGCTAGTGGAAAACTCTATTGTTACAGTTTTGCGTAAAGCCAATTTTTCCCTACTGCAAAGGAATAAATTTATTTAATTATCATGGTGGTTGTTAAACATTGAGAATGGTTGACAGCATCCTCAATCCCAATTAAAGTAATCATTAACAAAACCCAACAGTATTAATTAAAGTAACATGATGAGATTCACATGATATCCAAGTACTAGATACTCAAGATGTCCATAACCGGGGACACGGCTAACCATGATTAGTTTGTTACACTCTGCAGAGGTTTGTGCACTTCTCCCCACAAGACTCGATCTCCTCCGTTTGATTTCTCGCACTACATGGTGTTTGAGAAACGGATGACCGAGACATAGTTTTTCAGAAGCGCTTGCACCTTACGTATGGGTAGACCGTACCAACCTACAACCCCTACATCTGCTAGTCTACCCATAAGAGTTCACTCAACTTAGTCAACTATGCTAGAGCCCATAGTAGCATGTGGCTGCACACGGAAGTTTCTAGCATGAATAATCTCATGATCCCTTTGAGCCTGGGTGGCGGTCCGAAGAAAAACAGGCAAATCCTGGAAACCAGGTACCTCAATCCACCAGGATGTGTGTTTAAGTTGCCACCTTAAATAAACCATTAATTAACAATCTCACATCTGTCATGGATACACTCACCCAATCCACGTCTACTAGCATAGCATGGCATAATAAGCAAACGTAGAAGTAACTCCCAAAGGTTTGATAATAAACAGGTAATAGGTACTACCTCATCTACTTCCCATCCCAAAATTTAATTAGATCCTAATCATGCAATGTTTGAGGATTGATCTAATGCAATAAAATTGGGTAGTAGAAAAGGTATGATCAAAGTGTTACTTGCCTTGTTGATGATCCGCGAAACCTAGAGACTCGAAGTAATAGGCAGCGCACTCCGGGTATTCTATCGCAGACAAACAAACAAGCATACAATAAGTACTCACCTAATGCATGGGAAAAACTCAAACAAAAGATCTAACCAGAAAGTTCAACTTAAGAACTCCGGTTTGCAAAAAGAATCAAATCAAACGAAGCAACGGAAGTCAAACGGCGAAAGAAAACAACTCCGTTTTACTAATCTGGATCTAAGTCAAATTTTACAGAGGCAAAAACTTGTTTAAGTTGGTTATTCGGAAAGAGGGTTTCGAGAAAACTCCAGGCGCTTGAATCGCCTGGTTCCGATAAATGAGCGAAAAGTTATACTAAAACGAAAATCGGATCGGAAATCGCGATCAGAAAAATCGCGGATTAAATCCGAGAAAAAGAAAAACAACGAACAGGTTAATGAACGAACGTTCGTTAACTAGAACTTATCTGACGAACACGTTCGCTAAAACAAACGAACGAGCAAACGCTCGCTATTTAACCGAACCGAAAAAATAAACCGATCTAATAAAAAACGAAAACTAAAAAAAACCGACGAAAACCGACGGAAAACCGAACGGTTTTCTAAAAAAAACGGCAGCACAGATTTCGAGGCACCTCGGTAGTGAGGTCGGCTGACTCGTGGTCGTGACTCCGTGGCCCAATTGGTCAATGACTAGGGTTAGGGTTCGAGGAGGCGGGTGAAATTTGGCGGTAATGGTGGCGGTGAAAGGTGAGGCGCTCGAGGCGCTATTTAAAGGCTGCCCCCGGGCGGAGTCACGCTCGGGTACGGCCCGTAGGTCAGCTAGTTTTTTAAATAAATAATTTCGCGCAAAAAAACAAACAAAAGAAATACTAAACGGACTCCAAAAATCCCGAAATAAATTTTAGCCGGCTTCTAAAATGAAGCCGGACAAGATGAACATTTATTTGGGGCCTAAATATAATTTTGAAAAACGCACATTTTTCCTAAATTCAAATAAAATTGCGAAAAACTCCAAAATAAAATCTTATTTGATTTTATTATTAAATCCTCATTATTTCTTTATTTTGGGAAAGTCATTTTATTCCCTCTCTCATATTTTTGTAATAGAAATAATTGAAGATAAAATAATTAAAATCAAATGATCCTATTTTCAAAATTTGAGAAAACTCAAATATGAAAATAACGAAATCCCCAACTCTCTCCGTGGGTCCTTGAGTTGCGTAAAATTTCTAGGATCGAGCCAACAATGCAACAAAAATATGATATTCAATGATGATCTATGTATAACATTCCAAATTAAAAATTTGGGATGTTACAAACCTACCCCCTTAAGATGAATCTCGCCCTCGAGATTCGGGTTGGCTAGAAAATAGGTGAGGGTGGTCCTTAAGCAGATCTTCCTCTCGCTCCTGTGTGGCTTCATCCTCAGTGTGGTGGCTCCACTAAACTTTGCAAAACTTAATGACCTTGTTGCGGGTGACTCGGCTGGCATACTCCAGAATCTTAACTGGTTTCTCCTCATAGGTCAAATCGTTATTCAACTGAATCGCCTCTAGTGGCATAGTATCTCTCAGTGGTATATCCGCCATCTCTGCATGACACTTCTTCAACTGAGAAACATGGAACACATCGTGAACACCTGACAAACCCTTGGGTAATTTCAACTTGTACGCAACTTCTCCCATGCGCTCCAAAACTTTGTATGGTCCCACAAAACGTGGCGCTAATTTTCCTTTAACACCAAAACGCTTAACTCCTCGAAGCGGAGATACTCGAAGGTAAACTCTGTCTCCGTCTTCATATTCTATCTCCTTGCGTTTTGAATCCGCATAGCTCTTACGCCTTGGTGGGCTACCTTGAGCCTATCGCGAATCAACTTTACTTTACATTGAGACTCCTTAATCAAATCCGGTCCAAACAACTGGCGGTCTCCAACCTCATCCCACAATAGCGGGGTTCTGCACCTCCTTCCGTACAAGGCTTCGAAAGGTGCCATCTTCAAACTGGTTTGGTAGCTGTTGTTATAAGAAAACTCTGCATATGGAAAATTGGCATCCCAACTTGATCCATAATCCAAAGCACATGCTCTCAGCATATCCTCCAAAATCTGGTTGACTCTCTCGGTTTGTCCATCTGTCCGTGGATGAAAAGTTGTACTAAACTCCAGTCTGGTTCCCAAAGTTTTGTGCAACTGCTTCCAGAACTTTGATGTGAATTGGGTTCCTCTATCTGATACGATACTCCTCGGAACTCCATGCGAGCATACAATCCTGGTCATGTATATCTTAGCCAATTTGGCACTACTGTAGGTAGTCTATCTTTGGAATGAAATGAGCTACCTTCGTCAACGATCGACTACAACCCAAATCGAGTCATAGCCTGAACGGGTCTGGGCAATCCGTGATGAAATCCATGCCTAGTTTATCCCACTTCCATTTGGGTATAGGCAATGGTTGTAACAATCCTGGCCGGCTTCGATGTTACGCCTTCACTTTCTCGACACACATCACAAACTGCTACATACTGCAATATCTTTCTTCATCCCGGTCCACCAGAAAGTATCCTTCAAATCCAAATACATCTTGGTATTTCCGGGGTGGATCGAATACGGCGAATCATGTGCCTCTTGCAAAATCAACTTCCGGATCTCCGGATCACTTGGCACACAAACGCGGTCCTCAAACCATAAGGTATCGTGCTCATCCTCACGAAATCCCTTTGCTTTCCCCCTTCTCATCCTCTCCTTAATAGAAGAAACTTCCATATCTGTCCTTTGAGCTTCTCTGATTTTATCCATCAAAGTAGAATGAATCTCCAACACTGCTACAGAGCCTCTCGGAACTATTTCCAAACATAGCTCCCGGAATTCCTCGGCTAATTCCTTTGGTAAACCTCTGTTCATTAGGATGTTGACATGACTCTTACGGCTCAACGCGTCTGCTACCACGTTAGCCTTTTCGGGGTGATAATGCAATCTCATATCGTAATCTTTAATAAGCTCCAACCATATCCTTTGTCTGAGGTTTAACTCCTTCTGCGTAAAGATGTACTTCAAACTCTTGTGATCAGTATACACCTCACAATGATTTCCAATGAGGAAATGCCTCCATGTTTTCAATGCATCCACTACGGCTGCTAACACCAAATCATGCGTGGCATAGTTTAATTCGTGAGGTTTCAGTTGTCGTGAAGCATACGAAACAACTCTTCCCTCCTGCATGAGCACTGCTCCAAGTCCTCGACGTGAAGCGTCGCAATAAACTTCATAATCTTTAGTCTGGTCTGGCAAAATCAATACGGGTGAGGTAACCAAACATTTCTTCAACTCTTGGAAACTAGCCTCACACTCCTCAGTCCATATAAACTTGGTATCCTTCTTAAATAATTCTGTCATAGGCTTCGCAATCTTCGAGAAATTCTCAATGAATCTCCGGTAGTATCCTGCGAGTCCAAGGAAACTCCGGATCTCTCCAATTGTTGTTGGCGCTTCCCAGTTTGTCACTGTGGCAACTTTAGTGGGGTCCATCTGCTATACCTTCTCCGGATATAACATGTCCGAGAAATCCAACTTCCTTCAACCAAAACTCACACTTGCTAAACTTGGCATACAACTGATGTTCTCTGAGCTTCTCGAGTACCAAACGCAAGTGCTCCTTATGTTCTTATTCATTCTTTGAGTAGACCAAAATATCGTCAATGAATACCACGACGAACTTATCCAAAAACTCCATAAACACCTTGTTCATCATGTTCATAAAATAGGTTTGGGCGTTAGTCGGACCAAATGACATAACGGTATACTCATACACTTGCACAGTGGTAAAAGCCGTCTTCACGTATATCTTGCTCCCGAATCTTCAATCGAGGGTATCCACGATCATAAAGTCGATCTTGGAAAATACCTTAGCTCCTTGCAATTGGTCAAACAAGTCGTTGATCATCGGCAACGGGTATTTGTTCTTAATGGTCACTTCATTCAATCCTCGGTAATCAACAACCATTCTTAATGATCCATCCTTCTTCTCCACTAGAAATCTTGGCGATCCCCAAGGCGAAGAACTTGGTGAATAAAACCTTTGTCCAAAGCAACTCCTTAATCTGCTTCTCAATTTCCTCCAAATCTTGGGCTGGCATCCTATATGGTCTCTTAAATATCGGCCCGATGGATCGGCGGTAGTTCAATCGAAACTCAATGTCTCTCGTCGTGGCGGCATGCCCGGCAACTCTTCCGAAACACGTCCGGATAATCCCTTACGCGGTACTTCCTCCTGCACAACTCACGATAAAGGAATTTACATGTGCCCTCCTCGGCTCATGCCGTGATACATACTTGATTCTCCTTCCTTCTGGGGTGGTAAGCAAAATCGACTTACTGGCGCAATCAATATTCCCTCTGTACTTTGATAACCAATCCATGCCTAATATCACATCCAATCCTTGGGATTCCAAAACTATTAGGTCCGAGGGAAATAAGTGGTTTCCAATCCTTAATGACAGTCGATCGCACCATATACTAGCCATGTATTCCGCTCCGGGTGAGGTTACTAGCATGGGTGACCTAAGGGCTTGGGTTGGTAATTTATACTTATCCACAAATCCCCTTGATATGTATGAATGCGATGCACGGTATCAAAAGAACAAGCTGCGATAAATGTCTTAACCAAAAACTTACCTATTATCGCGTCTGGCCGAAGCTTCAACCTCCTCCACGGTAACGTGGTTCACATCCCCTGTTGAAAGGGTTCGCTTCTTTCCCGATCTTCCATTGTCGTTACAATTTTGGGCTTACGGACATTCATTTGCATAATGCCGGTCTTACGGCACTTAAAACAAGTGATATGGCTCAGGTCTACCTTGGATGGTGTTGGCCGAAATTTGGTGCGGTTTTGTCCATTGCTTCCTCCCTTCCCGTTTCCATTCTTTGTGCCATTATGATTGTGCGAGCTACCTCCTCCGTGAGTATGCTGAAATTGCCCTCCTGGCTTCGGGGTAAAGCGTAGTTTCTGCTAAGCTCCAGAGTTATACTTCCCCTGTCCATACTTTCTCTTGCGATTATCAATCTGCTGCTGCTTCCCTTCAATCATAAGAGCACGGTCTACTAACTCCTGGTAGTTATTAAAGGTGGCTACCATCAACTGCATGCTCAGCTCATCATTCAGTCCTTCTAGAAACTTCTCACCTTGCTTGCGTCCGTAGCAACGTCATCCGGGGCATAACGTGCTAGCTTCTTTGAAGTCATCCACATCTTGTGGCCTGTCCAGTCCCCTTGGCGCAAGTTGCGAAACTCACGCTTCTTCATGGCCATAGCCCTGCTTGAAACATGGGCAAGACGGAAGCTTGCTGGCCCGATCCCATGTGGCGGTGTCTCTGAGGTAAGTGGTTGTAAAATTCTCCCATCATCTTCTGCGGGTCCTTCAAGCTGATGTGCGGCAAATTTCACCTTTTCCCCATCTGTACATCCTGCGTTGGTCAACTCCCTCCCTATCTTACGGAGCCAATCATACGCAACAATCGGCTCGGTGCTCTTTGGAAAACACCGTGGATTTAGCCTCAAGAAAGCAGGTCAAATGGTCAACGGTGGTGGTGGGTTGTTGTTGTTGTTGTTGTTGTTGTTGTTGTTGTTGTTGTTGTTGTTGCCTTGGTTACGTACCAACGTTTGAATCAAGGCATTCTGCTGAATCAACTGAGTGATCTCGGTGGGAAAACAAATCCGGGTCGCGTCTCGGAGGCATCTGAGGGGTTTATAGAAAAGACGAGAGTTAAGAATAGAATGAGGTCTAGGAGAAAACACTACCCTTATGCACATGAGACAAAAACACACAATATCACTCCAATCAAATCAAACAAGGGCATACAACGGTCTAACTATCGTTACAAAGTCTTTGGGACTAAAACTAATTTTTAATGGGGGAATTTCTACTATCGTTATGGTGGTCAACTAGAAAAACTGCTCCGATGAAGACTCCATGATATCTCGATCCGACCGTCTTGAAATCATCATCACTAGGATCGGAATCGGTGTCGTCGATGATGATGTAGTTCTCTGGACAGGTGCAATCTTCATCTTCTCCTCCGGGTGCTAAATTCCCCATGAGTTCTTCAATCTTCTCGTTAAGATCGCCGTTTTGTCTCACTAGAGCTACAATCTCCTCCATGTAGTCCTTGCGAGTAGCCTTCGGTTCTCCTTCTAGTTCGATAATCTTGGCTTTTGCTTTCTTCAACTCCATCATGTCTGCGCACATCTGGTTCTCCTGGCGTCGAATGTGCTGATTTAACTCTTGGATGAAAGCTGTAATGGATCGATCCTTCTTAGTGCTAACTATCTCCCATTGTTCATCTCGGCGTCCGCAAATCTGGTAGATAGTATCCTTGAGGTCATCTTGGTAAACTTCTCCAATGCGTCCCAGACTCCAGGTTGGTGCATTGAAAACACACTCTATGGGCTCCGTGACTGGCGCGAACGTCCTTCCGGGAACTTGAGCTTGAATCTTCCAGCGCTCCTCTTCGGGTAAAGTGGAATTGTAGGTCCCGGTGAAACTTGGCATTCCGATGTTCAGGTACTTAGTGACTTCCTTCAGGTGTCGTCCAAAGGGTGTATCTTCATCCCATTTGGGTGAACTTGATCCTCGCTTAGTCATCCTAAAAGAGTAGAAAAGATGAGGAGTCGGAAATGAGAAGAGAGCGATGATCTAGGGCTTTAGCTTAGTGGTCGTGTCCTACGATCGGCGTGTGCTCGATACCATCTTTGTAGCGACAGGACCTCAAACGATCTCGATCTACGTGCTCAGTGTCATCCCTGGATCAGTAATGCTGACACCACACAATACTTGAAGGATTTATAACAGAGTAGCAATCACACACTTATTACATCGAATATCTCAAGAGCGAATTTAATAAAATAAAGATGGCTTAAGGCCATCTAATAACGATAACAGCGGAAGGCTTGGAAGAATAAGCGAGTCCATCAACTCCAACGGCATCACTAAGTATAGAACCACGACCTAAAAGCACCTTACTAAATGCGTGAAAAGTCTCGCAACATGAAGCGTTGCAGCAAAACGGGTCGACACATGGAATATCTTTGGCAAAGTAACACATAGAGAGTAATGAAAGAGTAAGCCTATACTACATGCATATATGGCTGGTGGAAAGCTCTATGGTTACAGTTTTGCGTAAAGCCAATTTTTCCCTACTGCAAAGGAATAAATTTATTTAACTATCATGGTGGTTGTTAAACATTGAGAATGGTTGACAACATCCTCAATCCCAATTAAAGTAATCATTAACAAAACCCAATAGTATTAATTAAAGTAACATGATGAGATTCACATGATATCCAAGTGCTAGATACTCAAGATGTCCATAATCGGGGACACGGCTAACCATGATTAGTTTGTTACACTCTGCAGAGGTTTGTGCACTTTTCCCCAGAAGACTCGATCTCCTCCGTTTGATTTCTCGCACTACATGGTGTTTGAGAAACGGATGACCGAGACATAGTTTTCGTAAGCGCTTGCACCTTACGTATGGGTAGACCGTACCAACCTACAACCCCTACATCTACTAGTCTACCCGTAAGAGTTCGTACAACTTAGTCAACTATGCTAGAGCCCATAGTAGCATGTGGCTGCACACGGAAGTTTCTAGCATGAATAATCTCATGATCCCTTTGAGCCTGGGTGGCGGTCCGAAGAAAAAGCAGGCAAATCCACGAAACCGGTACCTCAATCCACCCAGATGTGTGTTTAAGTTGCCACCTCAAATAAACCATTAATTAACAATCTCACATACATCATGGATACACTCACCCAATCCACGTCTACTAGCATAGCATGGCATAATAAGCAAACGTAGAAGTAACTCCCAAAGGTTTGATAATAAACAGGTAATAGGTACTACCTCATCTACTTCCCATCCCAAAATTTAATTAGATCCTAATCATGCAATGTTTGAGGAGTGATCTAATGCAATAAAACTCGGTAGTAGAAAAGGTACGATCAAAGTGTTACTTGCCTTGCTGATGATCCGCGAAACCTAGAGACTCGAAGTAACAAAGCGCCAATCCGGTATTCTATCACAGACAAACAAACAAGCATACAATAAGTACTCATCTAATGCATGGATAAAACTCAAACAAAATATCTAACCAGAAAGTTCAACTTAAGAACTCCGGTTTGCAAAAAGAATCAAATCAAACGAAGCAACGGAAGTCAAACGTAAAAGAAAACAAATCTGTTTTACTAATCTGGATCTAAGTCCAATTTTATAGAGGCAAAAACTTGTTTAAGTTGGTTATTCGGAAATAGGGTTTCGAGATTTAAACTCGAGCGCTTGAATCTTTGATTAGATAAACGAGCAAAAAGTTATACTAAAACGAAAATCGGGTCGGAAATCGCGATCAGAAAAATCACGGATTAAATCCGAGAAAAAGAAAAACGACGAATAGGTTAACGAACAAGCGAACGAACGAGCGAACGCTCGCTATTTAACCGAACCGAAAAAAAATAAACCGATCTAATAAAAAACGGAAACTAAAAAAAACGACAAAAATCGACGAAAAACCGAACGGTTTTTCTAAAAAACAATGACGGATTTGAGGCACCTCGGTAGTCGGCTGACTCGCTGGTCGGGAATTAGCTAGGGTTAGGGTTAGTGGCGGGTGGGCGTGGTGGGTTGGGGCGGGCTGGTGGGCTGGGGCGCTCAGGGCGGCGCTATTTAAAGGCTGCCCCCGGGTGGAGTCCCGCTCGGGTACGGCCCGTAGGTCGGTTCGTTTTTTTAATAAATAATTTCAGCAAAAAAACAAACGAAAGAAATACTAAACGGACTCCAAAAATCCCGAAATAAATTTTCCCCGGCTTCTAAAATCAAGCCGGACAAGATGAACATTTATTTGGGGCCTAAATGCAATTTTGAAAAACGCACATTTTTTCTAAATTAAAATAAAATGGCGAAAAACTCCAAAATAAAATCTTATTTGATTTTATTATTAAATCCTCATTATTTCTTTATTTTGGGAAAGTCATTTTATTCCCTCTCTCATATTTTTGTAATAGGAATAATTGAAGATAAAATAATTAAAATCAAATGATCCTATTTTCAAAATTTGAGAAAACTAAAATATGAAAATAACGAAATCTCCAACTCTCTCCGTGGGTCCTTGAGTTGCGTAGAATTTCTAGGATCGAGCCAACAATGCAACAAAAATATGATATGCAATGATGATCTATGTATAACATTCCAAATTAAAAATTTGGGATGTTACACTACAGTTGTTGTTAGTGAACTGGGAATAATTGATTGTCATCCATGTCAACTTGTTAGATGCACTATAATTGTGTGGTCGTCCCGTTCTCTTTTTACTCAAAGGACTGATATTTTTTAGGTTAGGGTTTACATGATTAGGGTTAATTCGCGGTCCATGTTCTTATGTTCTGATGTGCTTTAGTTTATATGAATGAATAACCTGGGAGCATCCAATCTTATTAGATTCACTATTATTGCACAAGTAAATTGATTGAGTGGTAGCGATGTGCCCAATCGCATTTCATATACACCATGACGTAATTAGCTGCAACATGATTGTGGATTTAATTTGTCACCCCAAGCGCATGTTGTCTTTATGCCCTATCGCATATATCCCAAGAATGTTGCATCGACTCTATTTGACATTTGTAACCTCATATTCAGTTATTCACCTGTCACTTTCTGGATAAGTTTTCTGAACCTTCTATTCGCTGCAAACAATTGCTTAGGATGCAGATTGTTCTTCTATCTAGTTCATATGCATGATCATTTGTTTTGTGAAGGCATGCTTTTAACCTTTCGAGCCAGGCATGCATAAATTACCTGACACAGTTCTATACATGATGTGTTTGGTGCAACTCTTTTCAGGTCCGAGATGGCTCTCACCAGAATTGGTCTTGCTGGCCTCGCCATCATGGGCAGAACTTTGCCCTCAACATTACAGAGAATGGCTTCCCCATCTCTGTCTACAACAGGACGACCTCCAAGGTCGATGAGACTGTTCAGCACACAAGTTAGAAAGGCTTCCCCATCTCTGTCTACAACATTTGTGAAAGTGTGAAAGTGTGAATCGTGCTGCTGATTTCCTGATGTGACTTGGATACACAGGGGATTAAATCCACTGATAAATGGGGATACCCTATATATTCTGCTTACTATTTGCAGGTGTCTGCTGATTATTTAAGGATGCTTTATATATGTCCCTAGATGTCCTTATGCAATACCTGATATGATAACATGACCTGAATTTGGACTATTAGCTCCTTTACTTGCTCTTGTTTGGTTAAAACTGATAATGCCATGGATAAGAACACACATTACTATTAAGTTTAAAAGTTCTGTTGAAACAAGGTGGAAGCATGTTCTTTCTTGCAAATGTTCTGTTAGCTAATATGAAGATAGACCATTGAGTTGAATCCATTACTGGGATTCTTGTTGTTTGTCTTTGAACAATGATTGCGTTTTAGGTACTGTCACTTTGAGCTACTGTAGCTTGTAGTTATCAATTCCAGCTGGGTTTATATATTGCATTTCTGGAGCGTCGATCGCCATTTCTGAGTTTTTTTATTATATAAGTGAACAAATGTTATGTTTAAAGTGTGAGCTGACTAGTAATCCTAAAGAGAACCAGCTCCATTTTTTCAAATGTTATGGTACATTATATGGTTCCTTTAGCTATGCGATGCCACACTTATATTTTAATTTTCTGTTTAGTGTAAATTTTGGTCTCGTTCTCAATTTCGGTGCCTCTGGTTGATGCAGGTGCACATGAGTGTTCTGGACGGCATGGTCTCCTTTTCGACATGTGCAAGTGTCGGGTGGTGCTTGCCTACATGGTTTCTTGGCAAGTAGCCTGATTCAGTGGGCGGTCCAGCTCT
This sequence comes from Aegilops bicornis, assembly GCA_021605145.1. Lineage (NCBI taxonomy): Eukaryota > Viridiplantae > Streptophyta > Magnoliopsida > Poales > Poaceae > Aegilops > Aegilops bicornis. The sequence goes on from CM038674.1 coordinate 274,686,473, forward strand.
CCCTTCTGATGCTATACATCCAGGTACACCCTTCCATCGGTACCTACACATACCAATTCCCGCTGGCTAGATCTCATGGGGGCATGTCTTTTGGCTTAATTTTACTTCAGGAATTGTGTCCCTTGGATACAAGGGAATAGTCAAATACTTCACTGGATTGTTCCTTCTGTGTCATCATCGTTGTTTTGTTAGTTCCTTGTGTAATCATTGGCTGAGGGGGTACCTTATGAAGCAAATCAAACTATTTGGAGCTTGATTAATACTGTTGCTTGCTTGCATCATTAAATGAACTTGCACTAAATGGACACAAATAAAGGGGCTGAGTATTAAATGAACTTATACTAACTGGAAACAATTTCTGTATGGTGTACATAAATATCGACTTGATAGCTGATCTGTAGCAAATATAGCTATGTGTAACTTCTTTACTTGGTTCCTCTTTTACAGGAGCAGCTGCGTGTAACTTCTTTACGTGGTTCCTATTTTACAGGAGCTCCAAGCCTAAGAAAGTTGGAAGTGTGAAGACGTGAAGAAAAGCGTGAAGTCGTGAAGTGCTACTCAACAAAGAGTTGTCTGTTCTATTTAACTGTAATATTGTATTATTGTAATAGCTGGTATACCTGGGTTGTAATAGTCTACAGAAATAGTAATACACTAATTTAGTGTTATTTGACGAATTTCACATGTTCTCTTATTTGTTTGGAATATTTGATTATGAATGTGATTTGATAGTGTGTGAGATGGTAACCTGACCAGTGCAACCCACTTATGAAATAATATGACTAGTTCGTAACTTTCTGATGTGTGGGATTAAAATATGAAATTAACATGACTAGTGGGACCAGTTCCAAAATATATTTTCCAAAAATATATAATCAATCTACTTTAAAAGGCCAAAGCCCAGAAATAAAAGGCTGAAATATTGGGCTTGGCCCATGTAGTCCAATAGAATTCATAGGAAAAATAATAATAGAAATATCAAATTTGTTGGGCTTGGCCCATGTAGAACACTGAATTGGACTGGGCTGAATCTTATCCACATCAGCTTGCCATGCTGGATCCTACGTGGCCTGGGGAGGCTGCTAGTGACCAAAAATTTGGTCGAAGAACCAACGACCTTTTACATATCACAAAGAAGGTCATGAATTTCAGTTTACGACCGCCAGCTTTTGACCATCTGTTTTTGGTCACAAAAAGCAATGACCTTTCAGTGACCAATAGTGGTGGTCGCAAGTTGACATATTTCTTGTAGTGATAATTTTTGATTGTTCCATGCTATTATATTATCTATTTTGGATGTTTATGGGATTTATTAAACACTTTTATATTATTTTTGGGACTAACCTATTAACCCAGAGCCCAGTGCCAGTTTCTGTTTTTCCCCTTGTTTCAGTGTTTCACACAAAAAGAATATCAAACGGAGTCCAAACGTAATGAAACCTTCGGGAGAGTTATTTTTGGAAAGAAAGCAATCCGGGAGACTTGGAGTGCACCTCAGGGAATCAACAAGGAGAGCACGAGGTAGGGGGCGTGCCTGCCCCCCTGGGCGCGCCCTCCACCCTCATGGGCCCCTCGTGGCTCCCCTGACCGACTTCTATCGCCTATATATACCCATATATCCTAAAACCATCGGGGAACATAATAGATCGGGAGTTCCGCCGCCGCAAGCCTCTCAGAGTACTGAAATCCAATCGGACTGTTTGGTACCTGCCGGAGGGGGATCCCTCACCGTGGCCATCTTCATCATCCGGCGCTCTCCATGACGAGGATGGAGTAGTTCACCCTCGGGGCTGAGGGTATGTACCAATAGCTATGTGTTTGATCTCTCTCTCTCTCTCTCTCTCTCTCTCTCTCTCGTGTTCTTGAGGTGATACGATCTTGATGTATCGCGAGCTTTGCTATTATAGTTGGATCTTATGATGTTTCTCCCCCTCCACTCTCTTGTAATGGATTGAGTTTTCCCTTTGAAGTTATCTTATCGGATTGAGTCTTTAAGGATTTCAGAACACTTGATGTATGTCTTGCGTGGGATACCCGTGGTGACAATGGGGTATTCTATTGATCCACTTGATGTATGTTTTGGTGATCAACTTGCGGGTTCCGCCCATGAACCTATGCATAGGGGTTGGCACACGTTTTCGTCTTGACTCTCCGATAGAAACTTTGGGGCACTCTTTGAAGTTCTTTTGTGTTGGTTGAATAGATGAATCTGAGATTGTGTGATGCATATCGTATAATCATACCCATGGATACTTGAGGTGACATTGGAGTATCTAGGTGACATTAGGGTTTTGGTTGATTTGTATCTTAAGGTGTTATTCTAGTACAAACTCTATGATAGATTGAACAGAAAGAATAGCTTCATGTTATTTTACTACGGACTCTTGAATAGATCGATCAGAAAGGATAACTTTGAGGTGGTTTTGTAACCTACCATAATCTCTTCGTTTGTTCTCCTCTATTAGTGACTTTGGAGTGACTCTTTGTTGCATGTTGAGGGATAGTTATATGATCCTATTATGTTATTATTGTTGAGAGATCTTGCACTAGTGAAAGTATGAACCCTAGGCCTTGTTTCCTAGCATTGCAATACCGTTTACACTCTCTTTTATCATTAGTTACCCTGCTGTTTTTATATTTTCAGATTACAAAAACCTATATCTACCATCCATATTGCACTTGTATCACCATCTCTTCGCCGAACTAGTGCACCTATACAATTTACCATTGTATTGGGTGTGTTGGGGACACAAGAGACTCTTTGTTATTTGGTTGCAGGGTTTCTTGAGAGAGACCATCTTCATCCTACGCCTCCCACGGATTGATAAACCTTAGGTCATCCACTTGACGGAAATTTGCTACTGTCCTACAAACCTCGGCACTTGGAGGCCCAACAACGTCTACAAGGAGAAGGTTGCGTAGTAGACATCAAGCTCTTTTCTGGCGCCGTTGCCGGGGAGGTGAGTGCTTGAAGGTATATCTTTAGATCTTGCAATCGTATCTTTTTGTTTCTTGTTTTAGCACTAGTTTAGTTTATAAAAGAAAACTACAAAAAATGGAATTGAGTTTGCCTCATATGCTTCATCTTTTTAATATCTTCCGTGAGTATGATGGAAAGGAAAATTGTGCCAAAGTGTTAGAAGAAGAATGCATTAGAATGTTTGGCACTAAATATGTGAATGATGAGCATGATTGCAATGTTTTTAGTATGAATTCTTTGAATACCCATGATGCTAATGATATGCAAAGCCACAAGCTTGGGGAAGCCATGTTTGATGAAGATGATATTTTTTGTCCCCCAAGCTTTGATGAGCAAATTTACTATGATGAAAGCATGCCTCCTATCTATGATGATTATTGTGATGACACGTATGCTATAAAGAATATTGATAACCATGAAACTTGTCATCTTGATCTTAATTTTCAATCACATGATAGTTGTTTTGTTGAAGTTGCTCCCACTACTATTCATGAGAATAAATTTGCTTATGTGGAGAGTAATAAAATTCCTATGCTTGTGCATCATGAAAATAATGCTTTATGTGCAGGTTATATTGTTGAATTCATTCACGATGCTACTGAAAATTTTTATGAGGGAGGAATATATGCTTGTAGGAATTGCAATAATATCAAGTTTCCTCTCTATGTTCTTAAAATCTTGAAGTTATGCTTGTATTGCCTTCCTAGGCTAGTTGATTATTGTTCCCATAAGTTGTTTGCTCACAAAATCCCTATGAATAGGAAGTGGGTTAGACTTAAATGTGCTAGTCATATTGTTCATGATGCTCTCTTTATGTTTCAATTCTTATCTTTTATGCGAGCATCATTGAAATCATCATGCCTAGCTAGGGGCGTTAAACGTTAGCGCTTGTTGGGAGGCAACCCAATTTTATTTTAGTTTCTTGCTTTTTGGTTCTGTTTAGGAATAAATAATCTATCTATCATCTGTTTAGATGTGGTTTTATGTTTTAATTAGTGTTTGTGCCAAGTTAAACCTATAGGATCTTCTTGGATGATAGTTATTTGATCTTGCTGAAAATTCCAGAAACTTTCTGTTCACGAAAGAAATTGTTAAAAATCACCAGAACGTAATAAAATACTGATTGCAATTGAAGTAGATCAATAAACAAATTATCTAGGTCTTCCTATTTTGGTAGAATTTTTGGAGTTCCAGAAGTTTGCGTTAGTTACAGATTACTACAGACTGTTCTGTTTTTGACAGATTCTGTTTTTAATTTGTTGTTTGCTTATTTTGATGAATCTATGGCTAGTAAAAGAGTTTATAAACCATAGAGAGGTTGGAATACAGTAGATTTAACACCAATACAAATGAAGAATGAGTTCATTACAGTACCTTGAAGTGTTGTTTTTTTTCTTTCGCTAACGGAGCTCACGAGATTTTCTGTTAAGTTTTGTGTTGTGAAGTTTTCAAGTTTTGGGTAAAGATTCGATGGACTATGGAATAAAGAGTGGCAAGAGCCTAAGATTGGGGATGCCCAAGGCACGCCAAGGTAATATTCAAGGATGACCAAGAGCCTAAGCTTTGGGATGCCCCGGAAGGCATCCCCTCTTTCGTCTTCGTTCATCGGTAACTTTACTTGGAGCTATATTTTTATTCACCACATGATATGTGTTTTGCTTGGAGCGTCATTTTATTTTCTTTTGTTTTTCTTGCTGTTTGAATAAAATACCAAGATCTGAAATTCTTAAATGTTAGAGAGTCTTCACATAGTTGCATAATTATTCGACTACTCATTCATCTTCACTTATATCTTTCGGAGTAGTTTGTTGTTTGCTCTAGTGCTTCACTTATATCTTTTAGAGCACGACGGTGGATTTATTTTGAAGAAATAGATGAACTCTCATGCTTCACTTATATTATTTTGAGAGTCCTAAAAAGCATGCTAATTTTCTTTGGTTATGAATTAGTCCTAATATGATGGGAATCCAAGAGGGATATAATAAAAACTTTCATATAAAGTGCATTGAATACTATGAGAAGTTTGATTCTTTATGATTGTTTTGAGATATGAAGATGGTAATATGAGAGTCATGCTAGTTGAGTAGTTGTGAATTTGAGAGATACTTGTGTTAAAGTTTGTGATTCCCGTAGCATGCATTATGGTGAACCGTTATGTGATGAAGTCGGAGCATGATTTATTTATTGATTGTCTTCCTTATGAGTGGCGGTCAGGGACGAGCGATGGTCTATTCCTACCAATCTATCCCCCTAGGAGCATGCGTGTAGTACTTTGTTTCGATAACTAATAGAATTTTGCAATAAGTATGTGAGTTCTTTATGACTAATGTTGAGTCCATGGATTATACGCACTCTCACCCTTCCACCATTGCTAGCCTCTCTAATACCGCACACCTTTCGCCGGTATCATACACCCACCATATATCTTCCTCAAAACAGCCACCATACCTACCTATTATGGCATTTCCATATCCATTCCGAGATATATTGCCATGCAACTTTCCACCGTTCCATTTATTATGACACGCTCCATCATTGTCATATTGCTTTGCATGACCATGTAGTTGACATTGTATTTGTGGCAAAGCCACCTTTCATAATTCTTTCATGCATGTCACTCATGAGTCATTGCACATCCCGGTACACCGCCGGAGGCATTCATATAGAGTCATATCTTGTTCTAAGTATCGAGTTGTAAGTAAATAAAAGTGTGATGATCATCATTTTTAGAGCATTGTCCCAAGTGAGGAAAGGATGATGGAGACTATGATTCCCCCACAAGTCGGGATGAGACTCCGGACTAAAAAAAAGGCCATAAAAAAAGAGAAAAGGCCTAAATAAAAAGAAAGAGAAAAAAATGATGAGAAAAAGAGAAAAGGGACAATGCTACTATCCTTTTACCACACTTGTGCTTCAAAGTAGCACCATAATCTTCATGATAGAGAGTCCCCTATGTTGTCACTTTCATATACTAGTGGGAATTTTACATTATAGAACTTGGCTTGTATATTCCAATGATGGACTTCCTCAAAATGCCCTAGGTCTTCGTGAGCAAGCGAGTTGGATGCACACCCACTTAGTTTCTTTTGTTGAGCTTTCATATACTTATAGCTCTAGTGCATCCGTTGCATGGCAATCCCTACTCACTCACATTGATATCTATTGATGGGCATCTCCATAGCCCGTTGATACACCTAGTTGATGTGAGACTATCTTCTCCTTTTTGTCTTCTCCACAACCACCATTCTATTCCACCTATAGTGCTATGTCCATGGCTTACACTCATGTATTGCGTGGATATTGAATAAGTTTGAGAACATCAAAAGTATGAAACAATTTCTTGGCTTGTCATCGGGGTTGTGCATGATTTAAATATTTTGTGTGATGAAGATAGAGCATAGCCAGACTATATGATTTTGTAGGGATAGCTTGCTTTGGCCATGTTATTTTGAGAAGACATGATCGCTTTGTTAGTATGCTTGAAGTATTATTGTTTTCATGTCAATATTAAACTTTTGTTTAGAATCTTATGGATCTGAATATTCATGCCACAATAAAGAAGATTACATTGAAAAATATGTTAGGTAGCATTCCACATCAAAAATTCTGTTTTTATCATTTACCTACTCGACGACGAGCATGAATTAAGCTTGGGGATGCTGATACGTCTCCAACGTATCTATAATTTTTTATTGTTCCATGCTATTATATTATCAGTTTTGGATGTTTATGGGCTTTATTAAACACTTCTATATTATTTTTGGGACTAACCTATTAACCCAGAGCCCAAAGTGCGATTTACATTTTTCCCTTGTTTTAGTGTTTCGCAGAAAAAGAATATCAAACGGAGTCCAAACAGAATGAAACCTCTGGGAGAGTTATTTTTGGAAAGAAAGCAATCCGGGAGACTTGGAGTGCACGTCAGGGAATCAACGAGGAGAGCACGAGGCAGGGGGCGCGCCTGCCCACTGGGCACGCCCTCCACCCTCGTGGCTCCCCTGACCGACTTCTTTCGCCTATATATACCCATATACCCTAAAACCATCGAGGAACAGAATAGATCGGGAGTTCCGCTACCGCAAGCCTCTATAGCCACCGAAAACCAATCGGGACCCTGTTCCGGCACCCTGCCGGAGGGGGGATCCCTCACCGGGGCCATCTTCATCATCCCGGCGCTCTCCATGATGAGGAGGGAGTATTTCACCCTCGGGGCTGAGGGTATGTACCAGTAGCTATGTGTTTGATCTCTCTCTCTCGTGTTCTTGAGGTGATACGATCTTGATGTATCGCGAGCTTTGCTATTGTAGTTGGATCTTATGATGTTTCTCCCCCTCTACTCTCTTGTAATGGATTGAGTTTTCCCTTTGAAGTTATCTTATCGGATTGAGTCTTTAAGGATTTGAGAACACTTGATGTATGTCTTGCGTGGGATACCCGTGGTGACAATGGGGTATTCTATTGATCCAGTTGATGTATGTTTTGGTGATCAACTTTGCGGGTTCCTCCCATGAACCTATGCATAGGGGTTGGCACACGTTTTCGTCTTGACTCTCCGGCAGAAACTTTGGGGCACTCTTTGAAGTTCTTTTGTGTTGGTTGAATAGATGAATCTGAGATTGTGTGATGCATATCGTATAATCATACCCATGGATACTTGAGGTGACATTGGAATATCTAGGTGACATTAGGGTTTTGGTTGATTTGTATCTTAAGGTGTTATTCTAGTACAAACTCTATGATAGATTGAACAGAAAGAATAGCTTCATGTTATTTTACTACGGACTCTTGAATAGATCGATCAGAAAGGATAACTTTGAGGTGGTTTCGTACCCTACCGTAACCTCTTCGTTTGTTCTCCTCTATTAGTGACTTTGGAGTGACTCTTTGTTGCATGTTGAGGGATAGTTATATGACCCGATTATGTTATTATTGTTGAGAGAACTTGCACTATTGAAAGTATGAACCCTAGGCCTTGTTTCCTAGCATTGCAATACCATTTACGCTCACTTTTATCATTAGTTACCTTGTTGTTTTTATATTTTCAGATTACAAAAACCTATATCTACCATCCATATTGCACTTGTATCACCATATATTCTCCGAACTAGTGCACCTATACAATTTACCATTGTATTGGGTGTGTTGGGGACACAAGAGACTCTTTGTTATTTGGTTGCAGGGTTGCTTGAGAGAGACCATCTTCATCCTACGCCCCCCACGGATTGATAAACCTTAGGTCATCCACTTGAGGGAAATTTGCTACTGTCCTACAAACCTCTGCACTTGGAGGCCCAACAACGTCTACAAGGAGAAGGTTGCATAGTAGACATCAGCTGGCCTTCATGATTCCAGGACCTGGAATCATACCAGCCGATGGGTGGTGGTTTATCGCTCGTTCAGCTGACGGTGGTCATTTGATGCTCATTTGCACGTACCAAATTTACCAAACCATTTCATCAAACCACATGCAGTATAATGCCTGGGGCGTTCATGACATTGATGGCTATGGCTGCTTCGTGTTTGAGAAAGATCCCAGCTCCGTTCGGCCAGGCGTATTCAACTGGAGGCGGGTTTACAGCCTCGGCAACCACTCCATGTTCCTCGGGCTCAATTATCCGATCATCCAACCAATCATCGATCATATCACCGGCGATGATTACCGTGCTATGCAACTTCCATTCGCCGAAGGGACTGTATTTACACATCATACCATGGGTTTCATGAATCACCATATCCAGAGATTCACAACACAGCTTGTTGCCGAGATAATCTTCGATGTGTGAAAGGCATCAAGCTTCCATGCGATGGATGGCTTTTGCAAACCCGACATGCGGTGATGTGGTTCATGCCAACAGCAAATATGCACAACTTGATTCATCTTGATATGTAGATCGAGCCATGTATTACTGCTTTGTACGACCCTCTTTTGTTGGATATTATGTACTATTGTTAGTTTGAAGCACTCCTCTCGTTTGATGGATAGATACCTTTCTGGGATCAGGTGCATCCTAACTCACCTGCCCAGGATGTACTGATAATGATGATGGAGATGCTGTGCAGTATATATATATATATATATATATATATATATATATAGGGCTGGACTATTATGTTACCCATAACAGAATATTATTCTGTTACCCCCCTCCCCTTATCGGCGCGACGCGCACAACCCCGTAGGATCCCCGACCCCAACGCGCCTTCTTCCGGGAGGGTAGCGTCGTGGCGAAGCGGCGACGGCGGCAGCCGGAGCGAGGGAGCCCGCGGCACCGTGATTGGCTGGCGGCGGATCTGCCGCCGCCTCCTCCTTCCTTCTGTCGCCGGATCCATCGTCGGGGTCGTGATCCCCGCCTCCTGCCTCCCTCCATCGCCGGATTAATCGACAGGTCCGTGATCCCCGTCTCCTGCATCCCTCCGTCGTCGTATCCATCGTCGGGTCGTGATCCCCGCCTCTGTCTCGCTCCGCGAGGATCCATCGACAGGCCGTGATCCCGCCTCCACCGCCTCCCTTCGTCGCCGGATCCATCGACGGAGCCGTCATCCCGCCTCCTGCCTCCCTCCGTCGCCGGGTCTCCTTCTCCGGGGCAGTTATCCCCGCAAGGTGCTTCCTCAACGAACCTCTTCGCCATACGTCCACCACAAGCAGGAGCTACGTCAATGGCGCCGCCTCGCAAGAACATGCCAGTAAGACGCCCACGAGAGGTAGAAGAAGAAGACAATACACTGGAGGTAATGTCTGCTCCCCACGTTTGTGTCACTCCATCAGTTCATCAGTCCTGCTATGAAGAAGAACCCGATGGTACATTGCAAATGCTAGCATCAGTTCATTGACACCCCTGCCACTTGATGCACGATTAGGATGTCGAGGTTCTTTGTCGGTGCATCTAATATGCTATCTTGATTCAAGTTAAAAAACTTAAACATATGCATCAGTCCGGTAGATAGTGACAAGGTTCAGCTACCACCGAGAGTTGTATGTTGTTATTCCTAAGAGTACAAGTCATGTAATTGCGTCGATTCGAGCGAGTAACAAAACTGTTATCGAAAAAATTGCTACATGAAGTTCGGTGATACATAAGATAGCAGTACTTGTAATGTAGATGCATTGATGCACAATTAGGATGTCGAGGTTACTGTCAGTGCATCTAATATGCTATCTTGATTCAAGTTAAAAAACTTAAACATATCGTCGATCCGGTAGATAGTGACAAGGTTTAGCTACCACTGAGAGTTGTATGTTGTTATTCCTAAGAGTACAAGTCATGTAATTGCGTCAGTTCGAACGAGTAACAAAACTGTTACCGAATAAAAAATATAAAATTGCTACACAGTAAGTTCGGTGATACATAAGCTAGCAAGATTTGTAATGTAGATGCATTGATGCACGATTAGGATGTCGAGGTTCTCGCCAAGGTGCATCTAATATGCTATCTTCAATTCAAGTTAAAAAACTTAAACATATCGTCGGTCCGGGTAGATAGTGACAAGGTTCAGCTACCACCGAGAGTTGTATGTTGTTATTCCTAAGAGTACAAGTCATGTAATTGCGTCGGTTCAACGAGTAACAAAACTGTTGCGAAAAAATATAATTGCTACACAAGAAGTTCGGTGATACATAAGCTAGCGATACTTGTAATGTAGATGCATTGATGCACGATTAGGATGTCGAGGTTACCGTCGATTGCATCTAATATGCTATCTTCAGTTCAAGTTAAAAAACTTAGACATATCGTCGGTCCGGGTAGATAGTGACAAGGTTCAGCTACCACCGAGAGTTGTATGTTGTTATTCCTAAGAGTACAAGTCATGTAATTGCGTGGGTTCAACGAGTAACAAAACTGTTACCGAAAAAATATAAAATTGCTACACAAGAAGTTCGGTGGTACATAAGCTAGCAAGATACTTGTAATGTAGATGCATTGATGCACGATTAGGATGTCGAGGTTCTTGTCGATTGCATCTAATATGCTATCTTCAGTTCAAGTTAAAAAACTTAAACATATGCGTCGATCCGGTATATAGTGACAAGAGAGTGCCACGATTACACAGTAAGTTCAATGATACATAAACTAGGAGTACTTCTAGTGTAGTTGCATAAGTTATAGAAGAACAAAAGTGAAGTCATGCATGAGTTCAATGTCCAGTTTACAAAACAGTGCTAAAAAACTATACATCCGTACATCCGTGTTTTAACATGAACGTTCATCAGTTCGACTGAAAACGAAACCAGATTAATCCCAAAAACTGTTGAATGTTGTTTGCAGAAGCATGCAAGGCGGCGCACGCAGCAAGCATTTCATGAGCAAAACAGATATGGGGCACCACCTGGTTGGGTAACACCAGAAATACCGCCTGGATATTTCAACAGTACAAGCAGATTTGAAGATACACCGCAATCATCAGAAGCACGGACAGGTCCTTCTATACAAAGAAACAGCAATGTGCGGGAATGCAAGCTTTGTCGCTTTGGGTTGCAACAAGGCCAACAATATCACCAACAACAAATGTTTTCCTTCCCGGTAGCATGCAAAAAGCCAAGGACAGGAAGCCGTGGATGGGTTGCAAGAAGGCTTCCACCGGTCGCTCCGTCAACATCAATCATCCGTCTTTGCAAAAGCGATTCTGACGGGAAGACTAGGGCAAAAAGACAGAAATTTTGGCCACTCTAGCAGGTTCAAAAGTACAAGATATGAGCCATATAGACAGGAGCAACATCACAATGAATCTGAGGAGAGACGGCCGTACAACGAGAGACGGAGATCTTCGTCATCGTTGCTCCCTCCAAGAGATGCATTGCTGCATGTGCCAAGGGTGACACCACCGGCGCCCATAAACCGTGGAGAACAACAAACGCCAGAGGCAGCGCAGAGCTATACACATGTAAGTATCCATATAGAAAAAATACAAGCACAGTCCATACCATGGTGCCGTGACCACCCCATCTAACATTTTTGTTTGGTCCTTTGTTGTGTGCAGCCACACGACATTGAAGCTTATGTTCTGCCAAGGCTAGAGATGAGGTTTGAAACTTTCGAAGAAACTAAGAACTTCTACAACGTATATGCAAAGCACGCTGGTTTTGCTATCAGGGAAGGCCCCAAGTTTAAGACCAGAGCCTACCTTTATTGCACGTGCCATGGAGTTTATGAATCAAAGGTGTCTGAAGCAAATAGTCAGCATAACAAGACGACAGCCAGAACTAACTGCGGGGCTAAAATGAAATTTGAAGAAGGAAAAGGATGGAACATTTGTCATAAAAGAGATAATCTGGGAACACAACCACAAGCTCTGACTCACCTTGAAATGCTTGTCTTCTTGCACTCCCACAAAAACTTTGACAAAACAATCTTGGAGTACATCAAGTACCTGCAGTTCAAAGGCATTGAACATGTGCAAATCATGAGCATTCTGGGCGGTGATGACCCTGGTAGCTACTTCCTCGAAATGAATGCCAAAGAACTGATTAACCTGTAAGTACAAACTTGTTCTCCTCCCATAAACCACCTACATCTTTTTTGTACAAACATATCACGCAACGCATGACCTGACGCCAGTTCAACATGCATTTTTCAATGAACTTTCAATATGCAGGAAAGCAAAGAATTCAAGGATTGATGATGTGGACGATGTCCTAAAGATTGTCAACTTCTTTAGGGAGATGAAAGCTATAAACAGGGAATTCTTCTGTGACATGCAACTCGATGAGTCCGACAGAGTTAAGAACATATTCTGGGCGAACGCAAGCTGCCGAGGGGCGTATCAGGACTTCGGGGACTGCGTAACGTTTGACACAACATATAAGACCAACAAGTACCATATGCCACTTGGGGTGTTTGTCGGAACTAACAACCACTTACAGACTACATTCTTTGGTTTTGCCCTGATAAGAGATGAGGATGCAGATTCATTCAAGTGGCTGTTCAAGACATTTTAAGGTGCATGAGAAGGAAGGCTCATACATGCATCCTCACAGGTACACCCGCTAAAACCACCCCAACCACCACCCCCTTCCAAAAAAGAAAAGGAAAGTAACACAATAAAAATGTTGTGTCAGTTCTATTGGTATATATGCACAACCATCTGCTGACCACTCCGAGTCTATTTTCTCATTACCAAACCAGTGCCCGGCAATGGCTTTGGTGATCGCAGATGTTTTCAAGAACACTATACATAAGCTATGCTGCTGGCACATTATGAAGAAGTACAGGGAACACCTCGCGTACCTGTATTTCCTGCACGAGGACTTTAAGGATGAATTCACATCAATTCTCAACTGGCCCCTCATGCCAACTGAGTTTGAGGATGCCTGGAAAAGACTCATGGATAAGTACAACCTCCACGATGATGCCGCAATGGTGGGCATGTGGAACGAGCGTGAGAAATGGATATCACCCTACTTCAAAGAAATTTTCTGCGCCAAAATGACATCCACACAACAAAGTGAGAGCATGAACTATGTGCTCAAGAAGAACTACGTAAATGAGAGACATAACCTACACGGTTTGTCACCGGGTAAACTCTGCGTCCAAAACCAGGAGGCAGACAAAGAACCAGGAGACAATGGGTAACCGGGTATAGCTCTATCACTTGTCGTAAGAAAAAAAAATTAAATGCTTACTAAAGTAAAAATTTTATTAGAAGTTTTTCCTGCAAGAAAACTAACAATTTGGTCATCATTCTTGCATCTGCAGAAGGAACAAAACACGCTGACCTTCTATGGGTTTGACACCCAGATGGCAAAGCTGTACACGCGAGCTGTGTACAGCGAGATCGAAGATAGGCTAAAATCGAGCACTCTCTTCACGGTGATGAGACGGAAGAGCCCACAAAGTACCTAGTGCGCTACAACCACCCATAAAAACTATGCATGTGTGGGCTCAAAGACGCTGCGTTCCAGGTGGTTGCAGACCCCATGGGAGAAACATATGAGTGCGAGTGCAGGCTATGGGACCACACAGGTAAGGACTACAAAAAAGATGTTACATACTGTACTACTTTTTTTGCAAAGTTTTTGTTCGAATGAAATGACAAAAAACATGCACCTCTTCCAAAAACAAATACAGGTCTTTTCTGCGTGCATGTCCTGTGCATGATGATGCATAATTAAGGCTGAAAGCTGCCCAGAGAAATACATACACCAAACGCCCGAACATCCAGCCAACATTTGTGAAATGACTTGAGGACAAGAGCGTCAAACAAGGCATCCCAATATCAAGATTGAAAGCTCATCACGACGCTGAACGTGAGGTGCCTGAAAAAGCTTGAGAAGCCAAGAGCAAATGGCAAGGACGCGGGTCGTCATGGACAAACTTGAACAAGAACTCGACGCCATGCATTCTGCTGAAAATGGAGGTGTCACGGACAATGAAGCCATTGAGCAGGATATTGCTACAATGTTATCCGAGATGAACCATATGGGAGCTATTGACCCGTTTGAGAATGAGGAACAGGAGCAGCAGCAACCGGAGCTTGCTCGTGTGCACACTCAAGAGCACCGACAAACTCACATGCGAGATCATGAGCTTGATGGTGCTGTAGGCGAACGACATGACAATAGCACATCCTACCAGCAGCAGCAGGAAAGGGTGATTAAACCCCCAATATTCTCAAACACAAAGGGGAGGAAGAGCAAGACGCAAGCAGCGAAAGCTGCGAAAGCAGCAGCCAAAAAGCCACCATGCCCCTTCAAGCGCGTGGAATTTGGCCCGAACGGCAAACCCCTCGGGGTAAGGGCATGCGGATTCTGCAACGTGTGAGCAACCATAACTACCGCACATGCCCACTCCGCACAGATGCCACTGTCAACAAGAACAAGCAGATTGGAGCCACCCAGCTTTCTACCAATGGAGACAACACACATAACAGCTACACTTGCCGCAAGTGTGGCGGAACTGACGGACATAATGCCCGCACGTGCAAAGTGGGCAAGGAGGTCAGTGGAGCTGAACATAAACAGGGCAAGGTATAGAGTTCCAAGAAATCAAATGAAGACGATGAAGAAGAAGAGTTTGATGAGAATGACGGCCAATCAGACGAAGACAATGAAGATGACAGTGTCGGGGGCGAGGAAACTGAAACTGACGATGAAGCTGCCAAGGCTCAACCTGGAAAGAGCGCCGGCAAGGCACAACATTCGGGGACAATTAGGAGAAGCTCAAGACTGAACAATACATAGTGGTTATCCTGCTGCATCAACTAAAAAATAACCTTGTAGTCTCAGTTGCATCAGCACACAATGAGGAAGCATTTCACAAAACACTGTCGTTACCAAACTTATTTAGCTTTATCATCGATTTCTCGATCAGAACTAAAGTTATTTTTTAGTTTCTGATTTGTGCCCGCTGGAGCAGTGACATTATTATGTAAACCATTTGATAATCATTTTGAACGCAGTCACAAATACGTTTGAAAAAACTTATCTGGATATATCCGACGCAAAACGCCATCGTGAACCAAGAACTCAGAAAAAATATGTCAAGGAAAATTTTAAACTCTTGTAGCACATCAAGATTGATAACTCTCAAATACAAGACAAGGCAGAGTACACATCAGTACTGATATAATTTCTGATTTGTGCCCGATGAAGCAGTGACATTATTATTTAAACCATTTGATAATCCTTTTGAATGCAGTCACAAATAAATTTGAAAAAACTTATCTTGATATATCTGACGCAAAACGCTACTGTTAACTAGTAACTCAGCAAAAGAAGTGTCAAGCAAAAATTTAAACTCTTGTATTACATCAGTACTGATAATTCTCAGTCGGCAGTACAAAAGGCATAGTAATAACAAACACACCAGTGAACGACTGGAAAAAAATCGTTTTGAAAAAACAAAGCTATGCCTGCTCCTGCCAGTCCCAATTCAGAAAGACCATCAGTACATAAAAATAATTACCTCAAGCAAAATGCGAATATAATACATCCTGTACTGGTGAAAATCTAATTTATCTGTAAAAAATACTCAAAGATTATCTTGATATAAACAATCCTTTAACAATACGAAAATTGTTTTAAAAAACATTAGCACCACACATAGTCTCGCTGGTATTTGGTACGTTCAATTACACTTCAATCACCAGCCCGAGTACGACAGTAGAGGAGTTCAGACCTCCACCAACACCGACGCTGACACGTGCAAGTGGGATAAGCAGCTGATAAGTACAGCTTGACTATACGAATCGGTGCCACAGTAAAATGCCATCATCACCACCACAGAGACGTGCAAGTGGGATTTGGCAGGTCATAAGTACAGCTTGACAAGACTAGTTAGTTCAACAGTAAAAACCATTTAACTTGGACGGTTAGTTCTTCCACGCCACCACCCGCGCCACCCACTGAGCGGTTGCCACAAAGGACTGCAAACGGTGACCCCACACGCCACAACACCCACTACACACACGCCCCCGACGAACCGCCTCCCACACACCACCGCTTCAAGACCGCAAAAATACCCCATTGTCTTCCATCTCTCCCTCGTTCCCACAAACCACCATTGCCGCTTCCATTTCCACTGCACACAAACCAAAAACTTCTCTCTCCAAAGCCCACAGTCGCCGGAGGAAGGCCATGGCAGAGGAACCGTCCACCAAGCGTCATCATGCCGAGACGTCGGACAAGAGGAGCAACCTCGTCGACATTAACGTCCCCGGCGAGAAGCGCGAGTACACAACAACCCTCAAAGGGGTTGAGCTCCACGGCAAGGAGACACCGGAGATCGCCTCGCACCAGTACGTAAAAAAGGCCGACGAGGTGATCTCTGTGCTCTGGAGGAAGCTTACGGCAGGTTTCAGGATCGTCGGCGTTGGTGTGCACTACACCAACGAAGATGAACCTCCCGGATGGCAGCAGTCCTGCGGTTGTCGGGCCGAACTTCTGCTTGGTGTACCACATCGCAATGACCACAAAATGGTGAGCAATCCTACTCATTTGCCTGCATATGGTTTATGTGTTTTATTAGTACTGTATCCTGAAAATTTAATCACACTTGTTTCCCAACTAGATGTACTAGTGTGGTTTGTGAAAAGTGGATGCACTACTGCATTTTCTCAAGTAGATATACTATAAATGTATTTTTGAACCTGATGCACTGGATTACTATTTGGAAAATCTTGCGGAAGATTAAATTCTGAAGTTGATCGACTAGTGTAGTTTCTGAAGTTGATACAATAGAGTAGTCTATGTACTCGATGTATTAAAAAAGATGTTTGAACTTGATGTAGTGAAGTATTTTCTGAATTTGATCTAATGTTATTTTCGTAAGAAAATAAACTAAGGACTTGGTGAAGCACTTGGTTACGTGTTATCCTATTTCAACAAAAGTAGACTAAACTAGTACCAATGCGTAACATACAACATTGACTGAAACTATGTATAATCCAAGAAGAAGAATAACATGATGTACTTAATTTAATTTTAGAACTTTCTTTACTAGTTTTTGAAGTACATTCATCCATTGTTTATCCTACATAAACAACTACTTCATGGATTCATCGCTTGTAAAACAAATCAAAAATGGATAATTCAAACATCAAAGTAATGCTAATATTCAAAATGTCTTCGCCTTTGCAGGCCCAAGCGCTGACCGAGATGTCAAAGATGACAAGTTGTTCACATTTGCCGGTTTCAGCATTGAAAGCGACAAAGAGAAGCTGAAGTTGTCCGGTATGGAGATCAACCCCAACAAGTTCATCGACATTCAGCGCAAGTGGGGAGTTCCATACACCGGAAAAGAGTATGACTCCTTGACTGATGTTGAAGCCAGCGTCATCCACCCATTCTACAAAGGCATGAAGAACAAGATCAACACGCAAGAAGACTAGAAACTGTGGGGGACCAGCGAGCTGCCAGACAACCTCATCGAGTACGCAGGAGTAGATGCGTACGCCGCGTACAAGTCATGGTTCATGATCGACTACATCATAGATGGTTTGGAATATGCGAAAGAGCGGGAGGCTGAAAACTTCTACGACCGCCCCTATTACCCCTTTACGGGATCAAGATACATCAGAGCCTGCCTTCGTTTTACTTCCGCTTGTGCTTGTCTTTTATCTTGTTGTTTCAAATTAGTAGTTTGCTCTTGTTGGGTTGAACTAGTATGATTATGTCGTGCTTGTCATGTTTGAACAAGTTTAGTTATGTCATCAAGTACAATGTTTTGCTTATCTCATTATATAAGTTTGGTTTGGTAGCTTCCTATGTTGTTAATCCATCATTTCAAAATTGAAAAGTAGCTTCTGAATGGAACGTTGTCGTTGCTCTAAAGTACTAGTTATGATGCAACTAATCACACAACGTTGTTCCATGTCAGTACAACTCAGTACACTTGATCAAACATTACATACTTACTACAATAAAAGGTACAAAGAAGCATCAGTCCGTAAGCGCTACTATGAATGCACTATCAGTACAACTCGGTCCACACGCAAGTACCATAGTTCTGAAAATGACACCAGAAGACACTTGAGAATAATCACAAAAACAAACACAAAAAAGAAGGCAAAAAACTCAAATGAAAAATATTACACTCACACAAAACCTGACAAGAACTAGAACAAAAAGTATCAGTCCAAGCTTTGGAGGAGTCAAGTACTAGATTCAAACAAACAAAAAACAAAAAAATTGACCTCCCAAGGTCAGGCGCAGGCCCTGACAATGCTAGATACTTGAACTCGAGCCCGTGGGCGAATCCCTAGTAATCCGCACAACACAGGTGTGACGCCCCTGATTCAATTGTACACTAATCATGCACGCAAATGTGTACGATCAAGATCAGGGACTCACGGGAAGATATCACAACACAACTCTAAAACATAAATAAGTCATACAAGCATCATAATACAAGCCAGGGGCCTCGAGGGCTCGAATACAAGTGCTCGATCATAGACGAAGTCGTGGAAGCAACAATATATGAGTCTGAGACATAAGTTAAACAAGTTTGCCTTAAGAAGGCTAGCACAAAGCGGGATACAGATCGAAAGAGGCGCAGGCCTCCCGCACAGGATCCTCCTAAACTACTCTGGTAAATGCGTCGTCGGGCTGCACGTAGTAGAAGGCACTTCGGTGTAGTGGGAATTAAATGCGTCGGCAGTGGCGTCGCTCCACAGGCTCCATCGCTGGTCGCAGCAATCGGGTAAAGAAAGGGGAAAAGGGGAACAAGGCAACCGTGAGTACTCATCCAAAGTACTTTAAAGCAAGGAGCTACACTATATATGCATGGATATATGTGTAAAGGGCCAAATCGATGAACTGAATCGCAGAATGCCGAATAAGAGGGGATAGCTAATCACAGCCGAAGACTACGCTTGGCAGCCTCCGTCTTGCAAAGCATGCGAAGAGAGTAGACTGAAGTCCTCCAAGTATCATCGCATAGCATAATCCTACCCGGCAATCCTCTCCTCGTAGCCCTGTTAGAGAGCGACCATCGGGTTGTATCTGGCACTTGGAAGGGTGTGTTTTATTAAGTATCCGGTTCTAGTTGTCATAAGGTCAAGGTACAACTCCAAGTCGTCCTGTTACCGAAGATCACGGCTATTCGACTAGATTAACTTCCCTGCAGGGGTGCATCACATAGCCCAACACGCTTGATCCCATTTGGCCAGACACACTTTTCTGGGTCATGCCCGGCCGCAGGAGATCAACACGTCGCAGCCCCACCTAGGCATAACAGAGGTTGACGCCGCGGTCTAAACCTAAGCGAAGTGCGGGCCCATCGCCCATCGCCCTTAGCACACCTGCACATTGCGTGGGTGGCCGAAAGCAGACCTAGCCTAGCAGGCGTTCCAGTCAATCCGGCGCGTGCCGCTCAGTCGCTGACGTCACGAAATGCTTCGGCTGATACCACGACGCCGAGTGTCCATAGCTGTTCCCGCGTAGCTGGTTAGTGCGTATAGGCCAGTAGCCAGACTCAGATCAAATACCAAGATCTCATTAAGCGTGTTAAGTATCCGCGAACGCCGAACAGGGCCAGGCCCACCTCTCTCCTAGGCGGTCTCAACCTGCCCTGTGGCTCCGCCACAAAGATCCACCCAGAGGGTCGTCGGGACAAAGGTCCTTTCAGCCCCCAATCCGCGAATCACTCGCGGGTACTCCTCGAGCAGACCCGACTTTAATCACCACATGTATCATGTATAAAGTATATAGTATATACCCGTGATCACCTCCCAAGTGATCACGGCCCGATAGTATAGCACAGCAGACGGACAAGAATGTAGGGCCACTGATGGAAAACTAGCATCCTATACTAGGCATGTAGGATTGCAGGTAAAGGTAACAACAGTAGTAACAAGGACAGGCTATGCATCAGGATAGGATAACGAAAAGCAGTAACATGCTACACTACTCTAATGCAAGCAGTATAGAAGAGAATAGGCGATGTCTGGTGATCAAGGGGGGGGGGGCTTGCCTGGTTGCTCTGGCAAGAGAGAGGGGTCGTCAACACCGTAGTTGAACTGGGCAGCAGCAGTGTCGGTCTCGGTGTCTAGCGGAAGGAGAGGGGGAAGAAACAATGAATACAATGCAAACAGATGCATAACGATGCATGACAAAGCAATGTGTGATGCTAGGCGTGCCCTAACGCGGTATGAGGTGATACTGGTGAAGGGGGAAACATCCGGGAAAGTATCCCCGTTGTTTCGCGTTTTCGAGTAGAGGAGCCGGAGGGGGAAAGTTGCGAGTTTGATATGTTAGGGGTGTGTGGCGGACGAACGGGCTGCGTATCCGGATTCGTCTCGTCGTTCTGAGCAACTTTCATGAGGAAAATATTTTCATCTGAGCTACGGTTTATTTTATATTAATTTTAAAAGATTTAAATCATTTCTAGGATTTATTTAATTATTTTAAAACAACATTATCCAGAACAGTGTTTGCTGACGTCATCATGGCGTTAGCAGTCAATGAAGGTGTTGACCGTCAACTGACGCGTGGGTCCTGTTCGTCATAGACACATCACCCTAACTAACAGATTAGTTAGGTTAATTATATATTTTAGGTTATTCATGCTTAATTAGTTTAACTAAACATGATTAATTAAGTTAATTATTTAGTTAATTAATTAATTATTTATTTTTATTATTAATTATTTATTTATTCTTATTCTTATTATTTTTTTAATCCCCTTTTTTTTGGAAACGTTCTGTGGGGTGGGGCCCCACATGTCATAGGGCCAGGGGGGCACTGGCCCAGTGGTCAATGGCCCTGGCCATAGCTGGCACGGCAAGACGGGCGAAGGGCGCATTGGGCGCTTAGCGGGCGCCTGACCGCAAGGCTAAGCGGCGCAGATGCGCAGGGTCGCGCGACGGTGACGGGTTCGACGGGGCTGTGGCGGCTGACGACGCAGGCGCAAGCGCCCGGATCGGGCGCTGCCGTCAAGCACGGCGAGGAGGACGTCTGGCGCAAGGCCGTGGCAGACGCCAACTGGCAGCGAGGCCACGACGGGCGAGGTTGTGGTGATGCGGCTGTGCCGGGCGCCGGATTGGCAAGGCCGAGTGACAAGGCGAGGCGCCAAGACAGACGCGGCCGAGCGCCACAATCATGGGCAAGATCGGCGGGGACTGCGACGATTAAGGGAAGGAGAAGGCAGAGGGGGAGCTCACGGGGGGGGGGGGCGTAGGGTTCTGGGCAGCGGGCTCGACGGAGGTATTGAGAAATGGGTTGTACATTTTTTAAACACATCAAACCGACAATTAGTTTCAAATTTCTTTTTTTCATTTCGAGATTTTAAATTGCATTGATTTTTATGCGTAGACAATTTGTTGAATTTTATATTGATATATATTTATTTTTAAAATCAGTTTGAATGTGACTCAAAATTTCAGGATTAAAAACAGTTCGGACCGCACCGAAATATGCAAAATTTTGTACAATTTTTTTACCATGGCCACAATATGGGCTGTAGTGCTAACAAAAAGAATATGGGCTGCAAAAAAACCTTAAGAATTAGCAAATGGGCTGTAAATTATTAGAAATAATGGCAGATGGGTTGTATGATGTTTTCCACAGATTTGAGGCTTTCCTAAAAAAAGGTTGACGACAAAGGATCGTTGGATGTCCATCCAACGGTTGTCGTCTTCTTCAATCTCTGCTTTTCTGCTCTAGCCGCTCAAACAAGCGTCGGCGGGACTGCCTGCTTCTCTCCTCCTCATGGGTCGGCTGTGCTACCGCAGGCCTCACCGCCCCAATTGTACTCCCATCGGTGGCCTAGCCATCCTCTACTCACCCACACTGTTGTTATTCTCCGTGACGACGGGCAGAACCAAGTAAACCCTCGTGCAGTCGTACTCTTCGTGTGGGAAACAACTGCCGAGTCTTCCACCTCCGTGTCGTTCCATTCCTAGGCCTCGCCTTCGTCCACCGCCTGGTGCTCTCGGCGCGGCTTTGGTCAACGTGGTCGATGACCGACATGCATCTGAAGTGGATCATGCGTGGAGAGGCTGATAGCTGGGTCCACGGCCGCACGCAAGGAAATGCCTCCTTATTACGCGCAAAATAATGATTCCTCCACCTGACATCTGGGACCCACTTAAAGGGCCTCTGTATTTCGCGAAAAAACGTTACCGCCGATGATAGCTTGGAGCCGCCAGCTATATCTTCGCACGCAAGGAAGTGCCTCCTTATTACGCACAAAAAAAATGAATACTCCCCCTGCTAGCTGGGACCCAGTATAGTGGCAGGCTGACTTGTGGGCCTACTAAGTTGACGGGGACGGAGGGCTTTGTCAACTTAGTAAATATGCACGATTCTAGGTCCAGTGACCGTACGATGTCCATCCAACGGCTGTAGTGCTTCTTCAACCTCTGGTCTTCTTGCTCTAGCCGCCCAAACCAGCACCGGTCGTGCCTCGTGCTCCTACCTCCCGTGGCCGGCTGTGATGCGGCGGAGGCCTCACCACTGCCAGGCCATCCCTCTACTCACCCACACCCCTGTTATTCTGCGGTGACTGCAGCCTCACACCGCAGCGAACCAGTGAACCCTCATACTCCTCTATGCTTGGGCATCCACTGCCGCGTCTTCCCCGGCTCCGCGTCGTCCCCTTCCTAGGCCTCGCCGTCGTCCACCGCCCTGGTGCTCTCGACGCGGCGTGGTCAACATGGTCAAGGAACGGCTTCCATCGGGCGTGGACTGTACGTGGAGAGGATGACAGCTGGGTCCACGGCCGCAGCAAGGAAGTGTCTCCTTATTATGCGCAAAATAATTATTCTTCCACCTGACAGCGGGGACCCACAGGATGGGACACCGTATTTCGTGGAAAAAACGTTTCCCCCTGACTGCTGGGACCCACCAGCTACATCTTCGCACGCAAGGAAGTGCGTCCGGGCAAAAAAAAAATGATTCGCCCCATTGCCGGGTACCCACCGGCTACATCTTCTTGAGCAAGGAAGTGCACGGCGGTCGGGACCCACCTGGTCGAAGCGTACGTAGCATTGTCATTCTGGTCGCGAACATGTACGTACATATTGGTCGATGTAGAGGCGCGCACGTGTCGTAGTGGAGGCGCGCACGTAGCATGTACACGTACATACAGCGGCCAGTGTGCAAGAAACAAAATACGGCCACGTACGTACATACGGGCAGGGTCTCGAACGCCTACTCACAGACACGCATTTACCGGGGCTCGTGTACATGGCTGGGTCGGAATGGAGAAACTGCGTCATCATCATGTTCATGGGGAGCCAACCGGCTGGGTCGGAACGGAATGCGTCGTCGTGTTCATCATGAGGGCTTGGACGGAACAGCCGATGGAAACGAGGCCTGGCGTACCGCTGAATGGAGGAAATGGCCTTGTGTTCGACCGGCCACGTTCGAAACAGGATCCTGTTCATCGGGAGGGGTCTGGCTTACCGCAAAACGGAGGAAGCGGACCTCCTACGGTTGAAACGGGGGTCCTGTTGATCGGGAGGGGTGTGGCGTACCGCAAAATGGAGGAAACGGACTTGTGTTGGAGCGCTACGGTCGAAACGGGGGTCCTGTTCATCGGGAGGGGTGTGGCTTACCGCAAAACAGGACCCCACGGGATACTATTCATCTCCATCGTCGACCCCCTCCAGCCTCCAGGGGCTACTGTTCATCCACCGTCGACCTCCTCCAGCCTCCACCTGCGACTGTTCATCCTCGGGTTCTTGTTCATCCAGCCTCCACCGCTTACTCCATCAGCTCTTGTTCAACCAGCCCTCTCCACGGGCTCCTGCTCAACCACCGCTCCACGGGCTCTCGCTCATCCAGCCCTCCACCGCTTCATTCGCTCATCGAGCCCTCCACGGGGTCCCGTTCATCCAGCCCCAACCGCTCAATTGATCGGGGTCCTGTTCATCCAGAGGCAACACCACGGGTCCTGTTAATCCCCCCCCACCGGTAACTGTTCATCCAACCCCCCCCCCCCCCCCCCCCAACAACACTCACTGTTCATCCAGAGGCAGCACCGATTGGCTTTAGTTAGCAGCAGTAGCGAAGGAGTCGCTCGATTGGGTTCAGCTAACAACCATCGATCGATCGCTCGAGTTCGATGAACGCGTAGCTGCGGTCTGCAATCGCTCGGTTTGATTAGAGCCCAACGCCTAGCTCGGGTTCAGTTAGAGCCCAACGCCTCGCACCCACGCGCGTGTGTGTACGAGAGAAACGCGCATCACTCGGCCCCGACCACCCACCGTAACCGGGAACACCCCGATATTTTCCTTGCCCTCGCTTCTCCCATGGTTTTTTCCGTCATGGACGGCCCAAAGAATGTCATGCAGCTGCATCTCCGGCCCGCCCAGTACAAACAGCCCATTTTCTGTCATGATTTTTTGTCATAGAAGTAGGACCCCACCACATCTATGATGATACCGGGTTTTGTCACAATTATCATCATAGAAGTGTCATAAGTATGACAGAAAAAAAATTGTTCGGCCCAAAATGTCACAGTTGTGTCTTTTTTTGTAGTGAGTGGTTACCGCGTCTTTAGCATGTACGTACGCAGCGCTACGGGTGTCGGGACACCGGCGGCTCTGCCTCGACAGAGTTCGCGTGTCCTAGCGTGCCAACGTAACTCCCCTCCTCTCTCACATCGCCCTTGACCCTCTGCCCCCTCCCGAAGCGTCCTTGCCGGAGCTAGCCGATGAGCGGCCACGGGTGCACTGTGCCCCGCTTGACCCTGTCCTTGCTCCGTCCGTTTCTTCTGCTCGTCGGCGCCGCCTTCCTCTCTGTGACCTCTGCATCATTGTGTCGTCGTGCTCCCGTGCCCGCCCGTGCTCGTTGAGCCTCGCCAGAGCATTGGCCGAGTCGAGCGGCGGCACTCGGTCACGGCCTCCCTCGTCCGGCTATATATAGCCACTCCCTGCGGCCTCCGAACACACAAGCACCCCTCCCCCACTCCCAGAGCCCCACCTAGCCACCCCTACGAGCTTGAAGAGCTCCTGAGCCCTCCAATGGCCGCCTCGATCGCCGGTGGCCGCCACCTAAATTGGATCAATGCCTAGCCCCCTCTCCCTCATTCCACCAATAGGAGCTCATCTAGACCCCGGCGATCCTCCCCGTGTCCTTGCCCTATCGTCGGTGCCACTGTTGTCGCGTGCCCAAGCATGGTGGTCATTGTCTCCTCGGCTACCTTGAGCCTCCGTCGTTCTACCTCTCCCCGGCGCTGGTTCTACCCCTGGTTGGACGCGGTGCATCTCCCCGAGACCACCAGTATCCTCACCACGGCCGGAGGTGCCCGGAGCTGCCCGAGCCCTTCGTCAGAGCTCGCCTCTGTTTCGCCGCGGGTACCCGAACAGCTCCCACTATGACCTCTCCCTGACGCTTGCAGCACCCTGGTTGGGTGTGGTGCTCCCTCCCGCATCTGCCGGTGGCCGGAGCTTGGTCGGAGACGGCCTGAGTCGCCGGAGCACGCCGGTGCTCGCTCAGCCCCGAACTCCTCTGCTCCTCATGTCGGGAGCTAAAAGAAGAGAAGGAAGGAGGAGAGAGAAGCCCCGCGGGAGCCACACGTCAGCGACCCAAGCACCGGCCCCGCCACTGCCAGCGTGGATAAGTGGAGACGTACTCCTAGGAGTACACTTTCCCGTATCGAAAGCCCATTCTACTCTTCTTCGGCCCAGAATATGTTGTTCCCTCTTGAAAACGTATTTTCAGAAAAGGCACGTTCTATTTAACTACCAGGGACCTATTTGTAGAAGTTATTTTTACAAATTAGTCCCTCAACTTTAAACGGTCGTATCTTTTTGGTCCTAACTCAAAATGAGGTGAAACCAAAGCCCACTTCTTCATCTTGTCGAGCCTGTTCTGTTTGTGTCATTTTCACCATGTGTTAACATTCTGAAAATGACCATTATGCCCTTGCCCTTAATCAGCCTCCCTCCCAAAGAGAACAGTTTCCGGCGATTCTTTCTGCGAGCTTCTCACACTTTCTTCTGGTGAATCCTTCCACCCCAGGCAAGACGCACCCTCCATTTGTATGATTGCAGTGCAATATCATGGTTTTATTAAATAAACTTATCTAAAATATTGTTTTAGATACATGAGTTTGTGCATGGCATTCTCGAAGTTGTTTTTGATCTTGCTATTGCCATGCTGCTGTTTGGAGTTCTAGGACTTATATTTTGAAGATATTGTGGATGACATGTTGCCTTTGGATTATTAGTGGCTTATGTTATGATTATTTTCATGTTGGTATCTGGTATTATATTTCGGAGTATTGCTTTGAATGCCATGCTGCCTTTGGATTATTAGTGGCTAGAATTATTTTCATCATGATGCTTGTTGATATTATGTTTTGGAGTATGAGTTCGGAGATGATGCTTGCATATGGATCTTAGTTGGACAGCTTGTTCTTTCTATTTGGAGTAGTAGTAGTATCGTTCTTGGATTCAACATGATAGTAGTGTTATGGTATCCTTGGAGTAGTTTTATGTGACGATATTATAATTTGGATTATTTGTTGGATAGAGCTATGACTTGGATTATAGGTGGATAGATGATGTCAGTATATCAGTTATCATTGTATACTTTGGGGATAAATTCCGTCATTTCGTTGGTCAGGTGCCACCGAACCGGGCTTTTCCAGTGCAATCACATTTGCCTTTTATGGGAAGGCCCTAATGCGATCTATTGCCATGTCTCTCGCCGGTGCCTCCAACGAGGGAAGGTTATGGGTGCATGCTACCCTGGTCAGGTAGGCAAACATAAGCCTTGTGTGCCCGTAGTTGGATAGGGCCCTTTTGTCCCCGTTTGGGACCATTTTTGTTTTGCCACGACGGTGGTCGTTGACGCCTTTGGTAGGCACGGGGCCACCCAGGACTGAACCCAAAAGGGGTGTTGGTCGGAGTGGCCGGGAGAGTGTCATGGCAGTAGACCAGTTTTGTCGGAACGTTGTTGGTCCACCCGAATGGGAGTGCGAGGCCATGGGTTCTGTCGTGTGGGTACAATGTGCTACCTTTGCAGAGTGTGTGTGTTTAATCTATCGATAGCCGTGTCCTCGGTCATGTGCATAAGTTCATACTAGGTCACACCGTTCGATCAACACTCACAGGACAGAATGACTTTACTTGATTTATATGTTGATATTATGAGCTGTAACAGTTTGGCAGGATGCAAATGATGATATTGAGATGATCTTGAGGATGATCATTCCGTTGGTGATGTGGTCACGCGGTGATCACATGGAGGTACTGATCATGAGATGATCGAGATGGTATTACTTGGCCGGATAGCCAAGCATGAGATGGTTGATTGAGATTAAGATGTTGGTTTATCAGTATGGTAGTAGTTTCATATCATGCTTAGTAGTTGCTTTCATGTCATAGTAGTTGTTGATAGTTTAATTGGCTAATGTTATGTTGTTGTCTTGCCTTCATGCTTTGGTTGTTGTGAGCTTGCAAGTACATTCAATGTACTAACCTGGCGTGTCATGCCAGATTGCAGGTGATGCCATGATTGATGGATTGTTTGTCGAGGTTTCTGTTCGAGCGAGCTAGATCGTGTCCCAGCTAGAGTCCCTGCAGAGTGGATTTCACCACCTTCGTCGTTGTTCCGCTGCTAGAAGTATTCCGCTGCTACAACTTGTTCCGCTGCTAGCATAGAGCAAGTGTAGTATCGCAGGCATAGTGTCACCGTGCTGATGTGATTCTTTGTGACATCAGACTCGTGTATTTATTATTCTTTGTAATAAGAGCTGATTTGTTCTATGTCAAGCAGTACCATATTCCATAAGACTTCTCCTCGATCTCTGGGAAGGAATACAGGGCGTTTCGGTTTCTCTGAGCCAGGGTGCCACAGGCTTGGTACCAGAGCAGGTCTGGCTGTAGGATGATATGTCTCCAACGTATCTATAATTTTTTATTGTTCCATGCTATTATATTATCTGTTTTGGATGTTTATGGGCTTTACTAAACACTTTTATATTATTTTTGGGACTAACCTATTAACCTGAGCCAGTGCCCGCCGCTTTTTTCCCTTGTTTTAGTGTTTCGCAGAAAAAGAATATCAAATGGAGTCCAAACGGAATGAAACCTTCAGGAGAGTTATTTTTGGAACAGAAGCAATCCAGGAGACTTGGAGTACACGTCAGGGAATCAACGAGGAGAGCACGAGGTAGGGCCCCCCTAGGCGTGCCCTCCACCCTTGTGGGCCCCTTGTGGCTCCCCTGACCGACTTATTTCGCCTATATATCTCCATATACCCTAAAACCATCGAGGAACAGAATAGATCAGGAGTTCCGCTGCCTCAAGCCTCTGTAGCCACCAAAAACCAATCGGGACCCCGTTCCGGCACCCTGCCGGAGGGGGGGAACCCTCACCGGTGGCCATCTTCATCATCCCGGTGCTCTCCATGACGAGGAGGGAGTAGTTCACCCTCGGGGCTGAGGGTATGTACCAGTAGCTATGTGTTTGATCTCTCTCTCTCGTCTTCTTGAGGTGATACGATCTTGATGTATCGCGAGCTTTGCTATTATAGTTGGATCTTATGATGTTTCTCCCCCTCTACTCTCCTGTAATGGATTGAGTTTTCTCTTTGAAGTTATCTTACCGGATTGAGTCTTTAAGGATTTGAGAACACTTGATGTATGTCTTGCGTGGGATACCCGTGGTGACAATGGGGTATTCTATTGATCCACTTGATGTATGTTTTGGTGATCAACTTGCGGGTTCCGCCCATGAACCTATGCACAGGGGTTGGCACATGTTTTCATCTTGGCTCTCCAGTAGAACTTTGGGGCACTCTTTGAAGTACTTTGTGTTGGTTGAATAGATGAATCTGAGATTGTGTGATGCATATCGTATAATCATACCCACGGATACTTGAGGTGACATTGGAGTATCTAGGTGACATTAGGGTTTTGGTTGATTTGTGTCTTAAGGTGTTATTCTAGTACGAACTCTGGAATAGATCGATCCGAAAGAATAACTTTGAGGTGGTTTCATACCCTACCATAATCTCTTCGTTTGTTCTCCGCTATTAGTGACTTTGGAGTGACTCTTTGTTGCATGTTGAGGGATAGTTATATGATCCAATTATGTTATTATTGTTGAGAGAACTTGCACTAGTGAAAGTATGAACCCCAGGCCTTGTTTCCTAGCATCGCAATACCGTTTGTGCTCACTTTTATCGCTTTTTACCTTGCTGTTTTTATATTTTCAGATTACAAAAATCCATATCTACCATCCATATTGCACTTGTACCACCATCTCTTCGCCGAACTAGTGCACCTATACAATTTGCCATTGTATTGGGTGTGTTGGGGACACAACACAAGAGACTCTTTGTTATTTGGTTGCGGGGTTGTTTGAGAGAGAGACCATCTTCACCCTACGCCTCCCACAGATTGATAAACCTTAGGTCATACACTTGAGGGAAATTTTCTACTGTCCTACAAACCTCTGCACTTGGAGGCCCAACAACGTCTACAAGAAGAAGGTTGCGTAGTAGACATCAAGCTCTTTTCTGGCACCGTTGCCGGGGAGGTGAGTGCTTGAAGGTATATGTCTAGATATTGCAATCGAATCTTTTAGTTTCATGTTTTATCACTAGTTTAGTTTATAAAACAAAACTACAAAAAATGGAATTTAGGGTGCCTCATATGCTTCATCTTTTTAATGTCTTCTGTGAAAATGATGGGAAGGAAAATTGTGCTCAAGTACTAGAAGAAGAATTACATAGAATACTTGGCGTAAAATATGTGAATGATGAGCATGATTGCAATGTTTTTAGTATGAATTCTTTGAATATCCATGATGCTAATGATATGCAAAGCCACAAGCTTGGGGATGCTATGTTTGATGAAGATGATATGTTTAGTCCCCCAAGTTTTGATGAGCAAATTTATTATGATGAAAGCATGCCTCCTATTTATGATGATTATTGTGATGACACGTATGCTATAAAGAATAAAGATAACCATGAAACTTGTCATCATGATTTTAATTTTCAATTGGATTATGCTTCACATGATAGTTATTTTGTTGAGTTTGCTCCCACTACTATTGATGAGAATACATTTGCTTATGTGGAGAGTAGTAAAATTTCTATGCAAGTAGATCATGAAAAGAATGCTTTATGTGCTGGTTATACGGTTGAATTCATTCATGATGCTACTGAAAATTATTATGAGGGAGGAACATATGCTTGTAGGAATTGCAATAATATCAAGTTTCCTCTCTATGTGCTTAAAGTTTTGAAGTTATGCTTGTTTTGCCTTCCTATGCTAATTGATTATTGTTCCCATAAATTGTTTGCTCACAAAATCCATATGCATAGGAAGTGGGTTAGACTTAAATGTGTTAGTAATATGCTTCATGATGCTCCCGCTATGTTTGAATTCTTATCTTTTATGTGAGCATCATTGAAATCATCATGCCTAGCTAGGGGCGTTAAACGTTGGCGCTTGTTGGGAGGCAACCCAATTTTATTTTGGTTCCTTGATTTTTGTTCCTGTTTAGTAATAAATAAATCATCTAGCCTCTGGTTGTATGTGGTTTTATGTTTTATTTAGTGTTTGTGCCAAGTAAGACCTATAGGATCTTCTTGGATGATAATTATTTGATCTTGCTGAAAAAGACAGAAACTTTCTGCTCACAAAACAATTGTTAAAAATCACCAGAAAGAGATAAAATACTGATTCCAATTGAAGTAGATCAATAATCAAATTATCTAGGTCTTCCTATTTTAGCATATTTTTATGAGTTCTAGAAGTTTGCGTTTGATGCATATTACTACAGACTGTTCTGTTTTTGACAGATTCTGTTTTCTATGTGTTGTTTGCTTATTTTGATGAATCTATGAGTAGTATCGGAGGGTATGAACCATAGATAAGTTGGAATACAGTAGCTATTACACCAATATTAATTTAGAATGAGTTCACAACAGTACCTAAGTAGTGATTTATTTTCTTATACTAATGGAGCTTACGAGTTTTCTGTTAAGTTTTGTGTTGGTTGAATAGATGAATCTGAGATTGTGTGATGCATATCGTATAATCATACCCACGGATACTTGAGGTTACATTGGAGTATCTAGGTGACATTAGAGTTTTGGTTGATTTGTATTTTAAGGTGTTATTCTAGTACGAACTCTTGAATAGATCGATCCGAAAGAATAACTTTGAGGTGGTTTCGTACCCTACCATAATCTCTTCGTTTGTTCTCCGCTATTAGTGACTTTGGAGTGACTCTTTGTTGCATGTTGAGGGATAGTTATATGATCCAATTATGTTATTATTGTTGAGAGAACTTGCACTAGTGAAAGTATGAACCCTAGGCCTTGTTTCCTAGCATTGCAATACCGTTTGTGCTCACTTTTATCACTTGCTACCTTGCTGTTTTTATATTTTCAGATTACAAAAATCCATATCTACCATCCATATTGTACTTGTACCACCATCTCTTCGCCGAACTAGTGCACCTATACAATTTACCATTGTATTGAGTGTGTTGGGGACACAAGAGACTCTTTGTTATTTGGTTGAGGGTTGTTTGAGAGAGACCATCTTCATCCTACGCCTCCCACGGATTGATAAACCTTAGGTCATCCACTTGAGGGAAATTTGCTACTGTCCTACAAACCTCTGCACTTGGAGGCCCAACAACGTCTACAAGAAGAAGGTTGCGTAGTAGACATCATAGGACGCCCTAGTTAGCGCGAGCGGTAGAAATCGGTAGTCTAGAGTCTGGCTTGTTTATTACATAGAATGCATATAGCCTTATTATTTTGCTGCTAACGGTTTAATCTGGTGAGTGTAGATGGCGTCGGTCCGGATCCACTACAGCTCAGCTCCTACATTTCTTCCAGTTTCTTTTCTTGCTCATTCTTCGGTGTTTGGCGTCATTTTCGTCCCAGCAGAATGATGCCAAGTGATCCCGACAATGTTTGCAAAAATGGTGCTCTGGTATCGCGCCGATGTCTTTCTTTCAGCCCCGCCTATCATTTCGGTGGTAGACATGCTTCTATCCCGGATCGTTCTTTTATCTCATCGTGTTGGCAACCCTTAATGATCTTAGCTATCAAGAAAGGGCAATGTCAGAGCCTCCGTTTTTCCCCACTATCCTATTCCTTCGACGAGTACGGATTTTTTCCGTCAGCTTGATAATAATGTGGTCACGACATTCATGTCCCGCTACATGGTTACCAAGTACGTCCTCGCCTCCGAGCTTGTCCAGGTTGCTACCTGGCTAAGCCAGAACTTGGTGTAGCGATGTTTGCACCAATTCTTCCACACATTTACTCATCCTCGTGCACACCATCACAGCATTCTAGATCAATGAACTGGAGATTCCGCGAGATTTGTGTGCTTAAGTAGGCCTGCATATTGTGTGACTAGCAGTAATATGTGACATTGTTTGTGTGTGAATTGATTGTTTTATGTGCTCTTGTTTAGCTGAGTTGTTTTATTTTGCTTCTTTCTTTTTGGGCCCTCGGTGTTACCTTATTTCCGCTTATGGAAGTTTCCCATTACCGACACCGGACTCGAAGAAGCAATAAGGATTTTACAAATTTGGAAGAATCTTAGCTGAACATTATGGTCGGCCCAGTCAACCGCATTAATATCTGCTCAGAATACCAATGGTGTCTTGGATTGATTATCAGCATCGAGTCTACATTAGTACAAAATCATCACAACAGTAATGATCAAGCCAGCAGAAAGACAAGTCAGTTGCAAGACCCATGGAATATTTTCAGTCAAAGGTATGGCTCATATACAAGGTCTGGCTCAGCAATAAATGATGCTTGAAATATGTTACACTCACGAAAGAAAGTCAGAATGTGCTATGATCAAGGAAGACAGTCGAACAAATTTTCTCATGCAAGTAATCAGCCACAGAATATTATGGGTGTGTATATGGCTTTCAGTCTGCATATCATAGTGTGAAGCTTTGGATATGAGAAACCCAGTCTTCTTCCACACGCTATCGGAATAGATTTATGATGCTAGGCTCCCCATTTTTTGTCAGTGCGAGATATGGGAAGATTCTGGTCCAAGATACCCAATCTTTCTCAGCAAGGTACCTCAGTAAAAGCTTTTGACAGACGGAAATGAATCTTTCCCAGCAAGCAATCAGAGGAGAAGTTTCTCAAGTACGGAACCCCGGCCTCTCCGGCACAATACTCAGGCCAAGCTTCGTGCGTGAGCTATCGAGACTTCTTCAACATGTTACCCAGGCAAAAGCTTTGAGCAGAAGCTACCAAGTCTTTCTCAACAAGCTGTTCGGATGGCTTCTCTCGTAAGCCACTCAGTCTGTGTCAGTACCACAATATTGCACCGTCCTTAGAGATTATACGGTGAGTTGGCAATATATGACAGTGTAGTTCAAGGATCAGATTTGCAATAGTTTTGTCAGAGGTACAATGTAGTCAAAACATATGCCTACCAGGATCGAGTGTTTGGTGGCATATTCTTCTTATATATATGGTGAGCATGCATCCCAGTCATGTCAGTCACTCATATGAGATGCGGCAAGGATCAAGCAGATATACCTAAGGAAGGTAGGGATTCAACAACCTCATGAGCCATGCAAATGAAGATAAGCAGAGATACATCTCATGTAATACAAGGATTGACAAGATCTGGAGATGACAACGCAGAATACAATCTTGATAATGGTCACCAAGGAAATTATTCCCGCGCCTGACAAGGTGATATTATGACCTCTTGTCACCCTCTTGGATGGTTGGCCTCAACAATGAGCTCTGTACAACTACAAGCCCAGATCATATGACATATATGTGCGGACCCAGGTCAGAAATCAAGCACAAGGAATTATGCCAAAAATATTGCACTACCCACATCCATGATCATACGGAGAATCAAGGACATGTGTGGCCAAGTTATTTCAGTAAGGTATCCTGACAAAGAAAATCATGACCGTCAAAGGATGAGACCGACATCAAAGATATGATGATGATTTTTGCGCGACCATCAGGGTCCGGATACCCAAGTCAGTTGAAAGCCATAATTACATATGGAGCCACAAAGGCATATCCTCAGACGATTACTCTGTTCTACAAGGACTTCATATTCCGCTGACCCACTTAAAAATGGTTAGTGCGGAATATCCAAGTCTGTTTGTCAGATCCAAGATTCCTTTGCAACCTTAGCAGTTTGACTTCAGGGACAGTATTAAAGCAGCTCACAGCCTATTACCCCATGTCGGTGTCAAAACCGGCGGATCTCGGGTAGGGGGTCCCGAACTGTGCGTCTAGGCGGATGGTAACAGGAGACAAGGGACACGATGTTTTTACCCAGGTTCGGGCCCTCTCGATGGAGGTAATACCCTACTCTGCTTGATTAATATTGATGATATGGGTAGTACAAGAGTAGATCTACCACGAGATCAAGGAGGCTAAACCCTAGAAGCTAGCCTATGGTATGATTGTTGTTCGTCCTCACGGACTAGAACCCTCCGGTTTATATAGACACCGGATAGGTTAGGGTTACACAGAGTCGGTTACAACGGTAGGAGATCTACATATCCGTATCGCCAAGCTTGCCTTCCACGCCAAGGAAAGTCACGAAGTCTTCAATCTTGTATCTTCATAGTCTTGGAGTCCGGCCGTGATGATAGTTCGGCTATCCGGACACCCCCTAGTCTAGGACTCCCTCAGTAGCCCCTGAACTAGGCTTCAATGACGACAAGTCCGGCACGCATATTGTCTTCGGCATTGCAAGGCGGGTTCCTCCTCCGAATACTTCATAGAAGGTTTTGAACACCAGGATAGTGTCCGGCTCTACAAAACAAGTTCCACATAACACGTAGAGAGAGTATTTTTTGCACAGATCTGCTGACGTATTCCGCGGTGTGACACCACACCCCGGCCAGGCCTTTATATGAATCGTTTTTTTACCGTTCAACCTTAGCGCGTTTAGCGAGGCGGTTTCCTTGGCACGTCTTATCAAAGCATAGATCGCGCCCCCTTATTTCGGGATTCTCATCAATACGGACGTGGGTAACCCATCCGCACCATTGATTACGGCGCTTGGGAGATAAGCGAGTTTTACCGGTGGTGGGGGACGCATAGCTTCGTCCGTCCATATAAGGGGATAAGGATCCACCTTTTCACCTACGCCTTCTTCCTCCTTTGCTCATCCTTTCCGTGCACTCGAGCTCCAGCGCCCAAGTCCGCACATCCCACCTCAACCTTCTCCAACCATGTCAGGAGCGGGAGGCAGGTGGATGGCCTCCTCCGTCACGGAGGGGCACATCACACGACTGCGGGAGGCCGGATATTTGTCCGGCGACATCGCGCACAGGCTGCCCGACACGGGGCAGCTCATTCCAACCCCCAGGCCCCATGAGAGGGTGGTGTTTCTCCCCCACTTCCTCCGCGGACTAGGTTTTCCACTTCGCCCATTCGTCCGGGCGCTTATGTTCTACTACGGCCGGGACTTCCACGACCTGGCCCCGAATTTCATCCTCAACATCTCGGCGTTTATCGTCGTGTGCGAGGCCTTCCTCTGCATCCAGCCCCACTTCGGCCTATGGTGAAGATCTTCAATGTCGGGCCGAAAGTAGTGGGCCGTCAAGCGGAATCTTGGAGGTGCCATGGTCGGCAAGATGGCCAAAGTCCTATGGCTCGAGGGCGCCTTCGTGGAGACAATAAAGGGCTGGCAATCGGGGTGGTTTTACATCACCGAGCCACGCGACCCCGAATGGGTGGTGGCCCCCGAATTCAGATCTGGCTTCCCCACACGACTCTCGTCATGGAAAGAGACGGGCCTGACGTGGGCGAATTCAAACGAGCTATCTGGACTCCAAACATGCGTCTGAAACCTGGTGGACAAGAATCTCAGGCTTGTCGACGTAATCCAGGTGATGCTCATCCGCCGGATTCTCCCATGCCAACAACGGGCCTTTAATTTGTGGGAGTTCGATCCGGCGCACCGAATTTGAGCCGGCTCTCTTCGACACTACGCACGAAGATGCTCGAAGGTGCTGTTCAAGGGTGCTGAAGCCCCAGCATCCGCTAACAAAGATCGCGGATACAGCTCGCGGCGTCAAGCCGGCGAGGTAAGTTATTTTACCCTTTATGGGACTCTTTTTTCATAGATTGACTCTATGCGGGATCTAAAACTCCCTAATCTTTGACAGGACTGGCTGAAGACGTACGGACAGATTAACTGTCCGACTCCTTTGCCGGAAGACCCGGACGCTTGATTAGCGGGGTTCTTGGCTCCGGTACCCATGTGGTGCCGGAGAAGAAGGCTAAGAGGAGGCCACGGGAACTCGAAGGAGCTCCCGATGCAGTGTTGTCGATTCTGAAGCGTAATCTTCTCACGAGGGCGAGGAGGAGGAAGAAGCTTCTCCCAGCCGGGAGGAGAGGAAAGGAAGGCCGCCCCACAGGGAGGCCGGAGGGTCCAAGAAGGGAAGAACCCTTCCTCCGGACTTCTCCACCAACGTCGACGACGACGAGGAGGATTGGCCAACAAGGAACAAGCCCCTGGCGAGATCGTAAGTGTCCGGATACCCATGGCTTTTTTATCATTGCATAGTGTTCTCTAATGCCGAACAATCATGCAGCCCGCCCAAGGGCGAATTCGCCACTTCGTCGAGCGGGTCCCTGAGTTCGTCGGAAATGGAGAGTACTCCACTTCCGACCGCCTCCTCAACTCACGTGGCGGACGACGCTGTGGTGGGGCCCCAAGGGGGGCTTGGTCAAGAGGAGGTGGCGCAGGAGGCGCCACAAGGCAACCTCCCGGACTCCAGGAGCGTGGGGGGCAAGACCCCCAGGGGCTCTAAGCCCGACCCTTGTCCGGACTCCAAGCCGGAACCTTCAGCGGTTCCGGAGTCCGACAAGCGGTCCCTTCGCAAGAAGGGTAAGACGCCGGTGTCCTCCGTCCAACCGGAGGCACCGGATAGCTTACTGGAGGCGCTTAACAGCACCTCCATCGAGGAGGAGCACCGCACTGTTATGAGTGCGGTGATCCGGACGATTCGATCCGCCAAGAGCGGGCTGACCGAAGCCTGTACTCAGCCTTCTAACAGGCTTTGAGGTAAGTTTAGAATATGTAAAAATATTACCGCATAGAGCAGTAGCCTCGATGCTTAGTTCGATGTTAGGAAAGAAAAGCCGGACTAAGGATCTAAAAAGATATATGCAGGAGTCTAACATAAGTATGTCAATATGGGAATGCAGATCAAGGCTTGCTGACCTCTGCCTGACCTTGCGGAGGTCAATGCACTGAAGCAGAACCTCGAGCGGTCCGAGAAAGAGCTCGGCCAAGCCAAGAAGCAGCTCGAGGACAAGGAAGGTAAGTAGTACCTTATTAAAGAAATACCATATAGAAAGGTTTCGGTTGCAAAAATAACAGGAATAACATGGAGTGCTGCAGGGCCACGAACGAGGTGGCGACCACAAGGAAGCGGTGTCCGTGGCGAAAACAAAGCAGTCAAGTGAACGCACCGAAAGCGAGAGAAGGGGAGGCGCAGCTGGCCAAGAATAGAAGAGCTCAAAGCTCTCGTGTAAAAACACGAGAGTTTGGAGCATGACTCGAAGACTCGAGAGTCCGAGCTTGCCTCGACTCTTGAGAGTGCCAAAGCTGCTAAGGCCGAGGCCCAAAAAGCCCTCTAAGAAATTGAGTCATTAAAGAAGATAGCGGCGGGTAAGGCATTCTTTATGCAAAGCAAGCATGTGAGAGTGAATTACCTATTACTTACCCGGGTTCGGAGCTCTCCAGGAGCATTCACAGATTTGCCACAGAGGTGTGTGCGATCTTGCCGCATTCTACCGCGCCAAGGAGGGAGCTCGACGGAAAAGGTGTTACGGTCTCAAGATGTCTGAGGCCGGACATCGATGCCCTGAGCGACCGGCTGAAACTGGTGGTCGAGCTCCACAAGGTCGCCGAACAGGCCATGAAGGGCCTTATAAGCGGCTGTGGCCATTGGAAGCCATGCACAGGAGCTACTTGGCTTGGTGCGTGGTGGTGGATGCCTGTCCACGTATTGAGGTCATCAAGCACTCCGTCTGCATTGAAGGTGTCTGTCGGGCCCTTGCCCGTGCTAAAGTGCACTGGGGCAAGCTGGATGCGGAGAAGCTTGTGACGGACAGGCCACCGAAGGGCAAGGAGCATCGCACGCCCGAAATGTACTAAGAGGGCCTCATGAAGGGTGCCCGCCGAATAGCGGATGAGTGCTCCAAAGATGTAATTTTTGAATAGACTCGCATTTGTTATCCTCAGACGCTGAAAACTTGTTCATATGCGCTAAGCAACGCTTGTTAATTTAAAATATTACCTTCAGGCGGCCGTTTATCAAATTTGAGAGATGGCAAGTCGTTGGCTTCAGCCCCATGCCACGAGTCTTTGGGGTGTTCGGGATAAACTTGAGCACTCTTGTTCCCATTCTTGGGTCCATCTAGGGAGGCGCTCAGCATAGCGAACAAGGCAACCTGACTTATAATGCTTGAACACTCTCACTTAGCCATAGAATTCTATAATTTTAAATTTGGTGAAGCCCCTAGTATTCGAAGACCGAGTTCGGGCGCTATCCACGCCTTTGGCGGACAACGCCGGTTCCTCGTCGAAGCAGCATAAGTCTTTAGGGACCAAAAAACCTCTCGAACAGCGACCGGCTCTCGCCTATCATGACGGTCAGTTTAGCTTTCTCCTCGAGGTGCTCGACCCAGCTCAACTGGGGCACAATTGCAGTGGTTCTCCCGGTGCTACCTTAGCCGATATAACGGAACGTAAGGTACCAAAACACGGGAGCCGGGCAAACCCAACTATTGACCCAAGACATGATTCGGAGCAGATTCATATAATGCTATAAGTTCGGGGTGCCGCACTTGTGAAAGTGTTTAAGCCCCTGGTGTATTGGCCGTACCAAGGTGTAAGGTTGCAACATGTCATGAAATGAACATATGTATAGATAAAGGAAGTAGTGCAATAATAAGCAAAAGCTATGTATTGTTTATTCAAAAAGGTACTGCAATGAAAGCAGAACGATACAAATAGTGCAATAAGTAAGGGATGGGACTATCTAACATGTCCCTCTCCAGGGGTAAGCTGCGGGATGGTACGTAAAACAGGTATAATGCTCGTAATATGGACCACCTAAACACTCGACGTGGCTTTCTGCTTCCCTGGCTGTTGCATCGTGAGTTCGGCGATTCTAGTGCCGGACTGGACTTTTGAAAGACGGAGTCCTGAAAGTAAGAAAAAGGAAGAAAAGGGAAAAAAAGAAAAGGAATGACACAATCGGGAGCCCCTGGTGCGGTCGAGCCGCATTCTTGGCGTGTCGTGGTCTTGCCCCTCCCCCTATGCCCATGGTAACTCCAGAGCGTAATTATGTACGCGTAATACTAGCTTCGCAATTTCGCGAGGGCTGGGGTTGGGGCCGGATTGCTACACGTGCCTGAATCGTGCCAGGCGGTCTTGTTGTAGGTTACTCCGGGCGCGCTTGACAGTGTCCGGACGCTTAGTGGCCGGACTCGAGAATTGCTGTGAGAGGTTGCTTTGTACCTCCGCTGCGAGGGCCGCCGTGTGCTCCTCCGTTCGGAGAGAGCGTTCGGTGTTTCCATTGACCCTGATTACTCCTCGAGGGCCTGACATCTTGAGCTTGAGGTATGCGTAGTGCAGCATCGCATTGAACTTTGCAAATGCGGTTCGTCCAAGCAGTGCATGATAGCCACTGCGGAATGGGACGATGTCGAAGATTAGCTCTTCGCTTCGGAAGTTATCCGGGGATCCGAAGACCACTTCGAGTGTAACTGAGCCCGTACAACTGGCCTCTACACCCGGTATGATGCCTTTAAAGGTCGTATTTGTAGGCTTAATTCTGGAGGGGTCTATGCCCATTTTGCGCCTTTGTATCACGATAAAGCAGGTTCAAGCTGCTGCCGCCGTCCATCAGGACTCTTGTGAGGTGAAATCCGTCAATAATTGGGTCAAGAACCAATGCGGCGAACCCGCCGTGACGAATGCTAGTGGGGTGGTCCCTTTGATCGAAGGTGATCGGGCAGGAAGACCATGGTTTGAACTTTGGGGCGAATGGCTCCATCGCATATACGTCCCTTAGTGCATGCTTCCGCTCCCTTTTGGGTATGTGGGTTGCGTATATCATGTTCACCGTCCGCACTTGTGTGGGAAACCCTTACATCCTCTATTGTTCGGGCGGCCGGGCTCTTCCTCGTCATCGCTATGCAGCCCCTTGTCATTGAGTTCGGCACTTAACTTGCTCGCTTGCTTGAACACCCAACAATCCTGTTGGTGTGATTGGCTAGTTTCGGGGTGCCATGTATCCGCACAAGCGATCGAGTATTCGGTCCAAGTTGGACGGGCCCTGGGTATTTCTTTTGAATGGCTTCTTCCGCTGACCGGGTTTAGAGCGTCTGAATCCGGCATTGACGGCTGTATCTTCAGTATTATCGCCGTTAATGCGTTCTTGTTGCGACGCGACCTGCCATTGCTGTCCTTGGTATCTGAACTATCAGGATGTTTGGCCAAGTTGTTGCTTCGAGCTAGCCAGCTGTCCTCTCCCGCACAAAAGCGGGTCATGAGTGTTGTGAGGGCTGCCATGGATTTTGGCTTTTCTGTCCTAGGTGTCGGGCAAGCCACTCGTCGCGGATGTTATGTTTGAAGGCTGCAAGGGCCTACGCATCCGGACGATCAACGATTTGATTTTTCTTTGTTAGGAACCGTGTCCGTAATTGTGCGGCCGATTCTTCTCGGCTGCTGAATTATGTGGCTAAGGTCATCGGCATCTGGTGGTCGCACATATGTGCCTGGAAGTTATCAAGGAATGCGGCTTCTGTGTCCTCCCAACAACCAATTGATTCTGCTGGCAAGATGTTGAGCCAATGCCGAGCGGGTCCTTTAAGCTTGAGTGGGAGGTATTTGATGGCATGTAGATCATCACCGCGGGCCATGTGGATATGGAGGAGATAGTCCTCGATCCAGACCGCAGGATCTGTGGTACCATTGTATGATTCGATGTTTACGGGTTTGAAACCCTCAGGATTTGATGATCCATTACTTCATCTGTGAAGCATAGTGGGTGTCTTGGCGCCTACGTATTGGGCTATACCACGGCGTAGCTCATATGAGCTTTGTTCATCTGTGTTCGGCCCGGCGGGTTTCTTTGTATCCGTGTGACGATAATCATCCCGTGTCGTTAGGCGCCCATGCGATCCGTAGATCGATCTTGTATATTTTGCCTTGTCCTCCAATATAACTCGCAAGTCCGGCGCGTTTTCCCGTGCCTTGGTACTTTTTGAGCGGCGTCGGGGTGTGGCTTGAGCGGAGGGCCGAGAGGCTTCTCTGTCGCGACCACGGGGTGGCCGGTCTGCCATGTCGTAAGGCTGGTGACTTGGGTGCTTCCTCCTCTAATCGAGGCAACGACCTGCGTTTGGGGTAGCTTTTGGAGGGCGTTCGAGTTCATACTCTTCGCTGCAAGGACTTGATCCATCCGTCAGCCTAGTAGGTCTTGGTCAGCTCTAAGTTGTTGCTGCTTTTCTTGAGGCTGCTTGCCGTGGCTATAAGCCTGCGTTTGAAACGCTCTTGCTCGGCGGGATCCTCGAGCACGACAAATTCGTCGTCGAGGCTTGCCTCATCTTCGGAGGGAGGCGCATAATTATCGCCCTCGACCTCTCTTTCTGCGCAGACCGTAAATGCGGACTTGCTTCTCCCTCCTCCTGACCGAGTCCCGCCGGAGGGGGTTGTCTTCGATCTTGTCCGGGGTGTTATTATCTCCCGTGCCGGAATCACCGTTTTCTTTGTGGCGGGATTTAGAGCGGCGCCCGGCGGCGTCGGCGCTTCGGTTGGTTTTGGAGGTGTCATCCTCCGTTGTTCCATCGCCCGTTCCCATCTTTTGGGATATCCACCATGTATATGTCGTATGACGAGGTGGCCTTCGATTGCCACTGTAGGTCTTTGGGTCTTGGTCGCCTCCGGCATCGTCGTCCATACCGTCGATGTCTTCGAGTCGAAGTCGAGCATGTCGGTTAAATCATCGACAGTGGCTACAAAGTGGGTGGTGGGTGGGCGTTGAATTTCTTCGTCGTCCGTATCCCAACCTTCCTGTCCGTAGTCCGGGCAGGGCTCTCCGGATAAAGAGAGAGACTTTAGTGAATTCAGGATGTCGTCAAAGGGCGAGTGCTGAAAGATGTCCGCGATGAACTCCATGACGGGCGCCCAATCGGATTCGATTGGTAGGGGCGGAGGGTTCGAGTCCGGAGAGGAGTCCGGCACCCGGAGTCGAGGTCTTCGCAGCGACAGGGATGGAGTTCGGCTCAATCACAGAGATTGTAGCCCCGAGGCGGTGTCCAACCACTCGTCCTCGATCGGGAATCGGCTCCGAATTAAGGGTCCGCGGACGCTGGTGCGGCCTCCGTGGCACTCGTTCGACTGCAGAGCTAGATCATGCCCATCGAGACAACTGCGGCACGCAGTCATGCGGCTTCGAATCCGTCGAAGATCAAGTCTCCGCGGATATCGACCGTATAGTTCAAACTTCCAAATCTGACACGATGGCGGGGGCGTAGCTTTTCGATGTGCTCGGATGGCCAAGCGAATTGGCCCTTGATGCAAAGCCGCCCGAATACGAAGATCTGTCCGGGAGAAAAGTCTCACCACTGGACCGCGTCGTTGTTGATGATCGAAGGAGCCATCGGGCCTATCAGCGACGACACAGAGGAACTCTCAATGAAAGCACCAATGTCGGTGTCAAAACCGGCGGATCTCGGGTAGGGGGTCCCAAACTGTGCGTCTAGGCGGATAGTAACAGGAGACAAGGGACACGATGTTTTTACCCAGGTTCGGACCCTCTCGATGGAGGTAATACCCTACTCCTGCTTGATTAATATTGATGATATGGGTAGTACAAGAGTAGATCTACCACGAGATCAAGGAGGCTAAACCCTAGAAGCTAGCCTATGGTATGATTGTTGTTAGTCCTACGGACTAAAACCCTCCGGTTTATATAGACACCGGATAGGTTAGGGTTACACAGTCGGTTACAATGGTAGGAGATCTACATA
This sequence comes from Aegilops bicornis, assembly GCA_021605145.1. Lineage (NCBI taxonomy): Eukaryota > Viridiplantae > Streptophyta > Magnoliopsida > Poales > Poaceae > Aegilops > Aegilops bicornis. The sequence continues at coordinate 274,729,882 of CM038674.1, forward strand.
TCCAGATCGCCAAGCTTGCCTTCCACGCCAAGGAAAGTCCCATCCGGACACGGGACGAAGTCTTCAATCTTGTATCTTCATAGTCTTGGAGTCCGGCCGTGATGATAGTTCGGCTATCCGGACACCCCCTAGTCCAGGACTCCCTCACCCCAGATGGGTATATCGACAACATGGGAAAGTCAAAAGACGAACAATCAGCTCAGACCAGGTATACTTACTGGCGGAACCAAGTACCCGGACAACATGTCATGAAAAGTATCTTCCCACCAACATACCCGTCAGACAGTCTCAAGATGTTAATATTGAGGTATGACACATCTATAAGTCCATACCCTTGCATATTGCTCATGACAGAAGGCAGTCGAACCTTTGGTACATATCTCATGCTCGAGCCCAAGAAACCATAAAAGATAAATCAGTACCACTTGTGAGCAGTCAGATCCCGTCAGGAGAATGGCCATGATTCTCAGCATTAATTGAATACGGAAGACATTCATTTGTATGAGAAACCCGATGGCAGAAGTAAAAAGTTTTCATGACCAAAGGAAAATTTATGATTAGATCCATTGGATATCACCGCAGATATGAGAGAATCAATGTCAGCAAGCGGAATTGGTATATGAGCAAAAATCTGACAGAATTTGGGAAAGGTGAAGCAAACCACCCCGGAGCAAGGTAAGAAAATCATATGAAATTCTTGAGGGAACAATATATAAAGAAAAAGGATACCCTAGTTGGAAACGGTGTCCTCAAGTTATACTTGTTCCCTAAGCAACCAAATCTCGAGGACGGGATTTCTTTAAGGGGGAAGGTTTGTAATAGCCTGGTTTTCGGCCCTCTTCTTTTTTCCTTTGAGTTTATTGGGTTTTGCTCTTATTTTCTTTTTGGAGTGGTTCTGTGGCCTTGTCACATGGGAAATCATCATCATTTCTTCTCCCAAGTGGCTCATCATTCTCAAAACTTTTCCAAGATCATCCCATTTCAATTCTAGCCCAAACCCATAATTCTTTTTCTTGGGGAAAATTCCTTTTCTATTAAAGGAATAACCTCAAGTGCCTTAGGTTGTGAAGCAACCTATATTTATGTCCATCCAAAAATTCCCAAATAATTCTCATAATTTCTTTGGGTCATATGTTGATCAAATATGCCCAAACTTTCCTGTCCTAGCCCAAGAATAATTCCCCAAAAATTATTCTTCATTTCTGTCCAGTGTGGCTTTCTGTGAAGGAAGTGCCACCTATCCTTTCTTGCTTGCTCCCAAATTTTTTGGGCATGCTATTTCCTCCAAATAATCATCTCATGCTAAAATTCAACTTTATTTGCCTAGCCAACATTCCTCAGCAATTTTTTAAAGTTTCTGTCAGACAGAAGGCATTGTGAAGGAAGTACTAGCTAGGGTTATCCAAATGAGTTGAAATTTTGCACAGCTCTTCATGTGCTCATATCTTGACACTCCTCCAAATTTTCAGCTTAATACCTTGATCTATGTGAGCACAGGATCAAATCTTTGCTTTTGTCAATATTTTCAGGTTGTCAAGCAAGTATAATTTATATTGCTTCATTTTGGCTAAAAATTTACCAAAGCATTCTCATGACCACAAAACCTCTCTCCACCAATTTTGGGATCAATTCATCAAGCCCATATTCCGCAAAAATTATTTCTAGTTCTTGGATAGAGGGGATGTGTGTGAAACAAGTACCATTTTGGCTTGTCCATTTGGTATGAAAATTTTACAGCATCTTCATATGACTAAATAATTAGTCCTTGCCAAATTTCATCCCAAGTGGCATCACCATGTGAGTGCATCATCCGAATCTCAATTCTGGACCAAATATGCAGTTGTGAAGCAACTAGGATTTATATTGGTCCTTTTCCCCTCAAACTTAACAAAATCGTAGTCCTTCCTATCCTAATCACACTAGACAACAACACTGGCTCCAATCAAACCCCTGTTGATCGCCAGTGCACTGCCAAGTTTGATACTACAAACTTTAATCGAAAACTAACTCAGCTTAAGAGCTTCTTCTGTCGATCCATCACCTCTCTCAGCCTCTACGATGCAGGGACTAATCACCAGACATGTCATGACAGTCTCTTGCGTCCCCTCCTTGCCGGGCATAGTGGTGACCGCGTCTTTAGCACGTCTGTGCACGCGCTCTAGCAGCTTTGGCCGCGCTCTGGGCGTCGGGACATGCCGGCCAGCTCCCGCCTCGACGGAGTTTGCGTGTCCTAGCGTGTCGACCTGACTCCCCTCCTATCTCACGTCGCCCTCGACCCTCTGCCCGCTCCCGAAGCATCCTCGTCAAAGCTAGCCGACGAGTGGCCACGGGTGCACTGTGCCCCGCTTGACCCGGTCCTCACTCTGTCCGTTTCTTCTGCTCCCCGGCGTCGCCTTCCTCTCCGTGAGATCTGCATCATTGCGTCATCGTGTTCCCATGACCGCCTGTGCTCGATGAGCCTCGCCAGAGCTTTGGCCTGTTGGGTTCAACGGTAGGGTGTGTTGACTGCAAATTAAAATTTTCCTACACGCAGAACAACCAAGAACATGATACGGGAGATGGATCACAGATTGTTACCACTAGACGCGCAGTGCCGTGTAGCGGAAGAAGAGTTGGGGCAGCGCGTCCGTGTGGTTCGTCTCCTCCTCATCCGGTCTCCCTCGAACAACCGGTCTTCGGATCCCACCTACAAGTTCGCCGGAGTGGCGCAGATGCACCGCCTCTAACGGTATCCGCGCGTGCAGGAGGAACACCGTGCGGCGGACTGCTAGGTCCGATCACACAGTCGGCGGCGAGTGGAGGTGTCTATTCGCAATACATGCAAACCTTAGTGACAGCGCCGAAGCGATCAACTTTATGAGTGTGCGACACCCCACTTTATATAGGCGTCCGTCATGGGCTCAACACTTGGGCCTCGCATGGACCCTAAAGCCTGTAAGTCTACTCGGCCACAATCCGAATACAGCTCGGATCACATCCGACCAGTGTCCTCGGATCCGACCTCGTAGGTTCCTTCCCTTAAGCGTGCGACCCCTTAGGTTCAAGTCGGCTTGGTCGCAGTTCGGATCACCTCCGAACTGCCAAGTTGGTAGCGGCCTCTAGCAAGGGATGCTGAACACCAAGCAGACTATGAAGCTAGTTAGCGAACCTGTACATCACACTTCCTTTTGCCACACGATATATGTTGTCGGGCTCAAGGCGAGTCTATCATCCTTGTGCTAGCCCGGCCTCTTTCTCGTTCCAGGGATGCCGACCACAAACCGGATTATCTCATAATCCTTGTCGCATGGCCATGCTTATCCTGGTCGGATCACATGAGGGGCCCAGAGTATATCTCTCCTAATCGGAGGGGCAAATCCCATCTTGCTCGACCATGTCTCGCAGCATAGTTCTGGACAAGCCTGAAGCCTACCTTTGTAACTACCCAGTCACGGAGTAGCATTTGGTCGGTCCAAAGCAGGTCTGTCACCATCCCGAGTACATACGCCAGCTCAGGTCTTAGGACATAGAACATATGTTGTACTAGAGACTCACAGTGACATATCGCTGCGTCTCATAGTTGGGTTTGTCCGACTCGGACCTTATCTCGACTCGGATCCGACTATGTCGAATCCGACCAGATCTTTCCAAGTCCATATTATTCGGTCAGCATCCAATGCTCCATGGCTAGTGATACCAAGCCATCGAGTGTGTCATATGCTAGTCTAGTTGGCTGCGCGTCCACACAACCCTTCCGACTAGGGACCTTTTACGACAGTCATCATACAATGCATAGTCCCACAAACAAGTCACGTACTTGCTGATACACATCATTGATAATGTCCAAGGACTATGTTTATTCATAAACACATAGGAAATATCATCACACATGATTGCCTCTAGGGCATATCTCCAACAGTCTCCCACTTGCACTAGAGTCATTCAAATAGACATCGAATGCCCATAGCTCTAACGTGCCTCTCATGCTTGGGTTGTGGAAGCGGCTTAGTCAACGGATCTGCAACATTTGCATCCGTGTGAATCTTGCATAACTCAATATCACCATTCTCTACGATCTTTCGTATCAGGTGATATTTCCGATCTATGTGTCTGGTCTTGTGGTGATTCCTCGGCTCCTTGGCTTGTGTGATGGCACCAGAATTATCACAATAAAGGTCAACGCTTTTACCGAGGCTGGGAAAATACCAAGATGATCCAGAAAGTTTCGGATCCAAACACCTTCCTTTGCAGCTTCACAAGCCGCAATGTTTTCGGCTTCTGTGGTAGAATCGGCCACCGTATCTTGCTTGGAACTCATCCAACTCACTGCTCCTCCGTTCATGACATACACGAATCCGGACTGTGATCGACAATCATCTCTGTCGGTTTGGAAACTAGCATCGGCGTAACCCCTTACGACGAGCTCTTCCTCACCTCCATAAACTAGGAACATCTCTTTAGTCCTTTTCAGGTACTTCAAAATAGTCTTTACCGCTGCCCGGTGGCTCTCACTGGGTTGGCACGGTATCTGCTTGTTAGGCTTATTGCAAAAGCAACATCGGGCCTTGTACATATCATGGCATACATGATGGATCCGATTGCCGAGGCATACGGAATCCTACTCATCTGCTTCGCTCATCAGATGTCGAAGGACTCTGATTCTCGCTTAGCCTTATACCATGTGAGAGTGGCAAGAACCCTTTCTTTGCCTCACTCATGTTGAACCGCTTCAACACTTTATCTATGTACGTGCTTTGGCTTAAGCCGAGCAGCCTCCTCGGTCTATCTCTATAGATCTTAATGCCTAAAATGTACATTGCCTCACCAAGATCCTTCATCGAAAACTCGCCATTCAATGACTCCTTGACCGAGTTCAGCATCGAAACATCATTTCCGATCAGTAGTATGTCATCCACATACAAGATCAAAAACACTACTGAGCTACCACTTAACTTCTTGTATAAACAAGAGTCCTCTTCGCTTTTGATGAAGCCGAAACCAGTGACGACCTCATCAAAACGAATGTTCCAGCTCCGAGATGCTTGCCTCAACCCATAAATGGATATCTTGAGCTTGCATACCTTACTAGTGCTACTCGGATCGACAAAACCCTCAGGTTGTATCATATACACGTCCTCAGTTAAATTTTCGTGAAGGAAAGTCGTCTTGACATCCATCTGCCATATCTCGTAATCGAAATATACAGCTATAGCTAGTACGACCCTCACCGACTTTAGCATCGCTACCGACGAGTAAGTCTCGTTGTAGTCAATTCCTTGAACTTGTCCATAACCCTTAGCGACAAGCCGAGCTTTGTGGATCTGAACATTCCATCCACATCGGTTTTCTTCTTAAAGACCCATTTGCAACCAATGGTTGTTACGCCAGACGGCGGATCAACCAAGTCCCAGACTTGATTCTCATCCATGGACTTTAACTCGGATCTCATGGCCTCCAGCCATGCCTCGGAATCAGGGCTCACCATCGCTTCCGCATATGTGGCTGGCTCGTCACTTTCTAGCAACAATACATCACGCACTCTGCGCAATCTCTCCAGCCTCCGCGGTTCCGGTGCCGCTTCCACTACGGGTTCCCTGACTGACTTCAGTATGATCTCATCACCAGCCGAGCCGTCCCCGAGTGGTCCTCGAATTTCTTCGAGTCGGACCGTCCTCCCACTGGCCTCCCGACCGAGAAACTCTTTCTCAAGGAAAACCTCGTTCCGAGCAACAAACACTTTGTTCTCTTCCGGGTTGTAGAAGCTATATCCTAAGGTTTCCCTCGGATATCCCACGAATATGCACTTATCCGACTTGGGTGTAAGCTTGTCTGACATAAGTCGCTTGACAAATGCTTCACAACCCCAAATCTTTAGAAGAGACAAACTGGGACTCTTCCCGGTCCACATCTCATGTGGTGTCTTCTGTGAGATTTTTGATGGTACCTTGTTAAGTGTGAAAGCTGTAGTTTCTAGAGTGTATCCCCAAAATGACAAGGGTAAATCCGATTTGCTCATCATAGACCGGACCTTGTCCAACAAGGTCCTATTCCTCCGTTCCGACACGTTGTTTCTCTGTGGCGTACCCGGAGGTGTGAGCTGAGGTACTATACCTCGGCTTTTCAGGTGATCATCAAACTCCTAGCTCATGTACTCACCTCCACGATCTGATCGTAGAAGCTTTATAGTATTGCCGAATTGATTCTCAACCTCGTTCTGAAACTCTTTGAACTTTTCAAAAGTATCCAACTTGTGCCTCATCAAATAGATATATCCATATCTACTCAAGTCGTCGTTAAAAGTCACGAAGTACTGATAGTCACCTCTGGCAGTGGTGCTCATTGGTCCACACACATCACTATGTATAAGTTCCAATAGCTCGGATGCCCACTCGCAACTCTTTGCGAAAGGAGACTTAGTCATCTTGCCGAGCAAGCATGATTCACATGTCTCAAACGACCCGAAGTCGGACGAAGTTAGGAGCCCATCATCATGGAGCTTCTTCATGCATTTCAGACTAATGTGTCCAAGCCGGCAATGCTAGAAGTATGTCGGATTTATCTCATTTGGCTTATGCATCTTGACATTCACGTTATAGACCGGTTCTGTTCTAGATTCAATATAAATAGCCCATCAACAATGGGTGCATAGCCGTGGAACATACCATTCAAATAAAACGAACAACCATTGTCCTTTAAATTGAATTCATAACCCTGACTCATCAAGCATGAGGCAGAAATAATGTTCCGACTAAGTGCAGGAATGTAATAACAATTATTCAATTCCAAAATAAATCCAGAAGGAAGCTGGAGTTGCATCATGCCGACCTCCAACGCAGCAACTCTTGCTTTATTGTCGACCCTGATGTCAATCTCCCCTTGTGCCACACGCCTAGTTCTTACCAGCCCCTGCATCGAGTTGCAAATATGAACAACCGATCTGGTATCAAATACCCAAGAGCTACTAGGTATGTCAGCAAGGTAAATTTCTATAACATATGCAACAAGTGTACCTTTGCCTAAAGAAGCATTTCCGGCCTTCTTGCCATGCTCTGCAAGCCAGTTGCTATAGTTCCTCTTCCAGTGACCGATCTCCTTGCAATGATAGCAAATGGTCTTCGAGTCCGGTCCAGACTTTGGCGCAACGGCGGAGGTTACCGTCTCCATGCCCTTTGCCTCAGCCTTCTTCTTGGACCAACTCTTCTTGAACTTAGCCGATTTCTGCACCATCAACACTTGATGCGTGCCTTTCTTAATATCCTGCTCTGCCACTTTGAGCATCCCATGCAATTCAATGAGCTTCTTATCCATGCCATGCATATGATAGTTCGATATGAACGTCCCATAGCTGGGCGGAAGAGAACCCAGAACTGCATCAGTAGCCAGCTCATCCAAGAGCCAGAAGCCCAACCTATCCAAAGCTTGCACATATCCGATCATCTTGATCACATGTGGGCTCAGTGGATCACCTTCCTTCAGCTTGCAATCCATCAAGGATCGCCAGACGTTGAACCTTTCGGTCCTAGCCTGTGTCTGAAACATGCTATTGAGACTCTCGATCATATTGTAAGCCTCAACATTTTCGAAATGTTGTTGCAAATCGGGCTCCATACAAGCCAGCATCAGACAGCTGATCTCCGTTGATTCATGAACGAGTTTCTGGTAGGCATTCTTAGTTGTGGTATTAGCATTATCGGCAGGTTCCTCTGGAAGTGGATCCTCTAGAACATGTTCCTTTTTATCATGCTTGAGAACAATTCTCAGATTTCTATACCAGGTGGTAAAGTTTGTTCCATTCAGTTTATCCTTTTCCAGAATTGATTTCAATGCAAATAGGGAGGGAAGTTTTGCCCATGGGCATGGGTACCCGTGGGTACCCTACCCGAAAACAATGGGCATGGGCATGACTTGGAAAGATTTTGTACCCATGGGTAATAGGTATCCATACCCGCAAAATCTATGGGTAGGGCATGGGTACTAAATTGTGCCCATGGGTAACCAAATGGATACCCAACAAAATTTAATAAATCGAAATCATTCCTATGGCCTAACTTTAAATCTTGTATTTCTAAACCAGCCATGGGTCATAGGCCCGCAATCACCTGCTCGACAGTCCTCTGACATCCTATGTAACTTCTTGAAACGATGAAATCTCGACTCATCACCATCGGACGCCTCTGAACTCTCTATCGAGTGATCCCCAATTCCAACTGCTCATTCCCACTACGTTGGCCTTCCACCAACCGCTGCTCATACTCCCTTGATGCCTCCAAGAAGCCACCCATCGGAGGAGGCTATGTTGGTGCTATAATGCCCGCCCATATCACTTGAATTTTAGACTCATTTATCTATTTTTTTCAAAAATTAAATGCTATATATGGTACCAAATGGATACCCATTGGGTACAGGATACCCGATGGGTATGGGGATGGGTATCAATTTATGCCCATGGGTATTGAAGTGGGTGGGTATAGAAAGTTTCTATGGGTATGGGTTTGGGCAGAAGGAGGTTGTACCCGCCCATAACCTACCCATTGCCATCCCTAAATGCAAAGTTGGGTTGAGCAGGTGATGCCATTCATCTACAACAGAAAATATGCAATCACTAAGCAATGTGTTTATGTAGAGTAATTCTAGCCTTAAACGATAATACTCCCACTGAAGTCGTCATCCCTCCGCAAACTCTCAGTGATTCAGGATCCGACTAGCACATGCGACTAGTGAGCTTTAGCATCACTACTAGAAAACATGCCTATTCGATAAGCAACTCCTTGCTAATCATATCTCTATACGACTCCTGTCGTTCGGGAAGGTATCTCATACCCCGGCCCCCAACCTTCTTTACCACAAGGCCCAAAATCGTTTTGATAGCCTTGTCAAGTTAACCTGATGCAGTGCATGTCTGTGTCCGACACGAACCCTTCAGTTCAAGGACACCCAGCAGCACCTCAATTTTATGAGCCCACTACTAGATGTACTTGACGTGTGAAGGTGCAACATCGGGGATGGCAATTCGCTTGATATTCATGAGAGATCTTTCTACCATTCTAACATGCATAGAAAACAAGAAGCATAACAATCACAAATAAACATATATTGTGAAATAGTATGGCTCCTTCATGGACGTTCTTCCAGGTCGGCTCTGACTCCGATGACCATCTAGGAACTCCATCTTTATTGTCATGCCGGGACACCAAGCCACCAACCTGATCTCTATTATCCAACTACTACAACTAGTAATGAATTTTACATAGAGAATCACAAGTCGACACGCAGGTCGTTATACATTATAATGACAGCACTTTGGCTCCTGTCGGCTGATAAACATGACACGCAGGCCATGTATAAATTACACACATGCATCACATACACATGAGCCATACTATTCACATCAAACCTGCAAAACAAAGTTATGCATACAATCGCATTCTACCTGTTTGTGTGTCGGGTATGAAATACAAGGCGCTACACACACGGCGGTCCCCTTGTGTCACAACCTCATCGATTCCGATCATCAGAAAATATAGCCACATCGATCCCCTTGTGTAGTTGATCTCATCAACCGTGCACACAGCCGATCTTATCAAGGACAACAGATCTCATCTGCCGCCTCCACATATCTAATATGCATACGATATGAATCCAAATCCTATAGCAGAGGCTCTAATACCACTGTTGGGTTCTACGGTAGGGTGCGTCGACTGCAAATGAAAATATACCTACGCGCAGAACAAACAAGAACATGCTACGGGAGATGGATCACAGATTGTTGCCACTAGACGCGCAGTGCCGTGCAGTGGAAGAAGAGTTGGGGCAGCATGTCTGCGTGGTTCGTCTCCTCCTCGTCCGGCCTCCCTCGAACAGCCGGTCTTCTGATCCCACGTACAAATTCGTCGGAGCGGCGCAGATGCACCGCCTCTAACGGTATCCGCGCGTGCAGGAGGAACACCGTGCGGTGGACTGCTAGGTCGGATCACACAGTCCGCGGCGAGTGGAGGTGTCTATTCGCAACACATGCAAACCCTAGTGACAGCACCGCAGCGATCAACCTTATGAGTGTGCGACACCCCACTTTATATAGGCGTCCGTCGCAGGCTCAACACTTGGGCCTCGCACGGACCCTAAAGCCCATAAGTCTACTCGGCCACAATCCGAATACAACTCGGATCACATCCGACCAGTGTCCTCGGATCCGACCTCGTAGGTTCCTTCCCTTAAGCGTGCGACCCCTTAGGTTCAAGTCGGCTTGGTCGCAGTTCGGATCACCTCCGAACTACACAGTTGGTAGCGGCCTCTAGCAAGGCATGCCGAACACCAAGCAGACTATGAAGCTAGTTAGCGAACCTGTACATCACACTTCCATTCCTTCTGCCACACGAAATATGTTGTCGGGCTCAAGGCGAGTCTGTCATCCTTGTGCTAGCCCGACCTCTTTCTCATTCCAGTGATGCCGACCACAAACCGTATTATCTCATAATCCTTGTCGCATGGCCATGCTTATCCTGGTCGGATCACACAAGGGGCCCAGAGTATATCTCTCCTAATCGGAGGGGCAAATCCCATCTTGCTCAACCATGTCTCGCAGCATGGGTCTGGACAAGCCTGAAACCTACCTTTGTAACTACCCAGTCACGCAGTAGCGTTTGGTTGGTCCAAAGCAGGTCTGTCACCATCCTGAGTACATACGCCATCTAAGGTCTTAGGACATAGAACATATGTTGTACTAGAGACTCACATATGACGTATCGCTGCGTCTCATAGTTGGGTCTGTCCGACTCGGACCTTATCTCGAATCGGATCCGACTACGTCGAATCCGACCAGATCCTTCCAAGTCCATATTATCCGGTTAGCATCCAATGCTCCATGGCTAGTGAGACCAAGCCATCGACCATGTCATATGCTAGTCTAGTTGGCTGCGCGTCCACAGAGCTCTTTCGACTAGGGACCTTTTAGGGCAGTCATCATACAATGCAAAGTCCCACAAACAAGTCACGTACTTGCGGATACACATCATTGATAATGTCCAAGGACTATCTTTATTCATAAACACATAGGAAATATCATCATACATGATTGCCTCTAGGGCATATCTCCAACATGGCCGAGCTCGAGCGGTGGCACTTGGCCACGGCCTCCCTCGTCCGGCTATATATAGCCACTCCCCGCGGCATTTGAGCACACAAGCAGCCCTCCCCCACTCCCAGAGCCCCACCTAGCCACCCCCACGAGCTCGAAGAGCTCTTGAGCCCTCCAATGGCCGCCTCGGTCGCCGGTGGCCGCCACCTAAATTGGCTCAATGTCGAGCCCCCCTCTCCCTCATTACACCACCAGGAGCTCACCTAGACCCCAGGCATCATCCCGTGTCCTCGCCCCATCGCCGGAGCAACTGTTGTTGCGTGCCCGAGCATGGTCGTCATCGTCTCCTCGGACACCTTGAGCCTCCGTCATTCTACCTCTCCCCGGCGCTGGTTCTACCCCTGGTTGGACGCGGTGCATCTCCCCGAGGCCACCAGTATCCTCACCATGGCCAGAGGTGACCGGAACCGCCTGAGCCCTTCCTTGGAGCTCGCCTCTGTTCCACCGCGGGCACCCAAACTGTTGGCGCTGCAACCTCTCCCTGACGGTCGTAGCGCCTTGGTTGGGTGCGATGCTCCCTCCCGCATCTGCCGGTGGCCGGAGCTCGGTCGAAGACGGCCTGGGTCATCGGCGCTCGCTCGGCCCCGAGCTCCTCTACTCATCACATCGGGAGCTAGAAGAAGAGATGGAAGGAGGAGAGAGAAGCCCCGCAGGACCGACATGTCAGCGACCCAAGCCCCGGCCCCGCCACTGCCAGCGTGGATAAGTGGAGATGTACTCCTCGGAGTACGCTTTCCCATATGGAAAGCGCATTCTGCTCTTCTTCGACCCAGAAGGAAAATGTATTTTCAGAAAAGGCACGTTCTGTTTAACTGCCAGGGACCTGTTTGTAGAAGTTATTTTTACAGATTAGTCCCTGAGCTTTAAACGGTCGTATCTTTTTGGTCCTAACTCCAAATGAGGTGAAACCAAAGCCCACTTCTTCATCTCGTCAAGCCTGTTCTGTTGGTATCATTTTCACCATGTGTTAACATTATGAAAATGACCATTATGCCCTTGCCCTTAATCAGCCCCCCTCCAAGAGAGAACAGTTTCCGGCGATTCTTTCTGCGAGCTTCTCACACTTTCTTCCGGTGAACCCTTCCACCCCAGGCAAGCCACACCCTCCATTTGCATGATTGCAATGCAATATCATGGTTTTATTAAATAAACTTATTTAAAATATTGTTTTAGATACATGAGTTTGTGCATGGCATTTCTCAGAGTTGTTTTTGATCTTGCTATTGCCATGCTGCTGTTTGGAGTTCTAGGACTTATATTTTGAAGATTTTGTGGATGACATGTTGCCTTTGGATTATTAATGGCTTATGTTATGATTATTTTCATGTTGGTATCTGATATTATATTTTGGAGTATTGCTTTGAATGTCATGCTGCCTTTGGATTATTAGTGGCTAGAATTATTTTCATCATGATGCTAGTTGATATTATGTTTTGGAGTATGAGTTCGGAGATGATGCTTGCATATGGATCTTAGCTGGATAGCTTATTCTTGCTATTTGGAGTAGTAGTATTATTGTTCTTGGATTCAGCATGATAGTAGTGTTATGCTATCCTTAGAGTAGTTTAATGTGACGATATTATGCTTTGGATTATTTGTTGGATAGAGCTATGACTTGGATTATAGGTGAGATAGATGATGTCGGTATATCAGTTATCATTGTATACTTTGGGGACAAATTCCGTCATTTCGTTGGTCAGGTGCCACCGAACCGGGCTTTTCCAGTGCAACCACATTTGCCTTTTATGGGAAAGGCCCTAATGCAATCTATTGACATGTCTCTCGCTGGTGCCTCCAACGAGGGAAGGTTATGGGCACGTGCTACCCTGATCAGGTAGACGGACAAAAGCCTTGTGTGCCCGTAGTTGGATAGGGCCCTTTTTGTCCCCGTTTGGGACCGTTTTTATTTTGCCACGACGGTGGTCGTTGATGCCTTTGGTAGGCACGGGGCCACCCAGGACTGAACCCAAAGGGGGTGTTGGTCGGAGTGGCCGGGAGAGTGTCATGGCAGTAGATCGGTTTTGTCGGAACGCCGTTGGTCCACCCAAATGGGAGTGCGAGGCCATGGGTTCCGTGGTATGGGTACGTTGTGCTACCTCTGCAGAGAGTGTGTGTGTTTAATCTATCGATAGCCGCATCCTCGGTCATGGGCATAAGTTCGTACTAGGTGACGGCGTTCGATCAACACTCACATGACGGAATGACTTTAGATGATTTATATGTTGATATTATGAGCTGTAACAGTTTGGCAGGATGTAGATGATGATATTGAGATGATCTTGAGGATGATCATTTAGTTGGTGATGTGGTCACGTGGTGATCATGCGGATGTATTGATCACGAGATGATCGAGATGGTATTACTTGGCAGGATAGCCAAGCGTGAGATGGTTCATTGAGATTAAGATGTTGGTGTCGGCGTCCTGGGAACGGGTTTCCCCAGACTTGCCTTACTGCGGCCCACGACATGGCTCCACCAGCGGCCCTATACGGCCCATCTTCATCAGCGAACACTCAAGACCCTCGCGAGGGGCCAAGCCTCGTGAGGCGGATGATGCAAGACCTCCTCGGGGGCGGCCTCGCTAGGCTGGCTCGCGAGGAGCGGAGAGATCAAGGCAAGGGGCACCTCGCGAGGTGACGCAAGCCATGACGACCAAGGCCAGGCGAGCGCTAGAGCGTGCAGTGTACTCGTTTCCTCTTTGGTGCTAAAGAGGCAAGCGCAGGCGAGCAGTCCCGAGGCATCAGACAAAGGTTGCCATATCGGTGCAACAAGACCAAGACCAGCAGGACGGCAGGACGGAGGTCACCGTGGAGCCCAGGACGGCGTCACCACCAGAGCCTTTGGCAGGCAAAGACCACCTTTAGTCAGGATAACATGTACTGGTTGTCTCCCTTCAAATTTGGCCTTTGTTGGATCCCTTCTTGCCTACATTTGGGAAGAGGACCAGGGCCTCTATAAATAGGACTAGCCACCACAGTAGGAGGCAACTGATCTTGGGCCATTCAGATCATCCTCAACCACACAAGCTCACCAAGCTCAAGGACTCCTCTCCTCAAGAGGATGTTCTTCCCTTGTACTTGTTCATCCTCAGCCCAAGAGGCAATCCACCACACCACACTGGAGTAGGGTATTACACCACATCGGTGGCCCGAACCAATATAAACCCTGTGTCCCTTGTTCTGCGAGTTCGGCGTGCTGAGCTTTGAGATTGTGGTGAGAGCGTGAGCTAGGGGGAGGAGAGATCTTTGTGCGCACCCCAGTGTTCGAACCTCAAGGGTTTTGCCGGAACCGGCAATCCGACATTTGGCGCGCTAGGTTGGGGTGCGCTGAAGCTTTCCTTCTGCTGATTCGCGTACCACCGCTCCACCACATCCATGGCGGACACGCGTCGAGCCCGCGCCAGGCCAGCCTCGCCGCTCGTGTCGCTCAGACGGCCCCTGTCGGCAGGCCTCCCCATCGTTCTCCGTCGCCCGCCGCCAACGTCGCCACCGGCCCGGCGGGAAACGAATAGCAAGCGTCCTCGCTGCACCCCTCCGTGCTGCGGGACAGCCACACTGCCAATCCATCGCTAACCCCAGCCGGCTCATCGTCTCACGCTCGTCGCATGCCCACGGACGCGCAGGCCGCGCTGCTCATGGAACGCGAGCTCATGCGCTACCGCCCGGTCGACGACCTCTATGAGGACTGGCTGGACTGCATCGCCGAGCTCGTCAGCGCCGCTGGGGGCTCTCCCGCACCATCCCTCTCGCTGCCTCGCCCTCCGCTAGCTGCGGGCGACATGGCTCACGGAGCAGCTCCACCACCTCCGCACCAAGACGGAGCCCTGGCGCCAAGGCGCGCGGCCCCCCGGCATGATCCACCGCGCCGGGCGCCCGCGCGAGAAGAAGGAAGCTGCCAAGAGGTCCCCCGGCCGCAAGAAAACGCTCCCGCGCTCCCAGTGCCACAACGACAAGACCGTGTGCCGCCTGCGGTGGTGGTGCGCGGACATCAAGGGCAGGCTCCGCATCTGCAAAGGGCCCCGGTGGCCACAGCAGGCTGCCGCGCCTTCACTCCAGAGCCGCGTAGCGTCGTCTGGTCGGGCAAGTTCAAGCCAGACATGCCTCCTCACTACGACGGCACCCCCGACCCTGCGGAGTTCTTGCAGCTCTACGAGCTGAGCATCGAGGCGGCCAACGGTGACTAGAAAGTCATGGCGAACTGGTTCCCCATGGCTCTCAAGGATGGTGCTCGCTCGTGGCTCCTGAACCTGCCCCCGGGCTCGATCTCCTCCTGGGGTGAGATGCGCGATCGCTTCCTCGCCAACTTCCAGGGCACTCGCGACTGCCCGCCGGCTGCTACCTCTTGAGCTTGCGTTGGTTTTTTCCTTAAAGAGGAAAGGGTGATGCAGCAAAGTAGCGTAAGTATTTCCCTCAGTTTTTGAGAACCAATGTATCAATCCAATAGGAGACTACACGCAAGCCGCCTCGTACCTACACAAACAAATAAGAACCTTGCAACCAACGCGATAAAGGGGTTGCCAATCCCTTCATGGCCACTTGCAAAAGTGAGATCTGATAGAGATAATAAGATAAATATTTTTGGTATTTTTATGATATAGGTTGAAAGTAAAGATTGCAAAGTAAAAATAGATTGGAAACTTATATGATGGAAAATAAACCCGGGGGCCATAGGTTTCACTAGTGGTTTCTCTCAAGATAGCATAAGTATTACGGTGGGTGAACAAATTACTGTCGAGCAATTTATAGAAAAGTGCATAATTATGAGAATATCTAGGCATGATCATGTATATAGGCATCACGTCCGCGACAAGTAGACCGAAACGATTCTGCATCTACTACTATTACTCCACACATCAATCGCTATCCAGCATGCATCTAGAGTATTAAGTTCATAAGAACAGAGTAACGCATTAGGAAAGATGACATGATGTAGAGGGATAAACTCAAGCAATATGATATAAACCCCATCTTTTTATCCTCGATGGCAACAATACAATACTTGCCTTGCTGCCCCTGCTGTCATTGGGAAAGGACACCGCAAGATTGAATCCAAAGCTAAGAACTTCTCCCATTGCAAGAAAGATCAATCTAGTAGGCCAAACCAAACTGATAATTCGAAGAGACTTGCAAAGATAACAAATCATACATAAAAGAATTCAGAGGAGATTCAAATATTGTTCATAGATAATCTTGATCATAAACCCACAATTCATCCGATCTCGACAAACACACATAAAAAGAATTACATCGAATAGATCTCCAAGAAGATCGAGGAGAACTTTGTATTGAGATCCAAAGAGAGAGAAGAAGCCATCTAGCTAATAACTATGGACCCGAAGGTTTGTGGTAAACTACTCACACATCATCGGAGAGGCTATGGTGTTGATGTAGAAGCCCTTCGTGATCGATCCCCCCTCCGGCGGAGCGCCAAAAAAGGCTCCAAGATGGGATCTCACGGGTACAGAAGGGTTTCGTGGTGCTCTTGGATGTTTTCGGGGTATATGGGTATATATAGGAGGAAGAAGTAGGTCGATGGAGCCATGAGGGGCCCATGAGGGTGGGGGGCGCACCCAGGGGGCAGGCGCGCCTCCGTGCCTCGTGGACTCCTCGCTTCTTTCTTGACGTCCACTCAAAGTCCTCTGGATCACGTTTGTTCCAAAAATAACTCTGCCGAAGGTTTCATTCCGTTTGGACTCCGTTTGATATTCCTTTTCTGCGAAACACTGAAATAGGCAAAAAAACGGCAATTTGCATTGGGCCTTCGGTTAATAGGTTAGTCCCAAAATTAATATAAAAGTGCTTAGTAAAGCCCATTAAACATCCAAAACAGATAATATAATAGCATGGAACAATCAAAAATTATAGATACGTTGGAGACGTATCACCGGCCGCGGGCGACCTATGCCGCATCAAGCAGCAGCCAGGAGAGACCCTGCAGAAGTACATGCAGCGCTTCAACAGCGTTCGCCTCAAGATCTCCAAGGTGACAGACGAGGCTATCATATCCGCATTTTCCGACGGCGTCCGCGACGTCAAGATGAAGGAGGAGCTCGCCATCCACGAGGACCTATGCACGGCTCTGGAGCTGTTCAACGTGGAAACCAAGTGTGCAAGAGCTGAGGAAGGGCGCCTTTCCCTCCTCGAGCTCCCTGTTACTGACCCAGAGGAGAAGAAAGCCAAGGCCAAAGACATGAAGCACAAGGGGTGACCGTGCTCACGGCGGAGCCAGACACGAAGCGCGGCTGGGACCATCCCGAGTCGTCTAAGAACAATCGTTCGTTCTGCGCCTTCCACAACATACATAGCCACAACACCAATGACTGTCAAGAGCTCAGAGCCATTCGAGATGGATGCTTCGGTCGACGCCCCGAGCGCAACGACCGGGGTTACGGCCGAGGAGGAGGACGAGGTGGAGGACGCTGGGACAATCGCGGCTCCCGCCAGGAGTGGCGCAACCGGCCTCGTGAGGACCGCTGGCAGGACCAGCCTCATGAGGGCGCATGGAGGGATCAGCCTCGCGAGGAGCGCCCTCAGGGAAATGCTAGTCTCCCTCCATTGCCACCAGCGCCAAGAAGAAACGACAACCACCATCAGGACGAGGGAGCTGGGGGCTTCCAGGACCGCGCGCTATCTCCTGCATCTTGGGCGGAGCTCATGCCCCAGCATCCCAGCGCATTTTCAAGCAATTCTCTCGCGAGGTGAATGCAGCCCTTCCCAGGCTCAGGGCCACGCGCCCGCTCAGGTGGTCCAAGTGCGCCATCAACTTCAACTCGGTGGACCAGCTCAAGTGCGCGGCAACCGCAGGCGCCCTCCCGATGCTGTGCTCGCCCGTCATCAGCAACGTCCAAGTCACCAAGACCCTCATCGACGGCGGCGCAGGGCTTAATGTCCTTTCCGTCGAGACATTCGACAGCCTCCAAGTGCCATACGATCACCTACATACTACTAAGCCCTTCTCAAGAGTGACCGACGGCTCCACCACCCCGATAGGGCACGTCCGCCTCCCTGTCACCTTCGGCCAGCGCGACAACTACCGCACCGAGCTCATCAACTTCGACGTCGCCCACATCCGTCTGTCGTACAACGCCATCCTCGGGTATCCAGCATTAGCCAAGTTTATGGCGGTGACCCACCACGGCTACAACGTCCTCAAGATGCCAGGAAGCGGGGTGATCATCACACTCCCCTGTGAAGAAAGAGATGCGGTGTGCTCCCACGAGCGCGCCTTCCAAGCTGCAGCAATCGAAGACCCTGACAACGAGGGCACGCAGTACCCTCCTGAGGTGACCCCCAAGAAGAAGAAGCAGCTACTCCGCATCGGGCCTCAGCGGCGGCATCTCTAGCGGCACCGCCTCAGGATCAGCGCCCGCAGCTAGGGCGCCTGCCTCCCTCGCATAGGAAGGCGCGCCCGGCGCCCTCCTCGGGCAAGGCTCGGGGGCTCTCTTCTGGAGGGCCTCAGACCTAGCCAACATCATGAGGGAGGCACTCGGGCACCACGTGGAGGCGTGCTTTGCGGCACGTTTCCCTCAGGAGGACACCGGGCGAGGAGCGCCCGACGCTCAGGAGTTCATCGCCAAGACCACTCAGGAGCTACAGGATGCAAGAGCCATGCGCGGCGACCGCCGCCCACCTGGTGCAGCTCCCCATCCAGGCGAGGATGGTGGGTTGCGCATCTGCATCGATATCCCAAGGCTCAACAGAGCCGCATCTCAAGAGCGCTTCTGGCCTTCGCGCGTTGGGCGGTGCGAGGGTCCACCTCACAGCTATGTCCGCATGCCGTTTGGCCTGCCGAGCGTGGCAGCCGCCTTCGGCGCAATCTACGGAGCATCACAGCAACTCAGGAGGCCAGACATCATGCGGTCCTGGCAAAGATGGAGACGGTCCTCAAGGAACCACCTGAGCCCCCAGAGCCTCCCGAGGCTTAGGGCCCTGATGGCTCATCAGGAGCGACCCCTTCATCACGCGTCTTCGGCTACTTCAACACTCCTTCGACAACGGAACAAGGTGACATTTTCCAAGTTCATTCAGCTGGGAGCGCCCCTCGGGCTGCATTATTCCCAGGTCGCACGGGCCTGTCCCCGCGGCATGTATCCTTTTGGATCTTTACCTCACCCTACTGGGGGCGCTCCTCGGGCTGCATCATCCCTAGGCCACTCGGGTCCATCCCAGTGGCATGTATCGTTCTTGCATCTATCTAAGCTAGTTCGCTTCCCATGCATGAGTTATTTATGGTCACCCCCTGTTTGATTGTCACCCACCACGGGAGCTGCACGCCGATTGTCTTTCTTCAGGATCCTTCGCATAAGAAGGCTAGGCACGGCGCTTGTTCTCGGATCCATCCCTGCAGCGTCGATAAACCCAATGGCTGAGCTCTGTCTGGCGGGCCGGCCCCGTTCACGTCACCTCCTGGAGTTGTTGGTGCTTGGCCTTCTCATGCGATCGCCTTAGGAGATTCGTTCGGCGCAGGTTGCCTAACCATCTCGCAGGACCACCACAGTCATCAAGAACCAAGACCAGGCGCAACCCGCCTTGAGGTAGGGCCTCGTGAGTCCCGCGCTAGCTCACGAGTGCCCAGACACACCTCGTTCAGCCCTGCCGTGCAATCCACGTGTCAGGGTGGGGCTGTACATGCCCCGGGGGCTCCACTCAGAGGGAGCCCTCACCCACGCACCAGTGGAAGCACCATGCTCCGTGCTGGTAGTCGACACGGCCGAGGAGCGGTTATGCCCGTGCAAGTGCGGAAGCGCTATGCTCCGCGCTGGTGATAAACAACTGAGGGCGGCCCCATGGGCGTATCAACCTCAGGGAGCCTCCGAGCTCAGTGTCTAGCCCCATTGCAACACCTCCCCTCGGGAGAGTCGCGCGAGGGGGCTGGGCACGGGGGCTGCGCTCGGGTCACGCCCTAGTGTACGACACCCTGCCAGGTCCCTCGGACCTGGTCGCCGCGTGCCCCTCCCGAGCGGAGCCTCGGTGAGGAAAAAGGTATGAAGGTTGTTTGAGCGTCAAGGGGGACTCCTGAGCATCACGACTCAGGAGCCTCACTGGCCACGTAGCCCCTCACCCCTTGGTCTCGTCCTGGTGATCCGGACGACCCAACGGCGGCTGAGGTATGCGCGGGGTCGGGCCCTGCCGACGCAGAACGCTAAGGCCAACCTTCGCATCTCCTCCCCGTAAGGCGTTTGCGCGTCAAGGGGGACTCCTGAGCATCGCGACTCAGGAGCCTAACTGGCCACATAGCCCCTCACCCCTTGGTCTCGTCCTGGTGATCCGGGCGACCCAAACGGCGGCTGAGGTATGTGCGGGGTCGGGCCCTGCTGCTACCTCTTGACCACTGCGTTGGATTTCCCCGAAGAGGAAAGGATGATGCAGCAAAGCAGCGTAAGTATTTCCCTCAGTTTTTGAGAACCAAGGTATCAATCTAGTAGGAGGCTACGCGCGAGTCCCTCGTACCTACACAAAGCAAATAACTCCTCGCAACCAACGCGAATAGGGGTTGTCAATCCCTTCACGGTCACTTACTTAGAGTGAGATCTGATAGAGATGATAGATAATATTTTTGGTATTTTTGGTATAGAGATGCAAAGTAAAATAAAAGGCAAAGTAAAAAAGCAAAGCAATAATAAAGTGATGGAAGATTAATATGATAGAGATAGACCCGGGGGCCATAGATTTCACTAGTGGCTTCTCTCAAGAGCATAAGTATTATACGGTGGGTGAACAAATTACTGTTGAGCAATTGACAGAATTGAGCATAGTTATGAGAATATCTAGGTATGATCATGTATATAGGCATCACGTCTGAGACAAGTAGACCGACTCCTGCTTGCATCTACTACTATTACTCCACTCATCGACCGCTATCCAGCATGCATCTAGAGTATTAAGTTCAATAAAACAGAGTAACGCCTTAAGCAAGATGACATGATGTAGAGGGATAAATTCATGCAATATGATAAAAACCCCATCTTGTAATCCTCGATGGAAACAATACAATACGTGCCTTGCTGCCCCTCATCCTTTGGGAAAGGACACCGCAAGATTGAACCCAAAGCTAAGCACTTCTCCCATTGCAAGAAAAACCAATCTAGTAGGCCAAACCAAACTGATAATTCGAAGAGACTTGCAAAGATAACCAATCATACATAAAAGAATTCACAGAAGATTCAAATATTGTTCATAGATAATCTTGATCATAAACCCACAATTCATCGGTCTCAACAAACACACCGCAAAAGAAGATTACATCGAATAGATCTCCACAAGAGAGGGGAGAACATTGTATTGAGATCCAAAAGAGAGAAGAACCCATCTAGCTACTAACTATGGACCAAGGTGCAGGTAAACTACTCACACTTCATCGGAGGGGCTATGGTGATGATGTAGAAGCCCTCCGTGGTGGATTCCCCTTAAGTGGAGCTCCTGAACAGGCCCCAAGATAGGATCTCGTGGATACAAAAAGTTGCGGCGGTGGAATTAGGTTTTTGGCTCCGTATCTGATCGTTTGGGGGTACTTAGGTATATATAGGAGGAAGGAGTATGTCGGTGGAGCAACGGGGGGCCCACGAGGCAGGGGGGCGCGCCCCCACCCTCGTGGCCACCTCCTTTCTTTCTTGACGTGGGGTCCAAGTCTCCTGGATCATGTTCGGTGAGAAAATCACGTTCCCGAAGGTTTCATTCCGTTTGGACTCCGTTTGATATTCCGTTTCTTCGAAACACTGAAATAGGCAAAAAAAATAGCAATTCTGGGTTGGGCCTCCAGTTAATAGGTTAGTCCCAAAAATAATATAAAAGTGGAAAATAAAGCCCAATATGGTCCAAAATAGTAGATAATATAGCATGGAGCAATCAAAAATTATAGATACGTTGGAGACGTATCAGGCATCCCCAAGCTTAATTCCTGCTCGTCCTCGAGTAGATAAATGATAAAAGAAAGAATTATTGATGCAGAGTGCTACTTGGCATAATTTCAATGTAACTCTTCTTAACTATGGTATGAATATTCAGATCCGTAAGATTCAAGACAAAAGTTCATATTGACATAAAAACAATAATACTTCAAGCATACTAACAAAGCAATCATGTCTTCTCAAAATAACATGGTCAAAGAAAGTTATCCCTACAAAATCAAATAGTCTGGCTATGCTCTATCTTCACCACACAAAGTATTTAAATCATGCACAACCCCGATGACAAGCCAAGCAATTGTTTCATACTTTTGACATTCTCATAACTTTTTCAATCTTCACGCAATACATGAGCGTGAGCCATGGATATAGCACTATATGTGGAACATAATGGTGGTTGTGGAGAAGACAAAAGAGGGGAAGATAGTCTCACATCAACTAGGCATATCAACGGGCTATGGAGATGCCCATCAATAGATATCAATGTGAGTGAGTAGGGATTGCCATGCAACGGATGCACTAGAGCTACAAGCATATGAAAGCTCAACAAAAGAGACTAAGTGGGTGTGCATCCAACTCGCTTGCTCACGAAGACCTAGGGCATTTTGAGGAAGCCCATCATTGGAATATACAAGCCAAGTTCTATAATGAAAAATTCCCACTAGTATATGAAAGTGACAAAACGAGAGACTCTCTACCATGAAGATCATGGTGCTACTTTGAAGCACAAGTGTGGTAAAAGGATAGTAACATTGTCCCTTCTCTCTTTTTCTCTCATCATTTTTTATTTGGGCCTTTTCTCTCTCTTTTTTATGGCCTCTTTTCCCTTTTTTTATTTTTTTATTTTTCGTCTGGAGTCTCATCCCGACTTGTGGGGGAATCATAGTCTCCATCATCCTTTCCTCACTTGGGACAATGCTCTAAAAATGATGATCATCACACTTTTATTTTCTTACAACTCAACAATTACAACTAGATTCTTAGAACAAATTATGACTCTATATGAATGCCTCCGGCGGTGTACCGGGATATGCAATGAATCAAGAGTGACATGTATGAAAGAATTATGAATGGTGGCTTTGCCACAAATACGATGTCAACTACATGATCATGCTAACAATGTGACAATGATGCAGCGTGTCATAATAAACGGAACGGTGGAAAGTTGCATGGCAATATATCTCGGAATGGCTATGGAAATGCCATGATAGGTAGGCATGGTGGCTGTTTTGAGGAAGGTATATGGTGGGTGTATGATACCGCTAAAAGTGCGGTAATAGAGAGGCTAGCAATGGTGGAAGGAAGAAAAGTGCGATAATCCATGGACTCAACATTAGTCATAAAGAACTCATATACTTATTGCAAAAATCTACAAGTTATCAAAGCAAAATATTACGCGCATGCTCCTAGGGGGATAGATTGGTAGGAAAAGACCATCGCTCGTCCCCGGCCGCCACTCATAAGGAAGACAATCAATAAATAAATCATGCTCCGACTTCATCACATAGCGGTTCAACACACTTCAACACAAGTATTTCTCAAATTCACAACTACTCAACTAGCATGACTCTAATATCACCATCTTCATATCTCGAAACAATTATCAAGCATCAAACTTTTCTTAGTATTCAACACACTCAAAAGAAAGTTTTACAAATCTTGAACACCAAGCATATTAGGATTATTAAGAAATTTACCATGCTATTTAAGACTATCAAAATGACCTAAGTGAAGCATGACAGATCAATAGTTTCTATAAAACAAATCCACCACCGTGCTCTAAAAGATATAAGTGAAGCACTAGAGCAAAACTATAAAGCTCAAAAGATATAAGTGAAGCACATAGAGTATTCTAACAAATTCCAAATCATGTATGGCTCTCTCAAAAGGTGTGTACAGAAAGGATGATTGTGGTAAACTAAAAGGCAAAGACTCAAATCATACAAGATGCTCCAAGCAAAACACATATCATGTGGTGAATAAAAATATAGCTCCAAGTAAAGTTACCGATGGAAGTAGACGAAAGAGGGGATGCCTTCCGGAGCATTCCCAAGATTTGACTTTTTTGGTGTCCTTTGATTATCTTGGGGGTTCCATGGGCATCCCCAAGCTTAGGCTCTTGCTACTCCTTGTTCCATAATCCATCAAAATATTTCACCCAAAACTTGAAAACTTCACAACACAAAACTCAACAGAAATCTCGTGAGCTCCGTTAGCGAAAGAAAACAAAAGACCACTTCAAGCTACTGTAATGAACTCATTATTTATTTATATTGGTGTTAAACCTACTGTATTCCAACTTATCTATGGTTTATAAACTATTTTACTAGCCATACATTCGTCAAAATAAGCAAACAACACACGAAAAACAGAATCTGTCAAAAACAGAACAGTCTGTAGTAATCTGTAACTAACGCAAACTTCTGGAACTCAAAAAAATCAGCCAAAATAGGACGACCTAGGCAATTTGTTTATTGATCAGAATAAATTGGAATCACTATTTTATCACGTTCTGGTGATTTTTAATAAAAAAATTCGTGAACAGAAAGTTTCTGGAAATTACAGCAAGATCAAATAACTATCATCCAAGAAGATCCTATAGGTTTAACTTGGCACAAACACTAATTAAAACATAAAAAAACATCTAACCAGAGGCTAGATCAAAGGTTTATTGCTAAACAGCAAGGATAAATATTGGGTTGTCTCCCAAGCCTTTTAGCTAGGCGTTGATAATTTTAATGATGCTCACAAGAAAGACAAGAATTGAAGCGCAAAAAGAGCATCATAAAACACATGACAAACACATCTAAGTCTAACATATTTCCTATGCATAGGCATTTTATAAGCAAAAAAATTATCATAGCAAGCAAAAATTATCATATGCAAGGAAGAACAAAGAGACGATAGCAATCTCAACATGACGAGAGGTAATTTAGTAAGATAAAAATTTCTACAACCATATTTTCCTCTCTCATAATAATTACATGTAGGATCATAGGCAAATTCAAAAAAGCAGCTATCACATAACATATTCTCAACACGATCCACATGCATGCAAAGTTGACACTCTTCCAAAATAGTGGGATTATCATTAACTAAAGTCATGACCTCTCCAGACCCACTTTTATCAAAAATATCATAAGATTGAACATACTCCAAATATGTGGGATCTAAAGTTGACACTCTTCTAAACCCACTTTCAATATTATTGCAAACACTATTATCAATATCATATTCATCATGGGGCTTAAATAAATTTTCAAGATCAAAAGAAGAATCACCCCAATCATGATCATTGCAACAAGTAGTAGACATAGCAAAACTAGCATCCCCAAGCTTAGGGTTTTGCATATTATTAGCATAATTGACATCAAGAGAATTTATAGTAAAATCATTGCAATCATGCTTTTCATCGAAGGAACTACCAAGTATGGGTGCAATAGCAACGATCTCATGTTTAACATAAGGAACTATAGCAAATTCATCTTCATAAATATTGGCATCATGGCCACACGAATAGCAAGCATCATGTTCATCAAGGGATATTTCAATCAAATCATCGGAATCATCATTATCTATAGATTCATGCATATCATTATTTCCTTCCAAAGCAACAGTCATTATCTCAATAAATTCTTTGACATAGGCATTATGAGCATAGTTCTCATAGCAATATCTAAGTATGTCAAAAATTTCAGATTCGTAGAGAGTAATATCATACTTTTCAATCAATGAAGCAACTTCATAAGCACCCTTAAAAGCAACAAATTCTTCAATTTGTTTGATATCATAGTAACTATAAACACCCTTTGCATAAGAAGATAAGATCTCATTTTCATTAAACTCACATAAGTAAGGAAGGTGTTTTTTAGGGTTCTTAGAGCAATAAGTAAAATCATAAATTTCACAAAGATTCCAAGCATAACACAGCAATATGTCTATTTGATTCCATAAGAGTCTCCCTTTTTCAGACAAACGGTGACGCACAAAATGAGCATGCTCATCTAAAGATTTCCCATCAACTAGGCTAGTTGGGGTTTCGACGAAAGATAAGGATCGAAGATGATCCAAGTAGAACACTTTAAGTGGATCCATATCAATAGATTTTTAACAAGCAAAGATGCAAGCAAATAGAACGCAACTGGAAACACAAACAAAAAGACATACGAGAAGAAGGCGAAGAAAGGGCGAATAAAACGGCAAGGGTGAAGTGGGGGAGAGGAAAACGAGAGGCAAATGGCAAATAATGTATTTCCTCTTGAGCACTGCGTTGGATTTCCCCGAAGAGGAAAGGATGATGCAGCAAAGCAGCGTAAGTATTTCCCTCAGTTTTTGAGAACCAAGCTATCAATCCAGCAGGAGGCTACGCGCGAGTCCCTCGTACCTACACAAAGTAAATAACTCCTCGCAACCAACGCGAATAGGGGTTGTCAATCCCTTCACGGTCACTTACGAGAGTGAGATCCGATAGAGATGATAGATAATATTTTTGGTATTTTTGGTATAGAGATGCAAAGTAAAATAAAAGGCAAAGTAAAAAAGCAAAGCAATAATAAAGTGATGGAAGATTAATATGATAGAGATAGACCCGGGGGCCATAGATTTCACTAGTGGCTTCTCTCAAGAGCATAAGTATTCTACGGTGGGTGAACAAATTACTGTTGAGCAATTGATGAAATTGAGCATAGTTATGAGAATATCTAGGTATGATCATGTATATAGGCATCACGTCCGAGACAAGTAGACCGACTCCTGCCTGCATCTACTACTATTACTCCACTCATAGACCGCTATCCAACATGCATCTAGAGTATTAAGTTAATGAAAACAGAGTAACGCCTTAAGCAAGATGACATGATGTAGAGGGATAAATTCATGCAATATGATAAAAAACCCATCTTGTTATCCTTGATGGCAACAATACAATACGTGCCTTGCTGCCCCTACTGTCACTCGGAAAGGACACCGCGAGATTGAACCCAAAGCTAAGCACTTCTTCCATTGCAAGAAAAACCAATCTAGTAGGCCAAACCAAACTAATAATTCAAAGAGACTTGCAAAAATAACCAATCATACATAAAAGAATTCAGAGAAGATTCAAATATTGTTCATAGATAATCTTGATCATAAACCCACAATTCATCGGTTTCAACAAACACACCGCAAAAACAAGATTACATCGAATAGATCTCCACAAGAGAGGGGGAGAACATTGTATTGATATCCAAAAAGAGAGAAGAAGACATCCAGCTACTAACTATGGACCCGAAGGTCTGAGGTAAACTACTCACACTTCATCGGAGGGGCTATGGTGATGATGTAGAAGCCCTCCGTGGTGGATTCCCTTCGGTGGAGCTCCTAACAGGCCCCAAGATGGGATCTCGTGGATCTGAGAAAGTTGCGGCGGTGAAATTAGGTTTTTGGCTCCGTATCTTATCGTTTGGGGGTACGTAGGTATATATAGGAGGAAGGAGTACGTCGGTGGAGCAACGGGGGGCCCACGAGGCAGGGGGCGCGCCCTAGGGGGGTGGGCGCGCCCCCCACCTAGTGGCCACCTCCCTTCTTTCTTGACGTGGGGTCCAAGTCTCCTGGATCATGTTCGTTGAGAAAATCACGTTCCCGAAGGTTTCATTCCATTTGGACTCCGTTTGATATTCCGTTTCTTCGAAACACTGAAATAGGCAATAAACAGCAATTCTGGGCTGGGCCTCCCGTTAATAGGTTAGTCCCAAAAATAATATAAAAGTGGAAAATAAAGCCCAATATGGTCCAAAATAGTAGATAATATAGCATGGAGCAATCAAAAATTATAGATACGTTGGAGACGTATCACCTGCCGACACAGAACACCAAGCAAATGGGAAGGAAATCGCAAAATCTCAAACAAATATTACAAGACATATTGTTCTCCCAGTACCAAACACAAGTTTAAACACCTCCATGAGGCATGGTGCATTTTGCAGAAGCCAAACAGGAAAGGAGCCGCCAGCAAGCCATCTTGTCATCTCTGGACGCCGCCGTCACTTGCAAGGGATGCCTCTTCCACAGGGGTTGCCTTCTCACCGCACCGCCTACCGGAGTTGAGGTTCAAGAAGACCGCCAGTCGATGGCGCAGGATCGAAGGCGCGGAACTTCTTCAGCAAAGCCTCCACCTGTCCCTTCACGTTTCGGCAGCAGCTGCACAGCGCTCTTCATCCACAGGCACCAGCAGCTCGTCGAGGTTGGCAGCAGGATCATGAAGATGGAGGTGGCTGAAGACACGCGTCAGTGCGGCCGAGGAAAGAGTGCGGGCATCTCCCTCCACCAAGGGGCCGATACCACCCAGGACTTCCTCAAGCGCCGCGACCAGATGAGGAAGCAGCTGGGTGGGGCCCTCGTCATCTGTAGCTAGCGGCTCCTCCAAGCCCTTCTCGTGGATTGCCCGCAGCGCCACACGGGACCTCTCCTCAAGGGACTTGAAGGCCGCGTGGTCCTCAACCAGAACCTTCGCCTTGGCTTCCAGCTCGGCCTTCTCTGCCTTCATCTTCTGCTCCAGCTCCTCTAGCCGGCTACGCTCCATAGCCTGCGCCTTCGCCAACTGCTCTAGCTCGGCGTCGCGACCCCTGACGGCGTCCTCTCGGGCCTTCATCTTCTCCTCCTCCGCCTTGCGGCCCCGAGCTTCGTCCACACGCTCACTGCGCATGGTGATGACCCACAAGTATAGGGGATCTATCGTAGTCCTTTCGATAAGAAAGAGTGTCGAACCCAACGATGAGCAGAAGGAAATGACAAGCGGTTTTCAATAAGGTATTCTCTGCAAGCATTGAAATTATCAGTAACAGATAGTTTGGTAACAAGGTAATTTGTAACGGGTGACAAGTAAAGAAAGTAAATAAGGTGCAGCAAGATGGCCCAATCCCTTTTGTAGCAAAGGACAAGCCTGGACAAACTCTTATATGAAGGAAAACGCTCCCGAGGACACATGGGAATTATCGTCAAGCTAGTTTTCATCACACTCATATGATTCGCGTTCGTTACTTTGATAATTTGATATGTGGGTGGGCCGGTGCTTGGGTGCTGCCCTTCCTTGGACAAGCATCACACTTATGATTAACCCCTATTGCAAGCATCCGCAAATACAAAAGAAATATTAAGGTAAACCTAACCATAGCATGAAACATATGGATCCAAATCAGCCCTTACGAAGCAACAACGCATAAACTAGGGTTTAAGCTTCATCACTCTAGCAACCCATCATCAACTTATTACATCCCAATGCCTTCCTCTAGGCCCAAATAATGGTGAAGTGTCATGTAGTCGACCTTCACATAACACCACTAGAGGAGATACAACATACATCTCATCAAAATATCAAACGAATACCAAATTCACATGACTACTGATAGCAAGACTTCTCCCATGTCCTCAGGAACAAACGTAACTACTCACAAATCATATTCATGTTCATAATCAGAGGGGTATTAATATGCATAAAGGATCTGAACATATGATCTTCCACCAAATAAACCAACTAGCATCAACTACAAGGAGTAATCAACACTACTAGCAACCCACAGGTACCAATCTGAGGCTTTGGGGCAAAGATTGGATACAAGAGATGAACTAGGGTTTCAGAGGAGATGGTGCTGGTGAAGATGTTGATGGAGATTGACCCGCTCCCACTGAGAGGATGGATGGTGATGACGATGGTGATGATTTCCCCCTCCCGAAGGGATGTTTCCCCCGCAGAATAGCTCCGCCGGAGCCCTAGATTGGTTCCCCCAAGGTTCCGCCTCGTGGCGGCGGTGTTTCGTCCCGAAAGCTTCCTTATCATTTTTTCCAGGGTGAAAGACTCATATAGCAGAAGATGAGCACCGGAGGCCTGCCAGGGGACCCATGAGGCAGGGGGCGCGCCCCCCACCCTCGTGGATGGTGGGCGGCCTCCCTCTGGTAGTCTCTTCGCCCAATATTTTATATATATTCTGAAACTGACTTCCGTGGAGTTTCAGGACTTTTGGAGTTGTGCAGAATAGGTATCTAACATTTTCTCTTTTTCCAGCCCAGAATTCCAGCTGCCGGCATTCTCCCTCTCCGTGTAAACCTTGTAAAATAAGAGAGAATAGGCATAAGTATTGTGACATAATGTGTAATAACAACCCATAATGCAATAAATATTGATATAAAAGCATGATGCAAAATGGACGTATCACATGGTCTTCAGCTCGGCCTCCAGCGAATGACAGTGATCCTGGGCGGCCCCGGCATCCTTCAGCGCCACCTCGCGGGCAGCCGCACCTTGGGCGACGGCCTGCTTGTCCTTCTCGAAGGCCGCCGCAGCCTGCCTCAGCGCCGCCCAGACAGACACATCGGAGGAAAGCTAGCCAGAGATCAGCTCCAGGCGCCCGGCCACCAGGCGACGGTCGGTGCCTTGAAGATCCTCCCGCAGCAGGGTTAGCGCAGAAGGAGCGCGCTCCAGGACGTCAGGGGAGACGAAAGGATCCGGCGTCAACAGTGCGGTGGGAGAAGGAGGAGGCAACGTGGTCACCATGGCCTGGGAGGCTGGGAGCTCCTGAGCTTTGGGAACCCCAGCAACCGAGCCGGACGTTAGCACCTCCGGAGCCAGCAGGGCTACGGGGGTTGCCTCCTCAGGAGGACGCTCCCCCAAGTCTCGCGAGGACGATCGGGCCAGGGAAGTGCGAGCACCGTCACTGCCCTTCCCCACGGAGGAGGGTGCGGCCGCCGCAGGCGATTTGGTCCCGAGCAGTACCACCACTTCCTCCTTCCTCTTTCGCGGGCGCCAGACTAAATGCGCAACGGAGAAGCACCAAGAATCAGCAGCAGAAGCAAGAACAAGGCAGGGCGAGAATACTTACTGGTCCACCACGGCGTAGTCCCTCCGCTTCCTGAGCTTGAAACCTGAGAGCCTCGCAGCCTAAGGTGCGGGTGCGAGGGCTCCAGGCGCAGAAGAGGGGGCAGCAGATAGGCCGGAAGCAGCTCCAGGCAGCGTCAGAACAGGGGCGTCGTCTCGGGAGATCAGCACCGACCTTCCCCTTGTCGGAATTTCGACCGGTGACCTCCTCTGGGGATTGACCTTGGACCTCGTGGAGCCCCCTGCCGCGTGCAGCTCCCCCCTTCCCAGGGGGACATCGGCCTCGTCATCGTCATCGTCATCATCATCGGCCTCCCCCGCCCCTTTGCGGGTCGCCCCCGAGTCGCGCTCCTCCTCCTCCTCTTCTTCCTCCTCTTCCTCCTCACGAGACTCGCCGGAAGACACGTCCACCGGAGTCGTCGCCACTGGGACGTTCGAGGGAGCAGGCGGCACAAGCCCACGCCCGTCAAAGACAGGCATAGCAGCGGCAGTCTCCGCCCCATATGGGCGGTGGAACAAGGGAACGAAGGAGTCCGGCGGGTACCCTTGGTCGTCCCCAACCAAGGAGCGTAGGGCTGAGCACAACTCCTTGTCAGAAAGGCCTCCGGGCACAGGCGGAGGTCATCCCCTTCATCTCCAAGCTTCCACAAGGGGCACGGGCGCGCCTGAAGGGGAGCCACGCGCTGCGCCATGAATTCTTTGACGATCATGGCCCCCGTCAGCTTCGCCGCCCTTGAGTCACCAGGCCGCAGGTCAGCGGTCATCCTCTCCAACACCTGCGCCACCCGGGGGTCGGTGAGCTTCGCGCAAAGCCACCCCTCTTGGGACACAGGTATCTCCATCGGCAGCACCAGCCGGGGGTGGGAGCACTTGGCGTCCTTCAAGACCCACTTGCTCGTGAAGCCCTCGGCCTTCTTCCCGTCCTTCGAGATGGCGTTGGTCTTGTTGGCCGCGACGAAGCCAACGCACCCAGAGCAGTGGCCGTCCTTGATCCGGAGGAAGAAGAAGTGGTGTAGCAGCGCCACGGACGGCATCACTCCAACGTACGCCTCGCAGTAAAAGGCGAAGATCGATAGGAGGAGGATGGAGATGTGATGAAGATGGAGGGCATGGATCTTGTAGTGGTTGAGGACGAAGTAGAAGAAGTCGGAGAAAGGGGGAACCAACCCGGCGATGATGCTGCTCATGAAGAAGGGGTAGAAAGTGTTGCCTGGGGCCTTCGGTTCGGCGGAGCCAGCCCGGAGCGCAATCTTCCTATTCTCGTCACCCTCCGCCGTCATCAGGAGCACGACGGCAAGGTTCTTCTCTGAAACGCTCGATGCATCAAGCGTCGACTCGTACCACGATGACGAGGGAGCGGCCCAAGCTTTCTTGGGTGCCATTGGCGGCAGGCTTGAAGGAGAATCTGGGCGGATCTGGAGTCTCTGGAAGCAAGGAGCGAGAAAGGGGATATAGAGCAAGATGAAGGAAAGCAATGAAGGCAAATGCAGCCCGCGCCAGTCTTTTGTCAGTCGGGCAATTGCCGAGGCAGCATGGGGAAGCGGAGACGCCCACATCCCATCAATTGCCACGCATCAACCGAGGCCGCATGCTGTTGGGGCCCCGCGGCGCTCCGCACTTGCACCTTGGCTTCGCCTCAAAGCCAAGTCCGAGCGTGCCATGGGCCCGGTGGCTACTGTCGGCGTCCTGGGAACGGGGGTCCCTAGACTTGCCTGCCTGCGGCCCACGGAGTAGCTCCACCATCGGCCCCGTATGGCCCATCTTCATCAGCGAACACTCAAGACCCTCGCGAGGGGCCAAGCCCCGCGAGGCGGATGTTGCAAGACCTCCTCGGGTGCGGCCTCGCTAGGCTGGCTCGCGAGGAGCGGAGAGATCAAGGCAAGGGGCACCTCGCAAGGTTCCTGTGACGCAAGCCATGACGACCAAGGCCAGGCGGGCGCCAGAGCGCGCAGAGTACTCGTTTCCTCTTTGGTGCTAAAGAGGCAAGCGCAGGCAAGGAGTCCCGAGGCATCAGGCAAAGGTTGCCATATCGGTGCAACTAGACCAAGACCAGCAGGACGGCAGGACGAAGGTCACCGTGGAGCCCAGGACGGTGTCATCACCAGAGCCTTTGGCAGGCGAAGACCACCTTTAGTCAGGATAACTTGTACTAGTTGTCTGTCTTCAAATTTGGCCGTTGTTGGATCCCTTCCCGCCTACATTTGGGAAGAGGACCAGGGCCTCTATAAATAGGACTAGCCACCACAGTAGGAGGCAACTGATCTTGGGCCATTCAGATCATCATCAACCACACAAGCTCACCGAGATCAAGGACTCCTCTCCTCAGGAGGCAATTATTCCTGCACCTAACAAGGTGATATTATGAACTCTTGTCACCCTCTTGGATGGTTGGCCTCAACAATGAGCTCTGTACAGCTACAAGCCCACATCATATGACATACATGTGCGGACCCAGGTAAGAAAACAAGCACAAGGAATTATGCCAAAAATATTGCACTACCCACATCCATGATCACACAGAGAATCAAGGACATGTGTGGCCAAGTTATTTCAGTAAGGTATCCTGACAAAGAAAATCATGACCGTCAAAGGATGAGACTGACAGCAAAGGTATGATGATGATTTTTGCGCGACCATCAGGGTCCGGATACCCAAGTCAGTTGACAGACATAATTACATATGGAGCCACAAAGGCATATCCTCAGAGGATTACTCTATTCTACAAGGACTTCATATCCCGTTGACCCTCTTAAAAATGGTTAGTGTGGAATATCGAAGTCTGTTCTGTTAGATCCAAGATTCCTTTGCAACCTCAGCAGTTTGACATAAGAGGCAGTATTAAAGCAGCTCACACCCTATTACCCCAGATGGGTATACCGACAACATGGGAAAGTCAAAAGCCGAACAATCAGCTCAGACCAGGTATACTTACTGGCGGAACCAAGTACCCGGATAGCCTGTGATGAGAAGTATCTTCCCACCAACATACCCGTTAGACAGTTGCTACGTCTTGAGCTTGTGTTGGTTTTCCCCGAAGAGGAGAGGATGATGCAGCAGAGTAGCGTAAGTATTTCCCACAATTTTTGAGAACCAAGGTATAAATCCAGTAGGAGGCCACGCGCAAGTCCCTCGTACACAAAGCAAATAACTCCTCGCAACCAACGCGAATAGGGGTTGTCAATCCCTTCACGGTCACTTATGAGAGTGAGATCTGATAGAGATGATAGATAATATTTTTGGTATAAAGATGCAAAGTAAAATAAAAGGCAAAGTAAAAAAGCAAAGCAATAATAAAGCGTAGGAAGATTAATATGATGAAAATAGACCCGGGGGCCATAGATTTCACTAGTGGTTTCTCTCAAGAGCATAAGTGTTTTACGGCGGGTGAACAAATTACTGTTGAGCAATTGACAGAATTGAGCATAGTTATGAGAGTATCTAGGTATGATCATGTATATAGGCATCACGTCCGAGACAAGTAGACCGACTCACCTTTGCATCTACTACTATTACTCCACTCATCGACCGCTACCCAACATGCATCTAGAGGATTAAGTTAATGAAAACAGAGTAATGCCTTAAGCAAGATGACATGATGTAGAGGAATAAATTCATGCAATATGATAAATACCCCATCTTGTTATCCTCGATGGCAATAAAGACAATACGTGCCTTGCAACCCTTTACATCCTTTGGGTAAGGACACCGCAAGATTGAACCCAAAGCTAAGCACTTCTCCCATTGCAAGAACTACCAATCTAGTTGGCCAAATCAAACGGATAATTCAAAGATACTTGCAAAGATAACCAATCATACATAAAAGAATTCAGAGAAGATTCAAATATTGCTCATAGATAATCTTGATCATAAACCCACAATTCATCGGTCTCAACAAACACACCGCAAAAAGAAGAAGATTACATCGAATAGATCTCCACGAGAGGGGGAGAACATTGTATTGAGATCCAAAAAGAGAGAAGAAGCCATCTAGCTACTAACTATGGACCCGAAGGTATGAGGTAAACTACTCACACTTCATCGGAGAGGCTATGATGATGATGTAGAAGCCCTCCATGGTGGATTCCCCTTCCGGTGGAGCTCTGGAACAGGCCCCAAGATGGCATCCCGTGGATACAGAAAGTTGTGGCGGTGGAATTAGGTTTTTGGCTCCGTATCTGATCTGTCGGGGGTACGTAGGTATATATAGGAGGAAGGATTACGTCGGTGGAGCTTCGGGGGGCCCACGAGGCAGGGTGCGCGCCCTCCACCCTCGTGGCTACCTCCCTCCTTCCTTGACCGAGGGTCCAAGTCTCCTGGATCTTATCTGATGAGAAAATCACGTTCCCGAAGATTTCATTCCGTTTGGACTCCGTTTGAAATTCTGTTTCTTCGAAACACTAAAATAGGCAAAAAACAACAATACCGGGCTGGGCCTCCGGTTAATAGGTTAGTCCCAAAAGTAATATAGAAGTGGAAAATAAAGCCCAATACAGTCCAAAACAATAGATAATATAGCATGGAGCAATAAAAAATTATAGATACATTGGAGACGTATCAGGCATCCCCAAGCTTAATTCCTGCTCGTCCTCGAGTAGGTAAATGATAAAAAAAAGAATTTTCGTTGCGGAGTGCTACTTGGCATAATTTTAATGTAACTCTTCTTAATTGTGGTATGAATATTCAGATCCGAAAGATTCAAGACAAAAGTTCATATTGACATAAAAATAATAATACTTCAAGCATACTAACTAAGCAATTATGTCTTCTCAAAATAACATGGCCAAAGAAAGTTCATCCCTACAAATTCATATAGTTTAGTCATGCTCCATTTTCGTCACACAAGAATGCTCTCATCATGCACAACCCCGATGACAAGCCAAGCAATTGTTTCATACTTTAGTAATCTCAAACCTATAAACCTTCACGCAATACATGAGGGCGAGCCATGGATATAGCACTATGGGTGGAATAGAATATAATGATGGGGGTTATGTGGAGAAGACAAAAAAGGAGAAGATCTTACATCAACAAGGCTAATCAATGGGCTATGGAGATGCCCATCAATTGATGTTAATGCAAGGAGTAGCAACGGATGCACTAGAGCTATAAATGTATGAAAGCTCAACAAAAGAAACTAAGTGGGTGTGCATCCAACTTGCTTGCTCACGAAGACCTAGGGCATTTGAGGAAGCCCATCGTTGGAATATACAAGCCAAGTTCTATAATTAAAAATTCCCACTAGTATATGAAAGTGACAAAATATGAAACTCTCTATATGAAAAACATGGTGCTACTTTGAAGCACAAAATATGAGACTCGCTATATGAAGAACATAGTGCTACTTTGAAGCACAAGTGTGGAAAAAGAGATAGTAACATTGCCCCTTTTTTTGGCCTTATTTTTTTTCTTTTGGCCTTTTTTTTGGGACAATGCTCTAGAAAATGATGATCATCACACTTCTATTTATTTACAACTCAATGATTACAACTCGATAGTAGAACAAAGTATGACTCTATATGAATGCCTCCGGCGGTGTACAGGGGTGTGCAATGAATCAAGAGTGACATGTATGAAAGAATTATGAACGGTGGCTTTGCCACAAATACGATGTCAACTACATGATCATGCTAAGGAATATGACAATGATGAATGTGTCATGAAGAACGGTATGGTGGAAAGTTGCATGGCAATATATCTCGGAATGGCTATGGAAATGCCATAATAGGTAGGTATGGTGGCTGTTTTGAGGAAGATATAAGGAGGTTTATGTGTGAAAGAGCGTATCATATCACGGGGTTTGGATGCGCCGGCGAAGTTTGCACCAACTCTCAATGTGAGAAAGCAATGCACGGCATCAAGAGGCTAGCAATGATGGAAGGGTGAGAGTGCGTATAATTCATGGACTCAACATTAGTCATAAAGAACTCACATACTTATTGCAAAAATCTACAAGCCATCAAAAACCAAAGCACTACGCGCATGCTCCTAGGGGCATAGATTGGTAGGAAAAGACCATCGCTCGTCCCCGACCGCCACTCATAAGGAGGACAATCAAATAACACCTCATGTTTCAAATTTGTTACATAACGTTTACCATACGTGCATGCTACGGGACTTGCAAACTTCAACACAAGCATTTCTCAAATTCACAACTACTCAACTAGCACGACTTTGATATTACCACCTCCATATCTCAAAACAATTATCAAGCATCAAACTTTTCTTAGTATTCAACGCACTCAAAAGAAAGTTTTACAAATCTTGAATACCAAGCATATTATTATTTTAAGCAAATTACCATGCTATTTAAGACTCTCAAAATAATATAAGTGAAGCTTGAGAGATCAATAGTTTCTTTAAAACAAATCCACCATCATGCTCTAAAAGATATAATTGAAGTACTAGAGCACAACTATAAAGCTCAAAAGATATAAGTGAAGCACATAGAGCAAAACTATAAAGCTCAAAAGATATAAGTGAAGCACATAGAGTATTCTAACAAATTCCAATTCATGTATGGCTCTATCAAAAGGTGTGTGCATCAAGGATGATTGTGGTAAACTAACAAGCAAATACGAAAATAATACAAGACGCTCCAAGCAAAACACATATCATGTGGTGAATAAAAATATAGCTCCAAGTAAAGTTACCGATGGACGTGGACGAAAGAGGGGATGCCTTCCGGGTCATCCCCAAGCTTTGACTTTTTGGTGTCCTTGGATTATCTTGGGGGTGCCATGGGAATCCCCAAGCTTAGGCTATTTCCACTCCTTGTTCCATAATCCATCAAAAAAATTCACCCAAAACTTGAAAACTTCACAACACAAAACTCAACAAAAATCTCGTAAGCTCCGTTAGCGAAAGAAAACAAAAGACCACTTCAAGGTACTGTAATGAACTCATTATTTATTTGTTTTGGTGTTAAACCTACTGTATTCCAGCTTCTCTATGGATTATAAACTATTTTACTAGCCATAGATTCATTAAAATAAGCAAACAACACACGAAAAACAGAATCTGTCAAAAATAGAACAGTCTTAGTATAACTAACGCAAACTTATGACCAAAACTTCAGCACAAATAGGACGACCTAGGAAATTTTTTTATTGATCAGCAGCAATTGGAATCACTATTTTATCACGTTCTGGTGATTTGTAACAATTGTTTTCGTGAACAGAAAGTTTCTGGAAATTACAGCAAGATCAAATAACTATTATCCAAGAAGATCCTATAGGTTTAACTTGGCACAAGCACTAATTAAAACATTAAACCACATCTAAACAGAAGGTAGATGGATTATTTATTCCTAAACAGAAACAAAAACAAAAAAAACTAAAAATAAAATTGGGTTGCCTCCCAACAAGCGCTATCGTTTAACGCCCCTAGCTAGGCATAAAAGCAAGGATAGATCTAGGTATTGCCATCTTTGGTAGGCAATCCTTAAGTGGCTCTCATGATAGATTCATATGGTAATTTTATCTTCTTCCTAGGGAAGTGTTCCATGCATTTCTTTAATGGGAATTGGAATCTAATATCCCTTCCTTCATATCAATAATTGCACCAATTATTCTAAGGAAAGGTCTACCAAGAATAATAGGACATGAAGGATTTCAATCTATATCAAGAACGATAAAGTCTACGGGCACGTAATTCCTATTTGCAACAATAAGAACATAATTAATTCTTCCCATAGGTTTCTTAATAGTGGAATCCGCAAGGTGCAAGTTTAGAGAACAATCATCAAAATCACGGAAATCTAGCAAATCACACAAAGTTTTGGGAATAGTGGAAACACTAGCACCCAAATCACATAAAGCATAAAATTCATGATCCTTAATCATAATTTTAATAGTTGGTTCCCACTCATCATAAAGTTTTCTAGGGAATGGAGACTTCCAACTCAAGTTTTTCCTCATAAGATTGCATCAAGGCATCAACGATATGTTTAGTAAACGCTTTATTTTGACTATAAGCATGCGGAGAATTTAGCACGGATTGTAACAAGGAAATACAACATATTAAAGAGCAACTTTCATAATTAAATTTCTTGAAATCCAAAATAGTGGGTTTAACAACTTCTTCAATCCCACCTTTATCAATTTTAGCATCATACTCTAAAAGCTCCGAATTTTTAGAACGACTTCTAGGTAAAGGTGACTCATATTCAATCTCATCATTGTCAAGATTCATATTGAAAAACGAGGATTTGATAGGGGACACATCAGTAACTTTCAGATCTTCATCTTTATTTTCATGGAAATTGAAAGAACACACTTTAATAAAGGCATCTTTCATAGCACGCATCC
Organism: Aegilops bicornis; assembly: GCA_021605145.1. Lineage (NCBI taxonomy): Eukaryota > Viridiplantae > Streptophyta > Magnoliopsida > Poales > Poaceae > Aegilops > Aegilops bicornis. The sequence goes on from CM038674.1 coordinate 274,769,052, forward strand.
TAGCGGTTCTTTCCTTGCACTCATCAATGGAAATTCTCATGGCTTTGAGAGACTCATTGATATCATGCTTAGGAGGAATAGATCTAAGCTTTAAAGAATCAACATCAAGACAAATTCTATCAACGTTCCTAGCCAATTCATCAACTTTAAGTAATTTCTCTTCAAGTAAAGATTAAAATTCTTTTGTGAATTCATAAACTCTTTAACACTATTCTCAAATTCAAAGGCATCTTATTAAAATTTCCATAAGATTTGTTGTAGGAATTTCCATAATTTTTAGAAGGATTACTAGGATAGGGCCTAGGATTAAATTTCCCTCTATATGCGTTGTTACCAAAATTATTCCTACCAACAAAATTCGCATCCATAGATTCATTATTATTCTCAATCAAAGTAGACAAAGGCATCTCATTAGGATCAGAAGAAACACTCTTAGTAGCAAATAATTTCATAAGTTCATCCATCTTTCCACTCAAAACATTGATTTCTTCTATCGCATGCACTTTTTTATTAGTAGATCTTCGATGTGCCATTGAGAATAATTAACCATAATATTATCTAGGAGTTTAGTAGCATCTCCTAAAGTGATTTCCATAAAAGTGCCTCCCGCGGCCGAATGTAAAAGATTTCTAGAAGCAAAATTCAATCCGGCATAATAAATTTGTATAATCATCCACAGATTCAAACCATGAGTAGGGCAATTACGTATCATTAATTTCATTCTCTCCCAAGCTTGTGCAACATGTTCATGATCAAGTTGTTTAAAATTCATAATATCGTTTCTAAGGGAGATGATCTTAGCGGGAGGAAAATACTTAGAGATAAAAACATCTTTGCACTTGTTCGAAGAATCAATACTATTTTTGGGCAAAGACGAAAACCAAGCTTTAGCACGATCTCTAAGCGAAAAAGGAAATAGCTTCAATTTAACAACATCATTGTCAACATCTTTCTTCTTTTGCATATCACACAAATCTACGAAGCTATTTAGATGAGTAGCGGCATCTTCACTGGGAAGGCCGGCGAATTGATCTTTCATAACAAGATTCAATAAAGCAGCATTGATTTCACACGATTCAAGATCTTGGCAAGAGGAGCAATCGGAGTGCTAAGGAAATCATTATTGTTGGTATTGGTAAAGTCACACAATTTGGTATTATCTTGAGCCATAGTGACAAGCAAGCAATCCAACACACGAGCAAACAATCGAATGAGAAAAAGGCAAACGGAAAAGAGAGGGCGAATAAAACAGCAAGGGTGAAGTGGGGGAGAGGAAAACGAGAGGCAAATGGCAAATAATGTAATGCGAGAGATAAGGGATTGTGATGGGTACTTGGTATGTTGACTTTTGCGTAGACTCCCGACAGCGGCGCCAAATCCTTCTTGCTACATCTTGAGCTTGAGTTGGTTTTCCAAGATGAGGAGAGGATGATGCAGCACTGTAGCGTAAGTATTTCCCTCAGTTTTTGAGAACCAAGTTATCAATCCAAGAGGAGGCCACGCCAGCAAGTCCCTCGTACCTACACAAAGCAAATAACTCCTCGCAACCAACGCGAATAGGGGTTGTCAATCCCTTCACGGTCATTTATGAGAGTGAGATCTGATAGCGATGATAGATAATATTTTTGGTATTTTTGGTATAAAGATGCAAAGTAAAATAAAGGGCAAAGTAAAAAAGCAAAGAAATAATAAAGCGTAGGAAGATTAATATGATGAAAATAGACCCGGGGGCCATAGATTTCACTAATGGCTTCTCTCAAGAGCATAAGTGTTTTACGGCGGGTGAACAAATTACTCTTGAGCAATTGACAGAATTGAGCATAGTTATGAGAGTATCTAGGTATGATCATGTATATAGGCATCACGTCCGAGACAAGTAGACCGACTCCTGCCTGCATCTACTACTATTAATCCACTCATCGACCGCTATCCAACATGCATCTAGAGTATTAAGTTAATGAAAACAGAGTAACGCCTTAAGCAAGATAGCATGATGTAGAGGAATAAATTCATGCAATATGATAAATACCCCACCTTGTTATCCTCGATGGCAACAATACAAGATGCGTGCCTTGCAACCCTTTCTGGATCGGGTAAGGACACCGCAAGATTGAACCCAAAGCTAAGCACTTCTCCCATTGCAAGAACTACCAATCTAGTTGGCCAAACCAAACGGATAATTCGAAGAGACTTGCAAAGATAACCAATCATACATAAAAGAATTCATAGAAGATTTATATATTGCTCATAGATAATCTTGATCATAAACCCACAATTCATCGGTCTCAACAAACACACCGCAAAAAGAAGATTACATCGAATAGATCTCCACGAGAGGGGGAGAACATTGTATTGAGATCCAAAAGAGGGAAGAAGCCATCTAGCTACTAACTATGGACCCGAAGGTCCGAGGTAAACTACTCACACTTCATCGGAGAGGCTATGATGATGATGTAGAAGCCCTCCGTGGTGGATTCCCCTTCCGTGAACTCGGAACAGGCCCCAAGATGGGATCTCGTGGATCTGAGAAAGTTGCGGCGGTGGAATTAGGTTTTGGCTCCATATCTGAACTGTCGGAGTGCGTAGGTATATATAGGAGGAAGGAGTACGTCGGTGGAGCTTGGGGGCCCATGAGGCGGCGCGCCCTAGGGGCGCCCTCCACCTCGTGGCCGCCTCCTCCTTTCTTGACCGAGGGTCCAAGTCTCCTGGATCTTATCGATGAGAAAATCACGTTCCGAAGGTTTCATTCCGTTTGGACTCTGTTTGATATTCCGTTTCTTCGAAACACTGAAATAGGCAAAAAAACAACAATTCTGGGCTGGGCCTCCGGTTAATAGGTTAGTCACAAAAGTAATATAAAAGTGGAAAATAAAGCCCAATATAGTCCAAAACAATAGATAATATAGCATGGAGCAATCAAAAATTATAGATACGTTGGAGACGTATCAACAGTCTCAAGATGTTAATATTTGAGGTATGACACATCTATAAGTCCATACCCTTGCATATTGCTCACGACAGAAGGCAGTCGAATCTTTGGTACATATCTCATGCTCGAGCCTAAGAAACCAAACAAGATAAATCAGTACCACCTATGAACAGTCAGATCCCGTCAAGAGAATGGACATGATTCTCAGCATTAATTGAATCCGGAAGACATGCATTTGTGTGAGCAACCCGATGGCAGAAGTAAAAGGTTTTCATGACCAAAGGAAAATTTTGTGATTAGATGCATTGGATATCGCCGCAGATATGAGAGAATCAACGTCAGCAAGAGGAATTGGTATATGAGCAAAAATCTGACAGAATTTAGGAAAGGTGAAGCAAACCACCCCGGAGCAAGGAAAGAAAATCATATGAAATTCTTGAGGGAACAATATATAAAGGAAAAGGATACCCGGGTTGGAAACGGTGTCCTCAAGTTATACTTGTTCCCTGAGCAACCAAATCTTGAGGACGATATTTCTTTAAGGGGGGAGGTTTGTAACAGCCTTATTTTTGGCCCTTTTCTTTTCCCTTTGAGTTTATTGGCTTTTGCTCTGTTTTTCTTTTTGGAGTGGTTCTGTGGCCTTGTCACCTGGGAAATCATCATCATTTCTTCTCCCAAGTGGCTCATCATTCTGAAAACTTTCCCAAGATCATCTCATTTCAATTCTAGCCCAACCCCATAACTCATTTTCTTGGGGAAACTTCCTTTTCTATTAAAGGAATAACCTCAAGTGCCTTAGGTTGTGAAGCAACCTATATTTCTGTCCATCCAAAAATTCGCAAATAATTCTCATAATTTCTTTGGGTCATATGTTGATCAAATATGCCCAAACTTTCCTGTCCTAGCCCAAGAATAATTCCCCAAAAATTATTCTTCATTTCGATCCAGTGTGGCTTTCTGTGAAGGAAGTGCCACCTATCCTTTATTTCTTGCTCCCAAACATTTTGGGCATGCTATTTACTCCAAATAACTGCCTCATGCAAAAATTCAACTTTATTTGCCTGGCCAACCTTCCTCAGCAATTCTTTAAAGTTTCTGTCAGACAGAAGGCATTGTGAAGGAAGTACTAGCTAGGGTTATCCAAATGAGTTGAAATTTTGCACAACTCTTCATGTTCTCATATCTTTACACTCCAAATTTTCAGCTTCATCCCTTGATCTATGTGAGCATAGGATCAAATCTTTGCTTTTGTCAAAATTTTCAGGTTGTGAAGCAAGTATAATTTATATTGCTTCATTTTGGCTGAAAATTTACCAAAGCATTCTCATGACCATAAAACCTATCTCCACAAATTTTGGGATCAATTCATCAAGCCCATATTTCCCTAGAATTATTTCTAGTTTCTGGACAGAGGGGATGTGTGTGAAACAAGTACCATTTTGACTTGTCCATTTGGTATGAAAATTTTACAGGATATTCATATGACCAAATAATTAGTCCTTGCCAAATTTCATCCCAAGTGGCATCACCATGTGAGTGCATCATCCAAATATCAATTCTGGACCAAATATGCAGTTGTTAAGCAACTAGGATTTATATTGGTCCATTTCCCGTCAAACTTAACAGGATGGTAGTCCTTCCTATCCTAATCACACCAGACAGCAACACTTGCTCCAATCAATCCCCTGTTGATCGCCAGTGCACTGCCAAGTTTGATACAACAAACTTTAATCGAAGACTAACTCAGCTTTAGAGCTTCTTCTGTTGATCCATCACCTCCCTCGGCCTCTATGATGCAGGGACTAATCACCACACATGTCACGGCAGCCTCTTGCGTCCCTTCCTTGTCGGGCACAGTGGTGACTACGTCTTTAGCACGCGCTCTGGCAGCGTTGGCCGCACTCTGGGCGTCGGGACGCGCCGGCCAGCTCTGCCTTGACGGAGTTCGTGTGTCCTAGCGTGCCGACCTGACTCCACTCCTCTCTCACGTCGCCCTCGACCCTCTGGCCCCTCCCGAAGCGTCCTCGCCGGAGCTAGCCTACGAGCGGCCACGGGTGCACTGTGCCCCGCTTGACCCGGTCCTCGCTCTGCCTGTTTCTACTGCTCTCCGGCGTTGCCTTCCTCTTTGTGACCTCTGCATCATTGCGTCATCGTGTTCCCGTGCCCGCCCGTGCTCACTGAGCCTCGTCAGAGCTTTGGCCGAGCTCGAGTGGCGGCACTCGGCCACGGCCTCCCTCGTCCGGCTATATATAGCCACTTCCTGCGGCCTCCGAGCACACAAGCAGCCCTCCCCCACTCCCAGAGCCCCGCCTAGCCACCCCACAAGCTCGAAGAGCTCCTGAGCCCTCCAATGACCGCCTCGGTCGCCAGCGGCCGCCACCTAAATTGGCTCAATGCCGAGCCCCCCTCTCCCTCATTCCACAACCAGGAGCTCACCTAGACCCCTAATTCCTCCCCTGTTCTCTCCCCATCGCCAGAGCCACTGTTGCCGCGTGCCCGAGCATGGCCGTCGTCGTCTCCTCGGCCACCTTGAGACTCCGTCGTTCTACATCTCCCCGATGCTGGTTCTACCCCTGGTTAGACGCGGTGCATCTCCCCGAGGGCACCAGTATCCTCACCACGGCCAAAGGTGACCGGAGCCGCCCGAGCCCTTCGTCAGGGCTCACCTCTGTTCTGCCGCGGGTGCCCAAACTGCTGCCGCTGCGACCACTCCCCGACGCTCGTAGCGCCCTGGTTGGGTGCGGTGCTCCCTCCCGCATCTGCTGGTTGCCAGATCTCGGTCGGAAACGGCCTGAGTCACCGGAGCGCGCCGGCGCTCGGTCGGCTCCGAGCTCCTCCGCTCCTCGCGTCGGGAGCTAGAAGAAGAGAAGGAAGGAGGAGAGAGAAGCCCCACGGGACCCACACGTCAGCGACCCAAGCCCCGGCCCTACCACTGCGAGCGTGGATAAGTGGAGACGTACTCAAAGGAGTACGCTTTCCCATACCGGAAGCGCATTCTGCTCTTCTTCGGCCCAGAGTACGTTTTCCTCTCCGGAAAATGTATTCTCAGAAAAGGCACGTTCTGTTTAACTGCCAGGGACCTGTTTGTAGAAGTTATTTTTATAGATTAGCATCTGATCTTTAAACGGTCGTATCTTTTTGGTCCTAACTCCAAATGAGGTGAAACCAAAGCCCACTACTTCATCTCGTCGAGCCTGTTCTGTTGGTATCACTTTCACCATGTGTTAACATTCTGAAAATGACCATTATGCCCTTGTACTTAATCAGCCCCCTCCGAGAGAGAACAGTTTCCAGCGATTCTTTCTGCGAGCTTCTCGCACTTTCTTTTGGTGAATCCTTGCACCTGAGGCAAGTCACCCTCCATTTGCATGATTGCAATGCAATATCATGGTTTTATTAAAGAAACTTATTTAAAATATTATTTTAGATACATGACTTTGTGCATGGCATTTCTCATAGTTGTTTTTGATCTTGCTATTGCCATGCTGCTGTTTGGAGTTCTAGGACTTATATTTTGAAGATTTTGTGGATTACATGTTGCCTTTGGATTATTGGTGGCTTACGCTATGATTATTTTCATGTTGGTATCTGATATTATATTTCGGAGTATTGCTTTGAGTGTCATGCTGCCTTTGGATTATTAGTGTCTAGAATTATTTTCATCATGATGCTAGTTGATATTATGTTTTGGAGTATGAGTTCATAGATGATGCTTGCATATCGATCTTAGCAGGATAGCTTGTTCTTGCTATTTGGAGTAGTAGTATTATCGTTCTTGGATTCAGCATGATAGTAGTGTTATGCTATCCTCGGAGTACTTTGATATGACGATATTATGCTTTGGATTATTTGTTGGATGGAGCTATGACTTGGATTATAGGATGATAGATGATGTCGGTATATCAGTTATCACTGTATACTTTCGGGATAAATTCCGTCATTTCGTTGGTCAGGTGCCACCGAACCAGGCTTTTCCAGTGCAACCACATTTGCCTTTTATGGGAAAGGCCCTAATGCGATCTATTGACATGTCTCTCGCTGGTGCCTCCAACGAGGGAAGGTTATGGGAGCGCGCTACCCTGATCAGGTAGGCGGACATAAGCCTTGTGTGCCTGTAGTTGGATAGGGCCCTTTTTGTCCCCGTTTGGGACCGTTTTTGTTTTGCCACGACGGTGGCCGTTGATGCCTTTGGTAGGCACGAGGCCACCCAGGACTGAACCCAAAGGGAGTGTTGGTCGGAGTGGCCGGGAGAGTGTCATGGCAGTAGATTGGTTTTGTCGGAACGCCATTGGTCCACCTGAATGGCAGTGCGAGGCCATGGGTTCCGTGGTGTGGGTACAGTTTGCTACCTTTGCAGAGTGCGTGTGTGTTTAATCTATCGATAGCCGCGTCCTTGGTCACAGGCATAAGTTCATACTAGGTCACACCGTTCGATCAACACTCACATGGCGGAATGACTTTACATGATTTATATGTTGATATTATGAGCTGTAACAGTTTAAGGTGATACGATGATGATATTGACATGATCTTGAGGATGATAATTCAGTTGGTAATGTGGTCACGCGGTGATCACATGGAGGTATTGATCACGAGATGATCGAGATGGTATTACTTGGTCGGATATCCAAGCGTGAGATGGTTCATTGAGATTAAGATGTTGGTTTATCAGTATGGTAGTAGTTTCATATCATGCTTAGTAGTTGCTTTCGTGTCATAGTAGTTTTTGATAGTTTAATCTGCTAATGCTATGTTGTTGGCTTGCCTTGATGCTTTTGGTTGTGAGCTTGCAAGTACATTCAATGTATTGACTTGGCGTGTTGCTACCTCTTAAGCTTGGCGTTGGTTTTTCCCTTGAAGAGGAAAGGGTGATGCAGCAAAGTAGCGTAAGTATTTCCCTCAATTTTTGAGAACCAAGGTATCAATCTAGTAGGAGACTACACACAAGTCGCCTCGTACCTATACAAACAAATAAGAACCTTGCAACCAACACGATAAAGGGGTTGTCAATCCCTTCACAACCACTTGCAAAAGTGAGATATGATAGAGATAATAAGATAAATATTTTTGGTATTTTTATGATATAGATTGAAAGTAAAGATTGCAAAGTAAACATAGATTGGAAACTTATATGATGGAAAATAGACCCGGGGGCCATGGGTTTCACTAGTGGCTTCTCTCAAGATAGCATAAGTACTACGGTGGGTGAACAAATTACTGTCGAGCAATTGATAGAAAAGTGCATAATTATGAGAATATCTAGGCATGATCATGTATATAGGCATCACGTCCGCGACAAGTAGACCGAAACGATTCTGCATCTACCACTATTACTGCACACATCGACCGCTATCCAGCATGCATCTAGAGTATTACGTTCATAAGAACAGAGTAACGCATTAGACAAGATGACATGATGTAGAGGGATAAACTCAAGCAATATGATATAAACCCCATCTTTTTATCCTCGATGGCAACAATACAATACGTGCCTTGCTGCCCCTGTTGTCACTGGGAAAGGACACCGCGAGATTGAACCCAAAGCTAAGCACTTCTCCCATTGCAAGAAAGATCAATCTAGTAGGCCAAACCAAACTGATAATTCAAAGAGACTTGCAAAGATAACAAATCATACATAAAAGAATCCAGAGGAGATTCAAATATTGTTCATAGATAATCTTGATCATAAACCCACAATTCATCGGATCTCGACAAACACACCGCAAAAAGAATTACATCGAATAGATCTCCAAGAAGATCGAGGAGAACTTTGTATTGAGATCCAAAGAGAGAGAAGAAGCCATCTAGCTAATAACTATGGACCCGAAGGTCTGTGGTAAACTACTCACACATCGTCGGAGAGGCTATGGTTTTGATGTAGAAGCCCTCCATGATCGATTCCCCCTCCGGCAGAGCGCTGAAAAAGGCCCCAAGATGGGATCTCACAGGTACAGAAGGTTGCGGCGGTGGAAATAGGGTTTCGTGGTGCTCCTGGATGTTTTCGGGGTATATGGGTATATATAGGAGGAAGAAGTAGGTCGCTGGAGCTGCGAGGGGCCCACCAGGGTGGGGGGCGCCCAGGTGGCAAGGCGCGCCTCCCTGCCTCGTGGCCTCCTCGCTTCTTTATTGACGTCCACTCCAAGTCCTCCGGATCACGTTTGTTCCAAAAATAACTCTCCCAAAGGTTTCATTCCGTTTGGACTCCGTTTGATATTCCTTTCTGCGAAACACTGAAACAGGCAAAAAAAAGCAATTTGCACTGGGCCTTCGGTTAATAGGTTAGTCCCAAAAATAATATAAAAGTGCTTAGTAAAGCCCATTAAACTTCCAAAACAGATAATATAATAGCATGGAACAATAAAAAATTATAGATACATTGGAGACGTATCAAGCATCCCCAAACTTAATTCCCCGTCATTCCTCGAGTAGGTAAATGATAAAAACAGAATTTTTGATGTGGAATGCTACCTAGCATATTTCTCAATGTAATTTCCTTTATTATGGAATGAATGTTCAGATCCGAAAGATTCAAGATAAAAGTTTAATATTTACGTGAAAATAATAATACTTCAAGCATACTAACAAAGCAATCATGTCTTCTCAAAATAACATGGCCAAAGAAAGTTATCCCTACAAAATCATATAGTCTGGCTATGCTCTATCTTCATCACACAAAGTATTTAATCATGCACAACCCCGATGACAAGCCAAGCAATTGTTTCGGACTTTTGATGTTCTCAAACTTTTTCAATCTTCACGCAATACATGAGCGTGAGCCATGGACATAGCACTATATGTGGAATAGGATGGTGGTTGTGGAGAAGACAAAAAGGAGAAGATAGTCTCACATCAACTAGGCGTATCAACGGGCTATGGAGATGCCCATCAATAGATATCAATGTGAGTGAGTAGGGATTGCCATGCAACGGATGCACTAGAGCTATAAGTGTATGAAAGCTCAACAAAAGAAACTAAGTGGATGTGCATCCAACTTGCTTGCTCACGAAGACCTAGGGCATTTTTGAGGAAGCCCATCATTGGAATATACAAGCCAAGTTCTATAATGTAAAATTGCCACTAGTATATGAAAGTGACAACATAGGAGACTCTCTATTATGAAGATCATGGTGCTACTTTGAAGCACAAGTGTGGCAAAAGGATTGTAACATTGTCCCTTCTATCTTTTTCTCTCATTTTTTATTTTTTTTATTTGGGCCTTTTTCTCCTTTTTTATGGCCTCTTTTTTCTCTTTTCCTTTTTTTATTTTTGTCCAGAGTCTCATCCCGACTTGTGGGGGAATCATAATCTCCATCATCCTTTCCTCACTTGGGACAATGCTCTAATAATGATGATCATCACACTTTTATTTACTTACAACTCAAAAAATACAACTCAATACTTAGAACAAAATATGACTCTATGTGAATGCCTCTGGCGGTGTACCGGGATATGCAATGAATCAAGAGTGACATGTATGAAAGAATTATGAAGGGTGGCTTTGCCACAAATACAATGTCAACTACATGATCATGCAAAGCAATATGACAATAATGAAGCGTGTCATAATCAACGAAACGGTGGTAAGTTGCATGGCAATATATCTCGGAATGGCTATGGAAATGCCATGATAGGTAGGCATGGTGGCTGTTTTGAGGAAGGTATATGGTGGGTGTATGATACAGGCGAAAGGTGCGCGGAATTAGAGAGGCTGGCAATGGTGGAAGGAAGAAAAGTGCGTATAATCCATGGACTCAACATTAGTCATAAAGAACTCATATACTTATTGCAAAAATCTATTAGTTATCGAAACAAAGTACTACGCGCATGCTCCTAGGGGGATAGATTGGTAGGAAAAGACCATCGCTCGTCCCCGACCGCCACTCATAAGGAAGACAATCAATAAATAAAGCATGCTGACTTCATCACATAACGGTTCACCATAATGCATGCTACGTGAATCACAAACTTTAGAACAAGTATTTCTCAAATTCACAAATACTCAACTAGCATGACTCTAATATCACCATCTTCATATCTCAAAACAATTATAAGGAATGAAACTTCTCATAGTATTCGATGCACTTTATATGATAGTTTTTATTATACCCATCTTGGATGTTCATCATATTAGGGCTATTTTTATAGCCAAAGCAAACTACCATGCTGTTCTAAAAGACTCTCAAAATAATATATGTGAAGCATGAGAGATCAATAATGTCTATAAAATAAAACCACCACCGTGCTCTAAAAAGATATAAGTGAAGCACTAGAGCAAAATTATCTAGCTCAAAAGATATAAGTGAAGCACATGGAGTATTCTAATAAATTTTGATTCATGTGCGTCTCTCCCAAAAGGTGTGTACAGCAAAGATGATTGTGGTAAACTAAAAAGCAAAGACTCAAATCATACAAGACGCTCCAAGCAAAACACATATCATGTGGTGAATAAAAATATAGCCTCAAGTAAAGTTACCCATAGATGAAGATGAAAGAGGGGATGCCTTCCGGGGCATCCCCAAGCTTAGGCTTTTGGTTATCCTTGAATTTTACCTTGGGGTGCCTTGGGCATCCCCAAGCTTAGGCTCTTGCCACTCCTTATTCCATAATCCATCAAATCTTTACCCAAAACTTGAGAACTTCACAACACAAAACTCAACAGAAAATCTAATGAGCTCTGTTAGCATAAGAAAACAAATCACTACCATAAGGTACTGTAATGAACTCATTCTTTATTTATATTTGTGTTAAACCTACTGTATTCCAACTTCTCCAAGGTTCATACCCTTCGATACTAGCCATAGATTCATCAAAACAGTCTAGAGTAATCTGGACCAAACCTCTACTTTTGGAACTCCAAAAATTATGAAATAAATTTCTGGATGTGAATAATTTGTCTATTAATCATCTTCAAAAATAATCAACTAAATAGCACTCTCCAGTAAAACATTACAGCTAATCTCGTGAGCGCTAAAATTTCTGTTTTTTACAGCAAGATCATAAAGACTTCACCCAAGTCTTCCCAAAGGTTCTACTTGGCACAAACACTAATTAAAACATGAAAACACATATAAACAGAGGCTAGATGAATTATTTATTACTAAACAGAACAAAAAAGCAAGAAAAAAATAAAATTGGGTTGCCTCCCAACAAGCGCTATCGTTTAACGCCCCTAGCTAGGCAAAAAGGCAAGGATATATCTAGGTATTGTCATCTTCGGTATGCAATCCATAAGTGGCTCTCATAATAGATTCATAAGGTAATTTAATTTTCTTTCTAGGAAAGTGTTCCATGCCTTTCCTTAACGGAAATTGGAATATAATATTTCCTTATTTCATATCAATAATTGCACCAATCGTTCTAAGGAAAGGTCTACCAAGAATAACAGGACATGTAGGATTGCAATCTATATCAAGAACAATGAAATATACGGGCACATAATTCCTATTTGCAACAATAATAACATCATTAATTCTTCCCATAGGTTCCTTAATGGTGGAATCCGCAAGGTGCAAGTTTAAAGAACAATCATCAAATTCACGGAAACCTAACATATCACACAAAGTTTTTGGAATCGTGGAAACGCTAGCACCCAAATCACATAAAGCATAGCATTCATGATCTTTAATCTTAATTTTAATAGTAGGTTCCCACTCATCATAAATTTTTCTAGGGATAGAAACTTCTATCAAGCTTTTCTTCATAAGATTGCATTAAAGCATCAACGATATGTTTGATAAAAGCTTTATTTTGACTATAAGCATGAGGAGAATTAAACACGGATTGCAACAAGGAAATACAATCTATTGAAGAACAATTATCATAATTAAATTCCTTGATATCCAAAATAGTGTGTTCATTGCTATGTAAAGTTTTGACCTCTTCAATCCCACTTTCACCAATTTTTGCATCAAGATCTAAGAACTCCGAATCTTTGGGACGCCTTTTAACTAAAGTTGACTCATCTCCGGTCCCATCATTATCAAGATTCATATTTCAAAACAAATATTTAATAGGATACACATCAATCACTTTTAGATCTTCATCCCTATTATCATGAAAACTAGAAGAACACGCTTTTACAAAGCAATCTTTCTTAGCACGCATCCTAGCGGTTCTTTCTTTGCACTCATCAATGGAAATTCTCATGGCTTTGAGAGACTCATTGATATCATGCTTAGGTGGAATAGTCTAAGTTTCAAAGAATCAACATCAAGAGAAATTCTATCCACGTTCCTAGCCAACTCATCAATCTTAGGCAATTTTTCTTCAAGCAAAGCATTGAAATTCTTTTGAGAAATCATAAATTCTTTAACACTAGTCTCAAAATCAGAGGGCATATAATTTGAATTTCCATAAGAGTTGTTGTTATGTTCATGGCAATCACGCAAGGACAGTAGAAATTTTAAGACGTCAGCAATGCTTCATGTTACCAGAAGCATTACGATCAACAATGAGATTCCTCAAATATGGGATTACTTTAATGGTGGCATTGCTTGTTTACCAGATCTGATAAATCAACAACAGCTAAAGAGTTGGTTTAAGGGCATGAGACCGTGGGGACACCAGGACACTCAACAACAGAAAGGAGCAACTTACTTATCATCTTTGGGGAAAACAGCAGGAGTGCCATTTGTAACACAGTTTAATTGCATCTTATCACTAGAGGCATTAGATTAACAATAACACTGGTTAGACATGTCCATGAGGTAACAGTGTGATCGCGTCATTTTACATGTGCCCTTGCATTAACAACAGCAAAAGGTTGGTATAAGGACATGCGACAGTGGACGCATCAGCACAACGTACCTACAAGGAGGCATAAAGTGGTGATGCCGAGTTTGTTCATGCTATGTGAGGGCAGCAAATCTAATCCTGGAGACCTTTTACTATGTGAGGGCAGCAAACCTAATCTTGGAGACCTTGTACTATGTGAGGGCAGCAATTCTAATCCTAGAGACCTTTTACTATGTGAGGGCAGAAAATCTAATCCTGGAGACCTTTTACTATGTGAGGGCAGCAAATCTAATCCTGAGACCTTTTACTATGTGAGGGCAGCAATTCTAATCCTGGAGACCTTTTACTATGTGAGGGCAACAAATCTAATCCTGGACATACTCTATTGACTTGTCCACCAGCTGCCACTTTCTATCCTTTTTTCAACCAATAATAGATCTGTTCCTTATCCAGTTTGTACTGCATTTTCCCATTATTTCCCTTTTCAACCAAGAGACCGGTTGGGTATTTTGTCTCTACTACTTTCACCATATTATTTCCTCTTTGAATCAAGTCCTAGATTCATGCTACAACTCCCCCCCCCCTTTCTTTGTTGTTTGAACAAAGCCCTAGATTCGAATGCATGAAGTAGCTTTACCTCTAAGAATACTAAAAATTTATGTGGCTTTGGAAGAGCTGATGGGGGTATAAAAAGATGCACATGCAGACACGTGGGGAGCTGGGGCAGTAGAGCAAGGCCGCCTTCGAAGAACTTATACCTGAGGGTCGTCGGGATGTCGGCGGTGGCAGATCGAATCTGCGGACATTACGGCAGGGAGGAAGAAGGGTCGGAGGACCTCCCGAGCCGGCGCTGTGTCGGAGAGAACGGCACGGGCAGAGGATCGGGCCCCTCCGGCAGCTGTGGGTTTCCTCCCTCGCCGGTGATGACCACGTGAATGATGCACCTAGTCCTCTACACACACCAGCCGAAGGGATCCGGCCGGATCTGTGACCAGCGGTGAGCAGAGAGAAAATGTCACTACCGCTGTCTTGTTTATATCTGGAGAGGATGAGAGAATGAAGAGAGCAACCCTAGTAAAGCAAGCGCTTAGGCCCCTGCGTACATGTATAGTGGAGTGATTATCTTTTTCTCTCCACAACAAGCGTTTCGATTTGTGTACGTGGCATTAAAGAAAAGAAACTTTCTATTTAAGGTGACTACCTGTACGACTCTACTTACTACTGCTAGTACTAGTATTGTTCACTTGTGCTCCCCGGACCTCCATTCATTGAACAACCCCAGGGGTGAATAAACATGCAGTACTAGTATTTATATAGAACGAACAAGCTCGAACTATTTTTGCATAGTTAAAAGTTGAGGGCGGGGCTTTTCCCGGGCAGTACGCGCGGCAGTTTTTGTGTAGGCGGTTTGACAGAGAGGCGAGGAGGGTGAGGGAGTAGCGGATTCAACTTACTTACTGCTGGAAAGGTCGGGCTGTGCAATTTGATGGCGCGTTACTATTTGGATCCATGTGTTAGAGTTAGTTTGGGTTAGTTTGAACTCAACTAACCCAAAAATATCCAGACAGGAGGGTTAGTTTGGGTTACTGTTTGGATCCATGTGTTAGAGTTAGTTTGGGTTAGTTTGAACTCAACTAACCCAAAAAGAATCTAACCCACCCAAGAGGTGCTTATTTGGGTTAGTTCTTCTCGCGACACTAAAAAACACATTATTCTCTTGCTCTCCCCGCAGCAGATCCCTCCCCACTTCCTCGAAGCGTCTTGTCCTCTCCCTCCCTCCCTCTCGCACTGCCCATGAAGGCACCTCGCCGTATCCACGCTCCATCTAACCCTGTCATCCAAACACCTCTTTCGCTAGAGTTACTTCAGGGTTAGTTTAGGATTAGAATCTAACTCTAACCTTTAAGCGAGTTAGAGTATCCAAACAGGCCAGCAAGACGACCGGGGTGATGCCCCCTTCCGTTCCGCACTCTAATCTGGTGCATGACACGTATTACATCGACCCGGATGCTGCTGGTTGTCCCACATGTCAGCGAAGTAGTACGTAGTAGTAAGAAGAAGCAAAGAACCATGCGGTATAAGTCTTTCTAGAGATTCCAACAAGTGTCTAGACTACACCACGTGCAGTATCTCAAAACTCAAATCTCAAATCTCCCTTCCGGTTTATAGGGCTCAGATCTCAAATCTCATCAACCAAGGCATTTTGCGATTGGAGGAATGTATCTCGTACTTTACAAAACTACCCTAATTAAACTCATGCATTAATTACGTAGTTCTCTCATTTTCCTCTCCGCCTTTGGTCATGTGCACAATATTGACCACTCCTATATGACTAGCCGCTCTATCTACATGCGGGACATCAAAGCATCCGGCCCGCGTGCCATCCACCAAATCACAAATGAGGTGCTACAATGAAACTCACTTTGGTCACCCGGTGTGGCCGTCATGACCCGTCATATCACAAAACCCACACCTTTACCAGTAGTGGTAAAATGGCCTCGGAGTTGGACTGGACGAAGCAACCATCATTTCACTGGAACGCTCGTTGAAGCCCTTTCTCCCCTTTCTTGAAGAAAACCTCACTCCAGGCTACTCACTTCTGTACCGACGAAGTAGAGGTGGGCGAATCAGTGATGCTACTATATTTTCATTCCAAGAATCTTCTTTTTGCGAAGCACCGACCGATTCTCACAGCCTATTCTTTTCACGTTTTCATTGCGATTGTGGTTTCCTTTCGATTGCTTTTTGTTTGTCAGTTCATTGATGGATCCTGGAGCGCTAGGCAAAGAGTTGTCGGCGAACAACCCACTGGAGACAGCGATCTCCAGGAAGCGAGCACCGACCAACGAGTTGACCATGTTGGCGGGCCAACCCATGGAGACGAAGAACTCCAAGAAACAAGCATTGGCCAAAGATTTGACGATGTTGGCGGACGAACTCCTCAAAGAAAGTTGGAAGAACGGCAAGGGCCCCACCGTGCCTACCCCAGAAACTCTGATGGCCACCTATGCGAGGCTCAAGGCCGAGTTTGAGGAGATAGTCGCCGTTGAGAAGCAGTATTCCCGGCAAGGTGATGGCCCCATCGAGGACGAGGAGATGGCCCCGGAGGATGGGATCCCCCGGTGAGCTGCACAAGGTAAAAAATAATGGCTTATTACCGAAAGTTGTGGTTTTTGATTATTTGCAATGTGCTTGCTAATATGTTAGGGTTGTGCAGGTGCCGGTGGACGTCCTTGATGATTCCGATGTTGCGGCCCGTCATGTGGACAACGCCCCAGAGATTGTTTTCGATGTCGCGGTCCGTCCTGTTGGCATCGCCCCGGAGATCGATTCCGATGTCGTTGTCCATCCTGTGGACATTGCCCCAGAGATCGATTCCGACGTCGCGGTCAATCCTGTCGACATCGCCCCAGAGATCGATTCCCATGCCGATGTCCGTGCTGTGGTCATTGCCCGAGAGATCGATGTCAAGAAATAGTTAGTCGCGCTAATCCTTCAGGGTAGTTTGCATTGCCCTGTGTTTAATTACCAAAACGATGCATGTTATCAAACCCTTGTGTGGGCGGTACTTGCTACTTTTGTTTGATAGTGAATCATGCGAACCCTCTCCGAGTTATGGAAACAGATGTATCCTCACCAGCTTTTGATGTAATATATGGCATGCTTAGATGTAAGTTTGAACTGTTTATCATATCAGCAGGTTATTTGATGATTCTTGGTGTTAGTAGGCTAGCTACTGTGCGAGCTATAGTACCTGCATAACACTCACCAAAGAGAAATGTTGGGGTTGATGAGCTCGTGGTACGCTTATACTGATCCGTCGTCGATCGGCCAATAGCCCAAGCTCCTAAAATTGTAGGCTTAGCGATCGATCAGACAATAGTCGACACAGATACATTCAGGCCTCATTTGGTTCATAGGGTAGGAAAATCGTAGCAAAAGTACAGAGACATACAACACAAAATCATAGCAGTGCAGAGACGTCCCTCCGTTTCAAAATAGATGAGTCAACTTTGTACTACTAACTTTGAAACGGAGGGAGTACAAATCCTAGGCGGGCTAGTTTGGCCTAGTGGGTTTTAGTGATATGATGTGGTACAGTGCCGTCCAGTCTTCGCCTGTGGTAGCAGTACTGCGGGTAGAGTAAGTTTTCATGAAGAATCGGAATTCAACAAAGTCATGATGGTTCCTTCGTCCGACTAACTTTGTGCATGGCAGGTGGACCAGGATAATTTTGTGCATGGCAGGTGGACCAGGATGGTCGACGTCCCACATGTGAGCGAATGAAAGTATTCTTTCCGATATAGTGGACGAGCAACGAGTATTCATTGTTTACTTTTGATGAAACCTATTGTCCCCACTGTTACGACGGAGAAGTGTGTAACACGGCAGCCCAGTGAACTTGGCATGTGCACCACTCCCTCCTTCCTCATGTAATACTACCATAGTGTTGACTATAAGGTTACAACTTTTTCTCACTCTCTCTCTATCTATTTCCTCTCAAATGTTTTTACCTTTCTTTCTTAGACACAATTGTTTTTTATGCCTCTTTTTTTAGAATTAGTTTTTATACCTAGGAGCACGTGTAGAGACGGGCTCAGAGATCCCACTCCTTGACTTTGTCAATGCCTCTCTCTCCTCCACATAAGCGGGCTTGTCGAGAAGACAAGAGATGATCTCTTAGCACAATATGTTTCACCATGTTTTTAGGAATAACTAGTTATTGAATATAAGGCTAAGAGATGATCCATTGTACACATGTTTTTTTGTCATCTCTAAATTACATGCAAGACTTATGATAAGACTATCTTATCAACCATTGTACATGCCCTTTATAGCCCAGAATTTTACTGGTACTACTTGCTATGAATGCAGGCAACTGGCCTCTGAGGGGGAGCGCGTGCGGGGAGGTGGTGGGATGGGGTAGGGGTTCTGGTGGGCTAGGGTGGTAAGGAGCGGGCTTGGAAGCGGTGTGGACTCCCGCATGGCCCACCTCACATTATCACCACATATTTCTTGGAATCCGTGCACGGCGGGCGGGCGATCTCTTCTCCCTCCCCCGTCTCTCTCCTCTCAGCCGACGCCAGCCGAGAGATTAGATTTCGGCTATCGACGGTTTATTCAATTGCAGTCCCACATGTCAGTGAAAATGCAAGACAAGCGTGTCCCCTCTAGTGAGTGGCGTGCGAGACGGACTGTCAGGGGTGCGACGTGAATGCGACGCGTACGAGTTGTAAGGGTTCCGCCTTTTCCTTTTGAACTTGCAAAGCGTAACATTTTCGTGCGATCGATTGATAGAAATCCAGAACAAAATGACAAGGGCGGTGCTTTCCCGCGCGTTAGGCGGGCTAGTTTGAGTGATATGATGTGCTCTGATGCCATCCACTTGCTCCATTTTTATGTAAGCAAGAGTCTACACTCTTACGTGGGAGGAGTGCGAAACACGGCGGATCTGATTTTGATCGAGGGATAACTGTTCCTCGCGAAATAATGGAGCAATCGTTAGCGATTATAGCATGATAGTTAGGGCATCTCCAAATATTTGGTCCTCAAATTTACACCGGCATCTGTCCGAGGACACTGATGGATGCCATCCAATGTTGCCCGCATACCTTTCGACAACTATATGAACAAATCGGACGAAATTCGTGCAAACAAAGCAAATTTCAAATTGACCAGATGAAATTCATTACATTTCGAGAACTTTTCCTATAAACTGGATGAAATTCATTACATATTTCACACAAACCGTACTAAAACCCATCGTAAACCTAATCTAAATGATCGCCGGGCCCCGACCACCATGTCCGGCCATGAACCCGAGAAAGCCGGCCATTGCCTTTGCCTCCTCCTTATCCGCCTCAATAACCTCCTCCTCTGGAGCACAAGGTTATGAAGATTTCCACCTCCACGTCGCCGTCAAGCGGCAAATCGGTCGCCAATTTTTATCCCACCAAGCTTGGCGTCGACTGAGTGGAGGAGCGGTGGCCTTCCTGGGACCAGAGCGGTGGCGACCTACCGTGTACTACTCTTCCTCGCTGCCGGCTGTGCCTGCGCACGTGCGCGGCTTCGTGGTCGTGGCGGTGGAGGGCGGTCGGGGGGAGCCAGCGATCTCCTTCGTCTACTCCTGCGAGAGTACGTCCATGAGAGCTTTGGAGCGCGCCCAGAGCGGAGCCACCGATGTCCTTCGTCTGCTCCTGCGACAGTACGTCCAAGAGAGCTTTGGAGTGCTCGGAGGCCATGGTTGGAGGAAAGCAACGGAAGGAAGGGACCGGAGGAGAATGAGTGTGGGTCTTTGGCTATGGCTGGGAGCTGGGGCTCAAGTTAATATAGCGGGCGAATGGCAATGAGTCGCGGCAGACAGATGGACGTCTGGCACCGGAGTAGGTTCGTCGGCAGCCGTGGTGTCATTAACGCGGAGCAGTCGCTTGCATCGGGATGCTGCGCGGGTGGCGCTCTCTCGGCCGTCGCGCTGCTGCAATGCCGGCGCAAGTGAGAGGTCACGTCGGCGTGAATGCGGACGCTGCTCCAGTGACTTAACCGCAGGTGCGTCGTCTCACTGACATGTGGGCCCAACGGGCATCAGGCCCGCATGTCAGTGACACACCAACTGCACTACAGTTAAGGCCGGTGAATGTGGCATTGACGTTTTGGAGAGACGGTGATCGTTTCAGGCAGGAAGCGCACGCTAGCGATGGAAGGGGTTTCGGTAGGCCAGGGCAGTCAGACACTGGCGTGGTGGTAAAATGTGAACTCATGGATGACGAGCCTTTGAAGGGTATGCGGCACGTATTGAAAACCAGGCGTCCATGCAACCACTCTTGTCGCCAGCTAGCATTCAATGACCACCATTAGACACCACACAACCATACATAACTTACGAATAATGGACGAATCGATCGGACACACACTGTGTAATGCAGTGGCACTATGATCGGTTGCTCACGATAGTACATACTCTGCACCATAGTACCCTCTCTAGCTAGGGTGTTTTATAGATTGTCGTTGTGATGGACGATATACATGAGCAAGGCGCCGAGTCACGAGTATGACCGTTGTTGTTGATCCAGGTGAATACATGCTCGGTATTCATGAGGCCTCCAAAGAAACGCGTCTAAATAGTAATGTCACATACGCATAATTTTGGTTTTATTTCTTTCTCCACCGGCTGTGTAGGCCCGCATAGATAGATAGATAAAGAACACGAGCTGATGAGGCGCATGCGGACTGTTTGATCGTCAACCAGACAAATATGGAGCTATACATCGAGCCGATGACCGTATAATCACCATATCTCGTATATAATGATCAAAGTGAGCTATCAAGACAAGTTCAATGACCGCCAATGCATTTTACTTGGTAATAAATGACCAGGATTGAAGGGGAATCCAAATTTCCTTTGTCTTCTGTCCTTGAGCTCTTGACAAACCAATGCACTTTACGCTTGTCCGGCCACTCCACCCCAGAGCTGTCACCAAGCATCGTTCATGCCACCGCGCCGCACACTAACCGGTAAGGAAGCGATGGCATCCCGCCGCGCCGAGTTCCTCGCCGCCCACGACCGCACACAGAATGGTAGGCAAGCGGTGGCATTCCGCCGTGCCGAGTTCATTGCCGCTCGCGACCTCACACCTATGTGGGCGGAATTTGAAGCTGCCAAGGCAGAATGGGCGGTAGAGCAAGAGGCGGCCAAAGCCGCACAGAGGGAGCGGAGAAGTCATAAAGCACTCAAGAAAAGAGAGGCCCGCCGCCGCAAGAAAGAAGAGGACGACGCAGCCATCGTGGAGAGGTCGGTGGAGATCCAAGCACGGTGGGGTGTCGCCGACAAAGCCGGGAAGGAGAATGACAGCGTCTGGCCAGCATGTGAGAAGTAGTAGTACTAGTAGTTAGTGTGTGTGTGTATGTGTCGCCCGTACGTTTGTTTAATTAATTACGAGCATGTAACAGTACTACTAGTTACTACTATAGTTTTTAGAGCAAATTACTAGTACATTAGCCTAGACTCAATGGAAAAAATCCTATCCTATGCATCAAATGTCATCTCTTTCTCTATAGGAATTGAGATGCATGTCATCTCACTTCCTATGATTTTCATATTCCTATAAAATTCCTATCCTATGAACCAAAGGAGGCCTCTGCTGGAGTAACTCATCAGTAGCTAGCGATGCTGCACAGTAGTTTTCTTCAAGAAGCGGAATTCAACAAACTCATGATGCTTCCTTCGTCCGAGCAACTTCACAGTGGGTAAGGTTGGGCCTATTATTTGATGGCTCATTAGTAATTACTGCGGCGCGACGACCGGGGTGGCTCTCCCTTGGAGTTCTGCAGGCATGGCAAGTGGACCAGGATGGTCGACGTCCCACATGTCGACGAGCGGAAGTATTCTTTCCAATATCGAGAAGCAAGGAAACCGCATGGTATAGTATCACTGGTGATTTATATTTATTTTTTATTTCTAATGAATGCTAGTGTTTCAACTCTTACGATGAAGGAGTGCCAAACACACGGCACGCGTCTTTGGATGTCGCTGCGTCGGTGAAAGGAGTGGGACATGAACAGCGTGGTAGAGCGTCTCCACTTCTGGGTCGGAGACCACACGTAGTAGTACTACTGTACTAGTGGTATGAACGATACAAAGTGCGACCCGGAGAGAAAGACACGTCTAGTTGGAAGGTCTCGAGGCATACACGTAAACAAATATAAAACCTAATATGTGCCTCCAATTAATATAGTAGTAGTAGAGTACTTAGTCACGTACTCCATAACATCACCGGGCATTGCACGTACAACATTTAGTGGTAGTAAGAGACAAATGCCTATATGCCACGCATGTCCATACTATTTGTGTCTTTCTACTTCACTTACTGCACTACATTACACAGGTTCACACGTCCACTCCTGGGTACATGTCCGTCTCGTAGTTCCAGTCCCACGTGTTCTTCATATAGATGGAACGATCCTTGCATGACACATGCACCTTGATGCTAGATGTGTCGCGTGTTGGCAAAAGGATGAACAAAGATCACGTAAAAAATAGAGTGGAAGAACATAGATTCCCGACGACCGAGAAGGAGCAAGGAACCTCGGGGTGGAGCGTCTGCACTCATCATATTTTATATTATTCAGTGATATAAAATCAACCAATCATCTCCACAGTGGACTCCAAGAGTACGAAACACGGAAGCCCAGTGTAGTTACATCATACTAGTACATGGCTAACCCACGCTATCACCATATTTCTTGGCTTCCGTGCGACACCTATCTCTAGTAATCCAAAGAGTCTGATCGCTTCTCCCTCCTCGTCTCTCTCAAAGTGCGGCGAGCTGGCGTTTTTGCCGTCTAGTGAGGTCGGTTAACTCATCACATGTTAGCGACATGCCAAGAGCATTCTAAAAAAATTCCTTTCACGTTCCGTTTTCAAAAATTAAAAAATCCTTTCACGTACGAATTTGACTATATGCTTTGAGCAACTTGCATGTCCTATATGTAACATCCCAAATTTTCAATTTGGAATGTTAAACATAGAGCATCAATTGCATATCATACTTTATTGCATTTGGCTCGATCCTAGAAATTTCACGCAACTCAAGGACCCACAGAGAGAGTGGGAGATTTCGTTATTTTCATATTTATTTTATCTTCAATTATTTCTATTATCAAAATATGAGAGAGGGAATAAAATGACTTTCCCAAAATAAAGAAATATTGAAGTTTTAATAAAAAAATCAAATAAGATTTTTATTTGGAGTTTTTCACCATTTTATTTGAATTTAGGAAAAATTCGTGTTTTTCAAAATTGCATTTAGGCCCCAAATAAATGTTCATCTTGTCCAGCTTGATTTTAGAAGCCGGGGAAAATTTATTTCGGGAATTTTGGAGTCCGTTTAGTATTTCTTTCACGCTTTTTCTCACAGAGTTAATTTTAAAAAATCCGAACCGCCTTTGGGTGAATCGCCAGACTCACTTTGGCGGGGCTTTATAAAGCGCCGCCTCAGCCGACCCGCCCGCCTCAGCCGCCGCCGCCCCAGCCCACCGCGCCCGCCGCCCAAACCCTAACCGCCGCCGCCACGGAGTCAGCCGATCACGCCACGTCACGAGGTTGACCTCATTGCTGGTTTTTTTAGAAAACCGTTTGGTTTTCTATCGGTTTTCACCGGTTTTTTAGATTTCCGCTTTTTAGTTAGATCGGTTTTTCGGTTAGGTTAATTAGCGGCGTCATTGCTCGTTCGCTTTTAACGAACGCGTTCATTGTTTAGATCCAGATAAAGAACGTTCGTTCGTTAATCTGTTCGTCGTTTTTCTTTTTATCGGATTTATTCCATGATTTTTCTGATCGCGATTTCTGATCCGATTTTTGATCTAGTATATCTTTTTGCTCGTTTGTCGGAATCAGGCGATTCAAGCGCCTAGAGTTTCGCCTCGAAACCCTCTTTCCGAATAATCAACTCAAACAAGTTTTTGCTACTGTAAAATTTGACTTAGGTCCAGATTAGTAAACGAAGCTTGTTTCTTTCGCCGTTTGATCTTCGTTGCTTCGTACGAGTTGTTTCTTTTTGCAAACCGGAGTTCTTAAGTTGAACTTTCTGGTTAGATCTTTTATTTGGGTTTTACCTGTGCATTATATGAGTACTTATTGTGTGCTTGTTTGTTTGCGATAGAGTACCCGGAGTGCGCCACTTGCTACTTTGAATCTCTAGGTTTCGCGGATTATCAGCAAGGCAAGTAACACTTTGATCATATCCCTTTTCATACCCAGTTTTTATGCATTAGATCAAATCCTCAAACATTGCATGGTTAGGATCTAATTAAACTGTGGGTTTTGGGAAAGTAGTTGAGGTAGTACCTATTACCTGTTTTATTATCAAACCCTTGGGAGTTACTTCTACGTTTGCTTATTATGCCATGCTAAGCTAGTAGACGTGGATTGGGTGAGTGTATCCATGATGATGTGAGATTGTTATTTAATGGTTTATTTAAGGTGGGAACTTAAACACACATCCGGGTGGATTGAGGTACTGGGTATTCCAGATTGCCTGCTTTTTGGACCGCCACCCAGGCTCAAAGGGATCATGAGATTATTCATGCTAGAAACTTCCGTGTGCAGCCACAAGCTACTATGGGCTCTAGCATAGTTGACTAAGTCATGCGAACTCTTACAGTGGTAGACTAGCAGATGTAGGGGATGTAGGTTGGTACGGTCTACCCGTTCGTAAGGTGCTAGCGCTTCTGAAAGACTATGTCTCGGTCATCCGTTTCTCAAACACCATGTAGTGCGAGAATCCAAATGGAGGAGATCGAGTCTTGTGGGGAAAAGTGCACAAACCTCTGCAGAGTGTATCAAACTAATCATGGTTAGCCGTGTCCCCGGTTATGGACGTTTTGAGTATCTAGTACTTGGATATCATGTTAATCTCATCATGTTACTTTAGTTAATATTGTTGGGTTTTAATGATGATGCTTAATGGGGATTGATAATGCTGTCAACCATTCTCAATGTTTAACAACCACCATGATAGTTAAATAAAATTTATTCCTTTGCAGTAGGGAAAAATTGGCTTTACGCAAAAGTGTAACCATAGAGCTTTCCACCAGCCATATATGCATGTAGTATAGCATTACTCTTTCATATTACTCTCTACGTGTTACCTTGCCAAAGCATATTCCATGTCTTGACCCGTTTTGGCTGCAACGTTCATGTTGCAGACTTTTCAGATGACGAGTAAGGTGCCTTAGGTCGTGGCTCTATACTCAGTGATGCCGCTGGAGTTGATGGACTCGCTTATCTTCCAAGCCCTCCGCTGTTATCGTTATTAGATGGCCTTAAGCCATATTTATTGTAATAAATTCTCTTTTGAGAAATTCGATGTATTAAGTGTGTGATTGCTACTCTGTTATAAATCCTTCAAGTACTGTGCGTGTCAGCATTACTGATCCAGGGATGACACTGATGCACAGAGGTCAGACTGTTTGAGGTCTGGTCGCTACAAGATGGTATCAGAGCACACGCTGACTGTAGGACACGACCACTAAGCTAAAGCCCTGGATAACTACTCTTTCTTCTCATTTCTGACTCCTCATCTTTTCTACTCTTTTAGGATGGCGGATGCAAGGAACAAGTTCACGCAACCGGATGAAGATACACCCTTTGAATGTCACTTGAAGGAAGTCACTAGATACCTGAACATCGGAGTACCAAGCTTCACCGGACCTACAACACCACTTTACCCGAAGAGGAGCGCTGGATGATTCAAGTTCAAGTTCCCGGAAGGATGTTCGCACCAGTCATGGAGCCCATAGAGTTTTCCTTTGATGCACCAACCTGGAGTCTAGGAAAGAGCATAGCAGCCCACATCACCGGGGGACGTATTGGAGAAGTTTACCGCAATGATCTCAAGGATACTATCTACTAGATTTGTGGGCGTAGAGATGAGCAATGGGAGATGATCAGCACCAGGAGGGATAGATCAATCGCAGCTTTTATCCAGGAGTTAAACCAGCACATCCGACGTCAGGAGAATCAGATGTGCGCAGGCATGGAGGATCTGCAGAAGGCCTTGACCAAGATCAAGGAGCTAGATGAAGAACTCAAGGCTACACATGAAGATTACATGGAAGAAATTGAAGTGCTAGTGGAGAAGAATGACGACTTAACCAGGAAGCTCAGAGTTTTCATGGGAGACCCCGCACCAGGAAGAGAAGACGACGATTCCACTTGCCCGAATAACTATATCACCATTGACGACACCGACTCGGATCACGAAGATAGCGATGATGACTATGTTGATGAAGCTTGAGCGGATATCATGGAATCTTCATCAGAGAAGTTTTTCTAGTTGACCACCATAACAGTAGTAGAATTTCCCCCATTGTATCTAGTTTAGTTCAAGCACTTTTGTAACGATAGTTAGACCGTTGTATGCCCTTGTTTGAATTGATTGGAGTGATATTGTTTGCATTTGTCTCATGTGCATATGCGTAGTGTTTTCTCACTAGACCTCATTCTATTCTATATTCTCATCTTCTCTAACACCCTCAGATGCCTCCGAGACGCGACACCGGATTTGTTTTCCCACCGGAGATCACTTCGATTGATTCAGCAATGTAATGCTTTGATTCAAACACTAGTACAAAACCAAGGCAACAACAACAACAACAACAACAACAACAACAACAACAACAACAACAACAACAAACCACCACCACCACCACCTGTTGACCATTTGACTCGTTTCTTGAGGCTAAATCCGCCGGTGTTTTCCAGTAGCACTGAGCCGATTGTTGCAGATGATTGGCTCCGCAAGGTTGGAAGGGAGCTGACCACTGCAGGATGCACAGACGCGGAAAGAGTGTGTTTTGCCGCACATCATCTTGATGGACCCGCAACATCATGGTGGGAGAATTACACAGCCACACACCCTATTGACACTGTCACATGGGATCGATCCAAGAAGCTTTCAGTCGCCCACGCTTTCAGCAGGAGCTATGGCCATGAAGAAGCGTGAGTTTATAACTTACGCCAAGGAGGACGACCGCAAGTCAAGATGTGGAGGATTATAGAAAGTAAGCACGTTATGCCCCAGAAGACGTTGCTACAGAAGCGGCTAAGCAAGGTGAGAAGTTTCTGGAAGGACTGAATGATGAGCTGAGCATGCAGTTGATGGTAGCAACCTTCAAAAACTACCAGGAGTTGGTAGATCGTGCTCTTATGATTGAAGGGAAGCAACAACAGATTGACAACCGCAAGAGGAAGTATGGACAGGGGAAGTACAATTCTGGAGCTCGGCAGAAGCTACGCTTTACCCCGAAACTGGGAGGACAATTTCAGCATACCCATGGAGGAGGTAGCTCGCACAATCATAACGACACCAAGAATGGAAACGGGAATGGAGGAAGCAATGGACAAAACCGCACCAGCCCGTCAACCCCAGCCAAGAGAGACCTGAGCCAAGTCACCTGTTTTAAGTGCCAGAAGACTGGACATTATGCAAATGAATGTCCTGAAGCCCAAAATGGAAATGGCAATGGAAGCTCAGGGAAGAAGCCAAACCCTTTTAACAGGGGATAGGTGAACCACGTTACCGTGGAGGAGGTTGAAGCTCAGCCAGATGCAGTAATAGGTGAGTTTTTGGTTAAGACATTTACTGCAGTTGTTCTTTTTGATACTGGTGCATCGCATTCATACATATCAAGGGGATTTGTGGATAAGTATAAATTGCCAACCCAAGCCCTTAGGTCACCCATGCTAGTAACCTCACCCGGAGCAGAATATATGGCTAGCCTATGGTGTTATCGATTACCATTAAGGATTGGTAACTACGTGTTTCCGTCGGACCTAATAGTGTTGGAATCACAAGGATTGGATGTGATATTAGGCATGGATTGGTTATCAAAGTATGGAGGAAACATCGATTGCGCCAGTAAGTCGATTTTTCTTACCACCCCAGAAGGAAGAAGAATCAAGTATGTATCACGGCATGAGCCGAGGAGGACACAAGTAAATTCCTTATCAGGAGTTGTACAGGAGGAAGTACCAGTGGTGAAGGATTTCCCTGATGTATTTCGGAAGAGTTGCTGTGCATGCCACCGGATAGAGACATTGAGTTTTGATTGAGTTGTTGCCGTGCACAGGCCAATATCTAAGAGACCGCACGGATGCCCGCACAAGATTTGGAAGAAATTAAGAAGCGTATTAAGGAGTTACTGGATAAAGGTTTTATTCGCCCAAGTTCTTCACCTTGGGGATCGCCAGTACTTCTAGTGGAGAAGAAGGATGGATCATTAAGGATGGTTGTTGATTATCGAGGATTGAATGAAGTGACCATTAAGAATAAGTACCCGTTTCCGATGATCAACGACTTGTTTGGCCAATTGCAAGGAGCTAAGGTATTTTCCAAGATCGATTTGTGATCAGGATACCATCAGTTAAAGATTCGAGAGCAGGATATACCCAAGACGGATTTTACCACCAGGTACGGGCTGTATGAGTATACCGTTATGTCATTTGGGCTGACTAACGCACCTGCCTATTTCATGAACATGATGAACAATGTGTTTATGGAGTTTTTGGATAAGTTTGTTGTGGTGTTCATTGACGATATTTTGGTCTACTCGAAGAATGAAGAAGAGCATAAGGAGCATTTGCGTTTAGTACTTGAGAAGCTCAGAGAACATCAGCTATATGCCAAGTTCAGCAAATGTGAGTTTTGGTTGAAAGAAGTTGGATTCCTCGGACATGTTATATCCGGAGAAGGTATAGCAGTAGACCCCACCAAAGTTGTCACAGTGACAAACTGGGAATCACCAACGACAGTTGGAGAGATCCGGAGTTTTCTTGGACTGGCAGGATACTACCGGAGATTCATTGAGAATTTCTTGAAGATTGCAAATCCTATGACGGAATTATTAAAGAAGGATACCAAGTTCAATTGGACTGAGGAATGTGAGACTAGTTTCCAAGAGTTGAAGAAACGTTTGGTTACATCACCAGTGTTGATTACGCGGATCGGTATAAGGATTATGAGGTGTATTGCGACGCTTCACGCCGAGGACTTGGAGAAGTGCTTATGCAGGAGGGAAGAGTTGTTTCGTATGCTTCACGACAGCTTAAGCCTCATGAGTTGAATTATGCTACACATGATTTGGAGTTAGCAGCCGTAGTACACGCATTGAAGACTTGGAGACATTTTCTCATTGGAAACCATTGTGAGGTGTACACATATCACAAGAGTTTGAAATACATCTTTACACAGAAAAAGTTGAATCTCAGGCAAAGGAGATGGTTGGAGCTCATCAAGGATTATGACATGAGATTACATTATCACCCCGGTAAGGCTAACGTAGTAGCAGATGCGCTGAGCCGCAAGAGCCATGTCAACACACTAATGACCGGAGAATTACCAAAGGAGTTAGCCGATGAATTTCGAGAGCTATGTTTGGAGATAGTTCCGAGAGGCTATGTAGCGACATTGGAGATACAAATCTACTTTGATGGATAAGATCAGAGAAGCTCAGAAGACGGATAAGGAGAGTGCCTCTATTAAGGAGAAAATGAGCAAGGGAAAGGCTAAGGGATTTCGTGAGGATGAGCACGATACCCTATGGTTTGAGGACCGCGTTTACGTGCCTAGTGATCCGGAGATCGGGAAGTTGATTTTGCAAGAGGCCCATGATTCGCCGTATTCGATTCACCCAGGAAATACCAAGATGTATTTGGATTTGAAGGACACTTTCTGGTGGACCGGAATGAAGAAGGATATTGCGGAGTTTGTAGCAGTTTGTGATGTATGTCAGAGAGTGAAGGCAGAACATCAAAAGCCAACAGGTTTGTTACAGCCATTGCCGATACCCGAATGGAAGTGGGAAAAGTTAGGCATGGATTTTATCACAGGATTACCCAGGACTCGTTCAGGCTATGACTCGATTTGGGTTGTAGTCGATCATTTGACGAAGGTAGCTCATTTCATCCCAGTGAAGACCACTTATAGCAGTGCCAAGTTGGCTAAGATATACATGACCAGGATCGTATGTTTGCATGGAGTTCCGAGGAGTATCAGACGGATAGAGGAACCCGGTTTACCTCGAGTTCGGAATCGGTTGCACGAAACTTTGGGTACCAGACTAGAGTTCAGTACAGCTTTTTATCCGCAGACAGATGGACAGACCGAGAGAGTCAATTAGATTTTGGAGGATATGCTGAGAGCTTGTGCGCTAGATTATGGGTCTAGTTGGGACGACAATTTTCCGTATGCAGAGTTCTCTACAACAACAGCTATCAATCCAGTTTGAAGATGGCCCCTTTCGAAGCTTTGTACGGAAGGAGGTGCAGAACCCCGTTGTTGTGGGATGAAGTTGGAGACCGCCAGTTGTTTGGACCAGATTTGATTAAGAAGTCCGAACAGAAGGTGAAGTTGATTCGCGATAGGCTCAAGGCAGCCCAGTCTAGGCAGAAGAGCTATGCGGATTCTAAACGCAAGGAGACAGTTTTCGAAGTCGGAGATAGAGTCTATCTTCGAGTATCTCCACTTCGAGGGGTTAAGTGCTTTGGAGTTAAGGGAAAGTTAGCGCCACGTTTTGTGGGACCATGCAAAGTTCTAGAGCGCATGGGAGAAGTTGCTTACAAATTGGAATTGCCCGAAGGATTGTCAGGAGTTCATGATGTGTTCCACGTTTCCGAGTTGAATAAGTGCCACTCAGAGATGGCTGATATACCGCTGAGGGATACTGTGCCATTGGAAGCGATTCAGTTGGGTAATGATTTGACCTACGAGGAGAAACCAATCAAAATTCTCGAGTATGCGAGCCGAGTTACCCGCAGCAAGGTTATCAAGTTTTGCAAAGTCCAGTGGAGCGACCACACCGAGGATGAAGCCACCTAGGAGCGAGAGGAAGATCTGTTGAAGGACCACCCTCACCTATTTTCTAGCCAACCCGAATCTCGAGGGCGAGATTCATCTTAAGGGGGGTAGGTTTGTAACATCCCAAATTTTCAATTTGGAATGTTATACATAGAGCAGCAATTGCATATCATATTTTATTGCATTTGGCTCGATCCTAGAAATTTCACGCAACTCAAGGACCCACGGAGAGAGTTGGAGATTTCGTTATTTTCATATTTGAGTATTCTCAAATTCTGAAAATAGGATCATTTGATTTTATTTATTTTATCTTCAATTATTTCTATTATCAAAATATGAGAGAGGGAATAAAATGACTTTCCCAAAATAAAGAAATATTGAAGGTTTAATAAAAAAAATCAAATAAGATTTTTATTTGGAGTTTTTCGCCATTTTATTTGAATTTAGGAAAAAATCGCGTTTTTCAAAATTGCATTTAGGCCCCAAATAAATGTTCATCTTGTCCGGCTTGATTTTAGAAGCCGGGGAAAATTTATTTTGGGAATTTTGGAGTCCGTTTAGTATTTCTTTCGTTAGTTTTTCTGCGCGTAATTAATTTCTTTAAAAAAAATCCGAACCGCCTTTGGGCCGTAACCGGCCAAGACTCCGCTTTGGCGGGGCTTTATAAAGCGCCACAGGGCCAACCCCGCCTCAGCCCACCTGCGCCTACCGCCCCAAACCCTAGCTGTCATCGCCCGCCCGCCGACCGCCAATCACGTCCGTAGGTTGACCTCATTGCTTTTTTTTAGAAAACCGTTCGGTTTTTCGTCGGTTTTCGCCAGTTTTTTTAGATTTCTGTTTTTTAGTTAGATCGGTTTTTTTCGGTTAGGTTAATTAGCGAGCGTTCGATCGTTCGTTCGTTTTAACGAATGCGTTCATCGTTTAGATCCAGATAACGAACGTTCGTTCGTTAATCTATTCGTCGTTTTTCTTTTTCTCGGATTTATTCCGCGATTTTTCTGATCGCGATTTCTGATCCGATTTTACATCTAGTATATCTTTTCGCTCGTTTGTCGGAATCAGGCGATTCAAGCGCCTAGAGTTTCGTCTCGAAACCCTCTTTCCGAATAATCAACTCAAACAAGTTTTTGTTACTGTAAAATTTGACTTAGGTCCAGATTAGTAAACGAAGCTTGTTCTTTCGCCGTTTGATCTTCGTTGCTTCGTTCGAGTTGTTTCTTTTTGCAAAACGGAGTTCTTAAGTTGAACTTTCTGGTTAGATCTTTTATTTGAGTTTTACCTGTGCATTAGATGAGTACTTATAGTGTGCTTTTTTGTTTTAGATAGAGTACGGAGTGCGCCGCTTGCTACTTGAATCTCTAGGTTTCATGGATTATCAGCAAGGCAAGTAACACTTTGATCATATCCCTTTTCATACCCAGTTTTTATGCATTAGATCAAATCCTCAAACATTGCATGATTAGGATCTAATTAAACTGTGGGTTTTGGGAAAGTAGTTGAGGTAGTACCTATTACCTGTTTTATTATCAAACCCTTGGGAGTTACTTCTACGTTTGCTTATTATGCCATGCTAAGCTAGTAGACGTGGATTGGGTTAGTGTATCCATGACAGATGTGGGATTGTTATTTAATGGTTTATTTAAGGTGGCAACTTAAACACACATTTGGGTGGATTGAGGTACCTGGGTATTCCAGGATTGCCTGTTTCTTTTTGGACCGCCACCCAGGCTCAAAGGGATCATGAGATTATTCATGCTAGAAACTTCCGTGTGCAGCCACAAGCTACTATGGGCTCTAGCATAGTTGACTAAGTCGTGCGAACTCTTACAGTGGTAGACTAGCAGATGTAGGGGATGTAGGTTGGTACGGTCTACCCGTTCGTAAGGTGCTAGCGCTTCTGAAAGACTATGTCTCGGTCATCCGTTTCTCAAACACCATGTAGTGCGAGAATCCAAACAGAGGAGATCGAGTCTTGTGGGGAAAAGTGCACAAACCTCTGCAGAGTGTATCAAACTAATCATGGTTAGCCGTGTCCCCAGTTATGGACGTTTTGAGTATCTAGTACTTGGATATCATGTGAATCTCATCATGTTACTTTAGTTAATATTGTTGGGTTTTTAATGATGATGCTTAATTGGGATTGAGAATGCTGTCAACCATTCTCAATGTTTAACAACCACCATGATAGTTAAATAAAATTTATTCCTTTGCAGTAGGGAAAAATTGGCTTTACGCAAAACTGTAACCATAGAGCTTTCCACCAGCCATATATGCATGTAGTATAGCATTACTCTTTCATATTACTCTCTATGTGTTACTTTGCCAAGATATTCCATGTCTTTGACCCGTTTCGGGCTGCAGCGTTCATGTTGCAGACTTTTAGACGACGCAGTAAGGTGCCTTAGGTCGTGGTTCTATACTCAGTGATGCCGTTGGAGTTGATGGACTCGCTTATCTTCCAAGCCTTCCGATGTTATCGTTATTAGATGGCCTTAAGCCATATTTATTGTAATAAGTTCTCTTTTGAGACATTCGATGTAACAAGTGTGTGATTGCTACTCTGTTATAAATCCTTCAGAAATGCGTGCGTCAAGACATTCTTGATCCAGGGATGACACTGATGCACAGAGGTCAGACTGTTTGAGGTCTGGTCGCTACACTATACTGCTCCTGTTTGGATACTCTAACTTAGCTAGAGGTTAGACTAACTCATGACTAACCCTGAACTAACTGTAGCCAAAGAGGTGTTTGGGTGATAGGGTTAAATTGACAATAAATGACTTGATGGAGAGAGAGAAGTGATTTTTCAGTGGTCCCAATGAGAACTATCTCCAGTTAGCACCTCGTGGGTGGGATAGTTTTTTTGGTGGGTTCGGTGCAACTTGCTCCAATTTAAACCCTCATGCTTGGATACTTTAGGGCTATTTGAGCCCCAACTAGCTCAAACTAACTCTAACCCATGGATCCAAACAGGGCCTATGGCCAGCCTTGACGCGGAGCAGTCGGTGCACCGAGAAGCGACGCTCTCTCGGGCGTCGCGCCGCTTCAAAGCCGACGCCAGTGAGAGGTCGCCTCCGCTCTGGCCGGGCATTAATGCGGCACTAACGCTCCAGGGCGACGCTGACCATTTCACGCGGGAAGCGCGCGCTGGCAAGGGAGTATAGGTTTTGAACCGTTTCAGGTGTAGTACTGGTAGTTTGCAAAACTACTCAATTATTGCACTCAGTTTCCTAAGGCTGGTCATAGTGGGGAGTAACTTATACTAGTGTCATGCATATGACACTAGCCTAAGTTACTACCTTCATAGTGCAAAGTAACATAGTAGTAGTGTCATAGAGGTCTTCATTTATTAGCTTGTAGACTCATTCCATCTTGGGAAGCGCTATGTTACAGTAACATATTATGTTACCACTTGTCATTAACTACATGCCACATAAGCAAAATTTTCTTGGAAAGCGCTATGTTACTTGCTAAGTTACTCCCACTATGACTAGCCTAAGAAATTGTGGTAAAAAATGTTACTTCACAGCTCGCTTCCCTTCTCCTTCCTCTTCCACCGCCCGCGCACGTCCGCGGGAAGCAACCGGTCAACCCTTATATAGGAGTGCTAGCACAAAAAGATGCATGCATGACCACTAAAATTTCCAGATTAAAGAGCCGCTCCGGCGGGAGTATGGCGTATGTTGTTACCTTCGGCCGGGCCATGGCTACCGGGCGGGACATGGATCCTCTGACGTGGCTATCAATGCCTTTACTCGCTTTTCCTTTCTTGTTGGGTGGGACCCACGCTGGGGGTCCCACATGTCGATGATAGAATGGTAGGATTGTTCACGCTGGGGATCCTCATCCTACCGGGCGACGACAACCAGAGAAGAGGCGGCGGGAGGGGAATGAATGCAGCTACTGTTTGGGTTCGCCGTCCGGCTTAAATAAATGCGCAGCATCACATGTACCCGTGGGTGCACAAATTGTAACATACGTGTCTGCTTAAGTGGGCGTCATGTAACTGGTGTGTGTATGTGTGTGTGTGTGAGAGATTCTGAGAGACAGAGTGTGTGTGTGCGGCTCTACTCTTTGGACATGTACTCAACCTTTTGCATCGGGATATAAGTATAATGGTATTTACTTTAGCTAGTGATTTTGCGTGGCCATGTTGACATGGTTGTGTAAAAAAAGTCACTTCCTGCTCGTGATTTGCATTATATAATTACAAGCAAGATGCTCGTGCATTGCACGAAACATCAATATGCATTTTTTTTACAAAACACCTGTTGTGATTTACCCATGCAGGAGTAATCCCATGTGTAAAAACTAATGATATTTCGAGAATTTTATCGGAAAACTGGTATCTCGAGAATGTCATCGAAAAAATGAAAGATGAGAGATAAGGTGAGGAGGAGTGGAGCGTGGTGGTGACTGGTGGTCAGAATGGGCGGAGGCATGGGGATGGACAGCGCCGGCAGGCGGCCGCAGCCATGCTAGATTATTTTGGAGACTTTCTTTTTTAATTGCTTGGCAATGAGGTTGTGGGAGATAAGGATGTGGAGAGAGGTGCGGCTATCTTTTGTAAAAGTATCATAGTTTGCTTTCTATCCGCCGATATAGATCAGACGGTCTATATTACAAGATGGTGCACACCATCATCGCCAACTCGGTTTTTTATAAGGGTGCAGATGATAAGTTTGCTAACTACTAAAGTAAAGTGGAATTTGTCCATGGTATACAAGTAAATTAAGGTGATTGTTTATCATACGGGTAAGGGTGGATGAAGCGTGGTAGGAACAAATGCTCCGCCTAGAGCATGTGTGTGTGATATGGAGTCTCATTGTGTGTGTGTGTGAGAGAGAGAGAGAGAGATGGAGTCTTAGTGTGTGTGTGTGCGTGTGTGTGTGATGGAGTCTTAGTGTGTGTGGGTGGGTGGGTGGGTTGGTGCGTGTGTGTGTGTGTGTGTGTTTGTTTGTGTGTTTGTGTGTGTGTGTGTGTGTGTCGCGGGGTCCTCGATGGCGGATGTAATTTAAGTGTGCATGGCTTCATCATAGAGAGGTGATGTGTATGGCAGAGGCCACCAATGATGGGGTGCGAGAGAGAAAATGCCCGTAGAGAGGGAAGAGAAGGTGTGTGCGCGTGAGAGTAGTCGACGTCGAGAGAACGTGTTTGTTCGAGAGACACCGAGGAAGACTACTATATATCGATGGTGCATGTAGGCAGGAATTAAATGAAGGGATGGTCTTATTGGTTTCGGGGATATAGGGGAAGAGTGAGAGGGGGTAGCTAGAAGGAGATTGTTAAGTGTGAGTGTGTGTTTTACCCATCCAGGCGGAAGTTATGTGCACACAAGAAGAGAACGATTCGATGTGGCGTTAGGGTTGAGGGTAATTAACTATGTATGGAGACATAGAGACCTTCAACGTGCATCTGTGAGAGGTATACATGTATATGTGGGATGTGTGTGCGCGCGCGCATGATCGAGATAAAATAAAGAAGACATGAGTCATAAGCTAAGATCAACGACATGGGAGAGACAGATCGGACAATATGCATGCATGCGAGAATGCAGGGAAGAAGGCCCGGCAATTGAGCATGTGTTTTTGTCTTTAAGAGATAGTGGCGTGGGCTGGAGCATGCATCTATGGCGAGCAGAGGGAGTGAGGCACAACGATTGTGCAAAAGAGATCAACCTATAAATGAAAGAAGGTTGATGGAGAAACAGATAAATAGAAAGATAAAGATGCTAGCTAGTGTGTGTTAGAGATAGGAGTCGAGTGGATCAGAAGGCTAAGTTATGGGTGTGGGTGTGAGAGAGATGAAGAAAGGGTGCATGTGACTCAAGATATCTCTTAAAGACAAAACGAGAGTGATAGCTAGAAAACATATGAGGGAACACAAGATATCTCTAGGGAGAGAGAGTGTGTGTGAGCGAGATACAAGAGAACAGTGGAGAAATATGAGACCCTGGGAGACAGAGTTTGTGTTTGTGTGTGAGAAAGAGATATTTAAGAGGAAGAGTCGAGGTTCTCATACCTAAGGAGCGAAAGACATCTCTCAGTATGAGGGGTGTGCGAGTAGCACACAGGGGAATAGTAGAGAGAAATGAGACCCCGGAAGACAAAGTTTTGTGTTTGTGTGAGAGAAAGAGATTCCACATGGAGAATCATAGTTAGAGACACATAGCAGGGAGCGAGATATACTTAGAGAAAGATATAGTGATCAAGGTCGAGGGAGAGAGTACCGTCAGTGTGTTAGGAAGATAAAAGATCATTTTCGACATACAGGTAGCACGAGAGATACTCGAGAGACGATGAACGCGTATAGGTCTAGAGAGATAGTCCTATCTAAGCATGAGTGACTGGAGATCACGCATCGATAATATCATAACGCAAATTGGTGTATCAAACATGCATATTCATTTGAATTTGGGGACACGTGTAATGTTATATAGTTCATCAATATTGGTGATCCATAGATTCTTTAATTAGAAACAATGCATGATTTATATGCAATTAATGTCTAAACGGGATTACACTATATGTTGCGTGTGTGAAACACATTATACATGTTTGAGAAGTAAAAAACCCCGCATGAAACACACATTAATTGGAGAAAGTTAGCGAGGAATGCATACATTGGATTTCAACATAAAGTGGTTTCAAATATTTGAAAATCCAAATTGATGGATACAACCTTATGAATCTGAGATCATGCCATTTGTAAACCATATTTATGTATAAAGGGTGTTGTGCTTTTGAAAGTATATATATAAAAAATGATGTATATAGAATTTTATTCCAATCAAAAATGGATCCCGCCCGAAAAAATAGAATACAAACGGGATTCGAATTGAGTTGGCACGGTAAACGTGCACTCTGCAAAATTTGAACGAAGCGGGGAAAGTCGCGAATCGCTTGAAACCAAAATCGGCGAGATGGAAATTACTACTTCCTATCCCTGCCACACAAAGCCTATCTGCTCGATTTCTAGAGGTTTCGATAGGGGGAGGTTTGTAATTTCACTCAAACGTGACATAACCGCCTCTCACCCAGATTCATACACGGTGGGCGCCAAAACACAGTGTGTCCTCGGCTGAAATCGACTCCCTCCACGATTCATACACGGTGGGTGCCAAAAACAAACTCTCGTCGGCAAATATTCGGTGTATGCGAGATTACCGTCCTATCCCCAACCGACTAATATTGTTGTGATGTAGGAAATTTGAAACGGGGGCTAAGTTTGTAAATTTCCTCGCATTTGAGACAAGCGCTCAAGACATGGTTCCCCCCTTCCTCTCCACCTCCATTTCCCCATTCGTACTCCGTGGGCGCCAAAACACCCTCTCCACCCTAGCCTCCTCCGTCCGCCACCCCATCCACCGCCGTCCTCCTCCACCATACCGGAGCTGATACCCCGACACCGCTGTCCATTACAAGAGATCAACCTCTCTCATCCACAGCTTCAGACCAGGACCCTTGCATCCCGTCCTCTCGCCTCATCCTCATTGCCGTCCACCTTGCCGGGCGCCGCTCCTCGACCATCTCGTCCCACCGCGCCCGCCGCCACCGTCTACCCTCCTAGATCTGCTTCCACGCCGACAGCCATCGCTATCAAGCACCGTCACAAATTCTCAAGATGCATACACGGCGCCGCACTGAGGCGGTACTCTTTCAGATGTCTGATCAACTTATTTATTGC
Source organism: Aegilops bicornis (assembly GCA_021605145.1). Lineage (NCBI taxonomy): Eukaryota > Viridiplantae > Streptophyta > Magnoliopsida > Poales > Poaceae > Aegilops > Aegilops bicornis. The sequence goes on from CM038674.1 coordinate 274,807,755, forward strand.
AGCAAGAAAATAGATCGCCACTGCTTTACTCTGATTTCTTGTCCATCACTTACTTACTAGTTGAAAGCAAACATTGGTTGCGAAGTTGCCTTTGTCCGGTTTGCACCTTCAGATCCACCATGGCACGCTCAACACTATACTCCCAATGCTTATGGTTTTCCCATTTTATATTCCACACTAGTTAAATCACAGAATACTAAATTTCAAAATTGGGTCGATCGATTTTTGAGCTCACGGAGTTCGCCAGTGCGAACGAAGGGGCTCGGGTGGGGACTTTGGTTGTGGGGCGGGAGGCAGTGGTGGGGCCTCGCCGAACGAAGAAAACTCGACGCGGGTGGGGGCGGGGGTGGGGGTGGGGGTGGTGGAGGAACACAGGCGGTGGGGGCCGGTGGTCCGGCTGGCGGCCCATGCGGTTTTCTGTATGGGAAGAATTAGAGACGAGGAAGAAGAAGGGTTAGGGGACGTAGGATCTTCATCCAACCGCCTGAAATGGTCGACTGGCCCAAATGACAAAAGTCACGCGACTTGCATGCAGACATGCCTTTATATTCAGTACCATCATCGTACCGCTAGCAATCGCTCTGAATCCATCAAGCTAAACAACGTGCCACTCATAATTCCAAACTTGTTGCTCAAGTACGAATCTAATATGATGATGATGTTACTAAAATAGATAACATTTAATTGGTCAGCTAATGTTCCTACTTTACTTCTGAAAAAGCACGTGCACCACATATAGAGAGACAGCATGGAGTTGATTTCTTAATGCGCTCTGGTTCATCATGTGTGGGCACTGCGCAACGAACATTTTATTATCCAAAATCTGCTTGCTCTTCTTTAGCATGTTCCTCTTCCGTTCTTCTTTAATAAGTACTCTATCCGTTCCTAAATACAAGTCTTTGTATAGATTCCACCATGGACTACATATGGAGCAAAATGAGTGAATCTACACTCTAAAATGTATCTGGATACATCTGTATGTGATCCATAGTGGAAATCTCTACCAAGACTTATATTTTGGAACGGAGGGAGTATGATAGTAGTACAGTATGTTCCTTGTAGTGAAGATGAGCAGGGACATTTGTAGTGTAGAGGTCTATACGATCGGTTGGTATGGACACTTTGAACTCTTCGGGCCTCTTTGATTCACAGGATATTGTAAACATGGGAATAGGATTTGTAGTGGCCTGCCCACTTGAATCCTATAAGAATAGCAAGGAAATGCGGGGAGCTATGCCGCCTTTGAGAGTTACACTGGTATTAACAGTACTGCACCTTCGGTTGAAGAGAGCTGGTATCCAAAGCCTTTCTAGCCGTTCCGACAATACTAGCACATATATTCCAGCAAGTTCCACTTTGCTGATTTTACTCTGATGCTTACGGTTTTCCCGTTATATCTACACTATGATCTGTGTAGCTACTTTGTGTCGCACTAGCCGCGGTCCACTCTTGAAGCTAAACACTGCAATGACTTACAAAATTGGCACCAAGGCATTGAGTGCCATTTTGGATGCAATGAAACTCATACGCTCCCCACCTGTTGACTGTTGTTCAGAATATGATCCTAATGACTCTTGTTCAAAATTGCCACATATAGAGAGACAACATGGAATTGCATTTCTTTGGGCGTTGTGATTCATCATGAGTGGGCAACCAACATTGTATGCAATTAAGCGGAACCTCAAGAATATGCTTCCTCTTCTGTTCTTTAACATGTTCCTCTTTTGTTATTTTGTATTTAGTACGTACAGTATGTTCCTTGTCAGGAAGGGGAGTAGGGACATCTGCAGTCAACAGCTGATAGAGCTGGCATGTACTTGATCGATAGACTTTCAATTACTAGCGGCAATACAACACCGTATTTTCAAGCCAGTTCCACTTTCCCGATTTATATATCGTGGTTATGGTGTACCCCTTTTATGTACACTATGATCTGACTAGTTGCTATGTGCTCTTGTTATCATGGTTTGCCAATAAACTCTCTATACGATATTTTGAACCTATCATCCGCCAACTATCCTTACTTCGCAGCCTATTTTTATGTACTTGTGCGGATTATATAAATGCACGCACCATATTACAAAGACACATGAGCTCTCTCATCAAAATCCAGTGATAGCACACAAGTGTTTACAGGGGCGCCCCTATATTAGAATATCCTCTGCATTACAAACATAATCTCACAACTATTTATGTTTTCATGGTTCTTAGATATTATACGTAATTACAGTGAATATCAGAATCCGCCAAGATCGTAAGAATATTGTGGAACACCGCAATGAGTTACAAAATTGGCACCAAGCCATTGAGTGCCATTACGGATGCAATGAAACTCATACGCTCCCCACTGTAGATTCTTGTTCAGAATATGATCCTAATGACTATTCTAACCTCGAGGAGTCAAAGGCAGATGGCTTGTCATGTTCACCCATCAAGGTGCCTGCTCTAATTTGGCAATGTTTTACTGATTGCGCGTATCTTGCATATGTTGTCTTGCATTTCTTCTACTTTGTTGCACCACCATCTGCTTAGTTCACTCATCATATATGTCGAGATGACATGCCCATCCATTATCAATACATATTCCATCTGTCATCATACCATGTTTTTCCACTCAAATGCTGTTCTTGTGCATCAGACATCAAAAAGGAAGAGGGTGATTGCCGAACCTGAAGGAGCACCAAAGAAAGTCCTTGAAAAATGTGGTTGTGCCGTAGAAATCAGACATCACCCCACTTATATTGGCTGTACAACCGGTGACACAAAATGTAGGACCGACTCAGCAGACGGTACCCATACTTCATCGCCACACCACTAGCCCCACCACACAGACCTGCACTCAAAGAAAAGGTATGCCTATTTCAGGTTGCCATAGCACCAGCCGTCTGAGAAAAATCCCACTCCAAAGAAAAAAGTACAGCAAGTCCACCGTCAAGACCTATCCCAAGCTGCAGAGACGGCCAATTCCTGCAGATTGGAACCCCATTCCGATTATTCCTAGTTTAAAAGACACTGCTTTCAATGTTGTTAGGGACTACGTGCATATATTCCCATCATTGGATGATTATAGTGAAGACAAACACCATTTTCACATCTTCCTGTCCCACTTACGTGTAAGTGATATTATTCATGGTGATTATTTTCCTGTTTTCATTGATTGAACACATCAATGATTTACATTACATTGTTGTAAGTAGGTGAGGGTCAATCTGGATAGTCATGACGAGCAAAGCTTGCTTGCGCTTTTCAAGGAAGCATTGCAGTGATATTGGTGTTACCGAGGAAATCACACTTTGATGGCAAGTCTATAAACGAATTTACGGTGAAGTCTCCTGTGCTAAATTTAGAAGACATTGAATGGAAAAACCTTGTTATGCAATCGGTCTCGTTCGAGGATGAGGTCTTGTCTATGATATCGCATGACAATTTGAAATTCTACTTTTCCGCATGTGCCTTACGGATCTTTTTTGCAGGAAATCTGCTCGAAAAAGAATTCCGGTTTGAAAAGAACGACAGGATATCGCAAATATGCTGCCCGCTGCTTTGCTCTTGTTAGTACTTGTTGTCCTGTATCATTGTACTTGCATACATACCCGGTTCATTATGTGACAGCAGTATGCATGATAGCTTGCTTATCAATTGTTCGCTCCAAATTATCTGATCTGTATGAATGGTTACATTAGTGTAGAATATATCCAATGCCAATGAATTTTTTAGCTCGCATTGTTCTTGTAAGTACTGTTGTCCTTTATCGGTGTACTTATATTGATGTAGTTGTTCATGTACCACCACTCTGCAGCTTATTTTCCTTTGCCCTCCATTTTCTACACATAAGATCTATATTTAGTCTTACATAAGGTTGGATAACACCGATGGTACTGAAGAAGTTTAGCTCTGCATTGCTCTTGGTTGTACCTTTTGCCTGTATCGCTATACTTACATTTATAGCTACTTGGTTATGTAGCATCACTCTTCATCTTATCTTAAATATTCTCCATCTTTTCTTATATTGTCACATCTATATTTACTCTTATTAAAATGTAGAATAAAGGCAATGCTTTTGAAGAAGATTATGTGGTAAACTTCTTGAATTGCCCCCCCCCCCCCCAATCAGCATGGACAAGGGCTTTATAGAGCATGCCTTCACCAATAATATAAGTTTGTCCTTCTCAAGCCTTCAAACTTTGTTGTGAATATTTGGTTTGGCATGACTGCAACAGCTGTTTATTTTTGGTGTTTGCATCAAATTGCATGTTTAAAGTTTATTATGTACTCCAGTTCATAAACAAAAGTTTGTCCTTCTCAATTTAAGTTTTCAGTTGTACAACAAAGTTCCTTCTTCATACCATGTAAATTAAACTATATAGAGCAAGTGATCTTATTTTGCCAATCTGAAATGGGATAAATTGACAGCACACTAACCGTTGATACTTATGAGTTCTTGATCTGTAATCCAGTGGTGTCGTGAAGCTGCCAACTCCTTCACAATGTCATTTCCTACCATGTCTTGACCTGAACAATACCATATTGTGTTAATGCTATTTTAAACTGTGTCACTTTATTCGCCAGTAAGAAATGTGATGAATTGTCAGCACTGATACTTATATGTGCAAAACCTATCATTTGTCTGCTTGTTTATCTTTCAGAGTGAGGAGGATATAAGTGTCAAACAAGTGCAGTCTCACCAACTTGCTTAGCTGCTTGTGCTGCAACCGAGCAGGGCTAACCTTTCTTGAACTCTATTGAAGTGCTGTCGGTTTTGTAAATTATTTTGTCAGCGTGTTTAGTTGCACTGGTGGCGATCTTTGATGTCCAGTGTATGTAATCTGTTGTCTGCTTGTGCTTTATTACCATAGTGGCGAACTTTGATGCCCGGTGAATATAATATGCCATAATTTCTTTATTGCATAGTCTAGGTTTTTTTCTTATTCATGATGCTGCAGTTATTTTACTGTATATATATCATGTCTTCGTAGTAAACCGGCCAAACCGTAAAATTACGGTACATAATCGGGCCGTCATGCAAATCACCATGTATGATCCGCATCATGGGCCCCGTCATCTTGGTCTGTTAATGTGCCTAAATGTAAATCGCCCACTAGTAGATTCGGGCCTTTAATAGGCCGAGTAAACCGCCGGCCCTATTTTCCCAAGAAAACTCAATGGGCCTTTAGGAGGCTGAAAAGTAGGTTGGGCCTGAAACATGCCGAACAGCTCACGGGCCGGCAGTAGGCTGAAATAGACCCCGGCCCATGAATTTTCCAATCAAATCACGGGCTTATAACAGGCAAAAGTTGTCTCGGTCCTTGTTTGGCCCAATCAGATTATAGGTCATGAAAGGCGGATGCAAACCGGCCGTAGTTAGGCCCAACTATATGACGGGCTTTTAACAGTGAAATTAATATAGGGCGAAATGTTAAGCGGGCCCTTAACAGCCGAAACTAATATCGGGCGAATTACTAAATCGGCCTTTAGCAAGTGGGCCCAAAAGCATAGCGTCCGGTTAATGGTCGAATCGACATGGGCCATAATTTAGCCCAAAGCCTCTTAAAGGGCGGACCTGATCCGGGCCGTAATTTGGCCCGTAACGTGGTAGGTGTTTAACGGGCGGATCTCATATGGGCCATTATTAGGCACGAACGTGTACACGACATTAATGGACGGATCAAATATGGGCGGCATTTGGCCCAAAACATGGCAGGTTAATGGGCGGCCTACTAGGGTCCTCAAAATCTTGTGGGGTTTCACCAGGCCGGCCCATTAATGTCGGCGAAATCTCGTGGGCCTTTAGCTGGGCCAGCCCATTATGGTCCACAAAAATCTTGTGGGCCTTCACCTGCGCCGGCCCATTATGGCCCACAAAAATCTTATGGGCCTTTACCTGGAACGACCCATTATGGCCTGCAAAATCTTGTGGGCCTTTAGCTGGGCCGGCCCATTATGGTCCGCAAAATCTTGTGGGCCGTTACTTGGGCCGGCCCATTTAATCTTTATGGGCCACTTTTGGGCTGGTCCACGTGTTAACATATCATAGGCGCATCTCGCCCATTGGATGAGTGACACATGTGCCAACGTGGAGCTGACACGTGTTTCCTACAGCCAATGATGATTTTACGCGTGGCAAATCCCCATTGGTCCGGGCTTTTAACGGGTTATCGGATCCAAAACCGGACCCGATAGCTTAATGTCATTCCGTTACGGTGGATGCCTGATAATCCCCAAGTGCAGGGAATCATCGTAGCAATTTCCAAAGGTGGAAGTGACAAGTATGGAGTGTCGAACCCACAAGGAGCTAAAGGTAAGATCAATATTCTCTCAAGCCCTATCTTCCACTGATACGACTCTACGTACAACGAGCGTTTGCTTCCAACTAGCAACGAGAAATAAAACTACGTTGTGGGTATGAAGTGGATAACTTTGCATCATATCGGAGATTTAAAATATAAAAGTAGGTGCTGTTATCATAAAGTTAGAATATATTACTAAATAATATAAATAGCGAGTGTGGAATAATGGTGGATCGGTGTGCGGAATTGTCCTAGGCAATTGTTAACAAGACAGGTAATCACTATTGCAGTTTCATATGAGGGAGAGGCATAAGCTAACATACTTTCTCAACTTGGATCATATGCACTTATGATTGGAACTCTAGCAAGCATCCACAACTACTAAAGATCATTAAGGTAAAACCCAACCATAGCATTAAAGCATCAAGTCCTCTTTATTCCCATACGCAACAATCCCTCTTACTCGAGTTTGTGTTTCACCACTCACCAACCCACTATAAGCGAATCATGAACGTATTGCAACACCCTACAGCGGGAATCCCTCACGCTTGCGCGACACGGAGGGCACCATAGGACAACACCAAAGTAAAACATACAACTCATACCAATCTAGATCATCAATCAACCCAAGGACAAAAGATATCTACTGAAAACATCATAGGATGGCAACACATCATTGGATCATAATATGTGGCATAAAGCACCATGTTCAAGTAGGGATAATAGCGGGGTGCGGGAGAGTGGACAGCGTAAAAGAGATGAGGATGGTGATGATGATGGTGATGTTGATGAAGACGATCACCGTGGAGATGATTCCCCTCCCGATGGCACTCGGGCCACCGGGAAGAGAGGAGGAGAGGTTCTCCCCTTGTGCTTCCTCCTCCATGGCCTCCACCCTCTGGTCCTTGGCCTTCATGGTGATGATGGCCCCTCCGGATACTCCTCCATGGCCACTGTGATGATGGCCCCCTCGGCAGGTGCTTGGGAGAGGGCCTAGATTGACTTCTCGTGGCTACAAAGGCTTGCGGCGCAGAACTTCCGATCTAGGTTTCTTTACGGAAGTTTGGGTATATATAGAAGAGTTTTGCGTTGTCACGTCGGGGGTCTTGGGCTGTCCACGAGGCGGCGCGCCTAGGGGGGTGGGCGCCCCTCACCCTCGTGGGCAGCCCGGGACTCTTCGGCTCGCCGGTACTCCGTGGGCTTCTTCTGGTCCAAAAATGATCTCCGTCAAGTGGCACGTCAATTGGACTCCGTTTAGTTTTCCTTTTCTGCGATACTCTAAAACAAGGAGAAAACAGAAACTGGCACTGGGCTCTAGATTAATAGGTTAGTCCCAAAAATCATATAAAATATCATATAAATGCATATAAAACATCCTAGAAGGATAGTATAATAGCATGAATACTTCATAAATTATAGATACGTTGGAGACGTATCAGCATCCCCAAGCTTAATTCGTGTTCGTCCTCGAGTAGGTAAATGATAAAAGAAATAATTTATGAAGTGTGAATGCTAGCAAGTGCATAAGTTTGATCAATGATAACTCGATCACTTTTCTAGCATCACTATATGTCATAACAATAGCTCATCTCATAAAACTTTTCATGATCAAGTAACAAGCAAGTCACATGTTTAAAATATAGATCATAAACTTTCTTGAAAACTAACAAACAATATTCTCAGTCATCAAACAATTGCAATTCATCTTATTTTCAGGAAGAGTCTATGTCAGAGATTTGATTTAGCAAACTCCACATACTCAACTATCATTTAATCTTTCACAAATGCTAACACTCACGCAATACTTGTGGTTATGGAGTTTTAATCGGACACAGATAAAGATAGGGGCTTATAGTTTCGCCTCCCAACCTTTTACCTCAAGGGTAATCTCAACAATAATAGCTCATGCTAACTTAAATCCAATTAGATATATATATATATATATATATATATATATATATATATATATATATATATATATATCAGGATCCTTCCACCATCATATGCTTGCCAAAGGATAAAATGTAAAAAGGAAAGGTGAAGATCACCAAGACTCTTGCATAAGGTAGAAGATAAAAGTAAAAGATAGGCAGAGGGAAGCAGAGGTTGCCATGCGCTTTCAAGGTTGGATGCACAAAATCTTAATGCGAGAGAACGTCACTTTATATTGCCACTTGTGATATGGACCTTTATTATGCAGTCCGTCGCTTTTATTTCTTCCACATCACAAGATCGTATAAAGTTTATTTCCTCCACACCAATCAATCATACATATTTATAGAGCAATTTTTATTGCTTGCACCGATGACAACTTACTTGAAGGATCTTACTCAATCCATAGGTAGATATGGTGGACTCTCATGGCAAAACTTGTTTTAAGGGTATTTGGAATCACAAGTAGTATCTCTACTTGGTGCAAAGAATTTGGCTAGCATGAGGGGGAAAGGCAAGCTCAACATGTTGGATGATCCATGACAATATACTTTATTTCAGATATAAGAAAACATAACCCATTATGTTGTCTTCCTTGTCCAACATCAAATCTTTAGCATGTCATATTTTAATGAGTGCTCCCAATCATAAAAGATGTCCAAGATAGTGTATTTATATGTGAAACCTCTCTTCCTTCAATATTCTTTCATGAATTGTTCAAGTGACCAATTCTACGTTTGCTAACTTTAAATAAGTTTACTACCTATACTTATTATGTGTGAAGTCATTACTCCCCATGTTATAAGCATATGAAACATATATAAATTTAGGTTTACGACATTCAATTTATTCAACCATTTACTCATAGGATATATGTGAAGCACATGAGTAAATGACAAACTACTCCAAAAGATATGAGTGAAGAACACTGAGTAGTCAAATAATTAACTAGCCATGGGAGGATTCTTTTTCATTCAATAATTCAGATCCAATGATTTTATTCAAACATCAAGTAAAATTTAAAATACGCTCGAAGCAAAACACATATCATGTGACGAATAAAAATATAGCTCCGAGTAAGGTATACCGATAGTTTTGAAGATGAAAGAGGGGATGCCTTCCGGGGCATCCCCAAGCTTAGGCGCTTGAGTCTTCCTTGAATATTACCTTGGGGTGCCTTGGGCATCCCCAAGCTTAGGGTCTTTCCACTCCTTATCCTCCTCATATCGATATCTCACCCAAAGCTTGAAAACTTCAATCACACAAAACTTAACCAAACTTCGTGAGATAGGTTAGTATGATAAAGAATAAACCATTCACTTTGGTACTGTTAAGGATAAGTTTCATAATTGTTCCCACACAATGTCTACTGTACCATATCATTTCTACAATTTATATTGAGACATATAAGCCATAGAAACTAGAAAACAAGCAAACTATGCAATGAAAACAGAATCTGTCAGAAACAGAACAGTCTGTAATGATCTGAACATAAATCATACTTCTGCTACTCCAAAAATTATGAAATAAATTGGTGGACGTGAGGAATTTGTCTATTAATCTTCTGCAAAAAGAATCAACTAAAAAGAACTCTTCTGTAAATAATGACAGCTAATCTAGTGAGCGCAAAGTTTCTGTTTTTTACAGCAAGATCACATTAACTTTCACCCAAGTCTTCCCAAAGGTCTTACTTGGCACTTTATCGAAACAAAAGATATAAAACATGATTAAAACACACAAAAACAGTAAAGATAAATATTGGGTTGTCTCCCAACAAGCGCTTTTCTTTAATGCCTTTTAGCTAGGCATGATGATTTCAATGATGCTCACATAAAAGATAGGAATTGAAGCACAAAGAGAGCATCTTGAAGAATATGACTAGCACACTTAAATATAACCTACTTCCTATGCCTAGGGGTTTTGTGAGCACACAATTTATAAGAGCAACAATCAACTAGCATAGGAAGGCAAAACAAGTATAACTTCAAAACTTTAAGCACATAGAGAGGAAACTTGATATTATTGCAACTCCTACAAGCATGTATTCCTCCCTCATAATAATTTTCAGTAGAATCATGGATGGCAACTATGTTCTCATACTCAATTGGAACCTCTTCCGAAATGGTGAAATCATTACTAGCTAAAGTTGACACTCTTCCAAGTCCACTTTCATAAATATCACACTAAGATTCAACACCCTCCAAAATAGTGGGATCACTAATTCCTAAAGTTGACACTCTTCCAAACCCACTTTAAATTATAGTATTATTCATACTCCAAAAGATATAAGTGAAGTTCATGGAGCATTCTACAATTAATATAGACTAACCAATATCCAAGCTCAAAATGTATAAGTGAAGCACATGAAGCATTCTATAAAACCATACTCAAAAGATTTAAGTGAAGCACATGAAGTATTCTATAAATGGATGAAGGGCTATCTCATGCTAGCATGGTTCTTAAAGGAAAAATAAAAACACAAAAGACACAAAACATGTGAACAAAGCAAAAACCGAGGTATACCGATATTTGTTGAAGAAGAAAGATGGGATGCCAACCGGGGCATCCCCAAGCTTAGATGCTTGAGTATCCTTTGAAATATTTACTTGGGGTGCCTTGGGAATCCCCAAGCTTGAACTCTTGCTTCTCTTTATTCTTCTCACATCGGTAACTCCTCATTATTCGAACATTTCATCAACAAAAACTTAACAAAAACTTTGTGAGATCCGTTAGTATAACAAAGCAAATCACTACTATAAGTACTGTTGCAAACCAATTCATATTTTGTTTTTGCATTGTAGCTACTGTAATATAACTTTTACATGGCTTAATCCACTGATAGAGACCGATAGTTTCATCAAAACAAGCAAGCAATGCATCAAAAACAGAATATGTCTTAAACAGGATAGTCTGTAGTAATCTGGAAGTTTAGCAAACCTCTGTAACTCCTAAAATTATGAACTAAATTTGATAATTTGAACAATTTGTACAGAAGTAATGTGCAAAAAGTTTTAGACCCATTTGACTTTCCAGTAAAAAAATGTAAATTCACGCACTACAGCCAAAGTTTCTGTTTTTGTTCTGCACATAGTAAACAAGCAATCTAATCATCCTAAAACCAAAGCTTGGCACATTATTTTTATAATACAATGGATATATACAAGGGGATAATTATTTACATAGAAACTTCCATGAAAAATTCTACATTGTTTCCGTGAGCATGAACACAAGTGCTCAAGGTCGACCCTCACTTCTTCAATGCATAACTTTCCAATCACTTCTCTTTTTGAAAAACCTTTTAGGCATGAGAGGCAAGTAATTTTTTTCATTATTTTAATTTTTTTTTGTATGTTTCACCCACAACTAAACATAAACAAAAAGGAAAAATAAAATCTACTTAGTGAAGAAAGCAAACAAGCACACACGAGAATATCAACCCCATGCTATTGCTCCCGACAGCGGCGCCAGAAAAGAGCTTGATAATCCCCAAGTGCAGGGAATCATCATAGAAATTTCCAAAGGTGGAAGTGATAAGTATGGAGTGTCGAACCCACAAGGAGATAAAGGTAAGATCAATATTCTCTCAAGCCCTATCTTCCACTGATACGACTCTACGTACACCGAACGTTTGCTTCCAACAAGCAACGAGAAATAAAACTACGTTGTGGGTATGAAGTGGATAACTTTGCATCATATCGAAGAGCTAAAATATAAAAGTAGGTGCTGTTATCATAAAGTTAGAATATATTACTAAATAATATAAATAGCGAGTGTGGAATAATGGTGGATCGGTGTGCGTAATTGTCCTAGGCAATTGTTAACAAGACCGGTAATCACTATTGCGCTTTCATATGAGGGAGAGGCATAAGCTAACATACTTTCTCTACTTGGATCATATGCACTCATGATTGGAACTCTAGCAAGCATCCGCAACTACTAAAGATCATTAAGGTAAAACCCAACCATAGCATTAAAGCATCAAGTCCTCTTTATTCTCATACGCAACAATCCCTCTTACTCGGGTTTGTGTTTGATCCACTCACCAACCCACTATAAGCGAATCATGAACGTATTGCAACACCCTACAGTGGGAATCCCTCACGCTTGCGCGACATGGAGGGCACCATAGGATAGCACCAAAGTAAAACATACAACTCATACCAATCTAGATCATCAATCAACCCAAGGACAAAAGATATCTACTCAAAACATCATAGGATGGCAACACATCATTGGATCATAATATGTGGCATAGCACCATGTTCAAGTAGGGATTACTGATGAGGTGCGGGAGAGTGGACCGCGTAAAAGAGATGAGGATGGTGATGATGATGGTGATGTTGATGAAGACGATCACCGTGGCGATGATTCCCCTCCCGATGGCACTCAGGCGCCACCGGAAGAGAGGAGGAGAGGTACTCCCCCTTGTGCTTCCTCCTCCATGGCCTCCACCCTCTGGTCCTTGGCCTTCATGGTGATGATGGCCCCTCCGGGATACTTCTCCATGGCCACCGGTGATGATGGCCCCCTCGTGGTGGGAGAGGGCCTAGATTAACTTCTCGTGGCTCTGAGGAGGCTTGCGGTGGCGGAACTTCCGATCTAGGTTTCTTTCCGGAAGCTTGGGTATATATAGAAGAGTTTTGCGTTGATTTCACGTCGGGGGCCTCGGGCTGTCCACGAGGCGTGGCGCCCTAGGGGGGTGGGCGCGCCCCCACCCTCATGGGCATCCCGGGACTCTTCTGGCCTGCTTCTGGTACTCCGTGGGCTTCTTCCGGTCCAAAAATGATCTCCGTCAAGTGGCACGTCAATTGGACTCCGTTTGGTTTTCCATTTCTGTGATACTCTAAAACAAGGTGAAAATGTAAACGGCACTTTCGGCTCTAGGTCAATAGGTTAGTCCCAAAAATCATATAAAATATCATATAAGTGCATATAAAACATCCTAGAAGGATAGTATAATAGCATGAATACTTCATAAATTATAGATACGTTGGAGACGTATCAATGCCACATGTCGGCCACCCTTGACGAAAGCAGTTCTGTGACGCGCGATTTATCGTCATGGAAGTGGACACTTCCGTGATGATAATTTTGGTAATGTCATGGAACACTTCTACGGAAGCACAGGTATGACTATCTTGATTCTGTCATAAATTTGTCATGGATGTACATGCATGACAGAAAACATGACCTACTGTGACAAACACGTATCATCACGGAAGTGTATTTTTTTTTGTAGTGTATGAGGCAACCTCAATTCCATTTTTTCGTAGTTTTCTTTTATAGACTAAACTAGTGATAAAACTAGAAGCTAAAAGATTCGATTGCAAGATCTAAAGATATACCTTCAAGCACTAACCTCCCCGACAATGGCGCCAGAAAAGAGCTTGATGTCTACTATGCAACTTTGTCCTTGTAGACGTTATTGGGCCTCCAAGTGTAGAGTTTTGTAGGACAGCAGCAAATTTCCCTCAAGTGGATGACCTAAGGTTTATCAGTCCGTGGGAGGCGTAGGTTGAAGATGGTCTCTCTCAAGCAACCCTGCAACCAACTAACAAAGAGTCTCTTGTGTCCCCAACACACCCAATACAATGGTAAATTGTATAGGTGCACTAGTTCGGCGAAGAGATGGTGATACAAGTGCAATATGGATAGTAGATATAGGTTTTTGTAATCTAAAAATATAAAAACAGCATGGTAACTAGTAGTATAAGTGAGCGAAAACGGTATTGCAATGCTAGGAAATAAGGCCTAGGGTTCATACTTTCACTAGTGCAAGTTCTCTCAACAATGATAACATAATTAGATCATATAACAATCCCTCAACGTGCAGCAAAGAGTCACTCCAAAGTCACTAATAGCGAAGAACAAATGAAGAGATTATTGTAGAGTACGAAACCACCTCAAAGTTATTCTTTCTGACCGATCTATTGGGCTATTCCTATAAGTGTCACAAACAGCCCTAGAGTTCGTACTAAAATAACACCTTAAGACACACATCAACCAAAACCCTAATATCACCTAGATACTCCAATGTCACCACAAATATCTGCGGGTTTGATTATACGATATGCATCACACAATATCAGATTCATCTATTCAAACCGACACAAAGAACTTCAAAGAGTGCCCCAAAATTTCTACCGGAGAGTCAAGACAAAAACGTGTGCCAACCCCTATGCATAAGTTCACAAGGTCACAAAACCCGCAAGTTGATCACCAAAACATATATGAAGTAGATCACGTGAATATCCCATTGTCACCATAGATAAGCACATGCAAGACATACATCAAGTGTTCTCAAATCCTTAAAGACTCAATCCGATAAGATAACTTCAAAGGGAAAACTCAATCCATTACAAGAAGGTAGAGGGGGACAAACATCATAAGATCCAACTATAATAGCAAAGCTCGTGGTACATCAAGATCGTGCCAAATCAAGAACACGAGATAGAGAGATCAAACACATAGCTACTGGTACATACCCTCAGCCCTGAGGGTGAACTACTCCCTCCTCGTCATGGAGAGCGTCGGGATGATGAAGATGTCCACCGGTGATGATTTCTGTAGCGACCCGACCTCAGACGGTCAAGTCTCTGTGCTTCAGTGTCATCCCTGGATCGGTAATGCTAACACACATAGTACTCGAAGGATTTATAACAGAGTAGCAATCACACACTTATTACATCGATAATCTCCAAAGAGAACTTATTACAATAAATATGGCTTAAGGCCATCTAAAACGATAACAGCGGAAGACTTGGAAGATAAAGTGAGTCCATCAACTCCAACGGCATAGCTGAGTGCATGACAACGACCTAGAGAACCTTACTCCTCGTCTGAAAAGTCTGCAACATGATACGTTGCAGCCGAAAACGGGTCAAAGACATGGAATATCTTTGGCAATATAACACAGTAGAGCAAATGAATAGATAAATGCTATCACTATATGCATATATGGCTGGTGGAGGCTCTATGGTTATATGGTTTTTGCGTAAAGCCAATTTTTCCCTACAACAAAGGAATAAATTTTATTTAACTATCATGGTGGTTGAAACATTGAGAATGGTACCCCCATCTCAATCCCAATTAAAGTAATCATTAACAACCCGACAAAGTTAATTTAGAGTGATGAGATCAAATCAATAATTCAAGTACCAGATACTCTAGATGTCCATAACCGGGGACATGGCTAACCATGATTAGTTTATACACTCTGCAGAGGTTTGTGCACTTTTCCCCACAAGACTCGATCGCCTCCGTTGGATTTCTCGCACTACATGGTGTTTGAGAAACGGATGACCGAGACACAGTCTTTCAGAAGCATTAACTCTTTACTCTGGGTGGGCGATTCTGACTACTTTTCCTCTACATCTGCTAGCCCGCCTTTGAAAAGAGGTCACACAACATACTCAACTATGTCGAGCCCATAATGGCTTGTGGCTACACACGGAAGTTTCTAGCATGAATAATCTTATGATCCGTTTGAGCACAGGTGGCGGTCAGAGGGATGATCGCCGCAGTATAACCCCGGGATATCCTAGGACAACACTGGATTCCCCAGGTGCCCAAAACAAACAATCCACCCAGATGTGTATTAAAGTTGCCACCTTAAGTTGAACCAGTAATTAGCAATCTCACATCTGTCATGGATACACTCAAACCCAATCCACGTCTACGAGCATAGCATGGCAATATAAGCATAACGTAGAAGTAACTCCCAGGGTTTGATAATAAAATAAGGCAATAGGTTCTACTCATCTACTACTTCCCAAACCCACAAGTTAAACACATCCTAATCATGCAATGTTTGAGGATTGTAACTAATGCATAAAACTGGGTATGGAAGAGTATGATCAATGTGTTACTTGCCTTGCCGACGATCCGCAAAACCTATGGACTCGTAGTAGCATGCTTCACACTCCGGGAATTCTATCGCAAATAAACAATAGCATACATGAGCAATCAAGCAAAGATGCACGGGTAAAACTCAAATAAGAAGATCTAACCAGAAAGTTCAACTGAAGAACTCCGGTTTACAAAAAGAATCAAATCAAACGAAACAACGAAACTCAAACTGTGAAAGAAACAAGATCCGATTACTAATCTGGACTAAAGTCAAATTTTACAGTACCAAAATCTTGTTCAAGTTGGTTAAACAGAAAGAGGGCTTCGAGACGAAGATCTAAGCGCTTGAATCGCCTGATTCCAATAAACGAGCGAAAAGATAAACTAAAACGAAAATCGGGTCAGAAATCACGATCGAAAATAATCATGGAAAACCCTAGAAAAGAAAAACCGACGAACAGGCTAACGAACGAACGTTCACTGTCTGTGAAAAACGGATGAACGGCGTTCGTTAAAACGAACGTACGGACGGACGTCCGCTACTTAACTAAACCGCAGAAAACCGGAATAAAACCGATCTAAAAAACCGAGAAAACCTAAAAAACCAACAAACGGCGGGTCCGGCGGCGGCGGCGCGGCGATGTGGCGCGTCGTGGCGGTAATGAAATGGCGATGGCGGATGCGCAGTTCTCGGTAGGCGGTGGGGCTAGGGTTTGGGGGCGGCTCGGGCCTCCGCTTATAAAGGCCGGGCGGGCGAAGTCCTAGTCGGGCACGGCCCGGCTAGGTCGATTGACTTTTTTTTAAATAATTCCGTGCAGAAAAAGAAAGAAAAGAAATACTAAACGAACTCCAAAAATCTTGAAATAAAATTTCCCCGTCCTATAAAAATATGCCAGACAAGGTGAACATTTATTTTGGACCTATAATGCAATTTTGAAAAATGCATATTTTTCCTAATTCGAATAAAATTGCAATAAAATCCAAATAAAATCCTTTTTTTGATTTTAATATTTTTCCTCCAATATTTCATTTCATTTTGGAGAAGTCATATTATCTCTCTCATATATTTTAAATCGAAATATTTTCGAAGAGAAAAATCATTAAAACCAAAATGATCCTTGTTTCAATATTTGATAAAATTCAAATATGAAAATCGTGAAATCCCCAACTCTCTCCGCGGGTCCTTGAGTTGCTTAGAATTTCAAGGATCGCAAACAAAAATGCAATAAAATATGATGTGCATGAATGACCTATGTCACTACACCACAACACTGATGTAAGGATAGAAAAACTGCCGGAAGAAGTAACTTAGAATGGCAGGCAAACTGCCGGGAATGGTTTTCTCCCGGTACATAGAACTGCCACAAGAACGGCTGTCGGGGATTATAATTCCCGGCAGATAAAGATCTCCCGGCAGTTAGTATGCTATCATGTTCCAATGTCTCCCGCCAGACTTGTTCCCCGGCAGTTAATAGTTTTTCCTGCAGATAATATGCCAGTGGTACCATATACCCAATCTATATCATTATTACACTTTAGTATTGCATTTCTTCATTTATTTTACATTTAGATACACACTGACGAGGCATCCATTGAAATAAACCAGAAGGAATCTGCACAAGTACTTCACATTCATATTATAAACTCTGTTCATCAAACATTTACAAGGTTACAATATATGCAATTCACTAGTGTGAAGAATTACATCATAATTTAGTATCTGCAGCTTTCAAGACATCCAAGTTGTACGAGAATGGAACAAGCACAAAGAGTAAAGCTTGTAAGGTCTTCTAGGTGAGCTCAGAGCATATGGTTACGCAAGGTATCTTAACTCGTCTTCGTGAACATTTCCAACCTCGGACAAGTAAGGGAAGAAATGAAAAATACATGTATAATAAAACATTATCTACATTACATTGATTTACAACACTCAAAAGAGTCTATTGAGTGCACCATATCCTATTTTATAAGACATACGTCTACAACATCAAGATAATTTCTAATCAAATTTCCTTTCAAGGCATCAACTGAATATCCAATTTAATAGGAAAATAAAAAATGTCAGCAGCTTCATGCATTGACACATAAATTAAGCACATCTAGTTCACCACAATTACATCGTATGATTACCTATGATATAAATTTTAGTTTCGTGTATGTGAAGATTCCATAGAACACCGTCCAGAAAATTGCACAAAAGACAAAATAGAAAGTGATTAAAGAAAGTGACATCCACAACTTGTATGATTTTTTGACATCATAGGATCTTGTATTTTGGTATAAACACACAAAGAATGTAGTTCGAGAAATGAAATAGTTTCATCTCATGGAAAACAGCAAAATTCAAACAATTTTCCAGCACAAACATGACAATAGTATAGAAAACCAAAATGTTTGGTGTTATGTTGAAGTGGTTTACAACATTCTTACTAGTCTTTTGGGCTCCGAGTCACATGTGCCAATGTTCTTATCCAATGTACTAGCACTTTCTGCAAAAAAAGAACAAGTTAGATGTCACAAAGATGGTGTTGTTTCCAGTCTTACATGGTCAATCAGTTGGCAAACATATATGCAGAACACCTATTTAATCACAAATTGAGTGGCCCGAGACATGCAACAAAATAGACGCGTAGTTGATAGAACACCTATTTCTACTAGTATTGATTTTAGACTTCCAGTGTGTATCTATAACAAGATTCATGTTGAGTACAAAATATTGAACAGTAATGCTAGGTCTAACCACTTTACACATGGAAAGGTACATTTCTCCTAAACAATGCAAGCCGGTTATAACTTAATTAGTCTATGAAAGATGATGCAGGACCATAGAGATAATCGAGGATGTCATTCCATTTTGATTGTCTTAAGGAAAAAGGAGTGTTAGATGAAGGAAAAAGAAGTATTGGAATATGCGTAGGAATACAAGTGAAGGCAACACCTATGCTATTCATAAATGATTCTACGACTGGCAAACCAAGACATTGTTTCAAGTATCGGCCAAATAACAAAAGACTAAGCTTTAGAATACACAGGACATGCAAAAGCTTAGTTCCTGGACATGCGCACACTGGACATGTAAAAGGTTCCACTAATTGTATGCATAAAAAGGCTAAGCACATTCAGGACAAGCATAGTTCGTATCTTTACTGCAGTTTCATTTGCATGAAGCATATAGGAAACAAAATTCTAAATAAAGTTTCAATGTTCTGAAATAGCAACAAGCATGTATCCGAAAGCAAAATACTAAATCCAAGACTTAACTACCAAGATAAGCTGCCCCCCATACCTCACCCACGCTAATATGCAATGGTATCTATCTATTATATACTAAAAGGAAAATAGGGATCAAGAATAGAGGATTTACTAGAAATTCTCACATTAATCAGACACATCGGTCCGTTAGATTGGTGGACCCTCCATTAATGAGTAAATTACGACCATTAGAAAGGCGGACCCACACCACTGAAGAACACATGATAATCACACGATGTGCCGATGTGCAGCATGAACACACTCCAGACCCTCGATGCCCAAGATAAAGAAACACTAGCAGAAGAAATCAGAATTCCAGGTAGAATAAGCATAATATCTCCTTTAAATATAAATTATCGAGGTCAACTATCATAGAATGGATGTCAGTTTCAGGCAGTCCTTTCTATATGAGAACAATCTCATTCTGATACCCACGAATTCAGAAAAGCACCCAAAGATATGACTTACCATATTTTTCTCCCAATAGAAAAAATTCATCTCAAGCAATACCCCAACCTGCAATAGCTACAACAAAGACAATGTTTTTTAGAAGCAAATCCCAGTGATAAGAAAGTTAAATACGTGAGGTAAGCACATACCATCATCTTCCACTTTAATGTAACATCCTCTGACATTTACTGAAACATCAATCTGAAATAGGTATAGGTATATACAAAATGTCAATACATGAGGTAAGCATATACCCTCTTTTCGAATGCGAAAGTGATAACCAGTATAGAAAATACAAGCAGAACTGTGGATTGTTTGTCATTTATTTTCCTGTAAAAACCAATACCTATTCAGATCAGAATAACATATAGAGATTATTTTTCCTACATGTGAAAGGAATACCTTTTAAGCATTTGTGTCGCTGCTATTATATGCCAACTCCTCAGCGACCCTTAGGAGGTCAGACAATATAATGCTTGAGCGCAAGGAGCTGTGGACTCTTTTGGGCAAGCGTTTAATGCTATGCATCGACGTGTTCTGGTAAAAAAAAAGAGCTTAGATCAGCCAATGCTTAAGAATAAAGTGTATCGAAGTAGGTAGCGTCAAAAAATTATTCCAGGAACTTCAGAAAATTAACTAACTTGTCGGTATGCTACTTCATCAAGTGAGGACTGATCACGATGTAAGATTACAGTGGCGGCTCGATTATTAAGGCATGGTTCATAGGAAATGTGCGTGTAGCCAACCAACCAACACGGTAAGAAAAAGATTGTTTTTCTTTCCTTTTTTGTATCATAAGATACAAATTATTCAGGCTGCAACTCAGAAAATCAACCCCTCTTCACAAGCAAACCATAGCCGTGTTGGCCCTTACAGGGCTTCTATTATTTGGTGCAGATGCCCAGCATGGTCCAACAAGCCCAATTTAGTGCAGTGTGTGATAGCCTGATGGCAGTGCCAGCCACTTAAGGCATTCCTTTCTACAATTATTTTCTGCCCAGTGCAATGTTTCATGCAGGTTGAGAATTCAGATAGGGCACCACTGAACTGCTATGAAAAAATTCGGTAGATGATAAATCAGGGATAGAAGAACATTACATTTTACAATTCATAGACACATATACATGCATATTAAGATAAGAAAATGAAATACAAGAGTACGTGTACAATAACCTGGCTGATAGCCTTTGCAAATCATGAGCATTATGAATTCCAAACAAACCTACAACTTCTAGAACCAATCTCCAATCCTTTCACTGGTAGCACCTGCATCAATTTAGTAGCAAAATAAAAATAAGTAGCAATAAGAAAGACTTGGAGCCAAGTAGTGACTCGGTGGAAGGTAGGGAAAATGTGCAGCAAGGAGAAGATAAAGCGACAGCATCTTGTGAGTTTTCATCGAGCAGAAAAGGAGAACTTCTTTGTATGGAAAAAGCACACCTGCATCACGTTTCCTCGATGACAGATCTGAGCACCATGTTGTACTAGCGTAGTGGGGAGCAGACACCGCGCTCGTCGTCAGGGTGGCCGGAGACGTGGTGGGGAGCAAGGCGACGTCGACCTCCACGCACCGGCTCCGTCGACCAGTCCTTGTGACGGTGCCGAAGGGAGCGAAACCAGAGGCGTGTGGACGGAGGCGAGGTTGACCTCTACGCACCGGCGTCATCGATATGGGTGGGGGGCGCACAGGTCAACGGAGGGGTCGATGGTGGAGGGCGCGTTCGAGGGCAGAGGGGTCGGTGGTGGAGGGCGCGGTCGAGGGCAGAGGGGTTCAGCGGCGGCGGCGGCGACGGGTGGAGGAGGAGGGCTCTCGAGGGTTCGATTTGGGGAAGAACTGGTTGGGGACGGCGGCTAGGTCTTTTGAGCGAAAAAAATCAATCTTTTTTTACAAAGTTTTCAGTCTGTCGCGCGTTCCCGCGCCACCACATGTTTGGGCCCAATTGTTTTTGGTCTCGCGCCATGAACATCCCGGCAGATAGTGGGCCAGGGTTTAATTGTGCCGGCAGATTTGATGCCCTGAAACGTGGACAACATTTCGGCAGTGCACATGCCCTTGGTACTCAACTTCTCCCGGCAGTTTTTCCACCCTTAAGTATTTCTGCTGGCAGTAACTAGATTCCCGGCAGATTTTTTACCCTTGTTTTACTATTTCTCCCGGCAGTTAATTGCTCCCAATTAAGTGTTGTGGTGTAGTGTGTATAACATTTCAAATTGAAAATTTGGGGTGTTACAATTTCCCCCTCCGGCAGGGTGCCGGAATAGGGTCCCGATTGGTTTTTGGTGGCTACAGAGGCTTGCGGCGGCAGAACTCCCGATCTAGGTTTATTTTTGGGGGTTTGTGTATTTATAGTAATTTTTGGCGTTGATTTCAAGTCAGGGGGGTCCACGAGTCAATGACAAGGTCGGAGGACGCGCCCTCCAACCTTGTGGTTGGCTCGGGACTCTTCTGGCCCAAGTCTTTTGCTTCGATGGCTTCTTTTGGTCCATAAAAAATCATCGGAAATTTTTAGCTCAATTGGTATTCCTTTTCTGTAAAACTCAAAAACAAGGAAGTACAGAAACTTGCACTGGGCTCTAGGTTAATAGGTTAGTCCCAAAAATCATATAAAATAGCATATAAATGCATATAAAACATCCAAGATAGATAATATAATAGCATGGAACAATAAAAAATTATAAATACGTTGGAGACGTATCAATGGTGTGTGTATGCATTAAGGAAGAATTTGAGCAATATGTTCACAATGCCGAGCATGGTCCCTACATTTCAGATAAGTGCAACCAACACCTCACTCTCACTGAATCATTTACCAAAGGATTTAAATTCCAGCCCGGTGAGTCCAGGGTGTCATTTAAACTGTATGAAAATCCATTTACCATATCTCTAAAGAGATTTGCCTACTACTGCAAAATCCCATTCTGGGGTTCGCTTGACGAACCACCAAGATCTGAGTTTGAGATATATTCATAGCTAGTCTTTGCTATGGTGAGACTAGGGGAGTGACGTAGGGTAGAATAAAGAGCATTCATTTTCCCGCAATCCAGTACTTTACATTATTTAATGGAAAATGCATTGTAGGGAAACAAAATTGTAGTACACTTTGTGCTCTAGACTTGAGCCTCATACGCACCGCTCTCACCGGTAACAAAAGTTATAACCTTGGAGCAATTGTTGCACGCAAGTTGCAACATAACGCTGGTGGTGGATATTTTTATGGTGGAATTTATGCCACACGCTTAGCCAGAGAGTTGGGTGTTTCACCTTGGCCTCATGACCCTATTTTATCCACGCAGTACTTGGACTTTGATGTTATGAAACGTCATAAGATCCTTAGTGGAGAACCCCATAATTTCACTTATATCCTTTTGTTCAATAAAAGTTCTGTTGTGGACACATATTTGCCTGCACCTTCTCTCTTTGATGTTCACAGTAGGGGAAGATATTTTGTTCTCGAGAGCAAGGCCCGAGCCTATAACGCGGCGGTTGTGGCCGCACGGCAGGCTGAGGCATCCCCACCGAGAGCCTCCGTGAGCTATCACTCCGACCATTATGCATGCTACTGACTGGCTACCAAGTTAGGCCAAAAGCCTAATCTTGGGGGAGTACGTATTTCCACTGACATTACTTTCATGTTCACACATTTCATTCCAGTCGTCGGTGTCCACACTTTTTCATTGTATTATCCATGCTAGATTTATTTTCTCGCTTTCTTCTTGTGTGTTTGAAAAATTCTGAGAAAAATCCAAAAAAAAAAAATCCTGGTTCTTTTCAGTTTTTCTTCCTAGTTTAAATTGTTGTAGCTCTAAAAAGAAAACTCAAAAATATTTCCTTATTCTTCTTTTACTTATTGGGAGCTTTCCCGTGTAAATAGTCTTTCTCGTTTTTGTTTTTCCCTTTTATTTGCTCGTTCAAGAAAAAACAAAAACTCCAAATATATTCAATTGTGTTTATCTGAATTTCTTTTCTTTTTATTGAGCCGTACCAATGAGAAGACCACGATGAAAATGTTGAGTGGCTTTCATATGCATTATTGTTGATCTAACAAAGAGCCCATATTACCTTGTCTTCTCTTGTTGAATAAAATGTTTGCAGATTCCAGGTTAGTCCACGACACTCTTGCACTATTATTATTTTCAAATCGTTCGGTCGTGCAAGTGAAAGGCAATAATGACGATATTTGATGAACTGGCTGTGGCAGAGAGAGACGGGTATGAACTCAACTTGTTCTATTTTTGTAAATATGTTTAACCTAGTATCCATGATTCAGCCTATTATGATCAAACATGTTTGCAATGACAATTAGAGATTATAGTTTCTCAGGCCATGCATAAGTAGCTAGGAGTGGATAATGATTTATCTTGGATGCCAACATTGCGTTAAAATGATTGTGATGTTGTATGATGATACGGTATCCTCCTCTGAATGTTCGAGTGGCTTGACTTGGCACATGTTCATGCATGTAGTTGAATCAAAACCAACATAGCCTCTATGATATTTATGTTCATGGTGTTCATATCCTACTCATGCTAGTATCCAATGTTACTTATGCATAATGCATGTTCATGACCGTTTTTGCTCTCTAGCTGGCCGCTTCTCAACCTATTTGCTAGCCTTCACCTGTACTAAGCGGGAATTCTGCTTGTGCATCAAAAACCTGAAACCTAAGTTATTCCAGATGAGTCCACCATACCTACCTATATGTGGTATTACCCTGCCGTCCTAAGTACATTTGCATGTGCCACTTCTAAAAACTTCAAATAAATATCCTTTTTATGTGCCTGGATTGTTCATAGAGCGATAGGAGGTAGTCAGTATGTTCCATACTAAGCGGGTTATTCTCATATGAGTGTTTATTCACTCGTCCTTGCATGAGAGAGGCAGTAATAGGGATTCCAAGTCCTGAACTCAAATTGCAAATAATTAAACAAAACTCCCCCAGGACTGTTGTTGGTATGGACGGCAACCGTTGTTTCGGACAAGCCGTGGAGTGTGATTGTTGGTGGAGGGGGGTAAACCTTTACTTTTATCGCTTGGGAACCGCCACTAGTGTTTAGCATGGAATATACCGATAACTAATGGCCGCGAAGTAAACAAGAAGGGTTCATTTCTCAAAATTTCATTTACCTCTGTTTTAAAAACTTGAGCTCTGGCACCGCTGCAAATCACTGCTTCCCTCTGCGAAGGGACTATCTATTTACTTTTATGTTGAGTCATCACCTTCTCTAATAAGCGCCAGATCTGAGAGCACTGTTGTCATGCTCATGCATTGTGTGTAGCTAATGTTGGGTGCATCATGACTGGATCTTTTCTACCATGAATTACAATGTTTAGTCGCTGCTTGAACTTTGGAGGTGCTCTACATTTATGTTTTGTGGTCTCAGAAAGGGCTAGCAAGATACCACTATTGTCATATTATATCATGGTTGTTTTGATAACGTGTTGTTGTTTGAGATATCTTATTATTGCTCTCTAGCTGATTATGTCATTGATATGAGTTAATATAATTTTTACGAGTTATTGTCGACATGGTTAGTTATAATCTTGGCTGAAAACTTGGGTGTCGTTTAAGATTATTTATGTAAAAAGGAGCAAAAGAGTTCATAAAAGTTTTTCTTTTTCACTTTCAGTTTATCAACTAAATTGATTGAGGACAAGCAAAGGTTTAAGCTTGGGGGAGTTGATACGTCTCTGTCGTATCTACTTTTCCTAACGCTTTTCCTCTTGTTTTGGACTCTAATTTGCATGATTTGAATGAAACTAACCCAGGCTGACGCTGTTTTCAACAGAACTACCATGGTGTTGTTTTGTGCAGAAATAGAAGTTCTCGGATTGGAACAAAACTTTGCGAGGATTTTTTATTCAATAAAAGAGAATTTATGGAGCCAAGAACCACCGGAGGGGGCACCTGGGTGGGCACAACCCACCAGGGCGCCCCCCTCCAGGCATGCCCAGGTGGGTTGTCCCCACCTGGTGGCTCTGCAGACCCTGAAATCGACGCTATAAAATCACATATTTCTAGAAAAAAATGAAGGAGGAAGAATTATTGCGTTTCACGAGACGGAACCACCGCCACCTCCTGTTCTCCATCGGGAGGCCAGATCTGGAGTCCGTTTGGGGCTCCGGAGAGGGGGATCTTCGATCTTCGTCATCACCAACCCTTCTCCATTGCCAATTCCATGATGCTCCCCACCGGGAGTGAGTAATTCCTTCATAGGCTCGCTAGTCGGTGAGGAGTTGGATGAGATTCATCATGTAGTTGAGTTAGTTTTGTTAGGGCTTGATCCCTAGTATCCATTATGTTCTGAGATTGATGTTGCTATGACTTTGCCATGCTTAATGCTTGTCACTTTGGGCCCGGGTGCCATGATTTCAGATCTGAACCATTTATGTTATCACCATTATATCTATGTTCTAGATCCGATCTTGCAAGTTATAGTCACCTACTACATGTTATGATCCGGCAACCTGATGTCTACTACGCAACTATATTCTTGTAGACACGTGTTGGGCCTCCAAGCGCAGAGTTTTGTAGGCCAGTAGCAACTTTCCCTCAAGTGGATGACCTAAGGTTTATCAATCCGCGGGAGGTGTAGGATGAAGATGGTCTCTCTCGAACAACCCTGCAACCAAATACAAGAAATCTCTTGTGTCCCCAACACACCCAATACAATGGCAAATTGTATAGGTGCACTAGTTCGATGAAGAGACGGTGATAAAAGTGTAATATTGATGGTAGAAATATATTTTTATAATATGGATAACTAAAAACAGCAAGGTAGCAAATAATAAACGGGCACAAAACGGTATTGCAATGCTTAAAAATGAGGCCTAGGGTCCATACTTTCACTAGTGCAACCTCTCAACAATGCTAATATAATTGGATCATATAACCATCCCTCAAAGTGCAATGAAGAATCACTCCAAAGTTCCTATCTAGCGGAGAACATAAGAATAAATTGTTTGTAGGGTACGAAACCACCTCAAAGCTATTATTTCCGTTCGATCTATTCAAGAGTTCGTACTAAAATAACACAAAGCTATTCTTTCCGATCGATCTATCCTAGAGTTTGTACTAAAATAACACCAAAGCAAATTCATATTCATAATATTCAATCCAACACAAATAACTTCAAAGAGTGCCCCAAGATTTCTACCGGAGAAAAAAAGACAAGAACGTGCATCAACCCCTATGCATAGATTACCCCAATGTCACCTCGGGAATCCACAAGTTGAGTGCCAAAACATATATCAAGTGAATCAATACGATACCCCATTGTCACCACGAGTATTCATATGCAAGACATATATCAAGTGCTCTCAAATCCATAAAAGTATTCAATCCAATAACAACGAAATCTCAAAGGGAAAAACTCAATTCATCACAACAAGATAGAGAGGGGAAAACACCATATGATCCGACTATATTAACAAAGCCCGCGATACATCAAGATCGTGACATCTCAAGAGCATGAGAGAGAGAGAGAGAGAGATTAAACACGTAGCTACTGGTACAAACCCTCAGCCCCGAGGGTGGACTACTCCCTCCTCATCATGGTGGCCGCCGGGATGATGAAGATCGCCACCGGAGATGATTCCCCCTTCGTAAGGGTGCCGGAATGGGGTCTAGATTGGTTTCTCGTGGCTATAGAGCCTTGCGGCGGCCGAACTTCTGGTCTAGGTTAACCCCGAGGGTTTTCGGAATATTTGTGAATTTATAGGGTAAAGAGGGGTGCGGGAGGCCACCGAGGTGGGCACATCCCACCTGGGTGCGCCTAGGCCCCCAGGTGCACCCTGGTGGGTTTTGCCCCCCTCGAGGCACCCCCCAGGTGCTGCTCTGGCCCATTGGTGGTCTTCTGGTCCATAAAAAGTCCACAAAAAGTTTAGCGGTGTTTGGGCTCCGTTTGATATTGATTTCTTGCGATGTAAAAAACAAGCAAAAAAACAGCAACTAGCACTGGGCACTGGGTCAATAGGTTATTCCCAAAAAATGATATAAAGTTGCTATAAAATATTTGTAAAACATCCAAGAATGATAAATAACAGCATGAATACTTCATAAATTATAGATACGTTGGAGACGTATTAGCATCCCCAAGCTTAATTCCTACTCATCCTCGAGTAGGTAAATGATAAAAGAAACAATTTATGAAGTGTGAATGCTGGCAAAGTGCATAAGTTTGATCAATGACAATTTCAATCACTTTCCCTAGCATCATAACAACAATCCTTTCTCATAAAATTTCTCATGTTAAAGTAGCAACCAATTCACATGTTAAGGTTCAAACAATTAATTCTCTTGGAACTCAACAAGCTATGTTCTCAGTCACCAAGCAATTGTAATTCAACTTATTCAATAGAGTTTAAGTAAGAGCTCCACATACTCAGCCATCATATAGTCTTCTATGATTGCTAACACTCACCGCATACACATGAGCAAAACGTCTTGACCGAACACATAGAAAGATAGGGGCTTATTGTTTTGCCTCCCAACGTACTCACCTCAAGGGTGATGTAAACAATAATAACTTATGCTACCCATACTCAACAGGACATGTGTGCCTAGATCTTTCCTCACCACATGGTGCTTGCCAAAGGAGAAAATAAAAAGGAATAGAGAGAAAAACTTTGACTCTTGCATAAACGTAAATTCATAAAAGTAAAAGATAGGCCCTTCGCAGAAGGAAGCAGAGGTTGCCATGCGCTTATTTGTTTGTATGCTCAACCCCTTAGTGCAAAAGAACGTCACGTTATATTGCCCCTTATGATAGCAACATTTATTATGCAGTCCTTCGCTTTTATTCTTTGCCATCACAAGTTCGTACAACGCTCAAATTTCTCATACACTAAATGATCTCACACTTTTAGAAGCAATTTTTATTGCCTTATTGCACCGATTACAACTTACTTGAGGGATCTTGCTCAATCCTTAGGTAGGTATGGTGGACTCTTGAAAATAAGATTTGGGTTTAAGGGGTTTTGGATGCACAAGTAGTATCTCTACTTGGTGCGGAATTTTTGGCTAGCAAAGATGGGGGGAAAGCACCACATGTTGAAGGATCTATGGCAATATAACTTCTATGTGAATATGAACAAACATAAATCATTACGTTGTCTTCCTTGTCCAACGTCAACCATTTTGCCATATAATATTTTGATGGGGCTCACAATCAAAAAAGATTTCCAAGATAGTGTATTTGCATGTGAAAGTTCTCTTCCTTCTACTAATAATTCATGAATTGCTTGTATGACCAATATTGTGATTGTCAAGCTTCAAAAGATATCACTTTCTAACCCCATTGTGAAGCTACCACTATGCATGATATAATTTCAACTTCATGATATTCAATTTATTCAACAATTTACTCATAGAATATAAGTGAAGCACGAGAGTAAATGACAAACTACTCCAAAAAGATATAAGTGAAGATCAAGCGAGTAGTTAAGTAAATAGGTAGCTAATTATGGACTCTCTCTTATTTAAAAACTTTCAGATCTAAGTATTTTATTGAAACAACAAGACAACACAAAATAAAATGACATCCTAAGAATAGCACACATCATGTGAAGAAGCAAAAACTTAGGCTCAACCGAGACTAACCGATAATTGTTGATGAAGAAAGGTGGGATGCCTACCGGGGCATCCCCAAGCTTAGATGCTTGAGATTTCTTGAAATATATTCTTGGGATGCCTTGGGCATCCCCAAGCTTGAGCTTTTTTTGTCTCCTTAGTTCCTTTTATATCACGGTTTTCCTAAATCTTAAAAACTTCATCCACACAAAACTCTACAAGAACTCGTGCGATAAGTTAGTATAAACCAATGCAAAAACCTTATCATTCTCTATGTAGCAAAACATTTAAAATCATTATTCAACATTGCATACTAAATGCCTCTGCATATTTAATACCCCTATCCTTAAATAGTATCATTAAACAAGCAAACATATGCAAACATAACATCAATGTGCCAAAACAGTACAGTCTGTAAAGAATGCAAGAGGATCAATACTTATTCAACTCCAAAAATTATGAAAATTTTAACAAACTGTAGAAATTTATCAGATCTTATTTTGCAGAAAGTTTCAACATTTTATCACATTCTTACTTTTCTCGGGAATTTTTGCAACATCGATAAACTTTCTGTTTTCAAACAGCAACATGTAGACTTGTAAAATAAGCACAGTAAAGGCTATCAATGCCACTTTTATTGAAATAAAAGATGCAAAACATTATTCTAAATGACATCAAACAAATCTAACAAAATAAATTGACGCTCCAAGCAAAACACACATCATGTGACGAATGAAAACATAGCTCCAAGTAAGGTTACCGATAGTGTTGGAGACGAAAGAGGGGATGCCTTTCGGGGCATCCCCAAGCTTAGTTGCTTGGATATTCCTTGGATATTAACTTGGGGTGCCTTGGGCATCCCTAATCTTAGGGTCATGTCACTCCTTATTCTCCTCATATCGACATCTCACCAAAACTTGAAAACTTCAATCACACAAAACTTAACGGAACTTTGTGAGATAGATTAGTATGATAAAGAGCAAACCATTTCACTTTGGTACTGCAAAGACAAGATTCATAATTGTTTCCACACAATGCCTACTGTAGCATATCATTTCCACAATTTACATTGAGCAATATAAGCCATAGAAACTAGAAAGCAAGCAAACTATGCAATGAAAACAGAATCTGTCAAAAACTGAACAGTCTGTAATGATCTGGATAACTACCATACTTCTGCTACTCCAAAAATTCTGAAAACACTGGAAAACCTGGGTAATTTGTATATCTATCACCTGTAAAAAATCAGAATTTTACCACGCTCCAGTGAATTTTCAAAATTCCTGGACTGAGCGCAAAAGTTTCTGTTTTTGGACAGAATCAAGTCAACTATCGTCCACACTATCCCAAAGGCTTTACTTGGTACTTTATTGAAACAAAAGCTATAAAACATGGTTACTACAGTAGCCTAATCATGTGAACACATAAAAATAGTAGGTAAAAGTGTTGGTTTGTCTCCCAACAAGCGCTTTTCTTTAATGCCTTTTAAGCTAGGCATGATGGTTTCAATGATTTTCACATAAAGATAGGAATTGAAACATAACAAGAGCATCGTGAAACATATGGCAAGCACACTTAAGCCTAACCCACTTCCTATGCATAGGGATTTTGTGAGCAAACAGCTTATGGGAAGAATAATCAACTAGCATAGGAAGGCAAAACAAGCATAACTTCAAAACTTTCAACACATAGAGTGGAAACTTGATATTATTGAGATATGTAAAAGCATATGTTACTCTCTCATAATAATTTTCAGTGGCATCATGAATGAATTCAATAATATAACTATCACATAAAGCATTCTTTTCATGATCCACAAGCATAGAAATCTTATTGCTCTCCATGTAAGCAAATTTATTCTCATCAATAATGGTGGGAGCAAACTCAACAAAATAACTATCATGTGATTGAAAATTAAAATCATGATGACAAGTTTCATGGTTATCATTATTCAATATAGCATACATGTCATCACCATAATCATCATAGATAGCAACCTTGTTCTCATAGTCAATTGAAGCCTCGTCCAAAATGGTGGATTCATCATTAAATAAAGTCATGACCTCTCCGAATCCACTTTCATCATTATAATCATCATAAATAGGAGGCATGCAATCATTATAACAAATTTGCACATCAAATCTTGGGGGATCAAAAAATATCATCTTCACCAAACATAGCATCCCCAAGCTTATGGCTTTGCATATCATTAGCATCATGGATATTCAAATAATTCATACTAACAACATTGCAATCATGCTCATCATTTATACCAAACATTCTATTGAATTCTTCTTCTATCAATTGAGCACAATTTACCTTTCCATCATTTTCACGAAAGACATTATAAAGATGAATAATATGATGCAACCTCAATTCAATTTTTTTTGTAGTTTTCTTTTATGAACCAAACTAGTGATAAAACAAGAAACTAAAAGATTCAATTGCAAGATCAAAAGATATACCTTCAAGCACTCACCTCCCCGGCAACGGCGCCGGAAAAGAGCTTCGTTGACGGGATGTGAGTGTCGCTTACCTAACCTCCCCGGCAACTGCACCAGAAAAGAGCTTGATGTCTACTACACAACTTTATTCTTGTAGACACGTGTTGGGCCTCCAAGCGCAGAGTTTTGTAGGACAGTAGCAATTTTCCCTCAAGTGGATGACCTAAGGTTTATCAATCCATGGGAGGTGTAGGATGAAGATGGTCGCTCTCAAACAACCCTGCAACCAAATACAAGAAATCTCTTGTGTCCCCAACACACCCGATATAATAGCAAATTGTATAGGTGCATTAGTTCGGCGAAGAGATGGTGATAAAAGTGTAATATTGATGGTAGAAATATATTTTTATAATCTAAATAAAAAAAACAACAAGGTAGCAAATGATAAACGGGCATGAAAATGGTATTGCAATGCTTAAAAAATGAGGCCTAGGGTCTGTACTTTCACTAGTGCAACCTCTCAACAATGCTAATATAATTGGATCATATAACCATCCCTCAAAGTGCGATCAAGAATCACTCCAAAGTTCCTATCTAGCAGAGAACATAAGAATAAATTGTTTGTAGGGTACGAAACCACCTCAAAGCTATTCTTTCTGTTCGATCTATTCAAGAGTTCGTACTAAAATAACACAAAGCTATTCTTTCCGTTCGATCTATCCTAGAGTTCAAACTAAAATAACACCAAAGCAAATTCATATTCATAATACTCAACCCAACACAAAGAACTTCAAAGAGTGCCCCAAGATTTCTACCAAAGAGACAAAGAAATCTCAAAGGGAAAAACTCAATTCATCACATCGGGAATCCGCGAGTTGAATGCCAAAACATATATCAAGTGAATGAATATGATACCCCATTGTCAGCACAAGTATTCATATGCAAGACATATATCAAGTGCTCTCAAATCCATAAAAGTGTCCGATAACAACGAAATCTCAAAGGGAAAAACTCAATTCATCACAACAAGATAGAGAGGGGAAAACACCATATGATCCGACTATAATAACAAAGCCCGCGATACATCAAGATCGTGACATCTCAAGAACATGAGAGAGAGAGAGAGAGAGCGATTAAACACATAGCTACTGGTACAAACCCTCAGCCCTGAGGGTGGACTACTCCCTCCTCATCGTGGTGGCTGCCAGGATGATGAAGATGGCCACCGGAGATGATTCACCCCTCCGGCAGGGTGCCGGAACAGGGTCTAGATTGGTTTCTCATGGCTACAGAGCCTTGCGGCGGCAGAGCTTCTGATCTAGTTTAACCCCTAGGGTTTTCGGAATATTCGTGAATTTATAGGGTAAAGAGGGGGTGCGGGAGGCCACCGAGGTTAGCACAACCCACCTGGGCGCGCCTGGGCTCCCAGGCGTGCCCTGGTGGGTTGTGCCCCCCTCGGGGCACCCCCCAGGTGTTGCTCTGGCCTGTTGGTGGTCTCCTGGTCCATAAAAAATCCACAAAAAGTTTCGCGGTGTTTGGACTCTGTTTGATATTGATTTCCTGCGATGTAAAAAACAACAACTAGCACTGGGCGCTGGGTCAATAGGTTAGTCCCAAAAAATGATATAAAGTTGCTATAAAATAATTGTAAAACATCCAAGAATGATAAATAAAAATATGAATACTTCATAAATTATAGATACGTTGGAGATGTATCACAACCCCGCAGTGATAATAGTCGGGACACTTCCCGGTGATGACCATAGTTTGAGGAGTTCATGTATTCACCTTGTGTTAATGCTTTGTTCTGGTTCTCTATAAAAAGGAGGCCTTAATATCCCTTAGTTTCCAATAGGACCCCGCTGCCACGGGAGGGTAGGACAAAAGATGTCATGCAAGTTCTTTCCATAAGCACGTATGACTATTTACGGAATACATGCCTACATTATATTTATGAACTAGAGCTAGTGATGTATCACACTAGGTTGTAACTGTCATATGATGAATATCATCCAACAAATTACTGATCCAATGCCTATGATTTTCCTACATATTGGTCTTGCTAACTTACTAGTGCTGATGTTACTATTGTCACTGCTACAAAACTATTACTATCACTATTATCGTTACTGTTGCTTGATACATCCATTTTGCATCATGCTTATATATTGATACTAGTATAAATGCCCGTGCGTTGCACCGGGCGAGAAAATGGACACGACCTGCTTCATGTGCCAAAAAACGTGTATTCGTCACAACATTATTGAGCAATTAATAAAGCGTGTGGTTAGCCTAAAAAACCTGCTTCCTGTGCCATTGTGCATCATTTTCTTATACCCAATTTTAATAAATGTCGAGGATAAGGTTAAACGTGGAAAAATTATTATCTTTAATAAAAGTTAACGTTTACATAAAAATTAGAACACTTTTTTAAGATTATTTAACATTTTTAGTAAATTGGAACATTTCTCTAAAAAAGGAATTTTTTTAACAGATGTTTTTTTACAGAATGTTTTGTCTTTTTGAAAATTATATTATATTTGTAATTGTTTTTTGCACTATCTGGGCTTGGAGCAAACATAAGGACTTGCCTACTCAAACACGCACGCTCTCAGAAAAAGAAGACACTCTCGTTGCGAGATGAACTGCACTCATTGTCTCTCTCTCCATTCCCCATCTCATTATTCCTTGTAAACGAATAATTTCCCCTCTTCATTCAATTGCCCATGCGTCGCAACATGAACCATAACATAATTTGCATGTTTGAAAAGTCGCCCGGGATTGAGATATCTTGGCTAAAGCAAATGCATAAATAAATTCGGGTGTTGTTGCTCCATGTAGTCCCCTTGTGCTGCCTTGCTGAAGAATGAAGAATGAACTGTGATATAATTTGCATGTTTGAAAAACTTGACTGAGATTCAGTCATCTAGTCTATAGCAAATATGTAACTCAACTCCTCACTATGATATGGATAAACCTTATGGCCCTCTTAAACACAAACAATGATAATTCTTGTGGGGTCTTCTCTCACATAGAGTGTGAGAATTGCAAGAGCAGGACAAATAATCGTACAGAAAATCAGAGCTAGTCATGATCCACCCACCCAGTTGCTCTGTTGGCTTCATGTATTTGCTCACCTCTCAACAAAGCGACCTCTATAACATTGTACTGCCCCAAGTAGTGTTCCTCTATGTCGTCTCAGTGTTTCATTTGAGTTTTTTCCGCTATTATTCACCAATGAACATAGAAAGGGGTCACCAAAGGTATCTTCAGATATAACTTATCCAGGGCCATCAGTTATGGTATAAGCATCCAAAGGTATATTTGGATAGAACTTATATACAACAAATAGAGTCAACCAAAATGTGTCTTCAGATATAAAGCCATGTAAAAAATTGTCACCCTGGAAAAATATTGCATGCTTGAGAGATCTGTATGCACGTTTCCATCTCTGTTTACAATTTGCGACCATGTGAGCATGGTCTATGTTATAGTAAAAGAAAGCGAAGAAAAACTGTACCGGAACAGATGACCTTTGTACAGGAAGGAAAACTAACCATGAATAGATTAGCTTTAAGTCACATGATGGGGAAAAGGTAGATTTACCATTTGGAAAAAATAGTTCTTATTAGCACTAAGACTCACATCAGGCATAAAAGATAAGGAATGCCAACAGAAGCACCACAATTTGAGTCGAAACCTGACATGGGTAATAGACGATTACTTTTGCTTGAAAAAAATACATCAAAGCTTCCATTGGTCACTGAAACTTCTCCGGGCAGAATATATGGTCCAGCAGAAAGCTACACTACCGGCAGGTATTCAAGCTCATCCATGTTATCTATTTTGCATCTTCTCTGAAATTAAGGGCATTGCTGGCATAATTGGTCCATCAATCACCCGCTGCTAAGTGAAAAATAATTGAACAACTGAAGTGGGGCCACACACTCTATATTAGATAGCATATCGAACAATACCAAATGTACCAAAACTCAATGAGAAAGAAACAGAGGTAGACATGAACATTTAAAAGTTTAAACAACATGCACTTTACAAGAAAAATTGGACTGGTCTCTCTTGTCATTATCTTTCAAGTAGATTCCTTATCTTTCAACAGATTAACAGATTCAGATTCTACTACATATATCTGTCAATGCATTTTCTTATGAGTCCTGCTACTACAGACTTGAGCTCCTTATTCCGAGGTAGTGAAGAAAAATTGGACTGGTCTCTCATGTCTAATATTATAGTAGATTGATTAACACTCTTGCCTAACATGCTGAATTCTACACATGAAAAAGCATCACCTCGAGGGTCAATTCTAGACATGAAAAAGCATCACCTAGAGGGTCTGAAAATTAACGCAATGTATGGATTTGGATGATGATTGACGCTTTGTGCATACATGGCTGAATCAAATGTTGGACTTGGCCGGTGTCTACTCTGCTCACGACGCTTGTTAACAGGGGTCAAGTGGAAGTATACCTCTGGTGTAGACGCCGTAGGCGGTATTGGAGTGCTAGACGGATGTTTGTGTACCTCCGGCGAACTCGGAGCTTCTTCCTCCTGTGACGCTCTTGACTGTCGTATCTGAAACTGATGAGAATTTTGTTTGCAACCAATTAGGTGATGATATGGAAACTTCTGTACCCACTCAACAATTGGAAAAGGAGGCCATGGATCTTCAGAACGAAGAGCAAAACAAGCTGGTTGAGGACCAGTGTCAGGAAGATGCAGCAGAAACTGCACCAGTTTCCTCTGACGAGCAAGACGGTAGCACTGAAGAAATAGAAGAAGAGGCCATGGATCCTCATAACGTGTTAACAGGGTTCAAGGGGAAACATACCTTTGGTGTAGACGCCGCAGGAGACATTGGCGAACTCTGAGCTCCTTCCTGCTGCGAACTCGGCGGAAACATTAGATGTTTCGTCGACAATTAACGTGATGGAGATTCCAGCGCAGTACTCTTCCTTCTTATAGCAAAAAAGAACAATCCGGGTCAAACACTCGATTGAGTTTTGTTGGACAAGGACACGGTCTGCATCATCTAATCGTAATCGGATCCCCTTATGGACATGTCTGCATTTGGTCTACTGCTAAGGTTCCAGCATCGTGCTTCTTCCTGATCCTGCCCCCTCTTGCGCAGCTCTTGCTTTCCTGGATCTTCCTCAGCCACTGTACAAGAGATGATTGTGGAATGGATGTTGAACACCGAGTACCCGCGCTCGGCCCAGCTCTCGACAGACACCGAGGGAGCTGACAATGCGCGCTCCTAGTCGCCGCTGGCAAACATGAGCTGGTGGAGACGCCGGTCGGCGTGCGGGATGGAGCCGGCGAGGACGGCAGCCACGGCGCCGCCGCTGGCTTCCGAGTCTCCGCGGAGGAGGGGGGCGAGGCGGGCCTCGATGCGCTCCACACCGGCGGCGGCCACATCCTCGTCCCGCAGGTAGACGATGCAGGCGAGGCGGCCGCGATGCGACCACGCCCTGGCATCGACGACGCTGCAGCTCATGTAGGCCAGCACGGCGAACACCTCGGAGATGAGCCCCGTGCGGTCGGCGCCTATCAGCTCAAGCACGGTGGCTGTGGCCGCCGCCGGCGACGCCGTTTGTTCGCACGGAGAGGTGAGGTCGAGAAGGAGGCCGGGGTTGCGGAGGACGGCGGCGTGGCGTGGCTGGGGCCTCGGGGTAGCGCGCGTAGAGGTGCGACGGTCGCTGCTTGTGGTCGCCGGCGACGGCGTGCGGCGAGTGGCCGCCGGAGCGGTGCAAGGAGGCGCGAGGCGCGGCACAGGAGCTCGGGCGCGAGCGCGCCTCTCCGTGCCGTCCATCCTCCCGGCGAGCGCACTCCATCCTTCCGCGCGAGGCACGGCGGCCGCCGGCGCACGACGGAATGGGCGTAGCCGCCAGCGCAGAGTGGATAAGAGGAAGGAAAGGACTGCAGACTGAATTGAAATGCCTATAGGGTTTTTTTTGTAAAAGTGAAACGTTTTCTCTGGGTGCCACTAAAACAAGGACCGCGGGTTGATTTCCTGTAAACCAAGGGGCTTTTTGCAAAACAACCACGACGGACAACCAGATGCAACACTGTGGTAAGTTATTGTTCACCTGAGGTAATCTTACATCATTTCATAAATAAATTACATTTAAAAAACAAATAATTACATTCATATTGATTTACTGCATAAAATTTGGCATAAAAAAAATATAGGTCAAAAATTTGTATTTTGTGTACATTTTACACTATGTTTTTACATTTGTAATTTTACGTAACATAAAAAAATTATGACGATTATAATTTTTTTTACGTTCTCTTTTTATGTCTAAAATAAGACAAAATTTACGAAACGTAAAATTACGGTGCATAGATGTTAAAATAGAGGTGGGTGAAGAATAAATATTCCTCACCCAAAGGTGAAGAATAGTCAGTCCCTATATATATATATATATATATATATATATATATATATATATATATATATATATATATATATAGGTAAAGATAAAGATAAAGATTTATTACATTACGGGCTGTTATTACATGTTATGTCACAATAATTATGCCTATTCTCTCTTATTTTACAAGGTTTACATGAAGAGGGAGAATCTTACACTGAAATTTGAAATTTGAAAAGGAGCAAATATTAGAGACCTATTCTGACAAATTAAAAGTCCTGAAACTTCATGGAAGTTATTGTTGGAATTAATAAAATATACTGGCAAAAGAATCCACCAGAGGGGGCCCACACCCTGGCCACGAGGGTGGGGGGCGCGCCCTACCCCCCTGGGCGCGCCCTCTGCCTCATGGGCCCCCTCGTAGGCCTCCGGTGCCCATCTTCTGCTATATGAAGTCTTTTACCCTGGAAAAAATCATAAGCAAGCTTTCGGGAAGAAACTCCGCCGCCACGAAGCGGAACCTTGGCGGAATCAATCTAGGGCTCCGGCAGAGCTGCTCATTGGGAAACTTCCGGAGGGGGAAATCATCGCCATCGTCATCACCAACGATCCTCTCATCGGGAGGGGGTCAATCTTCATCAGGAGGGGGTCAATCTTCATCAACATCTTCACCATCACCATCTCCTCTAAAACCCTAGTTCATCTCTTGTATCCAATCTTTGTCCCAAAGCCTCAGATTGGTACCTGTGGGTTGCTAGTAGTGTTGATTACTCCTTGTAGTTAATGCTAGTTGGTTTATTTTGTGAAAGATCATATGTTCAGATCCTTTATGCATATTAATACCCCTCTGATTATGACCATGAATATGATTTGTGAGTAGTTACGTTTGTTCCCGAGGACATGGGACAAGTCTTGTTATAAGTAGTCATGTGAATTTGGTATTCGTTCGATATTTTGATGAGATGTATGTTATCTTTCCTATGGTGGTGTTATGTGAACGTCGACTACATGGCACTTCACCATTGTTTGGGCCTAGAGGAAGACATTGGGAAGTAATAAGTAGATGATGGGTTGCTAGAGTGACAAAAGATTAAACCCTAGTTTATGAGTTGCTTCGTAAGGGGCTGATTTGGATCCATATGTTTCATGCTATGGTTAGGTTTACCTTAATACTTCTTTTGTAGTTGCGGATGCTTTCAATAGGGGTTAATCATAAGTGGTATGCTTGTCCAAGAAAGGACAGCACCCAAGCACCAGTCCACCCACATACCAAATTATCAAAGTAACGAACGCGAATCATATGAGCGTGATGAAAACTAGCTTGACGATAAATCCCATGTGTCCTCGGGAGCGTTTTCCTTCATATAAGAGTTTGTCCAGGATTGTCCTTTGCTACAAAAAGGATTGTGCCATCTTGCTGCACCTTGTTTACTTTCATTACTTGTTACCTGTTACAAATTACCTTATCACAAAACTATACATTCTTGATAATTTCAAAGCTTGGCAAGAGAATACCTTCTTGAAAACCGCTTGTCATTGCCTTCTGCTCCTCGTTGGGTTCGACACTCTTACTTATCAAAAGGACTAGGATAGATCCCCTATACTTGTGGGTCATCAAGACTCTTTTCTGGCGCCGTTGCCGGGGAGTGAAGCGCCTTTGGTAGGTGGAATTTGGTACGGAAAAATTTATATAGTGTGCTGAAATTTACTGTCATTTGTTACTATGGAACATAATCCTTTGAGGGGCTTGTTCGGGGTATCTTCACCCCGACCAGTAGAGCAAAGAGTTGCTCCTCAACCTACTGAACATATTGAAAATGTTCACTTTGAAATTCCTTCGGGTATGATAGAGAAACTGCTAGCTAGTCCTTTTACGGGAGATGGAACATTACATCCCGATTTGCACCTAATCTATGTGGATGAAGTTTGTGGATTATTTAAGCTTGCAGGTATGCCCGAGGATGTTATCAAGAAGAAGGTCTTCCCTTTATCTTTGAAGGGAGAGGCATTGACCTGGTTTAGGCTATGTGATGATATGGGATCATGGAACTACAACCGATTGAAATTGGAATTTCATCAGAAGTTTTATCCTATGCATCTTGTTCATCATGATCGTAATTATATATATAATTTTTGGCCTCGCGAAGGAGAAAGCATCGCTCAAGCTTGGGGGAGGCTTAATTCAATGTTATATTCATGCCCCAATCATGAGTTCTCAAGAGAAATGATTATTCAAAAATTTTATGCTCGGCTTTCTCTCAATAATCGCTCCGTGCTCGATACTTCTTGTACTGGATCTTTTATGATGAAGACTATTGAATTCGAATGGGATTTATTGGAAAGAATTAAACGCAACTCTAAAGATTGGGATCTCGACGAAGGTAAGGACTCAGGTATAACACCTGAGTTTGATTGTGTTAAATCTTTTATGGATACCGATGTTTTCCGTGAATTTAGCACTAAATCTGGACTTGACTCTGAGATAGTAGCTTCTTTCTGTGAATCCTTTGCTACTCATCTTGATCTCCCAAAGGAGAAGTGGTTTAAATATAATCCTCCCACTGAAGTAAAAGTAGTTGCACCTATTAAAGTTGAAGAAAAGACTATCACTTATAACGATCCTGTCGTCCCTACTGCTTATATTGAGAAACCACCTTTTCCTGTTAGAATAAAGGATCATGCTAAAGCTTCAACCGTGGTCAACAAAAGTAATATTAAGACATCCAAACCCCCCGAGTAAATTAGATTTGAACCTAGTATTGCTATGGTTAAAGATCTCTTGGTTGATAATATTGATGGGCATGTTATTTACTTCTGTGAGGAAACTGCTAGAATTGCCAGACCTGATACTAAAAATAAACATAGACCTGTTGTAGGCATGCCTGTTATTTCTATTAAAATAGGAGATCATTGTTGTCATGGCTTATGTGATATGGGTGCTAGTGCAAGTGCAATACCTCATTCCTTATACAAAGAAATTATGCATGATATTGCACCTGCTGAGATAGAAGAAATTGATGTTACAATTAAGCTTGCTAATAGAGACACTATTTCACCAGTTGGGATTGTTAGAGATGTTGAAGTCTTGTGTGGAAAAGTTAAATATCATGCTGATTTTCTTGTTCTTGGTTCCCCACAAGATAGCTTTTGTCCCATCATATTTGGTAGACCCTTCTTGAATACTGTTAATGCTAGGATAGACTGCGAAAAGGATGTTACTATTGGTTTGGGGGATATGTCTCATGAGTTTAACTTTGCTAAATTTCGTAGACAACCCCGTGATGAGGAATTGCCTAGTAAAGATGAAATTACTGGTCTTGCTTCTATTGACGTGCCTCCTAATGATCCTTTAGAACAGTATTTGCTAGACCATGAAAATGATATGTTTATGAATGAAAGAAGGGAAATAGATGAGGTATTCTTTAAACAGGGACCTATTTTGAAACACAACTTGCATGTTGAAATACTAGGGGATCCCCCTCCACCCAAGGGTGATCCTGTGTTCGAGCTTAAACCATTACCCGATACTCTTAAATATGCTTATCTTGATGAAAAGAAGATATATCCTGTTATTATTAGTGCTAACCTTTCAGAGCATGAAGAAAATAAATTATTGAAAACTCTGAAGAAGCACCGTGCTGCTATTGGATATACTCTTGATAATCTTAAGGGCATTAGTCCCACTCTATGCCAGCACAAAATAAAATTGGAGAAAGACGCTAAACCAGTTGTTGATCACCAACGACGGTTAAATCCTAAGATGAAACAAGTGGTAAGGAAAGAAATACTAAAGCTTCTGGAGGCAGGTATAATTTATCCCGTTGATGATAGTCAGTGGGTAAGTCCTGTCCATTGTGTCCCTAAGAAGGGAGGTATTACTGTTGTTCCTAATGATAAAGATTAATTGATGCCACAAAGAATTATTACAGGTTATAGAATGGTAATTGATTTCCGCAAATTAAATAAAGCTACTAAAAAGGATCATTACCATTTACCTTTTATTGATCAAATGCTAGAAAGATTATCCAAACATACACATTTTTGCTTTCTAGATGGTTATTCTGGTTTCTCTCAAATACCTGTGTCAAAAGAGGATCAAGAAAAGACCACTTTTACTTGCCCTTTTGGTACCTTTGCTTATAGACGTATGCCTATTGGTTTGTGCAATGCACCTGCTACCTTTCAAAGATGCATGATGGCTATATTCTCTGATTTTTGTGAAAAGATTGTTGAGGTTTTCATGGATGATTTCTCCGTATATGGAACCTATTTTGATGATTGCTTGAGAAACCTTTATCGAGTTTTGCAGAGATGTGAAGAAACTAATCTTGTCTTGAATTGGGAGAAGTGCCACTTTATGGTTAATGAAGGTATTGTCTTGGGACATAAAATTTCTGAAAGAGGTATTGAAGTTGACAAAACTAAAGTTGATGCTATTGAAAAGATGTCGTGTCCCAAGGACATTAAAGGTATAAGAAGTTTCCTTGGTCATGCCGGTTTTTATAGGAGGTTCATTAAGGACTTCTCCAAAATCTCCAGGCCTCTAACTAATCTCTTACAAAAAGATATTCCTTTTGTCTTTGATGATGATTGTGTTGAAGCATTTGAAATACTTAAGAAAGCCTTGATTTCTGCACCTATTGTTCAGCCACCTAATTGGAATTTACCCTTTGAAATTATGTGTAATGCTAGTGATTATGCTGTAGGTGCTGTTCTAGGGCAAAGAGTTGATAATAAATTAAATGTTATTCAATATGCTAGTAAAACTATAGACAATGCCCAGAGAAATTATGCTTCTACCGAAAAAGATTTTTTAGTAGTTGTTTTTGCTTGTGATAAGTTCAGACCTTATATTGTTGATTCTAAAGTAACTGTTCACACTGATCATGCTGCTATTAAATACCTTATGGGAAAGAAAGATGCTAAACCTAGACTTATTAGATGGGTTCTCTTGCTACAAGAATTTGATTTGCATATTATTGATAGAAAGGGAGCTGAGAACCCGTTCTGAGACAACTTGTCTAGGTTAGAGAATGTTCTTGATGACCCACTACCTATTGATGATAGCTTTCACGATGAACAATTAGCTGTCATAAATGCTTCTCGCCGCTCCATGGTATCTTGATTATGCTAATTACATTGTTGCTAAATTTATACCACCTAGCTTCACATACCAACAAAAGAAAAAGTTTTTCTATGATTTAAGACATTACTTCTGGGATGACCCACACCTTTATAAAGAAGGAGTAGATGGTGTTATCATACGTTGTATACCTGAGCATGAACAGGAACAGATCCTACGCAAGTGTCACTCCGAAGCTTATGGAGGACACCATGCTAGAGATAGAACTGCACATAAGGTATTGCAATCCGGTTTTTATTGCTCTACTCTCTTCAAAGATGCCCGTAAGTTTGTCTTATCTTGTGATGAATGTCAAAGAATTGGTAATATTAGTAGACATCAAGAAATGCCTATGAATTATTCACTTGTTATTGAACCATTTGATATTTGGGGCTTTGATTACATGGGACCGTTTCCTTCCTCTAATGGGTATACACATATTTTAGTTGTTGTTGATTACGTTACTAAGTGGGTAGAAGCTATTCCAACTAGTAGTGTTGATCATAACACCTCTATTAAGATGCTTAAAGAAGTTGTTTTTCCGAGGTTTGGAGTCCCTAGATATTTAATGATTGGTGGTGGTTCACATTTTATTCATGGTGCCTTTCATAAAATGCTTGCTAAGTATGATGTTAATCATAGAATTGCATCCCAATATCACCCGCAGTCGAGTGGTCAAGTAGAATTGAGTAATAGAGAGCTCAAATTAATTTTGCAAAAGACTGTTAATAGATCTAGAAAGAATTGGTCCAAAAAACTTGATGATGCTTTATGGGCCTATAGAGCTGCATATAAAAATCCTATGGGTATTTCTCCGTATAAAATGGTTTATGGAAAAGCATGTCACTTACCTCTCGAACTAGAACATAAGGCATATTGGGCCATTAAAGAGCTCAATTATGATTTCAAACTTCTTTGGTGAGAAGAGGCTATTTGACATTAGCTCACTTGATGAATGGAGAACCGGGCCTATGAGAATGCCAAACTGTTTAAAGAAAAGTTAAAAGATGGCATGACAAAAGGATACAAAAGCGTGAGTTTAATGTAGGTGATTATGTGTTGCTATTCAACTCTCGTTTAAGATTTTTTGCAGGAAAACTGCTCTCTAAATGGGAAGGTCCTTACGTTATCGAGGAGGTCTATCGTTCCGGTGCCATAAAAATCAACAACTTCAAAGGCACAAATCCAAAGGTGGTGAACGGTCAAAGAATCAAACATTATATCTCAGGTAATCCTATAAATGTTGAAGCCAATGTTATTGAAACCGTAACCCCGGAGGAATACATAAGAGACAGTTTCCAGAATGTTTCAGACTCCGAAAAAGAATAGGTATGTGGTACGGTAAGTAAACCGACTCCAAAACAGTTCTAATGGCAATTTTTCTCCGTTTTGGAATATTTAAGAAAATAGGAAAATAAGAAGTAGTCCGGGAAGGACACAAGGCGTCCACGAGGGTGGAGGGCGCGCCCTACCCCCCTGGGCGCGCCCCCTGCCTCGTGGGCACCTCGTGTGCTCTCCGGACTCCGTTTTCTTGCACGATACTTC
Organism: Aegilops bicornis; assembly: GCA_021605145.1. Taxonomy (NCBI): domain Eukaryota; kingdom Viridiplantae; phylum Streptophyta; class Magnoliopsida; order Poales; family Poaceae; genus Aegilops; species Aegilops bicornis. Next base: position 274,852,596 of record CM038674.1, read on the forward strand.
TTTTGGTTGGTAAAAATTCATTATATAATCTCCCGAAGGTTTTGACCACCGTACCACGCAAATATCCTCTGTTTTTTGTTTCAAGCTGTTTTCTGCCAAAGTTGACAAGGCCAGGCATCATGTCATCCCCCTCCTCCAACAATGGTGACAAAGATGCTTGGCTAATGAAGATAGAGCTGAATAGGGAAGAACCCATGGAGATCAACAAGGATGATGGGATCAAGAAGGCCACGGAGGATCAAACCCCGGCAGCGTAAGAAGAAGACATCCTTCAACTTGATCACAATCTTCTTACCCCAACTGAGATCGAAGCTTTCAAGATGATTGAGTTAGCTCGTATACAAAAAAAGTATCTCACACGTGAAAATATTTTGTTGAAGGAGCATATCATCGCACTCAAGGGCATTATCCGCAAATTGGAGGATCTCCTACGCTCGATGTGCGACTATCCATCATCACCACTGTCTTATCCACCTCCAAAGAAGGAGACATAATCACATGGTATGGGCACTCTGATAACCCACAAGTATAGGGGATCAATTGTAGCCTCTTTCGATAAGTAAGAGTGTCGAACCCAACAAGGAGCTAAAGGTAGAACAAATATTCCCTCAAGTTCTATCAACCACCGATACAACTCTATGCCCGCTTAATGTTCACTTTACCTAGAACAAGTATGAAACTAGAAGTACTTTGTAGGTGTTTTTGGATAGGTTTGCAAGATAATAAAGAGCACGTAAATAGAAAGTAAGGGCTATTTAGATAAAGACACAACTAAATTAGTTTTAGTAGAGAGCTTTTTGTTACGAGAAAGTTATTTGTCCCTAGGCAATCGATAACTAGACCGGTAATCGTTATTGCAATTTTATATGAGGGAGAGGCATAAGCTAACATACTTTCTCTACTTGGATCATATGCACTTATGATTGGAACTCTAGCAAGCGTCCGCAACTACTAAAGATAATTAAGGTAAAACCCAACCATAGCATTAAAGTATCAAGTCATCTTTATTCCCATACGCAAACAACCTACTTACTCGGGTACATGCTTCTGTCACTCACGCCACCCACCATAAGCAAATCGTGAACATATTGCAAACCCTACAGCGGGGATCCCTCATGCTTGCACGACATGGAGAGTACCATAGGACAGCACCAATAATAAAACATGCAACTCAAACCAATCACGATCATCAATTAACCCATAGGAAAAAACGGATCTACTCAAACATCATAGGATAGCCATACATCATTGGGAAATAATATATAGCGTTGAGCACCATGTTTAAGTAGAGATTACAGCGGGTAAAAGAGGGGTTACACCACTGAATAAGGGGGGAAGAGTTGGTGATGATGGCGGTGAAGTTGTTGGTGAAGATTGCGGTGATGATGATGGCTCCCGGTGGCACTCCGGCGCCACCGGAAGCGAGGGGGAGAGGGCCCCCTCCTTCTTCTTCTTCCTTGACCTCCTCCCTAGATGGGAGAAAGGTTTCCCCTCTGGTCCTTGGTCTCCATGGCATGGGAGGGGCGAGAGCCCCTCCGAGATTGGATCTGTCTCTCTGTCTCTCTCTGTTTCTGCATTCTAGATTCTGCCCTTTCACCGTTTCTTTTATGACCGGAGATCCGTAACTCCAATTGGGCTGAATTTTGGACACGGTCTCTATCCGTAAATTAGCTTTCTTGCGGTGAAAGAAGGGCTCCAACTGCCTTACGGGGTGCCCACGAGGGTCAGGGCCGCGCCTGCCCCCTGGGGCGCGCCCCCTGCCTCGTGGCGCCCTCGGGCATCCTATCGCGTTTCTTCTTCCCAAAAATCATAAATATTCCAAAAAAATCTCCGTCAGTTTTTATCCCGTTTGGACTCCGTTTGATATGGGTTTTCTACGAAACAAAAATATGCAACAAACGAGGCGGCACTGAGCCTTTGGATCAATATGTTAGTCCCAAAAATAGTATAAAAAGTTGCCAAAAGTATATGAAAGTTGTATAATATTGGCATGGAACAATCAAAAATTATAATTCTGACGGAGACGTATCGGCATCTCCAAGCTTAATTCCGCTCGTCCTCGAGTAGGTAAATGATAAAAAGATAATTTTTGATGTGGAATGCTACCTAGCATAATCTTGATCATGTAATCTAATCATGGCATGAATATTAAGACACGAGTGATTCAAAGAAATAGTCTATCATTTGACATTAAGACAATAATACTTCAAGCATACTAACCAAGCAATTATGTCTTATCAAAATAACATAGCCAAAGAAAGCTTATCCCTACAAAATCATATAGTTTGGCCATGCTTCATTTTCGTCACACAAAATGCTCTCATCATGCACAACACCGATGACAAGCCGAGCAATTGGTTCATACTTTTTAACGCGCTTCAGCTTTTTCAACCCTCACGCAATACATGAGCGCAAGCCATGGATATAGCACTATGGGTGAAATAGAATATGATGATAGAGGTTGTGTGAGAAGACAAAAAATGAGAAAGTCTCACATCGACGCGGCTAATCAACGGGCTATGGAGATGCCCATCAATTGATGTCAATGTGAGGAGTAGGGATTGCCATGCAACGGATGCACTAAGAGCTATAAGTGTATCAAAGCTCAAACTGGAAACTAAGTGGGTGTGCATCCAACTTGCTTGCTCATGAACCTCGGGCATTTGAGGAAGCCCATCATCGGAATATACAAGCCAAGTTCTATAATGAAAATTCCCACTAGTATATGAAAATGATAACTCAAGAGACTCTCTATATGAAGAACATGGTGCTACTCTGAAGCACAAGTGTGGTAAAAGGATAGTGACATTGCCCCTTCTCTCTTTTTCTCTCTTTTTTTTTATTTTTTTGTTTTGGTGGGCTTCTTTGGCCTCTTTTTTTATTTGGGCTTCTTTGGCCTCTTTTATTTATTTTTAAAGTCCAGAGTCTCATCCCGACTTGTTGGGGAATCATAGCCACCATCATCCTTTCCTCACTGGGGCAATGCTCTAATAATGATGATCATCACGCTTTTATTAACTTACAACTCAATATTACAACTCGATACTAGAACAAAGATATGACTCTATAAGAATGCCTCCGGCGGTGTACCGGGATGTGCAATGATCTAGCGTAGCAATGACATCAAAAAACGGACAAGCCATGAAAACATCATGCTAGCTATCTTACGCTCATGCAAAGAAATATGAAATAAATTCTCAAGTCATGTATATGATGATGATGGAAGTTGCATGACAATATATCTCAGAATGGCTATGGAAATGCCATGATAGGTAGGTATGGTGGCTGTTTTGAGGAAGATATAATGAGGCTTATGTGTGATAGAGCGTATCGTATCACGGGGTTTGGATGTACCGGCGAAGTTCGCACCAACTCTCGAGGTGAGAAAGGGCAATGCACGGTACCAAAGAGGCTAGCAATGATGGAAGGGTGAGAGTGCGTATAATCCATGGACTCACATTAGTCATAAAGAACTTATATTACTTATTGCAAAAGTTTATTAGCCCTTGAAGCAAAGTACTACTATGCATGCCCTTAGGGGGATATATTGGTAGGAAAAGACCAATGCTCGTCCCCGATCGCCACTCATAGGGAAAGCAATCAAAGAACACCCCATGCTTCAAATTTGTCACACAACGTTTACCATACGTTCATGCTACGGGACTTGCAAACCTCAACACAAGTATTTCTCAATTTCACAATTACTCAACTAGCACGACTCTAATATCACCACCTTTATATCGCAAAACTATTGCAAGGAATCAAACATATCATATTCAGTGATCTACAAGTTTTATGTAGGATTTTATGACTAACCATGTGAATGACCAATTCCTGTCAACTCTCTAAATAGATATAAGTGAAGCAATAGAGTTTAATTATTTCTACAAAAGATATGCCCACGCTCTAACAAATATAAGTGAAGCAAAATAGCATTTTACAAATGGCGGTTTTCTATGTGAAGAGAAACAGGCAATCCAAACTTCAGATGATATAAGCGAAGCACATGAAGCATTCTATAAAGCCATACTCAAAATATATAAGTGAAGTGCAAAGAGCATTCTATAAATCAACTGTGGACTATCTCATACCAGCATGGTGCATAAAAGAAAAGTGAAAACTAATTGCAAAAGACGCTCCAAGATTTGCACATATCGCATGAACGAAATGAATCCGAAAACATACCGATATTTGTTGAAGAAAGATGGGATGCCTTCAGGAGCATCCCCAAGATTAGACGCTTGAGTCTCCTTGAATATTTACTTGGGGTGACTTGGGCATCCCCAAGCTTGAGCTCTTGCCTCTCCTCCTTATCCTCATATCGAGACATCCTCAATCTTCGAACACTTCATCCACACAAAACTCAACAGAAAACTCGGTAAGATCCGTTAGTACAATAAAGCAAACCACTACTCTAAGTACTTTTGCAAACCAATTCATATTCTGTTTTTGCATTATAGCTACTGTAATATAACTTTTCCATGGCTTAATCCACTGATAGGAATTGATAGTTTCATCAAAACAAGCAAACTATGCATCAAAAACAGAATCTGTCTTAAAAAGGACAGTCTGTAGTAATCTGAACATTCAACATACTTCTGGTACTCCAAAAATTCTGAAAAAATTAGGAAAAATAAAAAATTTGTATAGAAAGACAGTGCAAAAAGTTTAAGAACCATTTGACGTTCCAGTAAAAAAAAATGTAAAATCGCTTTTCTGACCAAAGTTTACATCTGCACCGCACAAACCAACAAGCATTGTAAACATCCTAAAGCCAAACCTTGGCACATTATTTTTATAATACAACGGAATTGTACAAGGGGATAATTATTTTTGTTGAAAAGTTTCTGTAATCAAGATTCACAAAGTTTCGGTGAGCATGAACAAAGTTCAAGGAGCTCCCCCACTTCAACTATGCTTGTCTTTCTCACTTTCACTTTCCTTTTTGAAAAGTTTTGGGTTCCCCTCTTTATTTTTTTGTTTTTAAACTTTGGAAAAGCACTCAACAGAAATAAATGACTCTCTAAAACTTTCAGGTTGTCTCCCTGGCAGCGCTTTCTTTAAAGCCATTAAGCTAGGCATATAGTGCTCAAGTAATGGATCCACCCGGATCCCAAGGTATATCAAAGCCAATTTTAATTAACAATGATTTAGCGTTTAGTAGTGAGCACAAAGTAACATATATCAAGCAATAATAAAGTCTAACTCTCTTCCTATGCATCGGCATGTCATAAAAGAACTATTCATGCACACAAAGTAAAGGCCAATGAATAGTATAAACAGTTTCTTGCAATTTTATCGTGTTGGAAACATGGAGAGGCGGAGATTAGTTCCTCTCTCATAATAATTGCAAGTAGGAGCAGCAAGCACATGCATATTATATCTATCAAAATCATCATGTGTAGTAGTGAAACACAACCCATCAATATAATCCTTAATAAGGGCAAACTTCTCCGATATAGTGTAGTCGGAAGAATTCAAAAAGATAATAGGACTATCATGTGTGGGTGCAATAGCAACAATTTCATGTTTAACATAAGGAACTATAGCAAGTTCATCTCCATAAGCATAATTCATATTGGCATCTTGGCCACAAGCATAGCAAGCATCAAAAAGGGATATTTCAAAAGAATCAACGGGATCATAACAATCATCATAGCAATCATCCTTCGGTAAGCACGAAGGGAATTTAAATAATGTATGAGTTGAAGAGTTACTCTCATTAGAAGGTGGGCACGGGTGATAAATCCTCCTTTTGTTCTTCGCTGTCCTCCTCATCTTTTTCATCCAATGAGCTCACAGTTTCATCAATTTCTTCTTCCATAGACTCCTGCAAAATATTAATCTCTTCTTGGACAGCGGAGACTTTCTCAATAAACGCATCCATGTCGGCATTGTATTCATAATTCTCATAGCAATATTTAAGGATAGCTAAATTTTCAATTCTATAAACTGAATCATCAAAATCTTCAAACTCTTTAAACAAAGATTCAATTTCACATGCACCCTTAAAAGCAACAAATTCTTCTATTCATTCCACATCATAGTAATCATATATACCTCTAGCATAAGAAGCCAAGGTTTCATTATCATTAAATTTGCATGAAAAGGGAAGGTGTGGAGCCTTCATCCTAGAGCAACAAGTATAATCATATCTCAAGCATAGTTGCCTAACATACCACTTCAACATATAAATTTGATCCCATAATAGTTTCCCTTTTTGAGTCAAGCGATAATCTCTAAAGTATTCACGTTGATCCAACATGTCTCCCATTACAAAATTGAATGGGGTTTTCTCGGGATTATCAAAGTAGTACATAATATCTTTCACATAATGAGCATCGAGGGTTTTAGGAGGTTCCCCATCTCCATGAGTAGCAAGTAAACCTAATTTTTTTGGTATTTCGTGTTCCATATCCATAACTAAAGATAGAGAACAACTAATAACAGCAAATAAAAATTACTTAGTCATAAAGTAAACAAGCACACACGAGAATACTCACCCCACGCTATAACACCCCGGCAACGACACCAGAAAAAGGTCTTGATAACCCACAAGTATAGGGGATCAATTGTAGCCTCTTTCAATAAGTAAGAGTGTCGAACCCAACGAGGAGCTAAAGGTAGAACAAATATTCCCTCAAGTTCTATCGACCACCGATACAACTCTACGCGCGCTTAATGTTCACTTTACCTAGAACAAGTATGAAATTAGAAGTACTTTGTAGGTGTTTTTGGATAGGTTTGCAAGATAATAAAGAGCACGTAAATAAAAAGTAGGGGCTGTTTAGATAAAGACACAACTAAATTAGTTTTAGTAGAGAGCTTTTTGTTACGAGAAAGTTATTTGTCCCTAGGCAATCGATAACTAGACCCGTAATCGTTATTGCAATTTTATATGAGGGAGAGGCATAAGCTAACATACTTTCTCTACTTGGATCATATGCACTTATGATTGGAACTATAGCAAGCGTCCGCAACTACTAAAGATCATTAAGGTAAAACCCAACCATAGCATTAAAGTATCAAGTCCTCTTTATTCCCATACGCAAACAACCTACTTACTCGGGTATATGCTTCTGTCACTCACGCCACCCACCATAAGCAAATCATGAACATATTGCAAACCCTACAGCGGGGATCCCACACGCTTGCGCGACACGGAGAGCACCATAGGACAACACCAATAATAAAACATGCAACTCAAACCAATCACGATCATCAATTAACCCATAGGAAAAAACGGATCTACTCAAACATCATAGGATAGCCATACATCATTGGGAAATAATATATAGCGTTGAGCACCATGTTTAAGTAGAGATTACAGTGGGTAAAAGAGGGGTTACACCACTGCATAGAGGGAGGAAGAGTTAGTGATGATGGCGGTGATGATGATGGCCCCCGGTGACACTCCGGCGCCACCGGAAGCGAGGGGGAGAGGGCCCCCCTCCTTCTTCTTCTTCCTTGACCTCCTCCCTAGATGGGAGAAAGGTTTCCCCTCTGGTCCTTGGTCTCCATGGCATGGGAGGGGCGAGAGCCCCTCCGAGATTGGATCTGTTCCTCTGTCTCTCTCTGTTTCTGCGTTCTGGATTCTTCCGTTTCATCGTTTCTTTTATAACCGGAGATCCGTAACTCCGATTGGGCTGAATTTTGGACACGGTCTCTATCCGGAAATTAGCTTTCTTGCAGCGAAAGAAGGGCTCCAACCGCCTTACGGGGTGCCCACGAGGGTCAGGGGCGCGCCCCCTGCCTCGTGGCCCCCTCGGGCATCGTATCGCGTTGATTCTTCTTCCCAAAAATCATAAATATTCCAAAAAAATCTCCGTCAGTTTTTATCCCGTTTGGACTCCGTTTGATATGGGTTTTCCGCGAAACAAAAATATGCAACAAACAGGAACTGCACTTTGAGCCTCGGATCAATATGTTAGTCCCAAAAATAGTATAAAAGTTGCCAAAAGTATATGAAAGTTGTATAATATTGGCATGGAACAATCAAAAAATATAGATACGACGGAGACATATCACACTCCCCTTGGCAACTGCCAAGCTTGGGGGAGGTGCCCCAGTATCGTATCACCATCACACTCCTATCTTTGCCTTTTTCTTAGTTTGATCCTTTTGGTAATATCTTGATCTAGTAGAATTAAGTTTTAGTATGATCTAGTTTTGAGTTTTGCTTTATGATCCTTCTATGTAATCGAGTCCGTGAGCTATATATAATAAAGATTAGTGTTGAGTCAAGGGCTTGATTATCTTGCTATGATCGTAAGGGAATAAAAGAAAAAGAAATAATAAAAAGAATTAAAGAGATCATATTGATCTCATGGAGAGTAATGACTTCACATCTAAAGAGTATGATGAATAAAAGTTGTTGAGAGTTGACAAACCTAGATTTGGTCATCGTTGCAATTAATAGGAAGTAATAGAGAAAGAGAGGTGTTCACATATAAATATACTATCTTGGACATCTTTTATGATTGTGAGCACTCATTAAAGTATGACATGCTAAAGAGTTGATGTTGGACAAGGAAGACAACGTAATGGGTTATGTTTTCGTATATTCGAAATAAAGTATATTGTCATGGATCATCCAACATGTTGAGCTTGCCTTTCCCTCTCATGCTAGCCAAATTCTTTGCACCAAGTAGAGATACTACTTGTGCTTCCAAATATCCTTCAACCCAGTTTTGCCATGAGAGTCCACCATTATCTACCTATGGATTGAGTAAGATCCTTCAAGTAAGTTGTCATGTTGCATGCAATAAAAATTTCTCTCTAAATATGTATGATTTATTAGTGTGGAGAAAATAAGCTTTATACGATCTTGTGATGTGGAAGAAATAAAAGCGACGAACTGCATAATAAAGGTCCATATAAGTGACGTTCTTTTGCATTAAGATTTCGTGCATCCAACCATAAAAGCACATGACAACCTCTGCTTCCCTCTGCGAAGGGCCTATCTTTTACTTTTGTCTTATTCCTTATGCAAGAGTCTTGGTGATCTTCACCTTTCCTTTTTACATTTTATCCTTTGGAAAGCACCTTGTGTTGGAAAGATCCTGATATATATATATATATATATATATATATATATATATATATATATATATATATATATATATATCGAATTGTATGTAAGTTAGCTTGATTTTTTATTTTTGACAGTACACATGAGGTAAAAGGTTGGGAGGCAACACTATAAGCCCCTATCTTTCTCTGCGTTCGACTGAAACTCCATACCCATAAGTATTGCGTGAGTGTTAGCAATTGTGAAAGACTAAATGATAGTTGAGTATGTGGACCTGCTGAAAAGCTCTTATATTGACTCTTTCCGATGTTATGATAAATTGCAATTGCTTCAATGACCGAGATCATAGTTTGTTAGTTCTCAGTGAAGTTTCTGATTCATAATTGACATTGTGAATAGATTATTACTTGAGCATAAGAATCATATGACAATATCCATATATGTTGCTATTATAAGAATGATCATGATGCCCTCATGTCCGTATTTTATTTTATCGACACCTCTATCTCTAAGCATGTGGACATATTTTTCGATACCGGCTTCCGCTTGAGGACAAGCAAGGTCTAAGCTTGGGGGAGTTGATATGTCCATTTTGCATCATGCTTTTATATCGATATTTATTGCATTATGGGCTATTATTACATGTTATGTCACAATACTTATGCCTATTCTCTCTTATTTTACAAGGTTTACATGAAGAGGGAGAATGCCGGCAGCTGGAAATCTGGGCTGGAAAAGGAGCAAATATTAGAGACCTATTCTGCATAGCTCCAAAAGTCCTGAAACTTCACAGAAGTTATTTGTGAAATTAATAGAAAATACTGGCGAAAGAATCCACAAGAGGGGGCCCACACCCTGGTCACGAGGGTGGGGGCGCGCCCCCTGCCTCGTGGGCCCCCTGGCAGGCCTCCGGTGCCCATCTTCTGCTATATGAAGTCTTTTACCCTGGAAAAAATCATAACCAAGCTTTCGGGAAGAAACTTCGCCGCCACGAGGCGGAACCTTGGCGGAATCAATCTAGGGCTCCGTGAGCTGTTCATTGGGAAACTTCCCTCCGGAGGGAAATCATCGCCATCGTCATCACCAACGATCCTCTCATCGGGAGGGGGTCAATCTTCATCAACATCTTCACCAGCACCATCTCCTCTAAAACCCTAGTTCATCTCTTGTATCCAATCTTTGTCCCAAAGCCTCAGATTGGTACCTGTGGGTTGCTAGTAGTGTTGATTACTCCTTGTAGTTGATGCTAGTTGGTTTATTTGGTGGAAGATCATATGTTCAGATCCTTAATGCATATTAATACCCCTCTGATTATGAACATGAATATGATTTGTGAGTAGTTACGTTTGTTCCTGAGGACATGGGAGAAGTCTTGCTATAAGTAGTCATGTGAATTTGGTATTCGTTTGATATTTTGATGAGATGTATGTTTTCTTTCCTCTAGTGGTGTTATGTGAACGTCGACTACATGACACTTCACTATTGCTTGGGCCTAGAGGAAGGTATTGGTAAGTAATAAGTAGATGATGGGTTGCTAGAGTGACAGTAGCTTAAACCCTAGTTTATGAGTTGCTTCGTAAGGGGCTGATTTGGATCCATATGTTTCATGCTATGGTTAGGTTTACCTTAATACTTCTTTTGTAGTTGCGGATGCTTGCAATAGGGGTTAATCATAAGTGGTATGCTTATCCAAGAAAGGACAACACCCAAGCACCGGTCCACCCACATACCAAATTATCAAAGTAACGAACGCGGACCATATGAGCGTGATGAAAACTAGCTTGACGATAATTCCCATGTGTCCTCGGGAGCGTTTTCCTTCATATAAGAGTTTGTCCAGGCTTGTCCTTTGCTACAAAAAGGATTGGGCCATCTTGTTGCACCTTCTTTACTTTCATTACTTGTTACCCGTTACAAATTACCTTATCACAAAACTATCTGTTACCGATAATTTGAGTGCTTGCAGAGAATACCTTACTGAAAACCGCTTGTCATTTCCTTCTGCTCCTCGTTGGGTTCGACACTCTTACTTATCGAAATGACTACGATAGATCCCTATACTTGTGGGTCATCATTGCTTCTACCACTACTACCAAAGCTATCATATTACTGTGCTACTGATCACTTTGCTACAGATAATTAATCTCCAGGTGTGATTGAATTGACAACTCAGTTGCTAATACTTGCAAATATTCTTTGGCTCCCCTTTTGTCGAATCTATAAATTTGGGTTGAATACTCTACCCTCGAAAACTATTGTGATCCCCTATACTTGTGGGTTATCAAGGCCCTTTGCTCAAAGAGCAAGTACTCATTTATATTGTGAAACTTAGTTTAGTGTGAATGTTGACTAGCGTGTCAACCTTTACAATCTATATTGTGGGCCTGTTATTTGACCCCTCATTTTCAGCATAGCGACCGGTGTGAGTGTTCGCATGCGATCACCGCATCCTCTAATTTGGTGGATGCCAAGCCGGCCTGAGAAGGAGCTATAACTTTTTTCCAAGTTGAAAAATGTTACCGATGAGGAGCCATAAGCTGGAGGCGTCTCTTTTTTCTTTCGAATGGGCAATAAGCTGGAGAGAGGGAGAGTGTCTCTAATGGGCTGCCTTTAGTACAAGGCGGTCCAGTACGAAACAAGGGCAGACGACTAGGTCAATACAAAAGCCTATCCATCTTAAAGCCCATTTGTTTTTGTTTTTTGCGAGGAAAAGCCCATATTTCTTAAAGAGGGGCGATCCTAGAAAAACCCTCCTTCCTCCTCGCCTCCACTTACTGCAGCTTGCTGGACTCTCCTGCTTTCTCCCTCAATTCACCCCGCTCCCCATCTTCCTCACTCGTACAGAAAACCCCCGCTCACCTTCTTCCTCACTCGTACAGAAAACGCCTGCTCCTCTTCTTCCTCGCTCCTATAGAAAACCCCATCCCTCCTTCCCCACTCGCACTGTCACTAGGCTCGTCTCTCGCTACTCTGCTCAAACCCGTAGCTCGGTGCAACGCCCGCAAGGAAAATGGAGTCGACTGGCCCAAGCGCCAAGAAGATGAGGATCCCACCAGCGACGACGTCGGTTGTAAATCCCGCACCCGGCAGCGCGGGGAGAAGCGGTGAGCCTCCCCCCCACCGGATCCGAGGAACCCGTAGAATCTTGGGTGGACCGCATCAGCAATCTCCCGGACGACATCCTTGGGGAGATCATCTCTCTTCTCCCCACCAAGGATTGCTGTCGCGCCCAAGTCCTCTCAACTCGGTGACGCCCTCTATGGCACGCCACTCCCCTTAATCTCGACTATCGTCAGCTATCTGACGTTCATGATTTTGACCTCCTCAGAGCCATCATCTCCTCCCACCAGGGCTCCGTTCAACACCGCTGCATCCGGATAGGCTACCTGCTGTCCATACCCTACACGATGGATGCCTGGTTGACATCCCTGAATTCGAAAAACTCTAGCAGTTTGAGTTCTACCATTACCACAAGAATTACATACCACGAACCGAAGGCCAAGAATTTGTGCACACACCACCGTTGTCCATCTCGTGGTTTTCCTCTCTCCACACCGCCACCTTCTCCTGGTGCCATCTACCAGACGATCTGGTACAATTTCTTCGACTCCCACTGCTAAATTTTTTTTGCTTGTGGTGGTTTATCTGTCGGAGGCCTCACTGCACAACATCATTCACTCTAGTTGCCCTGCCCTAGAGTGCTTGCTGATTGTATTGGGAATAGAAATCCCTATCAGCTGTCTCCAAATAAAGTCGCCTCACCTTAAAAGCATTGGAATTTGTTTTGAAGGACAACAACTCATCATCGAAGATGCCCCTTCACTTCAAAGGTTGCTCCTTCATTATTGTTATATACCTTTGCAAATAACTGTCGTCTCTGCGCCTAAACTGGAGACCTTGGGTGTAATTCCTGATCCGTTTAATTATCAGAACTTGGTGTTTGGGTCCGCACTTATTCAGGTACCGTATATTATCATCTACACATTTGTGATCATAAGCTGCATTTTTCATTTGTGTGTATAAGTTTTATATCATCTTGGAGTACACTTTGGGTACTAATATTATGTTATATGCTCAATGAAGAGTTCGTCCATGGATAGCCTATCAATGGTGCTGGATTCTGTCAAGATCTTATATATCGGAATGGTTAGTTATGATCTGAATACAATTATTGGCTTGTTGCGATGCTTCCATGTCTCGAGAATTTGTATATAAAGGTGATGATATCATGCACATTGAATTCATCCATCGAAAGCCCGTACATATTGTACTAGAATTAACTGTTCAGCTGTCGCTCATTCGACATACTCTTTCTTTAGACCTTAACTATTTTCAATCTTCATGTCTACTTAGGCACTAACACATGGAGAAAAACATATAACCAATCGGTGGTGTAATAAGCATCAGAATTTTCTCAGTTCTCATGACATTCGTTTGAGGACAATAACGATGGAAGGATATGCATCCAACCAGGCAAATAGAAGCATTGTCACATTCTTCCTGTTGAATGCGAGGTTACTATTGTCCATGAGGCTTAATTTTTTCAACAAGAAATTTCTCAAGGACGGATATGTTGAATAGCAAAAAAGAAGTTTTAGGTGGACAAATGGGCTTATGAATGTGCTTGGCTTCTATTTACAACAACTTGTGGTTATGTTCCATTAAAAAATTCGCACAGGATGTTGATTTTATGGATCAGACCGATCCATCTGTTTGTGACTGCCAAAAATAGTGGTTGGGTTAGATGTTATTGCCATGTTCAATCTGGATTTTGTCTAAATTTCATGAACAATTAGTCCTTGGCCTTCCGTACCGTTTGTAAGCTTGAGTTGGATGCTGTTGCCCTTTTCAACTCGACTGTGACTGTCATATTTTCTTTGAAACAAGGCAAATGGCTTTCCATTTCCTTTATTAAAGAGAGAAATATTGTAACAACAGGGACCCAGCTGGTCACCCCATTGTAGAGACGGAGCCCAGGCTTTTCTTTAAGCACATGACGAGCCCAGTTGATATATTTTTTCTTTCTGAAAATGGCTAGCCCAGTTCTATTTTGTTTTGGACAATACCCAACCCAGGCCTACTTGCTTTTCTCAGCCCCCCTGGGCTGTAAATCTTTAAAGACGAGGAGGGATGTATTCGATTTCCCAGAAAATGGGCTATAAGTAGTAAGAAATGGGCTGTAAATTTTAAAAACACAGCAAACCGGCAACTAGATTTAAATTTCATTTTTTCAGGATTTCAAGATTTTAAATTTCATTGTTTTTTGCAGCGAAATTTCATTGTATTTTTAATTTGAAATAAAATTATTTTTAATGTGACTCGAAATTTCTTGATTAAAAGAGTTTGGAGCCCACCGAAATATGCAAAATTTTGTTGAATTTTTTAGCAGTGGCCAGAATATGGTTTGTAATGCTAACAAAAATAATATGGGCTTCAAAATATCCTTAAGAATTAGCAAATGGGCTGTAAATTATTAAAAGTAATGGCAAATGGGATGTATGCTGTCTTCCACGGATTTGGAGGCTAACTTGTGGGCCTACTAGGTTGACGATGACGATGTCCTAATTTTTTAAGCATACACAAGGCTTTGTCAACTTAGTCAACACAGAGCAGTGACTGTTGGATGTCCATCCAACCGCCGTCGTGCTTCTTCAATCTATGATCTTCCTGCTCCAGCCTCCCAAAACAGCGTCATAGGATCGCTGCTTCCCTCCTTCCGTGGCGGTTGTGCCGCCACAAGATGCCCCACTGCCCACCCTACTCCCACCGTTGGCCAGGCCATCCCTCTACCCACCCGCACCTCCTGTTATTCTCCGGCGACGACATCCTCACCCCGCAACTGACCATTCAGCCCTCGTACTCCCCTCAAAGTGGGCATCTATAACACCCCGGATGTAACTTTCCATATTTGTAACTCCAACTCTTGCCATTTTCGGTTTTGTGATATGATATTCCCTCCGCGGTTGGGTTTTGTATTTAGTTTTGCATTTTGTTTACGTCATGCATTTCATATCATGTCATCATGTGCATCGCATTTGCATACGTGTTCGTCTCATGATTCCGAGCATTTTCCCCGTTGTCCGTTTTGCAATCCGGCACTCCTATGTTCCCCGGCGTCCCCTTTTACATTTTTCCGTGAGCGGGTACTAAACTTTCTCGGAATGGACCGAGGTTTGTCAAGTGGCCTTGGTACACCACCGGTAGACCACCTGTCAAGTTTCGGGTCATTTGGAGCTCGTTTGGTACTCCAACAGTTAACCGCACTCTCAAAGGCCTCTTTTAAGTTGCAGCCCAACATCCCTCCAAAACAGCCCAATAACCCATCTAAGTCTCTTCCATGCTCTCCGTCGTCGGATCACGATCGTGTGGGCGAAAACTACACTCCATTTGGAGCTTCCTAGCTCCTTCTACCTATAAAACACCCCTCCCGAAATCCGGATCAATTCGGACGAAATCCTAGCCCACTTCTCTCGCGCCGGGACGAAATCAGACGGCCGGACGTGTCCGTCCGTCCGCCGCCCGGCAATCCGGGGCGCGTTAAGCGCGCCAGCCGCGCGCCGCCGCCGCCCGGGCCAGAGCCCTCCCGGCCAGCGTGCGGGCGCGCCCCCAACGCCTCTGCCGCCCGACTCCGCCGCCTCGGCCTGCCGCATGGCCGCCGTCGGCCAGCCGCCGCTCACCGCGCCGCCTCGCCCGCCGCCTCACCCCACCGCCCGCGGCCCATGCCTCCGCCTCCGCCGTCGCCTCCTCCGGCCCTGAGCTCCCACGCCGCCGGCCGCCTCGGAGTCCGCGCCCGGATCTCCAGATCCACGAGACGGTTGACTTTCCCCCGAGCCCCAGTTGCATTTTCATCATGCCATAACTCTGTACTCGTGGCTCCGTTGTGGGCGTGTAGCATACCGAAGTGTTCGCCTCGATGAGTAGATCATTTCATCTCATTGAATCATTTTCATTTGAGCTCATCTTGATGCCCGAAATGCTATTGGAAGAGGGCTATGTGATGTTAGTTTCAGATTCTTATCAGAACATGCACTTTTGTCATTTTTGCCATGATTGATGTGTGCACCCTATGATCTTGAGTCCTACATGCGTTTTGTAATATGCCATGCCATCTTTACATGGGTGTATGCCATGTATTTTTGTGATCTCTGTGTTGACTAGCAAAAGCATGCAAACTAGGCTTCATGATGTTGCTGATTTCAGCCCCTGTTTTGCTGACATTTTTATGCCATGTTAACTTGATCCTACAGAGAGTTCCATGCATATTTTGAGATACTTCAGTAAGGATGTTTTGAACATATGGTTATGCTCTATCCATCCATGCCCTTGTTTGCAATTATGGAGTGGCATAGCTTGAGCCAATAGAGCTCTACTTTTGCTATAAAATGTTTCCTGGCAGATTGTTTACATGTTATTCAATTTTGCCAAGGTTGTTGTAGTTGATCCGTGTATGCTATGATGTTGTTCTTGCTATGTATAGCTTCTATGCCATGTCTTCTTGATGGATGTATGCTTAATTTATCATGAAATGCTCTGTAGTGAGTGCATTGAGCTCTTAAACATGCGTACTTGTTATCTGTTTTTGTTATGCCCTGTTGCTGAATCTGTTAACGAAACTTGCTATGTTTACATGGGTGCTATTGCATCTTATGATCCTTTTTTGCTCATGGTCAGTAAGGGACTTTTGTTATATGCTTTGAGTATATTCATGGCGTGCCTTGTTTTGCTATTGTAAGTTCCTGTAGCATGTGGTTTGCTTGCTCTGAACATTGCTTCCTGATGCTGATTCTGCCATGTTCAGTATTTTTCACTAAGTCTGTGAAGCTGATATGTTTTGCACTTTTGCCATGCTTGTTTGGGCCTGTTAATGTGTGAATTAGCCGTAGCTCACTGTTCATCTTTTGTCAAGCATCTTGAGTAGATCACTGCAATATGCTTTGCTGGCACGTTTGTGTGCAGTAGCTTAATTTCTTGTTGCTTGCTTTGTGGCATCATGCTGTTTATGGCAGATTTGTGCCATTCTTGTTTTGCTTTTCATTTGCAAACCGTGCATCCGATTCCGGTGATCTTTATATCGATTTCAACCGAAATCATCTCACCTTTCCAGCGGCATACTTGGTTTGACAAGTTGATGCCTGGTTCATCATTTTCCTTCCGAGCACGCATACGCATTGCATATCACATCTCGCATATCATGCCATGTATTGCATCATGTTGCTTGTGCATTGCACCGTGATTTATTGTGGTTCCTTTGTTTGTGTTCTTGCTTTGGGTAGAGCCGGAGACGAGTACGTGAACGAGGAACCTGTTGAGAACGCTTACGAGGATCAAGCTTTCGACAACTCCGAGAACCTTGCGAGCAAGATGACCATACCCTCGAAATCACTTCTATCTTTGCTTGCTAGATGCTCGCTCTTTTGCTATGCCTATGCTACGATGCCTATCACTTGCTTATCATGCCACCCATATTGCCATGTCAAACCTCTAACCATCCTTTCCTAGCAAACCATTGATTGGCTATGTTACCGCTTTGCTCAACTCCTCTTATAGCGTTGCTAGTTGCAGGTGAAGATGAAGTTTGTTCCTTGTTGGAACATGGAGATGTTGTTCCTTGTTGGAACATGTTTACTTGTTGGGGATATCACAATATATCTGCTATAATTAATGCATCTACATACTTGGTAAAGGGTGGAAGGCTCGACCTTATGCCTGGTGTTTTGTTCCACTCTTGCCGCCCTAGTTTCCGTCATACCGGTGTTATGTTCCTTGATTTCGTTCCTTACGGTTGGGTGATTTATGGGACCCCCTTGACAGTTCGCTTTGAATAAGACTCCTCCAAAGAAGGCCCAACTTTGGTTTTACCATTTGCCACCTAAGCCTTTTCCCCGGGTTTTCGCGAGCCCGAGGGTCATCTTTATTTAACCCCGGGCCAATGCTCCTCTGGCGTTGGTCCAAACTAGAGCCACTTGCGGTGCCACCACGAGGGCAACTTGGGGCATCTTCGGTTGCCGTCACGTAGTGTTCATCCGGATGTGCCACGAGAATGAGATATGTGCAGCTCCTATCGGGATTTGTCGGCTGTCGGGCGGCTTCTTGGTCTTGTTTTATTCTTTGTCGAAATGTCTTGTAGTCCGGGATTCCGAGATCGATCGGGTCTTCGGTAGAAGGAATATCCTTCATTGACCGTGAGAGCTTATAATGGGCTAAGTTGGGACACCCTGCAGGTATTATCTTTCAAAGCCGTGCCCGCGGTTATGAGGCAGATGGGAATTTGTTAATGTCCGGTTGTAGAAAACCCGAAGTTGACCTTAATTAAAATACATCAATCAAGGCGTGTAACTGGGTGATGGTCTCTTCTCGGCGGAGTCCGGGAAGTGAACACGGTGTTGGAGTTATGTTTGACGTAAGTAGTTCAGGATCACTTCTTGATCGCTACTAGCTTCACGACCGCGCTTTGCTTCTCTTCTCGCTCTCTTTTGCGAATGTAGCCACCATATATGCTAGTCGCTTGCTGCAGCTCCACCTCACAACTCTGTCCTTCCTATAAGCTTAAATAGTCTTGATCTCGCGGGTGTGAGATTGCCGAGTCCCCGTGACTCACAGGTTCTACCAAAACAGTTGCAGTGCCGACGATGCGGCAGGTGACGCAACCGAGCTCAAGTGGGAGTTCGACGAGGAACGTGATCGTTACTATGTGTCTTTTCCTGATGATCAGTAGTGGTGCCCAGTTGGGACGATCGGGGATCTGTGTAGCATTTGGGGTAGTCTTCTTTTATTTTGGTTCCGTAGTCGGACCTTGAGTGTAATCTGGATGATGGATGTTTATTTAGGGTGTGTTTGGTACGTGTCACCAAGTAGAATGGAACGGGTCCAACCCGTCCTTGGGGCTCGTTCTTACGTTTGGTAGGCAGCTGTAACAAGAACCCACTCGTTCCCCGAATGAGAATATTCGCTCCAGATAAATAGCGCTCGTTCCTCCAAATCGGCGGAACGACGCGGAACCGCTCGTCTCTTCCTCCCCTGCGCCTTCTCCCTCGTCTCTCTATCTCTGATCAGCGTCCGGTGCTCTTGCGGCATCCACAGAGGCGGCGATGGCGACCGGCGCAGCGGCTTCATGGCCGGAAAAGACGGGCAGCGACTCGGCGTGGAGATCGAGCCGGAGGACGCACCTGGTGAAAAGCGTCATGGGAGAGCAAGTGCAGGACCGGAGCGTGCAGGCGCAGGCAGCGGGCGCCGGTGGAGCCCTTTCGATCTGGCGGCCGCGGTTCTGCCATCTCTCTTTCGGGAGGAGCAGCCGTCTGCCCGGCCTTTGCACATCTGTACCGGGGAAGCGGCCATGGAGAAGTGGAGCGGCGGCATGAGAAGGAGCTGCAGCTATCAATCTGCTGAGCGGCTTGACATGAGCAGCTCGCGCATCACGCATATAGTGGCGTACTACACCGGCGGCATGAGAATCAGGCTCCATCATGCTCTTTCACTCGTGCCTTTTGCAATGTAAAATTGTGCATGCCCCTAGTCAAATATGGATGATTATGTCTAAATTTGTTACTACTAAAATACAATCAATGTTTGCATATATTACCGTAAAAGCGAACACTAATTTTAAGATTTTCATTTTATTCCATCCCACCAACCAAACATTAAAATGTAACCATTCCATTCCACCTTATTATTCTTACCAAACACGAAGATGGAACCATTCCATTCTGATGGAATGGAACCATTACGTTCCATTCCACTTGGTTCTTGAACCAAACACACCCTTATGTATTGTGTGAAGTGGCGACTGTAAGCCAACTATGTATCTCTTTCCCTTATGTATTACATGGGTTGTGTGAAGATTACCTCACTTGCGACATTGCTTTCAATGCGGTTATGCCTCTAAGTCGTGCTTCGACACGTGGGAGATATAGCCGCATCGAGGGCGTTACATCATCCACTATTGTGGCTTCGCTGGCTCCGGGTCATTCCCTTCCTGGGCCTCACCGTCGTCCACCGCGTTGGTGCTCTCGACACGGCATGGTCAACAAACGACAACCATCGGAAGAGGGATGTAAGTGGAGAAGCTGGCAGTAGGGACCCACACATGCAAGTGCCTCCTTATTACGCTAACTTGTGGGCCTACTAAGTTGACGTGTACGCGGGGCTTTGTCAACTTAGTCAACAAATGATTCTACCACCTGGACCGTTGGATGTTAATCCAACAACCATGTTGCTTCTTCAACCTGTGGTCTTCTTGGTCTACCCGCCCAAACCAGCGCCGACGGGACCGCCTGCTCCTGCCTCCCGTGGTCGGCAGTGCTACCGCGTAGGCCTCACCGCCCCCCCTAATCCCACGGTCGGCCAGGCCTTCCCTCTACTCACCCACACCCCGTGTTATTCTCTGGCGGTGGCAGCCTCACACCACAGTGGAACCAGTGAGCCCTCGTACTCCCCTCCGCGTGGGCATCCACTACCTCATCTTCCTCGGCTCCGCATCATTCCCTTACCAGGCCTCACCGTCGTCCACCGCCTTGGTGATCTCCGTGCGGCGTGGTCAATGTTGTCAACGAACGACAACCATCGGAAGATGACTGTACACGGTGAGGCTGGCAGCTGGACCCACCAGCTACATCTTCGAACACATGGAAGTGCCTCCTTATTACTCGCAAAAAAATGATTCCTTCCCCTCACAGTTGGGACCCACCACATATATGTTCGCATGCAAGGGAGTACCTCCTTATCCTCCCTGACGGCTGGGACCTACCTGGTCGAAGCGTATGTAGCGTTGTCTGTCTGGTCGCGAACATGTATGTACATACTGGTCCATCGGTCTCCCTA
The DNA here is from genome assembly GCA_021605145.1 of Aegilops bicornis. Classification (NCBI taxonomy): domain Eukaryota; kingdom Viridiplantae; phylum Streptophyta; class Magnoliopsida; order Poales; family Poaceae; genus Aegilops; species Aegilops bicornis. The sequence continues at coordinate 274,873,444 of CM038674.1, forward strand.
CAGCGATGAACCGTGGCCGAGTAAGGAGTAGCACGTGTCGTAGTAGAGGCGCAGACGTAGCATGTCACACAATTCCGTCTATATATTGTACAGATACATATAGCCATGCTGCAAGAAAGTAAATACGGCTACGTACGTACATACGGGCGGGGTCTCAAACGCGTACAACGGTGTCGTCCTGTTCATGGGCAGCCAACCGGCCGGGTCGCAACAGAGGAAACAATGTCATGTTTATCGGGAGGCAACCAACTGGGTTGGAATACATCATGTTCATCTGGAGCCAATCGGCTTGGATGGAACAGCTGAAACGAGGTCTAGCGTACCGCAGAACGGAGGAAATGACCTTTTTTTCGACCGCGTACGGTCGAAACGGGGTCCTGTTCATAGGAAGGGTTTGGCGTACCGCAAAACGGAGGAAATGGACTTTTTTTCGAGTGCCTACGGTCGAAATGGGGTCCTGTTGATCGGGAGGGGTGTGGCGTACTGCAAAACTGAGGAAACGGACTTGTGTTGGAGCGTCAACGGTCGAAACAAGGTCATGTTCATCGGGAGGGGTGTGGCGTACCACAAAACGGGAATCCACGGGCTAGCGTTTATCCACTGTCTACTGCCTCGCTCCAGCCTCCACGGGCTACTATTCATCCACCGTCAACTTCCTCCAGCCTCCACCTGCTACTGTTCATCCATGGGTTGCTATTCATCGAGCCTCCACCGACGACTGTTCATAGAGCCTCTACGGGGTCCTATTCATCCACCCCCAACCGGCTGGGGTGCGGCGGCCTCCTCGGGGTCCTATTCATCCGAACGCCAATGGCCTACTACCACGGGGTCCTGTTCATCCAACACCCACCAGGAACAGTTCATCCACAGCCAACCAAACGGCTCGACTCAGCACGTCTTGACTCATTCTACGTACTGCATGCACGGTAGCAACGGTCACTGTTCATCGAGAGGCAACCCAACACCGGTTGGCTACGTCTCGCACTGGGGCTCGATCGGCTTCAGTAAGCAGCAATAGTGATTGATCGCCCAGGTTCAGTTAGCAGCAACAGCAAAGGAATCGCTTGGATTCAGGTAGTAGTGAATGCATCGCTCGGGTTCAGTTAATAGCCAAGGGATCGATTGCTCGGGTTCAGTAACGTAGCTAGCAGTGCGATCGCTCGGGTTCAGTTAGCCAACTCCCCGCACACACGCGCCTACACGAGAGAAACACGCAAACCACAGTGCATCGCTCGGCCCCAACCACCCACCATAACCGGGAACTCCCCGATATTTTCCTCACCCTCGCTTCTACCATGATTTTTTCTGTCATGGATGGCCCAAAGAATGTCATGCAGGTATGCCTCCGGCCCATCCAGGATGAAAAGCCCATTTTCTGTCATGATTTTTTGTCATAGAAGTAGGAGCCCACCACATCTATGATGATACGTGGTTTTGTCACAATTATCGTCATAGAAGTGTCATAAGCATGACAGAAAAATATTCGTTCGGGCCAAAATGTCACGGATGTGTCTTTTTTGTAGTGTAAGTAGGATGCTTGTTCAAGTAAGGACACGTTGGGAAATGTTGCATGGAAAAAATCTACGCACACGCAAGATATATTCATGGAGATTCATAGCTACGAGAGGGGAGAGCATATTCACACCCTTGAAGATCGCTAAGCGGAAGCGTTTATCAACGCAGTTGATGTAGTCATACACCTTCATGATCCGTCCCGATCAAGCACCGAGCGTACGACACCTTGATACGTCTCCGTCGTATCAACTTTTCCTAACGCTTTTGCTCTTGTTTTGGACTCTAATTTACATGATTTGAATGAAACTAACCCGGACTGACGCTGTTTTCAGTAGAACTACCATGGAGTTGTTTTTGTGCAGAAATAAAAGTTCTCGGAATGGAATGAAACTTTTTGGAGAACTATTTTACAATAAAAGAAAAATACTGGAGCCAAGAACCACCGGAGGGGGGCACCTGGTTGTGCACAACCCACCAGGGCACCCCCCTCCTGGCCCGCCCAGGTGGGTTGTACCCACCTCGTGGCCCCGCAGACCCTAATCCCGACGCTATAAAATCTTATTTTTGGAGAAAAAATAAAAAAGAAAGTTTCATCGCGTTTCATGATACGGAGCCACCGCCGCCTCCCATTCTTCATCGGGAGGCCGGATCTGGAGCCTATTTGGGGCTCCGGAGAGGGGAATCTTCGGTCTTCGTCATCTTCAACCCTCCGTCATCACCGATTCCATGATGCTCCCCGTCGGGAGTGAGTAATTCCTTCGTAGGCTCACTGGTCGGTGAGGAGTTGGATGGGATTCATCATGTAATCGAGTTAGTTTTGTTAGGGCTTTGATCCCTAGTATCCACTATGTTCTGAGATTGATGTTGCTATGACTTCGCCATGCTTAATGCTTGTCACTAGGGCCTGAGTGCCATGATCTCATATCTGAACTGTTTATGTTTTCACCATTATATTTATGTTCTAGATCCAATCTTGCAAGTTATATGCACCTGCTATGTGTTATGATCCGTAAACCCCGTGGTGACAGTAATTGGGATACTTTCTGATGATGACCGTAGTTTGAGGAGTTCATGTATTCACTATGTGTTAATGCTTTGTTACGGTTCTCTATTAAAAGGAGGCCTTAATATTCCTTAGTTTCCTTATGGACCCCGCTGCCACGGGAGGGTAGGACAAAAGATGTCATACAAGTTCTTTCCATAAGCACGTATGACTATTTACAGAATACATGCCTACATTATATTTATGAACTGGATCTAGTTCTATATCGCCCTAGGTTATGACTGTTATATGATGAATATCATCCACCGATTTCACTGATCCAATGCCTATGAGTTTTCCACATATTGTTTCTACTAAGTTACTACTACTGCTGTTACTGTTACATTTGCTACAAAATCATTGCTATCCTTTATCACATTACTACTCTGTTACTAATCGCTATCAAAACTATCATATTATTGTGCTACTGATCACTTTGTTGTAGATATTTAATCTCCAGGTGTGATTGAATTGACAACTCAACTGCTAATACCTACAAATATTCTTTGGTTCCCCTTGTGTTGAATCTATAAATTTGGGTTGAATACACTACCCTCAAAAACTGTTGTGATCCCCTATACTTGTGGGTTATCAAGACCTTTTTCTGGCGCTGTTGCCGGGGAGCATAGCTATATTTGTTGAGTCAGTTGGGATTATTATCTATTATCACTATGAAGAATCTGAAGGACACCAACACTAAGATTTTTTTTCTTCTAAGACGAGGGGAGGCAAGGAACCGCCATCTAGCTCTGCACTTGATTCACCTTCTATTTTGAGTAAACTTGCAACAGCAACACATGCTGTTAATCCTGATATGTCGCAAGTTATTGATGATACTACCTCTATTATGAATGATGCTTATGATGATGCTAGTACTATGCTTGATGATGATGTGCCATTAGGTGAATTTCTTGATGAACAAATTGCTAGAGCTAAAGAAAATGAAGTCATTGAAACTGATGCAGCCCTTGAAACTGAAAATCTTGAAACACATGTTAGACCAAGCTCTCCTAGATACGAATTTCCTAAGATACCTGAAGGTTATGTTATGGATGAGGAGACAACTAGAGACTTTCTTGCTTGCAATGATAGAGACGATCTTAAGAAATTATTATGCAAACTGAAAGAAAAATCTCTGAATGCTAGAATGAAATGTGATCCTAAGTTTGCTACTTCACCTATCTTTGTTACTGATAAGGATTATAAATTCTCTATCGACCCAGAGTTAATTACTCTGGTTGAATCTGATCCTTTCCATGGTTATGAAACTGAAACTGTTGCGGCACATCTTACTAAGTTAAATGATACATCCACCCTTTTTCCTCATGATGAGAAAATTTGCTATTATTATATTCTCAAATTATTTTCATTCTCATTAAAGGGTGATGCTAAGATATGGTACAATACTCTTGCTCCTGGTTGTGTGCGTAGTCCCCAGGATATGATTTACTATTTCTCTGAAAAATATTTTCCTGCTCATAAGAAACAAGCTGCCTTACAAGAAATATTTAACTTTGTGCAAATTGAAGAAGAGAGTCTCCCGCAAGCTTGGGGAGGCTTCTCCAATTGCTTAATGCTTTTCCTGATCATCCACTTAAGAAAAATGAAAGACTTGATATCTTCTATAATGGACTAACCGATGATTCTAGGGACTTCCTAGATAGTTGTGTTGGTTGTGTTTTTAGGGAATGAACTGTTGAACAAGCTGAGGAATTATTGAATATATTGAAAATTATGATGATTGGACTCTTCCTGAACCACCGCCTAAATCCACTCCAAATAAGAGGGGTATCTTATATCTCAGTCCCGAAGATATGCAAGAGGCAAAGAAAAGTATGAAGGAAAAAGGTATTAAAGCAGTGGATGTTAAGAATTTACCACCTATTGAAGAAATACATGGACTTGATACACCACAACCATAGGTGGTAGAGGTAAACTATTTAATGAAATTTGATGAAAGTGACATCCCTTATAATAAACATCCTAGTCAATGCCTTTATGAATTTGATAACTACATTAGGAAACAAGATCACTTCAATGCCAATGTTATGAAACAATTGAAATATAATTCTGATATGATTGCTCGCTTGAGTGACTTGTTATTTAGAAGCTCCAATGATGTTAGAGGTGTAGGAAAACATGCCTCTATGGTTAAAACCTAGTTAGAACAAGTTGCTAAATCTCAAAGATAATTGCTTCATGAATTGAATAATAATATGAATGATCATGATATTAGAGTAGTGACTAGAGGAGGTAGAATGACCGAGGAACCTCTTTATCATGAAGGACATCCTAAAAGAATTGAACAAGACTCTCAAAGAATTAACACTGATACACCTAGTCCTTCTAAAAAGAAAAGGAAGAAGAAAAATGATAGGGCTTTGCATACCTCTAGTGAACCTGAGATAGAAAAACCTACTGAAGATAACAATGATGTCTCTATTTCTGATGTTGTAACTCAATCTGGTAATAAACATCCACCTAGTGATAATGAAAAAGAAAACGATGATGTTCATGAAGACACTCAACCAGATAATGATAAACAACCGGATAATGATGTTGAAATAGAACCAGTTGTTGATCTTGATAACCCACAACCTAAAAATAAAAGATATGATAAAAGAGACTTTGTTGCTAGGAAACATGGCAGAGAAAGAGAACCATGGGTTCAGAAGCCTATGCCCTTTCCACCTAAACCAACTAAGAAAAAAGTTGATGAAGAATTTGAATGCTTTGCTGAAATGCTTAGGCCAGTCTTTTTGCGTACTTGCTTGACTGATATTTTAAAGATGCCCCCTTATGCAAAATACATGAAAGACATCATCACTAATAAAAGAAAGATACTGGAGGCTGAAATCTCCACTATGCTTGCTAATTATTATTTTAAGGATGGGGTACCTAAAAAACTTGGAGATCCTGGAATACCAACTATACCTTGCTCCATCAAAAGGAATTATGTTAAAACTGCTTTGTTTGATTTAGGAGCTGGTGTTAGTGTTATGCCTTTCTATTTGTATAAAAGACTTGATTTGAACAAACTCACACCTACTGAAATATCTTTGCAAATGGCTGACAAATCAACTGCCATACCTATCGCTATTTGTGAGGATGTGCCCATTGTTGTTGCAAATGTTACTATCTCAACAGACTTTGTTATACTTGAGATGCCTGAGGATGACAACATGTCGATTATCCTTGGTAGACCCTTTTTGAATATTGCACGGGATGTTATTGATTGCATTACTGTTGATCTAACAGACCCTTTTGTTGAGTCTTACCAGGGAGAAGACCACGATGAAAATGTTGAGTGGCTCTCATATGCATTATTGTTGATCTAACAAAGATCCCAAATTACCTTGTCTTCTCCTTTGAATAAATGTTTGCAGATTCCATCTTAGTCCACGACACTCTTGTTCTGTTTTTGTAAATATGTTTAACCTAGTATTCGTGATTCGGCATATTATGATCAAACATGTTTGCAATGGCAATTAAAGATTATAGTTTCTCATGCAATGCTTAAGTAGCTAGGAGTGGATAATGATTTATCATGGATGTCAAGATGCATTAAAATGATTGTGATGTAGTATGATGATATGGTATCCTCCTCTGAATGTTTCAAATGGGTTGACTTGGCACATGTTCATGCATGTAGTTGAATCAAAACCAACATAGCCTCTACAATATTTGTGTTCATGGTGTTCATATCCTACTCATGCTAGTATTCAAGTTTATTATGCATAATGCATGTTCATGACCGTTTTCGCTCTCTAGCTGGCCGCTTCTCAACCTATTTGCTAGCCTTCGCCTGTACTAAGCGGGATTATTGTTTGTTATAGGATCTAAAGTAGGTCTAGAGGGGGTGCTTAGACTACTTGACCAAATAAAAATCTAACCTTTTCCCAATTTTAGTTGTGGTCAGATTTTAGCACTTAGCACAAGACAAGCAATCAACCTACACATGCAATTCTAAGAGGGTAGCAGTGGAAAGTAAGATATTGCATATGAAGGTAAAGGGAAGGATTTGGAGAGTGCAAACGCAATGATGACACAGATATTTTTGGCGTGGTTTTGATAGGTGGTGCTATCATACATCCATGTTGATGGAGACTTCAACACGCGAAGGGTAACGGTTGCGCGAGTCCACAGAGGGCTCCACTCATGAAGGGTCCACGAAGAAGCAACCTTGTCTATCCCACCATGGCCATCGCCCACGAAGGACTTGCCTCAATCGGGTAGATCTTCACGAAGTAGGCGATCTCCTTGCCCTTACAAACTTCTTGGTTCAACTCCACAATCTTGTCGGAGGCTCCCAAGCGACACCTAACCAATCTAGGAGACACCACTCTCCAAAAGGTAATAGATGGTGTGTTGATGATGAACTCCTTGCTGTTGTGTTTCAAAGGATAGTCTCCCCAACACTCAACTCTCTCTCACAGATTTGGATATGGTGGAAAGATGATTTGAGTGGAAAGCAACTTGGGGAAGGCTAGAAATCAAGATTCTTGTGGTAGGAATGGTATATCTTGATCTCAACACATGAGTAGGTGGTTCTCTCTCAGAAAATGTATGTTGGAAGTGTAGGCACGTTCTGATGGCTCTCTCACTAATGGAGAAGGGGGTGGATGGGTATATATAGCCTCCACACAAAGTTCAACCATTACACACACATTTGACCCAACCCAGTCAGACCGAATAGAAGAACTTGGTGAGACCAATTTATTTCAAAATGTGAATGTTAGGAATCTCGGTGGGACCGACTGGAACAACTCGGTTTGATCAATGTGCTAGGGCTTAGGGCAAACATCAACTCGGTGGCACCGATTGCGTCAACTCGGTGAGACCGAAGTGAGGCAATAAGCAACAGAAGCGAATGTCAAGCCAACTCGGTGTGACTGACTTCATAACTCGGTGAGACCGAAATGAATGCAACAAGTCATAGAGCGCTGGCAAGGCCATCTCAGTGAGACCTAGATCTATATCGGTGTGACTAAACTGTTAGGGTTCCTCGCAGTGGCTATGTCATATGAACTCGGTGGCTCCGGATAGGATATTTCGGTGGGGCCGAGTTTGACTTTGGGTTTTGGACATATTTGGAATGAGAAAGTGGTTGAGGGCTTTGGAGCAATGTCACTAAGCACTTGAGCAAGTAGACCATTAAGAAACACCTCATCCCCTTTTAATAGTATTGGCTTTCCTATGGACTCAATGTGATCTTGGATCACTAAAATATAAATGAAGAGTCTTGAGCTTTGCCAATATGTGTCCTTAGCATTTTGAGGGGTCCACATCTCTAGTCCATGCCATGTCATTCATTGAACTTTCTGAGGTATGAAACTTGAATGGATATTAGTTCAATGAGCTATATGTTGTTATGAATTACCAAAACCACCTGGGGAGTAGTTGCACTTTCAATCTCCCCCTTTTTGGTAATTGATGACAACATATAGATCAAAGCTTTGACAAATGATAATATGAATGAAATACATCATAGCTTTGAGAAGTATGTGATAAGAAAGAGCCCCCCCTAAATTTGTGCACTATTTAAAATTTGTGTTTGAATGCAAATGCACAATTGATTAGGATCATGGGCCACTCTTCCATGTCACATACATCTTGGTCAAAATGATAAGAATAGGATAACATGCACTCATCACCAAGGATACAAGTGATTGATCATACACAAACATTCATAGAAATAATCATGCAAGCACACATTAAGTGTAGTATGGTCAAATCACATGATCACATAAGTATCTCATGAGCATAACACAAATGTAGCAAGAGAACAACAACCAAACAAACCAAAGTAGCAAGGCAAATAAAACCAAAAAAGAAAAGAAAAAGACACACTCTCTCGAAGCCTATGATCTGTACACTTTCTCCCCCTTTGGCAACAAGTTACACTACAAAAAAATACACTTCCATGATGATACGTGTTTGTCACAGTAGGTCATGTTTTTTGTCATGCATGTACATCCATGACAAATTTATGACAGAATCAAGATAGTCATGCTCTTTGTCAGTCAGAGATGTGTTCCATGACATTACCAAAATTATCATCACGGAAGTGTCCACTTCCATGACGATAAATCGCGCGTCACAGAAGTGCTTTTGTCAAGGGTGACCGACACGTGGCATCCACCGTAACGGAACGCAGTTAAGCTATAGGGTCGGGTTTTGGATCCGATAACCCGTTAACAGCCCCGACCAATGGGGATTTTCCACGTGTAAAATCATCATTGGCTAGAGGAAACACGTGTCGGCTCATCGTTAGGACATATGTCATCCACTCATTGGACAGGAGGCGCCTATGATAGGTCGACATGTGGCACGGCCCAATAGTGGCCCATTCCGGTGAAAAAGGCCGGCCTAGTAAAAATTAGTAGGCCGACCCATATAAGGCCTACTTGTGTCAGGTCCATTTAAGCCCACGGCCCATACGAGATGTGCCAATTCGGCCCGTTAAAGATTTGACACCATTGCAGCCCATCGTCAGTTCGAGCCCGATAACAGCCCGCTATATATTTGGGCTCAATATCGGCCCGATGAGATTTCGGCCTGTTAACGGCCCATTTAATGGATGGGCCAATTTTTAGGATGTACATCTTTCGGCCTTTTAGCGACCCATTTAAATGTTGGGCTAATTTCCGGCCTGGTGTGTCTTTCAGCCTGTTGACGGCCCATAAATCTGATGGGCCATTTGTAGTCGGACCTGAGTTTCGGCCTTTTAGCGGCCCATTTAAGTGTTGGGCCAATTTCTGGCCCGGTGTCACTTTCAACCTGTTGACGGACCATAAATGAGTTGGGCCATTTGTAGTCGGACTGAAGTTTTGGCCTTTTAGCAACCCATTTAAGTGTTGGGCCAATTCCGGCCCTGTGTGCCTTCGGCTGTTAACGGACTATAAATGAGTTGGGCAATTTGTAGTCGGACCTTAGTTTTGGCCTCTTAACGGCCCATGCCTGCATGGTCCAATACCAGCCCGGTTTCTCTTCGGCTG